>CM042253.1:16508363-17240557 GCA_023566225.1 Romanogobio albipinnatus | reverse complement strand
AATTTTCAAAAGGAATTGCAAATTGTATTTGCAATTGCGTTTTCAATTTGTGGAAGCATAAAATGTGACATAATCCAAACGCAATTGCAAATCACACATTGCCATTTGCATTTTCGTTTACGTGAACGCACAACGTCTGCCAAATTTCAAATGGAAAAGCAAAGTATGTTTGCAATTGCATTTCCAATGTCTTACAAGTTATGACCCTGCCATTTTAGAATAGCAATAGAAAATCACCTATTTGCCATTTCATTTCCTCCGTGTCCAGCCACAACCTGCACAAAATTCAAATAGAATCGCAATCCCCTTTGCACTTGCATTTCCGATGTCTATCACAGTCAACTGTCAATCAGGCTTGAGGGCGGGGTTTATTGGTGTGGTCTGAAAATAGACCACGCCCTCCAGTGGTGGAAAACGGTATTTTTGTAATAAAAATAAAAGTTCAAACTCTTTAGTTCAAACAAAGTCAAAATGCAGAACTGATAGTATGTTCACCTGGCAACCAGAAAAAACAGCAAATAAGAAAACTGACATGACTGCACTAGGTAGGCTATCTATCAGACAGATATCATCATATTCCAGCGGTCCCGGACACAGTAATTAAAATTATAAATAAATAAAATGATCATGAGTTAAAATCAGAGAATCTATAGAAACTTGACATATGAGTGGTGTGTTGTCCATATGATTCTGTGCTCAAGATCCAAGCGATCAAAAAATAAAATAAAATTACATTAGACATTCAATCGCAGATCATGTTCGATTCGTAGGAGGATGATCTGATTTTCTGTATATTCTGTAGCCTATATTTTTATTTTATATAATATAGCCTATACTATAAAAAGCATAAAATAAATAAATACTAAATATTTCTCCCTTAGCCTAAATAATTAATACATTAAGATGACAAAACGAAAACATACTGAATCCGTTTTAATCTTAATCTCCGGCGTCAGACTATTTTTTTTCGTCAAAAAAAATAGCAGTCTATTTGCTCGCTCATTCCGCCCAGCGCCGCTCGCTCAACCCAGAATGCCCTTTGTGCATGCTGGCTCGAAAATATGTGAAGTGATATGAGACATAGGCAAAGGCTGTCCCCGAATAAAGTTTTTTTCTACTTAACTAGTTGTTCATTTAAGCCAGGGGTCGGGAACCTTTTTGGACCAAAGAGCCATTTTTCATTTTTGGTTAAAGCATTTTTCCAAAAGAGCCACAGTAAAAAATATATATATATATATATTATAAAAAAATATATATATATATTAAAAAAAAAAAAATATATATATATATATATATATATATATATATATATATATATATTTTTTTTTTTTTCAATAAAATTTCAACAGTAGTATGACTAAAAACCAGCACATAAGCAGCAAACAATAAATGTGGAATATGCAATATGGAATTAATTGTGCATGGCTTTCACTGTGAGGTCGAGTTATCAATTTGTGTGTGTGAACGCACACAGTTCTTACATCTACTGTGTGAATACTCGACTTGGCATTTTGATATATTTCTGTGTTTATTTGGCCGTTTAGCGCGTTCCGCATTGCGCTCGGAGCAACTGTCAGTAATTCAGTTGTCTTTCGCGACTTATCGCTCTTTTATTATTTATTTTTATCAAATCTGCGCGGATTACCATAAATACAACACATTTATTTATCACAAGGGTCACTGCCGCAAAAAGCGAAAGTGCCAGCGGGTGAAATGTCTCTTTGCACCAGTTTCAATAAAAGGATAGGCCTATTTTAAAGATTAGGCCTATATATTATATATTGATCTGAACTTTAGCAAATTTAGCTTTTATCATGCAGCAAACTAAAAAATAAATAAAAATAATAATAATAATAAAATACATTTTAAACCGTTTAACTGTATATTAATCTGTCAAAATTACTTTTGGTAAACGGTTAAACGGTCAATATAAGCATCCCTAATCTTGCAACCAGATCTTTTTTGGCTTCTTTTTGTTTGGTTAGCAGGTGATAAATAGTTATATTTTATATAACTAAAATATATTTAGTTCCAGGACAAACTACACAGTATGACTTTTTTGTTGTTGTTGCAAAATAGACACATTTATTGGATATTTCTCCCTGTTTTCTTCATAGGAATGAATAATGATGAAAAAATGCTTTGTTTTCCACCACTGGAGGGCGTGGTCTATTTTCAGACCACACCAATAAACCCCGCCCTCAAGCCTGATTGACAGTTGACTGTGATAGACATCGGAAATGCAAGTGCAAAGGGGATTGCGATTCTATTTGAATTTTGTGCAGGTTGTGGCTGGACACGGAGGAAATGAAATGGCAAATAGGTGATTTTCTATTGCTATTCTAAAATGGCAGGGTCATAACTTGTAAGACATTGGAAATGCAATTGCAAACATACTTTGCTTTTCCATTTGAAATTTGGCAGACGTTGTGCGTTCACGTAAACGAAAATGCAAATGGCAATGTGTGATTTGCAATTGCGTTTGGATTATGTCACATTTTATGCTTCCACAAATTGAAAACGCAATTGCAAATACAATTTGCAATTCCTTTTGAAAATTGTCCGCGATATCCTTCCATAAGATGGCTTTTGAGAAGACTATAATAAGTTCAACCGTATAAATAACATTACATCCGCAAATGGTGGTTGTTAATGTCAACCCCTGATTATTATCCCTTAAATGTCACCCTAGTCTTGTCTGAATTTGTTTGTTCGCTTCACGTTATTATTTCCCAGACGTAGTTTTGGTATTGAGGTCAAAGTCCACTTGCCTTGTGTTCGCAGATTTGACGCGTTTCAACTATCACAGCGACTTTCTTCTGGCATGTTCTGCAGAAAGTTCTGACCAATTATTCTACAAGTGTGCAACTCTCATTGCATGGTTTCACATAATAATTTGCGTATGTGCAAAATTTGTCTGTGACTTCACATTTTTGATACGGGTGTGTGAATGCGTTTTGCACCATATTTACTGCAGCAACTGTAGCAAAAATGTGAGAGTATGAGTTTCTTCATGTGTGATTCGTAGAACAGGATTTGTGCACCTGCAGTGAAGAATGTGTGATGGTGTAACTGTTGCGTTGTGTTTGTAAGTGAGAAAAAAAATCTACAAGTTTACAACTCTGTTTTCTTCAAATTTATACATGTGTGGATATGATCTACAGCTACGAATTCCACTCTCACCCCTGTTCAGTTGTTTTGCACCAAAAATACCTTCATAAAAAGCAACTACAACAGTCAAGGGCAACAGTATGCAAGTGCTGTAACAAGTCTCAGTTAATTTAGCACAGAACACAGGACAGAACTTGTTTTTTTATTGTTTTTTTTATAAATTAGACAGACAAAAAATGAATAGAATAAGTGCTATTCTTGATTGGTCAGGTGCTGCTGGAAGAGATGTGTCTTTAGATGTTTTTTGAAAATGGCTATGAAAATTGGCTATGAAAATTGAAAATTGGTCATTCCACCAAGTGGGGGCGGTCCAGGAAAAGGTCCGTGAGAGTGATTTCATGCCTCTCTGGTATGGCACCACAAGGCGTTGTTCACTGGCAGAACGTAAGCTCCTAGAGGGTGTGTAAGTCTGAACAAGCGAGTTTAGGTATATTGGTGCAGAGCCAGTGGTTGCTTTGAAGGCGAGCACCAGTGCCTTGAATTTGATGCGAGCGGCTATTGGCAGCCAGTGCCCGCTCTTATACCACACTGGCTTAAGGCCACGCCCAGTGAAATGCGTTAGCTCGCACAAGGTCACGTGATCAGCGTGTTAACAAACGAGACTACCAACAAACAGCCTACTACACCACACAGACAACGTTCTAAATAACAGCTGAACTACAGATCAAATGGGAAAAATGAATACAGTACTCACACACTAGTTGTTCTCCCTGATGTTCGATTGCTTCTCTCTAACTCAATGTAAACAGTGCCCGCTCTTACACCACGCTGGCTTAAGGCCACGCCCAGTGAAACGCGTTAGCTCGCACGAGGTCACGTGATCAGCGTGTTAACAAACGAGACTACCAACAAACAGCCTACTACACCACACAGACAACGTTCTAAATAACAGCTGAACTACAGATCAAATGAGAAAAATTAATAGAGTAGTAACACACTAGTTGTTCTCCCTGATAACCCCACTCCCGGGTAACCCCACTGCTTAAGAAACCCTCTCTGAACCCAGCACTTTTAGAAAGCTACAGACCGGTATTCCTTCTGCCTTTCATTGCAAAGACACTTGAGCGAGTTGTGTTTAACCAGCTCTCTACGTTTCTTGAACAGAACAACCTCCTGGACATCAACCAATCCAGCTTCAAAAGCGGCCACTCAACTGAGACTGCTCTGCTCTCGGTTACGGAGGCACTGAGACAGGCAAGAGCAGCTTCCAAATCCACAGTACTTATCTTACTGGATTTGTCTGCTGCTTTTGACACAGTTAATCACCAGATCCTCCTGTCAACTCTCATGAAGATGGGCATCTCAGGAACTGCTCTCCAGTGGTTCAAGTCTTACCTCTCAGGTAGGTCCTTCAGGGTGTCATGGAGAGGTGAAGTGTCTAAGTCACATCATCTAGCTTCTGGAGTTCCCCAGGGCTCAGTGCTTGGACCACTCCTCTTCTCCATCTACATGTAATCACTGGGATCTGTCATTCAGAAACATGGCTTTTCCTATCACTGCTATGCCGACGACACTCAACTCTTCTTCTCATTTCAACCAGATGATCCCACAGTTGGTGTTCGTACCGCTGCATGCCTAACAGACATTTCTGGCTGGATGTAGGAACATCACCTGCAACTCAACCTTGCAAAGACAGAACTGCTTGTGGTCTCAGCCAACCCAGCACTTCATCACAATCTCTCCATTCAGCTAGGATCATCAACCATAACTCTGTCCAGGACAGCCAGGAACTTTGGAGTTGTGATTGATGATCAGCTAAAATTCACTGACCACATTACTGCAACAACCTGGTCCTGCAGATTTGCATTATACAACATTAGGAAGATTAGACCCTTCCTATCAGAGCAGGCCACACAACTCCTGGTCCAAGCTATTGTTCTCTCCAGACTGGACTACTGTAATGCTCTTCTAGCGGGCCTTCCGGCATGCACTATCAAACCCTTGCAACTGATCCAGAACACAGCTGCGAGGGTGGTCTTTAACGAGCCGAAGAGAGCGCACGTCACACCTCTCTTCATCAGTCTGCACTGGCTGCCAATAGCCGCTCGCATCAAATTCAAGCTACTGGTGCTCGCCTTCAAAGCAACCACTGGCTCTGCACCAATATACCTAAACTCGATTGTTCAGACTTACACACCCTCCAGGAGCTTACATTCTGCCAGTGAACAACGCCTTGTGGTGCCATACCAGAGAGGCATGAAATCGCTCTCACGGGCCTTTTCCTGGACCGCCCCCACTTGGTGGAATGACCTGCCTATCTCAATTTGTGCGGCCGAGTCTGCAGCCATTTTCAAAAAACAGCTAAAGACACATCTCTTCCAGCAGCACCTGACCAATCAAGAATAGCACTTATCATTCTATTCATTTTCTGTCTGTCTAATTTAATAAAACATTAAAAAAAATAATAATGTTCTGTGTTAGAGTAACTGAGTCTTGTTACAGCACTTGCATACTGTTGCCCTTCTATTGCTCTCATTTGTAAGTTGCTTTGGATAAAAGCGTCTGCTAAATGACTAAATGTACCCGAGCCTGCTTAAATGCTGTGGGGAAGGTCCCGGTGTGAAGAGAGGTGTTGACAATGTGAGTGAGTGCAGGAGTAACAGAAGAAGAAATGGCCTGAAGGAGGTGCGTGGGGATAGGATCAAGCGGACAGGTAGTGGGATGATTGGAAAGGATGAGTTTGGAGACTTCATCTTCAGAGAGCAGAGAGAAAGAGGGGAGCGTGTGTGTGATGGTTGTTGAGATGTGCGTGTCGGTTTGTGGTGTGGAGAATTGGCTGCTGATGGAGGAGGTTTTGTTTGTGAAAAATTATGCAAAGTCATCAGCTGTAAGAGTTAATGAAGGGGGGGGGGAGCAAAGGAGCGTAGAAAATGTTCTGAAAAGTGCACAAGAGTCAGAGCAGTTGTAGATTTTGTTGTGGTAGTATGTAGTTTTAACAGTGGAGACATTAGCAGAGAAAATGAGCATTAGCAAAGAAGATGAATGTGTTTGTTAGTTTTGGGGATTTCCAACCCAATCTCACGGCAATTCGTACATATTTTACGAGGTGGCTAATTTGTACAACCTCACTCGTATGAATTTGTACGTTTTTTGCTAAATCGTTTGTATCAACGAATTACCTACCTCAAACTGCGCCCCTAAACCTACCCGTCACTGGGGTTTAGACAAAATATACAAGGCTGGATTTCCCGAAACCTTCTTAACACTACGTTGTTCTTAAGTTATACCTTAAGGTGTATCTTAACGTTAATATGTGTTTCCCGAAACAATCTTAGTTAAGAATACTTTCTGTAAGTCATTCTTTCGTATTGGTCTGGACCACTCTTAGCTACTACCTTATCAATATTGACAGTTCATTCCAATAGTGGCCACCACTGTTTCTTTAAATCTCAGTCTATATGAATATAATTCTGCTAATTTAATTGTTTTCATGCAAATAATACTATTGTCATTACACTGATGGTTGTTAGCTTTTTTAATTATATGATCCAAAGGTATATCTGCTGGCAAACCATTATTGTCACATGTCGGTCCTGTCTCGTTGAGCACATGTGGGGTTTTGTTATTTTGGGCCATGGGCTCCTGTCTGCAGTCTTGACCCCACCCTTCTTGTCATCTAATTAGTGATTCATTTGCCCCACCTGTTGTCCTCGTTACCTGCCTTGTTTGTCTCCTATTTAATCTCCTTCCGTTTTCTGTCCTGTGCTGGTACGTTGTCTATGTCACGTCGTCTGTTTCCCAGTCCTGACTTCTGGTTCATGTTCCTGGTTTGTTTTTGTATTATGTTTGTTTTCCCCCCTCGTGGGTTTTTGTTTTGTGTTCTCTTTATTTTGTTAATAAATTCCACCATTTTCTGCAATTGAGTCCTCACTCCAGTTCTTCCTTGGGTAAACGTAACATAACGTACCAGCCAAATGAGGACTCAGTGGAGGAAGGACCCGACTTCGGCGGTCCCAAGTCCAGAGCCACCCAAGGTTATTGCCTTGCCATAGTTAGCCTGTGCATCGAGTCCGGTGGTTCCAGTTCCGGTGATCAATTTGGATTATACTGTATTTATACGATCTCACGAGTCCTGATAAATGCAATTTCAATTAAAGCTGCAAGCAGCATTTATCGGGGTTCAAGCAGTTAAGGCCTTTAAGCACACAAGCATCAAAAGACATTAAGTTTTATTTAGCAAGCATTTAACAACTGCCATCATAGATGAAACAGTCAATTTACAGCCTATACAGGCAGTTTACCATAGGAAATATATGGTTTTAAAGCGTTTTTACAGTTATAGCACCTTTTGCCTGAGTCTTCTTATAGTCTTGCCTGATCTCCACCACTTTTATTAGTAGTACTCAGTGTGCCCATACTGTATATATGTGTCAGATTTGTTGTAAATATGTAATTTTAATAAGGAGTTTAGACAATTATATTCAGTGGCGTAACGAACGAGCCAACACCGGGCCCTTAAGTAGGATTATCAAGGCGGGCCCCAGTCCCAATTCAAAACAAATTTCATCACAATCTATCATTGTTAATTTCAAACATGGGAGAGCATCAAAATGATCCATGGATGAAATTGATTGGATTTAATTTATTTTTTTGTCAGTTCCTATCATACTTACATTTTGGCGTTATTGTTTGGCTATTTACCTATGTTTTCAAATTTCCTTTGTTTTTTTGTTGTTGTCTCGATCAGACTAATGGCTTTGAAGATAACCACAATTTTTTAAAGCTCTAAATGACACTTACAAAAACCATAAGGCGAAACCTGGTATGTTTGGTATTGTTGGACTCGGCAAGGATTCTTAGGAGGTCACTCCTGTGAAAAAAACACAGGCTTGAAACTTCTAAGGCTCCTTCAAGGCATTGTGCCAATGACGTATACTGAGTTTTTTGAGATACACCAATGTTCTCATAGACTATCATGGCACCCTGGACAAAGACACTGCATGCCAATTTTCAGTAGACTAACGGTTGGGTTCCCTTATAGCTATTTTCATGATTTTTTTCACTGTTGTAGCGCCACCAAGTGGCCAATTGTCACGATTTTTTTCATGTCAACTCAGATTGAGCTTATGAACATGTGTCCCAAGTTTAGCGAAAATATCTCTTTCCATTCACAAGTTATAACCATTTTATAGCGCCACCAAGTAGCCAATTGTCATGATTTTTTTTCACGTGACCTCAGAATGAACTCATGAACATGTGTCCCAAGTTTTGCAAAAATATCTCTTTCTGTTCACAAGTTATAACCGTTTTATAGTGCCATCTAGTGGCCAATTGTTGCGATTTTTTTTTTTTTTTTTCAAGTGATCTCAAATTGAGCTCACAAAGAAGTATCCCAAGGTTAGCCAAAAAATCTCTTTCCGTTCAGAATTTATAATCATTTTAGTAAAAATGGCCCTGGTGCCATCAAAGATTTTGTTTCCCCTTATTGACCATTAACTGAAATTTTGAATTTTTGGGATGATTATTGATTGTCGGACTACAGAGAATAGTCTTGCAGTGGTTTGGTTCCGATCGGGCCAAAAACCTAGGAGAAGTCAGCAAAAATAGGTTTTTCCAAAAACTGCAATTTACTCGAAATTGGCGCTTGAAGGGCGAGCAAATCTGAGATAGCCATTTTGTCTTGAGCCACTGATTCTAACGATATAAGACACTTGATCCTGGGACAAACAGTCTAAGAGTTATGAGCAATTTTGAACTTTTGGTTGATGTAGCGCCACCTATGGGCCATTCGGGGTCATACTCTGATAGGTTGTCCCCAAACTGAGGCCTACCATCTGGCCAGGTTTCATGTCTCTAGGCCTTACGGTTTGGCCTGCACGATGCGTTTTACGAAACCTTACAATTACAATAGGGTTTCAGCATTTCATGCTTTCATGCACCCCTAACTATTACTGAAGTGCTTCTGAACACCGCTTTCTCACATAATGCAGTTAAACAGCCCCTCTGCATAGAGGGAATAACTGATTTTTGAGCCATTGATAAACAAATTCAGCACTGCCGCCACGGACAGCACCTGCTAACGTCGCACAGAAATACAAGTCTAGAAATGCATCCAAATTACAGCGCAACTGCACGGTGCTCTGCAATGGTCAAAAAGGATATAAACAGTGAATTTTTAAGTGATATATTCTTGAAAACTCAAGAGATGTGGATTCGGAGAGCAATTAAATTACCACACGATCTTGGTGTTTGTCTAAAACCATAGGTAATTCGGCCAGGGATTTTTACGCGGGTGGTGGGAGACGGACGGCAATAAAATCACTAACCCCTGTAAAGGATGACAATGCCTTCCGACCTCACGAGAAACAATTACCGTCCGAATAGGGCTTCGGCCAACTCCTTCACCACTTATGGAGTGAGCTGGAAAGGCTTTAACTTCTGGATATTCGGCAGCGGTGCCACAACGGAATGAATGGCTTCACTCGTATCTTTCTCCGCCGCCATTACTGAACTACAGCTCAAACTAGCGCATGACATCGCACGACAAACATAGCAATGTCATTGTTCTCAGCCACTCCCTCTGTTCGCTGATTGGACCGGTAAAAATTAGTTCGGAGAAAACCTAAGAATATACTGCAGTCCCAGACGGAGTACTGAAGGAAAATTTAAATTGAGTGGAAGTACGTAGGAGGGCGGAGCCAGGCTATCGTACTATGGTAGTTCGGTAGTGAGTTACGTCGTTGTATGGGAAATGCACCCCTGGCCCGCTTTGGACCAAGGTATTCGGCGGGCCAAAAAACCCTGGCCGTTGGCCCAGAGGAAGCCCTGACGTGGGCCGACAGTGGAAACGCGACTGGCACGCACTTGGCATTTTGGCCCGACAGTGGAAACGCGGCTACTGATATTCAAACATGCTTTCGCGCTTTGGCTGGAAGCACTCAGTGCTTTTCACATATCACAACTCTTCAGTGTTTTCAACCACATAATGTTTATTTGAGGTTTTAGACATTTAAATAAAGTACTGTAAAAATAAAAAAAATTATATATTTTAAATTCAAATTGCATATGATGCCATTGGAAGCTGCAATAATCATTTCAATTATAGGCTAATTTGACAAAGTGTTTTATTAATATCAGATACACATTGAGTATGAAACAATAAAGATTACTCTATTCTTCTCCCAGTTAACAGACCACTTACTTTTATCTAGGCTATTTCAGGAAAAAGTGATGAATTTATGTAATCTGACAGATTATCTGAATTGCAGTGCAATTTCGCATCAACCTATATCAACGACTGTGTGGTTGTGTGGCTGCATGACGCATCGCCAAGTAAATGAAACGTTCTAAAATAATAGCCTTAATAATATAGCGTAGAATATATAGAGCCCCTAGAATATAAATAGGCCTACCTCCAGCCCACACAACCAAATACAGGAACAATAATTCAATGTTTCTCTGAAGTATAAAGTTAAGTTTTTCAATTGCGGTTTTGCACCCAGAAGACCGCGATCAACAATAATCTTTAACATTTTGTTTAGCCTATTCTACTTTGTAAGGACCCAATTTGAAAGGAAAAATTCCATCCTTTTAATATCTTCATCCCTACTTTTTTTTACGTTTTATGTGCTCCAGACTAAGAATGCCTGTAGGCTAAGAAAAAAAATCACGCACACACAAAAAAAAAAAAAAAATCATGATTTGGGGCCCCCTAGCATCCTGGGCCCATATGCCAGGCATACTCTGTCTAATAACTAATAAGGGGCCGAGGTGGGCTACACACAAAATCCTGGCGGGGCCCACATGGGTGATCCCAGTGGATGCACAAAAAAGACAGAATTACTAATATTTGACTGGTCAAATGTGCAAATAACATAAAGCATTTATTCTAATACATTGGTTCTTATGCTGCCTTCACGTGCTATTGGAAATGTCATACTTCTCACTTCTGATGTTGTGATTATGAGCGCGTCGCATTTCAAATTTTGACTTGAGAGGGCATTCATGTCCAATTTTTCAACTAGAAAACTTGCTTGTTAACTGCTAATGTTATCATTTTAATTTGTTACATAGCTATTTAGCTGCGGTAGTGAACACACACAAATGCGCAGGAGCAGTGCGCAGCAATCGGGGAGCAATTGGGGGTTAGGTGCCTTGCTCAAGGGCACCTCAGTGGTTTCCTGACGGTATTGAGATTCGAACCCATAACCTTCGGGTTACCTGTCTGCCTCTCTTACCATTAGGACATGAGAAGGCGGGATTCACGGGTACATACTCATTTTGGCTCATGTAGAAAGGTGATACAAGTGCTTTCCTTTTAAAAAACATCTTTTTGTAGATACATATAAATAAAAAGAAATGAGTCAAGTATCATGGATCATTATTATATATTAAATTATTATATAGGCCTAATAATATAAAACAAATGAAATACTTAAAATGTAATCAGTTTAATCAATTGGTTGAAGATGTCTTTATGCAATTGTGGCAGTTACCCATAATCAGGGCCGCATTAAAGCCCAATTTATACTTCTGCGTCGAGTGTACGTCGTAGGCTGTGTGTTGTTATAATGCGTCAATTCTACGCAGACCGCAAGCGCTGTAATTGGTCTGCCAGAACCCCTCCCTCAGGGGTACACATGCACCCTTTGCATGTGTAACTGCGTAGAGGCTATGCCGCAGGTCCAACGCAGAAGTATAAATCAGCCTTTAATTTGACTATAAGGGTTAGGGTTAGGGTTAGGATTATTAATCGTTAAAAGATCGCAATCTCTATTCAAACACCTATGCGATTCCTAAACAAGGTGAACTAGAGCGCGTCTCATAAATGAACCGAAACTCTTTTCACTGAGGAGCCAAACTAGTGACTCGGCCATGCAGTGATGGTACAGCAACTGTGGCGACGGGACGTACGTCTTCGTTCCCTCCTTCAGGGAACGAGGGTTACCATACGTAACCGAGACTTCCCTTTCAGTCGGTCACGTTCGACGTACATCGGACATCACAGACGAATTGGGATTCCTTTGGAAAACGCCACAGTTATTACCACTTCCAGCGCCCAGCAAAGAGCCCCTCAGACCTCGTCTGTTCCAGGCGGGAAAACTCATGCAGGGAGAGTCACTGCTGCTGTTCCGCAAGACCTACTCAGCAGGGAAAAGCGTGAGCAAAGCATGGGAAAGCGTGCCCAGAGGGGCCGTTGCGGAAGCCACATCATGCCCAGAGGGAGTTACCATGTGGAGAATACACGTATGGACTGGCCTAGTATGAACATACGGAAGTCCCATGGGTGGCCCCGGCCTTGTAGGCGGGGGAACAACACCCCACTGAGGCGGCAGAGGAAGCACTGCTCAGGGAAAGACACAGGCTCGCCGTAGGGAGCCGTACAGTGGAAGAATACACATATGGGACCGTGGAGGTCACAACATACAGAACGCAGCCTAACACAAGTTCCACCAATGCATATGAATGTTAGACCTGGCGTCGGACGCTCCGCCACGTCCGACTGCCGCGGATTGTGGAGGACTCGACAGGGTTCGCCGTTCTGGGGAAGTCGACCGGAGCAAATAAGCGTACGTATCCGTTCCAAGGGGAAGGGAATGGCACAGCAAGCCCACACTTAGAACGGGCACTTCGGTGTTACTGACTATGGGAAGTGAGCACACAGGAAGATACCGGCTCTTAATCTCAGTCTACAAAATCTAGCGAACGTGTTAGGTGTCGCCCAGCCTGCAGCTCTACAATATATGTCTGCGAGGCACCATGAGCCAGCGCCCAGGAAGAAGCTACACCCCTGGTGGAGTGGGCTCTTAACCCAAGCGGGCATCCACTATCCAGTGGGCCATCCTCTGCTTGAAGACAGCCTTTCCCTTCTGCTGGCCTCCTAACAGACGAAGAGCTGCTCTGAAGTTTTTTGGTCCTGAAGCTTTGCGTTCTGACCACGTAAGTCTGCAGGGCGTAAACGGGGCAGAGAAAAGCTAGGGCTGGGTCTGCCTCCTCCGAAGGCAGCGCTTGCAGGCTCACCACCTGGTTCCGGAAGGGAGTGGTGGGAACCATGGGCACATATCGTCGCTGTCCGATGAAACTCACGTATGTCCAAAACGCTTACTTTTCAGGAAGTGAAAAAAACACTGTATTTCAAAAGCAGTTGAATGTAGCGTTGTCATACTTGGTACGGCATCTTTACATGTAACCATATTCTTGCCAGTGTAATGATATAATCCACATTTGACCAAAATTGAGTTTAAATGGACATACGTGCATATTTTACAGTAATGGTGGTCGATACGCGTTCTTCCGATCATTAATTAGAATGGCAAAGTCGCGTTTCAGCAGAGGAATACGTGAGGAATACAGAGGAATACATGCTGGATATTCTCAGCCTCTGGCAAGCGGTGATAGCAGTATGAGTGAGGCATGTTCTAGTGACAATCATGACAGTAGCATTACAGGCTATAATTTGATCAGTTTGACTGAGAAAAAAAGGCTGAATCTTATCAAAGAGACCGAGTTTATTTACATACTAGCAAGCAAACTAATCTGTGAAGAACTAGATTAGAACTAAACTGCGGAGAGCTTCAATGTCGTACTATCGGCTATCCAGTGCTGAGCTTCGATGAAACAACTTCACGATACCAGCGAGACCGGCGAGATGCTTCCACAGGGCGGGAGATACGCGGCGTGATTGACAGCTTTGACACCAAATGGATATACATGAAAATCAGATGACATGATTTCACAACTTTTCATTGGCCATTTAGATATGTGACGCATACTGTATACGGAAATGAACCTGGACATTCAATCCGTCGAAAAATCTCAAAATCGGCAAAATGGACATACGTGGTTTTCATCGGACAGCGACGATATCCAGGCCGGGGTCTCAGGATTACATGAGAGTTACCAGGCCTGAATTCTAGCCACGATTTGTCAACCGAAAATGCCTGCAGATCCCCTACCCTCTTGATAGAGGCCAATGCAGTCAGGAGTACTGCCTTCAGAGACAGAATTTTTAACTCCACTGACTGCAAAGGCTCAAAGGGCACTCTCTGTAGTAAAGTTAGCACCAGAGTTAAGTCCCAAGAGGGTATAGAGGGAGGACGAGGTGGATTTAGTCTCTTCGCCCCACTCAGGAACCTGACGATCAGAACATGCTTACCTAAGAACATCTACCATGTCATGATTAGCGGCAATAGCGGCAACATAAACTTTGAGGGAGGAGGGAGACAGCCTTCGTTCCAACCCGTCTTGTAGGAAGGAAAGCACAGAACTGATTGAACATCTTCGGGGGTCTTCTCGGCGAGAAGAGCACCAATCGACGAACAGGTTCCATTTCAACGCATAGCGGCACCTCGTAGAGGGAGCTCTAGCGGAAGTGATGGTGTCTAGAACCTCTGCGTTCCGTCAGGGACCAGACATGGAGTTTCCAGAGGTCCAGACGCAGGTGCCATAGGGTGCCCCGTCTCTGAGTCAGGAGGTCCTTCCTCAGAGGAATGGGCTAAGGAGGTGCTGTCGCGAGGAGCACTAGTTCCGAGAACCAAGTCCGTTTGGGCCAATACAGAGCAACCAACAGGACTTGCTCCTCCCCCTCCCTGACATTGCACAGTGTCTGTGCAAGAAGGCTCACTGGGAGAAACGCATATCTGCGTAGGTCCCGGGGCCAGCTGTGTACCAGGGCATCCGAGCCGAGGGTCCCCCCGGTCAGGGAATAAAACAACTGGCAATGGGTCGTGTCCGGGGTGGCAAACAGGTCTACCTGTGCGGTCCCGAAACGACTCCAGATCAGCTCCCCGGAGCACTGGCTGCCGTGAGAGCTCGTCGGCTGCACAATTGATCAGGCCCAGAATGTGAATGGCACGAAGCGACCTCAGACGCTTCTGACTCCAGAGGAGGAGATGGCGGGCAAGTTGTGACATGCGACGGAAGTGTAGACCACCCTGTTTTTTTGACGTACGCAACGGCCGCAATGTGCAGAACGTGCTTGCCTAGTAGCTGCATTTTGAAGTGGCCAAGCGCAAGACGAACTGCTAACAGTAAGGAGGGGCTGAGCGTGGCAAGGCTTTGTGACGTTGCACACGACCTGCCTCACCTCCTCCTCAGCAGGGAACAAGAGCGGCGAGGCATAGCGTTGCACACTGTCGCACTATGCGTTGCACTATGCCTCAGCCACCCGGGAAAGCATGGCTGTCAAGTATGAATCTGATTCAGCATGAGCACCCACTATTATAGTGGAAATCTCAGCATCATCTTCATTTTCGACAGCCCTCTCTCCGATGCAGCGATTGACATCTGTCCTCTGCTAGAGCCCCAAATGAAACGCTAGTTCCCCTTTTTTTTTTGGACCAGCAATACCATCTGTAAGCTACCAGCAGGCATGTGAGATAGTGAGCATGGCCGTGAGACACTCAAGCCTAAACACTCAAGCCCTTATGAAAAAGGCAAGATGAACATCGCGCCGACGTGGTTATGCTCTCATGAGAGAGCCGTCTTGTAGGAAGGCTCTCATGAGAGAGCATAAACCACCCACAAACAGTCTCAACATGCTTGCGATACGATAGAGGAGTGGGGGACCAACGGAGATGTACTTGGGGGGGGGGGGGCTTACTGTAATCCTCAAGTCACCCAGGCTTATCAGCCAAAGTAGCCCCTTTTCTGGTGCACCAGAAAAGAAACTAGATCGGGGTATAAGCGAAGGGACTCAACCACGTTTGAGGTTTCGACCGCGCATATGAAGCGCAGAGCGGCGCGAGAGAACGTGGATCACAGGAAACAACCGCATCCAGAAACGCACGGGTGGAATGACGTCTTGAAAAAGACGCAGTGTTCCTGTTATATACCCGCGGTGCGGGGCGGAGCACGAGATGAAAATCTTGCACGCCAATGGCCCATTGGCCTGTTCTCTATATCTCAAAGCTGATAGGGGCTCCCTGAAGTGATCCCAATTCGTCTGTGACGTCCGACGTACGTCGAGCGTGACCTACTGAAAGAGAACACTAGTTTAATAATAAACAATTAAAATGTCTCCTTGCTATTTTTGACAGATTCATAGATCATGCACAGAACTTTCCACTCGCATCAGCACTTCTATGGGATTGCGTTTTCAGACTAATTTGTCCTGTTTAGTAAATCTGGCCCTAAATGTGTTTAGTTTTATGATAATATTATTCACAGAGGCCTATTAAAGTGTGGCAATACATTAAATGTAACAAAAAAACAATAATTATAATAATGCAAATTATAATAATACAGTTGTTTGAGGCAAGCAAAATGGCAGAATATAGGCTATGGTAATGTAGCTAATATAGACTATGAGCTTATCAAAATATTAGTAAATGGACTATCATGGACCCCGAGTAGTAGTCAAAGTGCAGCATTCGTGACTAGGAAAGAAAGTGGGTATTGATGTTTCTCTGAAAACAATACGCTCAGCGACTCGAGTAATGTAAAAAGAAAAGTCAAAGCATCCATCTACACAAGCACAACAAAGTGCACAGTTACATGCATCGGATTGATAACATTCTGCCATCTACTGGAAAACAAACACTTAAAACAACATGAACTTTGAACTAAAGTCACTAGATTTCACACTGACATACAACGACATCATTCTAATTTATGTACTTATTTTATACGTTTTATTATAAAATATATGTTATGTTAATCATAACTGCAGATGTGATGTTATTACTAAACTATATAGCTTTTTATTTGGACACAGTCCTATTCATAAAACACACAAACAAATATGACTAGTGAAAAAAAAAGTATTAAAGCATCTGATCTGATCATATCAATATATGATCCTCTCTGGACACTGGTCATGGGCTGGAGCCCTCTCTGGATTCTGATTACGGGCTGGAGCCCTCTCTGGGCTCTGGACGGGGACAGGAGATGCCTTTTGGCTCTGGACCGAGACCAGTGATGCCAGTAACGCGTTACTTAGTAACGCGTTACTCTAATTTGACCACTTTTTCCAGTAACGAGTAATCTAACGCGTTACTATTTCCAAACCAGTAATCAGATTAAAGTAACTTATCCAAGTCACAGTGAGTTACTTTTTTTTTGTCATTTTCCTTAGTAAAAATATATATTTTTGCTTTCTTGTTTAGTCTCAGCAGGGGTTTTCCTGCATAGAGAATTACGAGGCGGCCGCTCCGTCAAATTTCTTGCCGCCTCCGTCTGTCGACAAAACTCAAGACAGGCAGTCACTTGCTCAGATTAGGCATGTCGTGATAATTAAATAATCATCAGAAATATATATTGTCACATTATCCTTCAGCAATCATTATTAGTATATTATTATTTGCTAGTAGCCTACAAAGTCATCTAAAGCCATTCCATAGCTGAATGTCTTTCCTCCGCTGTAGCTCAATCATTCTCCGTTCAGCATTCAAGCTGCGCGTCGTTCGGTTCCAGTCAGCGGTAAAGCTCACTCCATATGATATATTCCCGGTATAATACTTGATATGTTGATAAAATAATTTATCTTCCTGGAGTTTATCTTGCGGTTTCTGAAAGATGTTGTGCTCGCTAGGTGACAACACAAGGACTATTAATTAGCATCACACGCACAATAACCAGAATTAAAAACTATGAAGAAACAAATAATCAGTGAATGTTTGGACCGATAGGCTACATAGTAGACTAGGATTTGTGCGCTCAACGCTCATCTTCTCTTTATGCCGTGGACTTTTCAATGTGCACTCGCGCTGCACTGCACACTCTGATTCCATGTTGCTTTAAGCGCATCATTCTGCACCCGGGATGCGCATAAGCGCTTTGTTGCCGCTCTGTTTTGAAGCGTTTCATATATTTTCATAGTTTTGTGCACTTAAAGATTATTAAAAAATATATTGTTCTCACGGATCAATCATATATTTGTTGTCCCTTTACAGAGCTGCACATTACGTTTACAATAAAACATAAATCTTGTAATTGTATATTATTTGTGTAGGCCCATATAATTATTTACATTCATATATAAATATAAATTAAAAATTAAATATAAATGTATTTAATAAAAACACAAAGTAATTTGTACATTTTCATTAACATGTTTAAGGTTTTATGTTTAGTGTTTTATGTTTAGTGTAGTGTAACATGTTTTATGTTTAGTGTTGGCAAAAACGGTTGTCATTTTTATGTTGAGGCTGCAGAGGTGTTGTCGGCAACTGATGAATGTAACTAATAAAGTAACTTGTAATCTAACTTAGTTACTTTTAAAATCAAGTAATCTGTAAAGTAACTTAGTTACTTTTAAAATCAAGTAATCTGTAAAGTAACTAAGTTACTTTTTCAAAGTAACTGTGGCAACACTGACCGAGACAGGCTGTGGCAGAGCAGGCATGACGTGAACAAAATCAGGCTTGGCAGGCATGACGTCAGCGAAATCTGGCGTGGCAGGCATGACGTGGACGAAATCACGCGTGGCTGGGACTGTGGAGCTCCTTGTCCACCGTTCCCACAGTAAATGATAAGCAGCAGGGCATGGTCATGGTCAGTGGTCAATGTACTGGGCTAGAGGAAAATTTATTTTTCCCACAGGCAGCTGTGAGCAAAGGGGCTCATTTAGCCCGAATCTAAAAATGTCCTTTAGTGCCACCTCATTAAAACCCACAAGATCACAAAGTCCATAAAATTCCTCCACATACTCCCAGGGCCGGATTAACATAAGGGCTAGGTGGGGCTGAAGCCCCAGGGCCCGCGGGTAGAGGGGGCCCGTGATTGGCTGGAGGAAATGAGATTGACAGGTCAAAGGTGGTTGATTTGTGTCTAATAAAATAACAAGAAAAAATTTTTGGAAAATGTGCCTGACTGATAAATCACCGTCCAATCAAAATCACTTTACAATTCGCGCCACGACAACGGGAAACGCCTCTTTGCGTTATTCTAGGAAATGGGAAATTGGCCTTTATTGCTTGTTCAGCCTCGCTGGTGTTCAAAATGATAAAAAAAAATTGATAGTGGTGCAAAAAAAAGGAAAAATAAGCTTGAAAGGGAGAAAACTGTCTCCGATCTGCGTGCTTTACACGTTGAAGAAGGTGAGATAGCAGCTCCAGCAAGTTATTATTCTTATTACGAGTTAAGCCCTATTCGGAAGGTAATTGTTTCTCATGAATACGTAAGGTGTTTTCAACATTTACAGGGGCGAGTCGATTGATTTTATTACCGTTTGAATTCAGAATGTCAGTGTTTTTTTCTCATCATCATCATCATCATCATCATCATCATCATCATCATCATCATCATCATCACCCGTGTAAAAATCGCGCAATTCCTACTACTAAATTCCTACTGTTTTTTGACGAACACATATTTTCGTGGGACTTGTCTCAACTATCTGCCTTTGAGCACATTCTATCATTTGCAGTTATGGTGCCTCCGTACAACTCCTCGATGTACATTCACATCACATGTTAACACAGCGGTAGAGTTACTCACGGGACACTGCACTTATTCGCAATCACAAAAGTTATTTATTTGCATGTGCTTTAAAGCCCTGTAAACATGTCATTCGTGTGCTGTTCTGAGATGTGCCTTTTCTGACCCCATACGAAGCGTGCACACACACTTAAGCCTGTCAAACAGCACCTGACTAGTACTGGACTTCATATTTTGCGTCTGATTGCGCTATAACAATGTAAAATACACAAAAGGTTTACATATATGCAGTTGGTTATGTCTGAAGTGAGTTGAGAAAATCGGACGTGTGCAGGTCTTAAAGTGACAGCATCCAAATAGTTAGCATGTGGACCCTTGCCCTTAAAGGGATAGTTCACCCAAAAATGTAAATCCTGTCATCACATAGGCTACTCATGCTCAAGTTGTTTTAAACCTGAATGAGTTTCTTTCTTCTGTTCAACACAAAATAAAATATTTTGAAGAATGTGGGTAACCTAACAGTTGCTGGTCCTCATTAATTTCATTAAAATAACAGTAGGAAAAAAATATACTGTGGAAATCACTGAGGACCATCAACTGTTTTGTTACCCACATTCTTCAAAATAGTTTATTTTGTGTTAATCAGAGGAAATAATTATTGTGTCAGCAATATATGCAATACAATTTTAAAATATGTGTCATGCACATTAAAAATATTAATCAGCTCTACTTTACTTCATGTAAATAAGAGGCTGCAGTAACTTATTTCCACCAATTTTTTTATTTTTAAAATAACATCTATCATTTTGAGATAAAATGCAAGATAGAAAACTAGATGGACAAATCTCCATCTGAATGCATGAGTTGCACTGCAACGCAATGCAAATTTATTTTTACTGACGTCCACATGAGAAACAATTACCATTTTAATATGAAAGCAAGGGTTTTTATGAATGCTTTCTTTGCCCCTTTAGATAACGACATAAATAGTCCAGTGCACGATGAAATATTGGGGCCACCACCAGACAACGAATCAGATCAGACTCCAGGGAAAAATGAAATGTACAGTACTGACCCGGGATGTTGGCCTGCTGTAGTTGACAAACAAGGCCAAAATTATTGGATCGGAAAAGGACCAGTGCCATGTCAGAATCGCAGCTGTGATTTTTCTGCTTCTGAAAAACAATATAAACACCAAAAACGAGCGTTTTCAAAGAGTCTTTTTAGCCGAAAACTTGCCAATGGTGAGTCTGTTCCACGTGACTGGCTTCTGTACTCTCCAATCAAAGGATCTGTGTTTTGTTTTGTTTGTAAACTGTTTGGAGGCATTTCACCATTTTCTGGACCATCTGGATACAGTGACTGGAAACACGCCCACAGTCGCATTCCTGATCATGAGAACTCTGAACAACATAGAGAGTGCATGATAACTTGGGTGTCAAGGACATCTGAAAAGGGGCAGATTGATGCAGGCCTGAGGGATCAGTTCAAGTTGGAGTGTCAGTACTGGGAGGATGTGCTAAAAAGGGTTGTGGCTACAGTCAAATTTTTGTCTGAGCGTGGTCTGTCGTTCAGGGGCGATACTGAGACATTCAATTCCCCTAATAATGGTAATTATATGGGAATACTTGAACTCATTGCTCAATTTGATCCATTTCTGCGGGAACACATAACTCGCTTTGGAAATGCTGGGAGAGGAAAGCCGTCCTACCTATCTAGTACAATATGTGAAGAAATTGTCAAATTAATGGGAGAAAAAGTTTTGTCAGAGATTGTCAACAAAATAAAATTAGCCAAGTACTTTTCTATAAGCGTGGATTCCACGCCAGACATTGCCCATATTGATCAACTCACTTTCATAGCGCGATTCCTTTCTCCGGAGGGAAATATAGAGGAACGCTTTCTTGAATTTCTTCCTATTACAAGTCACACAGGGGAATCGCTTTTTAACTCTGTGATGACTGTACTGAATGAGCTCAGGATTGACATAAACAATTGTCGAGGACAATGTTACGACAATGCAAGCAATATGTCGGGGGTTTATAAGGGTGTACAATCACGCATTCGGGAGGTAAATCCACTGGCAGAATGGGTGCCTTGCGCCGCACACACACTTAACTTGGTGGGAATAAACACGGTGAATTGCTGCTTTGAAACAAATGAGTTCTTTACATTTGTGCAGACACTGTTTAATTTCTGCTCCCGATCATCCTCGCGATGGCAGGTGATTACCAGTGGTCTCGAAGCAAATGAGAACAAGCGAATTGAGACAATAAAGTCTCTTTCAGACACTCACTGGTCTGCACATTCCTCAGCAACTAAATTACTGTGCTACAACTATTTAAATATTCAGCGGTCTCTCATTGACTTGTCTGAGAACGACAATCAGAATTTATCCACTCGTAACGAAGCTAGAGTGCTCGCAAAGCAAATGGACAAATTGGAAACTGCTCTTCTTTGCAAATACTGGAACTGCGTACTTCAACGTTTTGATGCAACTAGTACAGTCCTACAAGACATTGACCTTGATCTCTCCAAAGCTGTGGATTTGCTTGCATCGTTAAGGGACTTTGTTGCAGGGTTGAGAGGCCAGTTTGACAGTTTTGAAACCGCAGCAAAAGGAATGTCACCTACTATTTCACAGGCCTACAAAAGTGACTCCCAGAGAAAGCGAACACGTAAAAAACATGCAGATGAACCAGACAAACTTCATCAGGACTTGCAGATGTCTGGTAGACAGAAGTTTATTGCAGATGTTTTTAATGTGATAAATGACCGTCTTACAGCAGAGCTTGATAGAAGAAGCGAATCATACAAAGAGATCACTAACCTTTTCACATTCCTGAATAATATCCATACTCTCCCTGATCAAGAGCTTCGTTCTTCTTGTGTTAAATTACAACAGAAATACAATACAGACTTACAAGAAGATTTTGCTGATGAGATTGTACATTTTAAAGCATTTTGCAAAAAAGAAAAGACTGCATCAGCCAGGGAATATCTGAAAGAAATAAGAGCAAGGGACCTTCAAAATGTTTTTCCAAATGTGGACATAGCCTTGAGACTATATCTCACCTTGCCAGTGACAAATGCATCAGGAGAGCGCTCCTTCTCAAAATTATCTTTCATTAAATCTCGATTGCGGTCAACAATGGCCCAAGAAAGACTGAGCCATCTAACACGGATGTCCCTGGAATGCGACATTGTTAGAACCATGGATTTTAATGATATTGTTAAGCATTTCTGCTCTGTTAAAGTTAGAAAAAAGACAATTTAACAGCAAGACCCTATTTATAGTGACAGTTCACCCAAAAACATTTACTTCCCCTCATGATGTTCCAAACATGTATGAGTTTCTTTCTTGTGTTAAACACAAAAGAAGATATTTTAAAGAAGGTTGGTAACCAGACAGTTGACGGCACCCACTGACTTTTTTCCTACTATGGAAGTCAATGGGTGCCGTCAACTGTCTGGTTACCAACATGTAACATGTAAGTAATGACGATTTAAATTTTTGGTGAACTATCTCTTTAAAGTATTCATGGTAAAGGAATCTTTGAGGAAGTATGACTGAAGTATGACGAATGTTTTTGCTGCTTTTGGCAACCTGTTTGTTTGGAGTTCATATCTGGATTTAATGCATTTTTTTAATGTGTTAAATACCATGGAATATTTAGTGTGCTTGTGCTTATATAAAATGATTTGATAAAATGAGATTTGTAAAAATAATAACAATAAAAAAATATTATTTTGGTACAAGACACTGTGGCATGGCAATCAGATAAAAGGGGGCCCTTGGTGTTGCTATAGCCGCAGGGCCCAATGTGTTCTTAATCCGGGCCTGCATTGCAGGAGACAACAAACTGCTGGGTTCATTTTGGTTGGTTGAGTATTCTGTAACGTTAGTCCACTGGAGGCAAGTTGAAGTGATGAACCCAAGTGCAGTTTTATTGATAAACATGAAGTCAGTGGTGGGCTGTCAGGGCTTTCAGGGTCTTCTCTAATGGCCCTGTCAAAATCAAAAATATATATTTGTTTCGTAATTAAATTTATGTGTGTCTGAATATCTCTAAATTCAATTACTGTTTATTTCAGTATGTTACAATTATATTTCAAGAAATAATGTGGTTATTTTTTGTGAGGCTGAGCTGTATTTTCATTATCTAAACGCATCACAGCTCCGTGGACCAGCACTAGTAGAATAGCTAGCCTTCAGTTGAAGCTGCCAGTTTCCATTGGATCATAACTTTGACTGACGTGGGTCATCAGCCAATCAGATTTTGATGTGTAGTGATAGAACGCCCCAGAGGCCCAGTGATGTGTCGGCGCTACCCCCCGCTGATGTCATCAGCTGTTTGAACTTTTCGCGGGTTGTGAGCGATCTATGGGAAATAAGCTATGGCCGCTGCGGATGACGGGCTGCGCGAGCTTCATGTGCATCCTGATGTCAAGCCGGTAACGTTAGCTGACAAGCTGTATTTTTCTGTTTCTTTTTATGTTCTTGTTGGTCTGTGTTTTTGTTTGTTTGTTTAAGAGTATTTGTGTCAGTGAGTTGATTTTGATTCTTTTTTTACCAGTTGCCTAAATTGTGACGCGTGAGTGCAGTGGTATCAATAAATAGTTAAATTGCCTTTTTGTCTCGCGTGTCCTTTTATGTTGCTTGCGTTGCGACCTTCCCAACGAACACTTTGAAAGCGGGGTTCGTAACAGTAATGCATACAGTGCATGCTTGTATTCATCGTGTGTATGGTGTTGTTATAGCGGCGGCATGGGGTGTGTTGATCATTAGTGAAGGCCCTGAATGAAACCCCACGGTACGCTACTGCATGAAGTGATACAAAATAAACAAGGACTTGAACTTGACTGGAACAGACTTGACTTGGAACAGACTTGACTTGGCGCATGAACAAACACTCACTAAAAGCAGATTACAGGGAACAATACTCAACAAGGACACATGGCAAACATGAGGGCTTAAATACACAAAGACTAATGACTAACAAGACACACCTGTGAACAATCAAGACAATGAACCAATAGGCTTGTTCGACTTCACCCAACGATGTGCAGACCGATCGGCGGCTGACCTGAAGCAGTGCATGCCGGTTAGAAATTTTGTCTGACTTGATGCAGCGCCGACGCCACGTGACAGTGACGTATGTCAACAAAGTGCCGTGAGAGCGATTCGAGAGCAGTCGGCTAATACAGCCGGTGCAGTTTCTCCAGCAAGAGGCTGCACGGACTCTGATGACGACACAGCTGTTCCTCGATTGGCTGGATTCACCGCATGACAGCGATCACGTGTGTGCTCACAAATCAGTTTTTTTTATAACAGTAAAACCTCCTTTCATGTAGTAGCAATGTTATATTGTCATGTTTATCAAAATAAAACTGATTAAAAACATAGACCCCACTTCATTGATAGTGTAGACTTATATGTTGAACTTTATTCTTGTACAAACACACGCTGTATTAAGCAGTACATAAAGTATTACATGACAATAATGTCTCTGAAACATCTGTGCATTGCCAAATATTGCATTTATTTCACTTCAGCTGATAAAGTATGCAAACACAGCGCGAGCATCACTACGGGAAGCAGAAAGTGTCCGACTTCACGTCTCCGTTTGCAGCTCCTCCCCGTCTGCACGCGGCTACTCTCGCAGATCAGTTGAATCCGGCCGCAGCCGATGTCGAACACACCTAATGACAGAACTGAACTGAGAACCCACATGACTAAATAAACCAATGAGAACTTAACACATGAGGACAAGGGAATCACATGACAATGATCACATGACAAACAGGAACACATGACAAGACCAGGGAAACAAGATAAGAACATGAAACAGACCATTTGTGATGGCCACCTTGAATATGGTTCATGATGCTAATGTTGTTGTGCCTTTAAGATAACCGCTTCTATGGTGCACGCTGTTTGTATGTGAGCACGCACGCATTTTGAGTTTGACAAGAGAGATGACTGCTCTACGGCCGAGTGGTGCTTCAGTTACTTTTTCCCCGTTGATTTTGTAACGTTTTACAGAGTGTTTCCTTTCCATTTTCCCATCACTCTTTTTACATGTATGGGAAGAGTGTACTCTTTTGTGCGAACCATTTATAAAGACTCGTGGGACTACCAATTCATTTGACCAGTGTTGTAACGATTATGGTCGCAGACATTGAATGAATCTTCCAAATGATTCATTAGATGAACATTCCCTTTCACAAAGCCATAATTCAGCTCCAGACCCCAGGAAATCGATCATTTATCACGAGGCTCCATTTGGCCTCGGGCTACCACGTCTATATCACAATTACGTGATTTCCTATGGACTTTTGACCAAAACTTCACAAAGAGGACAAAAGACTCGTTGTGATCGCAAGACAAAGAAACAAACAGGTCGCTGTCTTTTCAAGGACTGTTAAATGAACTCCAAGTGACACAGTTTAAAACTCAAGCAAACTCCTAGAAAATGTTACATACTAGAATGTATAAGATTATGATTATTGGACTTTCACTCAAATAGCCTTCGACATAGTTTGTTAGCGTGTTTACAACTGATGCACGTGACTATTATGCATGTATATCATTCCCAAATCCATGCAATTATGTAACTATTGAATGAGTGGATGAAAAGACACCGTTTTTGATACCGTTGTGCTCGTATTGACATAATTAAGCAGATGAGCTGAATTAAATCTTTATAGAATCGATCATGTCCTCATAGTAAGAAATTAGGTCTAACTTTACTCTCTGCTTAAGAGCAGGAAATTAAATGACTATAGATAATCCAATTTTATGGGAGGGGTGGAGACCCAGTCACCCCTGAACCCTAATTGGCCAGAATCCATCCAGGGGATGGGCAAGTTTTTGAGTTTAACCTCTCTCACAGACGAAGAGTTGTGTTCAGTGTTGTTCGCGAGACGTTCACCGCTGGGTGTTCACGCGTGTTCACGTTGGTGTTCACGGGTGTTCACGTTCTGTTCATTGTTCAGTCAAGAGCTGTTCGCAGTGCGGTTCCAGAATCCGCCAAAGCGACGATCTGACGATCGTGGCAGACCATCAGAGAAAATGGGTTAACAGATTTCATTCAGGCCATCTGCTCTTCTCTCACTTTCCTTTCTTTTACTTAAAGTTTATTTTCTTTCCGTTAAGTCGCGGGTTCTGTTAAGTTTCGCCGCAAAGTTACTCAACAAGTTTCCAACAGCGCGTTTCAACTTCGGACAACGCCCACAAGACTTTCATCCAGCCGCCAAACACGCCACGTGATTGGCTTCCCAAGACGTCGATCAAAGACACGACCAGACCTTCAGCGAATCAAAGACCCGAGGGAACCCCTCTCCAGCCAGGAGGAAAAGGGAATCCCCCTTTGTCAAAGACACACGTGAGACAAACGCAAATAATACCTCTAGATTCCAAGCTGAAATGGTGCATTAGATCAAATGTAATAACCCCGCCTAAGAAACGATAGGAGGATAAATTACTGATCAATGGTTTCTTCAGGTCATGTGTGATAAATGTATATTGCTTGGGATTTCATAATTTCTCTCTCTTAAACTTATTCTTTCCTCACTTTCTTCCTTTCTGCAACGTATGAATGTGCGAGTGCGTGTGTTTATGTTAGATATTAGTTGGATGTGTTAGAGTAATCAATAAAGTTTTGTTTGTAGTCAAAGATAACTGTTCTTGTGTTATGTGCTTATGAATTTAATGTCTTGAACTGCCGATCTAAGTTACCTGGCTGTTAAATAGTGTTTCACTATTGTACGGATATTAATATCCGCTGCAGAGTTGATGTTGGCGGCCCGTTCAAATGAACGCTCATTTGCTCGGCTGTAAATTAGACTCTCGCAAAATTCCCTATGAATTCATTAATTCATTCATTTGAGCTACATAGACTTGTTTCCCTTTAACAGGCTCCCCTTTAAGTTCTTATGTATCGGTGGACGAATAAGTTAAGGTGTAAACATTAATTCTGAATTATTTATAAATTATAGCGTAATTCGAGTCTCTTTCATTTTAATTCAAATTCCCCGTTGAGTTATTATTTTATCTGACTCATTGTCGCTACAGTATTTTGGTGGAGAATGAGGGCAGTTTAATCTAAATTATAAGCATATATATCGAGAATTTATCTTTGAATTACATTTTGAGAGATCAGACCCACGGCGCTAGACGCGCCTGTGTGTGTGTGTGCGCGCTCGAGTGACGCAAGGGCGCGCGCCTATTTGAAAGTCCTGTTAGAATGAATGCTGTAACCCCAGTCTGTCTCTACTCTAAGACTGCATTAGAGTAATTTAAGATCTGAGATCTCACACTATACGGTAAGGTAAGAATTAAGCGTGTTCCTTAATTTCTAGAATGCCTCGTTTATAGCCGAATTGATGTCATTGCGTGTTCCAGTGTCATTAAATAGCTATACGTATATCAGTCAGCCAGAGAACTGAACGAACTTAAAACTGCATAAGTGAAATACCCTGCGAGGAATAATCTCCTCACAGCGCGGTCAGATCAAGCGTGTTCCTTGATCGATTTATTAAAGCCTTATATGTATTTATAGCTATTAATTCAGTGCGTGTTCCACTGTAATCCGAAGCTATATCTTCCCTGTGCTAAACAGCTAAAAAAAACTTGCCGGTTAATATCGTAAACACTGCGTGTCCCAGTGTGACTTAAAGGAGAATGATTTGACCCAAGTAAAGCTGACATTGAGAGAATCAACAGTAACAGAAACCTGTTGTTTTATATGCAGAGACAGATCAAGCGTGTTCCTTGATCGATTTATTAAGGCATTATATGTATTTATAGCTATTAATTCAGTGCGTGTTCCACTGTAACTCGAAGCTATATCTTCCCTGTGCTAAACAGCTAAGAGCTTGCCGGTTTGTATATCAATCTCGTAAAACACTGCGTGTCCCAGTGTGACTTAAAGGAGAATGATTTGACCCCAGGTAAAGCTGACCCTGTTGTCTGACACAGATCCGCCGAGATCACTAGTGTTCTATTTGCAGCGCAAAACTGTAACATTGAACTGTAACTAAAGTTTAATCTCACTCTTAACAAACTGAGTGATAAGCCCCACAAAGCAAAACCAGCTACGAGTGGTGTTCTTTATTTTCATTGTTGAAATGTGCGGACGTTTCACGTGATACACACGATTGCACGTGCTAAACTTATGTGTAACTTAAAGGGTGGAAAGCGCTGACTTTCCCAAGTTACCCTCAACTGTATACTGTCTGCAATTCACATGTTTGCTGCTAGCGTTTGTTTGTCGCCATAGTCACGACTGCGGCACGGAAGTCAACCAGCGCTTCCGGATAAACTCAGCGCATGCGCAGTGCGTCGAAGCCATATCGTAAACAAACCTTATGGTAGCCCTTACAAAAAATAACTGCAGTACATTGAAGTAAAACTGCAGTATATTGAAGTAAAACTGCAGTATATTGAAGTAAAACTGCAGTAATATTGCAGTACAAAGTAGTAACTGCAGTACAATGAAGTACAACTGCAGTAAAACTGCAGTACAAAATAGTATAACTGCAGTACAATGAAGTACAACTGCAGTACAAAGTAGTAAAACTGCAGTACAATGAAGTACAACTGCAGTACAAAGTAGTAAAACTGCAGTATTGAAGTTCAGCAGCAGTAAAACTGCAGTACAAAATAGTATAACTGCAGTACAATGAAGTACAACTGCAGTACAAAGTAGTAAAACTGCAGTATTGAAGTTCAGCAGCAGTAAAACTGCAGTACAAAATAGTATAACTGCAGTACAATGAAGTACAACTGCAGTACAAAGTAGTATAACTGCAGTACATTGAAGTACAACTGCAGTACAAAGTAGTAAAACTGCAGTATTGAAGTTCAGCAGCAGTAAAACTGCAGTACAATGAAGTACAACTGTAGATTTGCAGTATAATTAAGTTTAGATGCAATATAACTGCAGTACAGTGATACACTGTAATGTATACGAAGACTTCGATGCAAATGTCCGTTTTATTTTTAATTGAGTTTTTTTTTTATTGGGCTCCTATGTTTATGTTCAGTAATATCACTTAAATGGCAATTTACTTTTAGTTGTCATTAAATAATTTTTTTTTAACCTATAGGAGCCTTATAAAAAGGTTAATTTTAAAAGAAAAATATCAGACGGTTTTTGCATCTGAAGTCTTCATAGGCCTTCCAACTCATACTACACTGTACTGCAGTTATGCTGTATTGTGCAACATGTAGCCACTTTTGTCACCTATGGGACATTTCAACCACATAGATAAATAGCCTTCACGTGACTGGATCTTCCCCACCAAAAAATAATTAAAAAATGTATCTCCCGGAACGCAAAACACAATTGGGCTAGTTTTGAGTAGCAATTGGACGAGTTTTGTAACCTGCCAACCCTGATTCGCAAGCAGGACGGAGAAACGTTTTCTGGAAGAAACGTTCATCAGGCAAGTTGGAGCTGCTTCACAACAATTCTGTTGGCATCATTATTCTCATTTTTATCACTGTAAAGTAACAATATGTATTGTTTAATGTGCTATAAATAATAGTGACTTGACTTAAAAGGGACCTATTTTGCTTATTTTTACAAGATGTAATTTAAGTTACAGGTGTCCCCAGAATGTGTCTGTGAAGTTTCAGCTTAAAAGACCTCACAGATAATTTATAAATCCATGTCATACTCATTTCAGACTACAGTGAAGAACAGGCTTTTTTTCGGGCATGTGCCTTTAAATGCAAATGAACTGCTGCGTGCACGCGGCCCCATCTGCTCGTGATTATCATCATTAGCGATCTCTCTCACGGATAATGGACTGTTTTCTGAGCACGCACAAGAACTTGCTGTCAGATAACAAGTCTCGTGAGTAACTTCTCTTTTACATTTTTTGCTGGGTTTTAACTGTCAAATACACACAAGGTTCTTGTTTTCTGAAAAACTGTGCAGAGGGGCGGTAATATAAGATCCTCTTCCTAAGTCAGAAGAGAGAGGCTAATTTTTCACTGTAGAAACTTACCAAAACAAAGTTACTGGCGTTGTCCTTTAAAATGTTCTGGGTTGGTAGATTCACCGGGGACCTGATTATAGTACTTAAACACGGAAAAATTAACCATGGTTTTATTATAGTAAAAGTGTAGTAACCATGGTTTTTGGGCTAATTGATTACCATTTATATAACCACAGTTTTACCGCAAATTCTATGGTTGGAGTAGTAAAGCCAAGGTTAATTTGTGGTTACCATGGTTTAACTATTATAACCATGTTTTTTTTTTTTTTTTTTTTTTTTTTTTCCTATTTGGTTCATTTTCGTAAGGGTTGCCTTTTATGTTAAATATCTTTGTAATATCTGATAATATTGTATATACACAAAAATAGACTAAATTAGGACTTCTTTTCGCAGCACTGTACACAAGCATTTATGTTCAATAGTTTGACATTAATGTGCAGAAAAGGATGTTTTACAGGAATACTATTTATTGTGTGATTGCTATTTTCAGAAAAATGCACTGGTAACAACAACAACAACAACAAAAAGACCAAATGTAGTTCAACAGAAGATCATGGCTGCTGTGAAACAAAACTGCACTCAAATAATGGTGAGAGCTGTAGGCAACTTCATTTATTTGATCTTTTATAAACTATTATCTTTATAGTTTTGAATGCATAATAACTAATATTGTACTTCAGGAACCAAGACCTGTGGGAATGCTGGAGGAATCAAGTGTACAAAGTCTTCTGTCTCCTAAGCCATGTTAGAAGAGATCGAGGATTTAAAAAATGAAATCAAAGAGCTAAAAGAAGATTTACAATATTAGCGCTGCTGGAAAGGTAAAGAAATCTAGTTATACCACAACAATTATTCTCAGTACTTGACATCAGTTCTCAACAGTTTGCTCGTGGACTCTCTTGTTCATGGGTATATTATACAATAGTCTGTTGTATACTGGATTCTGATTGACTGAAAGGTGTGCATTAAAACAATGAATGCACAGATAGTTACAGTCAGTTTAATCTCCATTCTAAATCAATGTGCTGCCTTTCCTGTAACACACACACACACACACACACACACACACACACACACACACACACACACACACACACACACACACACACAGAAACATATTTCTAAGCAACAAAGTCTTCAAGGGTTAGTTTACCCAAAAAATTAAATTAGCCCATGATTTCCTTAGCTCATCCTAGGTGTGTATGACATTCTTCTTTCAGACGAATACAATCAGAGTTATATTAAAAAAAAGTCCTGGCTCTTCCAAGCTTTATATTGGCATAAGTGCATATATCCATCATATAACTGCTCCACACTGCTCAGGGGGTAAATAAAGGCCTTCTGAAGCAAAGTGGTTTGTGTAAGAAAAATATCCATATTTAAAACTTTATAGACTAAAATAACAAGCTTCCGGCGGTCAGCGGTACGCAAGTCAACTTACAGCGAAAGAGTAATCCTTGACGCATGCGTATTGACGAACACACGCAAAGGATAGAGCAAAACAAAACACCGGTCATGAATTATGCTGCCTTCACGTGCTCTTGGAATTATCGTAAATACGAGTTTCCTATGTATAAATTGCACATGAACACCCTCCCATTTCAAAATTTGAATGAGATGAGCTCGTAATCACGACTTCAGAAGTGTGAATTATCAAATTTCCGATAGCACGTGAATGCTGCATTAGTCTAAAACGAGAATTTTAAAGGGAAATGGTGGAGGATTTGGATATAAGAGAAGAGGGATTTTAAGTTTGTTGCCCAGTACTATCCGTGAGAGGCGTAATAGCTTGCGATGCTCCTGTAAATCGCGTCAGGGGTCACTCTTTTAGCGCAAGTCCACTTGCGTACCGCTGGAAGTTAGTTATTTTAGTCTATAAAGTTTTAAATATGGAGATTTTTTTTCTTACAAAAACACGCCATTTTGCTTCAAAGGGCCTTTACTAACCCCCTGAGCCATGTGGAGCAGTTTTATGATGGATGGATGCACTTTTATGATGGATAGATGCACTTTTATGATGGATAGATGCACTTTTATGATGGATAGATGCACTTTTATGGACGTCTAAAAAGTCAATGCCATTATAAAGCTGGGAAGAGCCAGGACATGTTTTAATATAACTGATTATTCGTCTGAAAGAAGAATGTCATACACCTAGGATGAGTTGAGGAAGAGTAAATCATGGGGTAATGTTCATTTTTGGGTGAACTATTCCTTTTTTGCTGTTTCTGAAGTGATTCAACTGTAAATTCAGCTTCACCAGAGTGCTGCTGCACAGATGCAGATAATTCACATATGCACTATCTCTTTCTCCTTCGTTTATTCATTCAAATAAATGTAATCCAACCATGATGCTGATGTATCTCTGTGCCTGATTTAAAGTGTGCAGAATGCTAGATCTAATGGCCCAATAGCCAAAAAAAGAAAATTAACTGTTAGGTTTACCCTTCCAGTCAAATTGTGCTCCACAAACATTAAGGACAGCTTTAATTTAACTTTTTTACCTATCTTTAACAGCTGTGTGTCTATTGCACAGTTTTAGTGCACTTCACAGAGGCAACCCACTTCATGTCAGGTGGTTCTTTACCTCCATCTTGTTCAATAAATGTAATGCACACCTAGCCATGGATTAGCCCTTACTTATGTGAAAGGTTATAAGTTACACAAAGTAATAAATGAAGGGGCACAATAACTGTGGAACATATATTCCATATACTTTATTCCAATAATATTACATTTTTATTTAAGGTTAGATTTGTGAATTAAAAGTCTGAGAGGATAAAAACAGCCAATATTTGTGGAGGGCGCTGTACAGTATTTAAACATTATTGTGTCTCTCTGCTTTTTATTTTTCCAGAAATGCGTGTCATTGTGCAAATTACACAGACTGTCAGTGGAGTGACAGAAACGCTCAGATTTCATCAAATAAATATTCATTTATGTTCCAAAGATGAACGAAAGTCTTACGGGTTTGGAACGACACAAGGGTGAGGAATTGATGACTGGCTGAACTAACCCTTTAAATTCTTTTACCTGGAGTGTTCAAAGCATATTTGTGATTTGATAATGCTCACCAATATAGCGTTAGAAATTCATTGGAAATATTATGAATACTTTGCACAATTCAAGATTAATATTAAACACACTATATGCCTGTGGTGAAGTGTAACTGAAACTTGAGTTTATCTAATCAATTTGTTTCTTTGTTTTTCCAGACTACATCCTAAACAGTGTTTCCACATCTGAGATGCAGGCAGTTATAAGAACCATGTGGGATAATGATGAGGATAAACTCTTAAAAAAAGCACGCTCCCTGAATAATATAAGATATATGCATGATCGTATGATTTGTAAATAAACACTTTAAATACAATGTCTAACTCTAAGTCTGTTATTTGAAGTTTGCAAATAAAAAAAAGTGAAAATCACATTTATTTTTGCATTGCTGTTTGAGACATTCACTGTTTTGTACCGTAATTTTTTTCTATTGCAGATGTGTGAAAATAAAACTTATTCTGGTTGTATTTTAATGGTAATGGTACAGCATTTTATTTGTATTGCACTTTGGTAGTATTGTAATTGTGCTTTAGTTATGGTATGTATTGCAGTACTACCAGAGTTATATTGTAGTATTACTGCAGTATTACTGCAGTATTATTGCAGTTATTCTGCAGTTATATTGCAGTATTATTGCAGTATTACTGCAGTTATATTGCAGTATTACTGCAGTATTATTGCAGTTATATTGCAGTATTATTGCAGTATTACTGCAGTTATATTGCAGTATTATTGCAGTATTACTGCAGTATTATTGCAGTATTACTGCAGTATTATTGCAGTATTATTGCAGTTATATTGCAGTATTACTGCAGTTATATTGCAGTATTATTGCAGTATTATTGCAGTATTACTGCAGTTATATTGCAGTATTATTGCAGTATTACTGCAGTATTACTGCAGTTATATTGCAGTATTACTGCAGTTATATTGCAGTATTATTGCAGTATTACTGCAGTTATATTGCAGTATTATTGCAGTATTACTGCAGTATTACTGCAGTTATATTGCAGTATTATTGCAGTTATACTGCAGTATTACTGCAGTATTATTGCAGTTATATTGCAGTATTATTGCAGTATTACTGCAGTATTATTGCAGTTATATTGCAGTATTACTGCAGTTATATTGCAGTATTACTGCAGTTATATTGCAGTATACTGCAGTTTTTTCGTGTCCAAAAAACTGCATTTTTCTACATGAACAAAAACTGCAGTATTACTTCAAAAAAACTGCAGTATTTTTTTGTAAGGGAGCTACTGGCTAAGCTAATCGAAGCAGTTGTTTACATTGAAGCCTAAATGCTAAAGCTTTAGCATTAGTTTCAGGTATCCACCGTATTAACATACGTGTAAATACAGTGTCGGTTTGAGTCACTTTAAAGTGATTTAACCATTTAAACACCTCAACTTTATGTACACCTGTTGGTCTTTCTTACTTTTCTCTTTTCTTTCTAAAACATTACGTTATACTCTACTTTAAGGGAAAATATTGGTTCACAATTATTAATTACTTTACCTACATTTTACTTGAAAAGGAAAGATACTGGTTTGCAATTATTAATTGTTAAGTTTGAATTTAATAAAAAAAAAAATCAAGAGTCATTCCTCAAAGTCATGTAAAATGATTTTAAAGTTATTCTAAATATTCTGGAATTTACTCATTTTCAGAATTTCTAAATTTCTCATTGAGATGCAATTACTTTAGGTATAAAGTCTGGAACCTTAGAAGTTCAAGTGAACCACTAAATTGATACCTATTACCAAACCTTTTGGACTCACACTTGTTCATTATTTTATTGCGTTAGACCCTCCTTTATCCTCTATTCCTATTGTAGCTATTCACTTAGCCACTCTATTTTATTTACTCATTTATCTCTTTATTTAACTTTTCTTTTTCTCATTGTAGCCTAGCTTGGAGGCAACACACCTGAGCCTCAATAGAAGACAGTGCCAGATTCCTACGAGTTTCAAAATAAATCAAGACAAAATCGAGACAATCCTCGGTGGCTAAATTTTTATTTTGTGTGATTAGTTGACCATCAACTATCACTTTTATACTCGTAGTCAGACAAAGGCTTCAGAGCCATTTGCGGGGCCGGATCTCCTTCCTTTCCTCCCTTCTCCTCACGTCTGCCCTGTTCTGTCCTGCTCTATTCCATCTTATTCTTCATATTTATAGGGAACAAGCCTGGAAGAACCATTGATCATTTCTAAAAGAAAGAGAACGATAACCCTTCCCAGAGAAACAAACCAGTAGGCATTTGATTGGTAATCAAACCCTCCTTTGTTCTCCATACTTTCCCTGCATTTGTAAACACAATTTAAAATTTTGACATATCCAAGTTCATTTAACAGAGACAACTGTTGAGCCACCGTCGCCTTCAACGCATCCCTGCGTAAGCGGTCCGCCTGTAAGGTGTGTGGTGTCAATCCTGTCAGACTAAGAAAAGAGGTATCAACATTATTATTGTATTGTTTTCATCTGTAACACAAACAATAATTTTATTTCCGTTCTGAAAACAGATTTTCAGTGATAGGAAGCATTTATTGAAAAAAAAATATTTCTCCCAGTGAAAGTATTTTTGTTTCTTTCAATTGAAATAGGTTTCTAACCTTTTCTCTCTTTCTCCCTTATTAAGCTGAGTGACATAGTCCTCGCATCACGATTTGGAAACAGCTTTCCATTGATAGAATTTAGTTTTTAGAAAAAAGAGAAATTCTCCAAGTGAAAAGAAAATTGTTTCAATCTATTGAGATTTGTTATAACTCTTTTCTCTCTCTTTCCCTTACCTAGTTGAGTGACAAAGCCTTCACATCACTAGCCTATCTGTCTACACTGAGACCAACACTTAGTCATCACCACACGTCACTATTGGTGTACAATCACTGAAACGACACTTAGCTGTTCCACCACACATAGGCTTATACCCCACACAGATCTGTGTCAGTCTCTTCTCCCAGCGTACCAACATGTCGCAGACGACAAACCCCACTGCCCAAGGGGAAGATGTGGACGCCTGTCTCAGAGGCATTACAGACTGCCTCACACCAAAGACAATTGAACTGTTATTATTTTTAATAATAATCCTGATTCTGAGAAGATTCCTGACAAATGATTCAAGCCAGAACGACAACCACATGGAACTAGCCAAGATCACCTGTTCCCTAAGCAACGCCTTCACAGCCCAGCTGACACTACGCGACAAGCACGTCATCCACCTTCAAGAGGAGCTGACACGTGCCCAAAACCGCATAGACAAGCTGGAAGTGAAAGTCCAGGATGACTTCAAGCGTCAGACCACTGAGGTCCTGAGAGAGCTGATGCACACTCAACGCTGCACAGACCAGCTCAATGCTAAAGCTCAAGACAAACTCAAAGTGCCCGACGAAGCGGAGCAAGAAACAAAGAAACAAGTTGACAAGCTCCAAGAAGCCCTTGCAGTCGCTGAACGCGACAAACAAGAGTTAAAGACTGCACATAAACATCTGGTAAACCAGCTCCAGTCTGCTGAACGTCAGCTAGAGAAAGCCAACGCTGATATTAAAGACCAGAACTCTAAAATCAAGGCTCTGGAAGACCACCTTGAAAGGTGCAGCACTGAGATGGACCATCTGACCCGACAGCGAGACGACGCCAACGACGAGCTCTACGCGGTCAGATATGAACTCAATCATGCTGTCAAACAGAGACCAGAGCCAAGAAGGGAGAGAACTCCCTCAGCATCACTACTGCTGAGTAGAACACAGTCCCCCTTCCAAGAACTGCCACACAACGGACGAAGTGAATGGCCACAACCTAAAACGTCACCGGCCTTCACCACAGAATTCGTCCCGGCCAACAAAAGAGAGCTCATCCAAGCAGACTCCGAACCTGCACAGAAGATGACCTGTGAAAACCTCGACAAGCTCGCTAAGTACATCACCCAGTTCAACACAAACACCACGGAGGGCCACGACATCCAGGCCTACCTCCGAGATATTGACTTCTACCTAGAGGCAATACCTCATGTGACGAACCGAGACAGGTTGTACCTCCTCAGAGCCACATCCAGTCCCGAGGTACGAAGCTTTCTAGACCGGCAACCTGTTCACGTAAAGTATAACTACCAGCTACTACGTGAGACGCTGACCCAAGAATTTACAGGCCCAGAGTCTGAACACGGACCGTTAATCGCCTGGGAAACCAAACAAGGTCGACAAGAGACTCCCCAGGCCTACTACCGCCGTTTCCGACAAGCCTACTTTGGTGCATATAACGAACCTGAACTTGAAGAGGATGTGAACTTCAAAATCCTCTTCCTGAGAAACATGCACTCTGGAGTGAGTCGTCATCTAGGCATCATGGCCTGCCCATACACAATGACAACCCAACAGCTGCGTGACCTGACACACAAGGCCTACATCAAACAAAAGATGGCCTCAAAGAAAGGTTTGAAAACATCCGCAGTGTCAAACTCCGTCAGCCAAGACCCAAGCCTTGCACTGGACGACACCCAGTGGCATGACTACACTACAGTCCGTCATAAAGAGCACAGAGAACGTGACTCTCATGACAACTACCACACCAACCGCTGGGAAAAGCCATGGGACCAGCCTCGCTTCTCAAGAAACCCTAAAGATGCCAAAGTCCATCATCGTCCCACACATTCCAGAGCATCTAACGTGGGTAAGCGACGACAAAACCTACCTCGGCACCACTCAGTCAAGCACAGCACTGAGAACGCCCAAGAACAAGACTCTCGGCACCACTCAGTCAAGCACAGCACTGAGAACGCCCAAGAACAAGACTCTCATGCCAATGCCAGACCCAAACAACCAAACGACCACTGGCACACGCAAAGCAGCGATTCACAAGAAGTCATGCAGCTAGTGAGAGAATTCCTCGAACGCAATGAAGAGGACAGGAAATGGGACGAGTCAGATTCTGATTGACACGCCTCCAGAAAAGGGGGGACCAAAACAGACTAGAACAGATCTGACCATACATCCACTGTTACATACACGACATAACTTACATACTCGTTAACATACAGAAGTTAACGACATCTGCCATGGAAAACATTCAACAAACATGTTCTTCTCATAGGTAGAAACTAGCTTCAGAAACTAGCTTAGCATGGACCCGGCTACACTCATCATAGGAAACATTGCACAATCTACCCAACAAGTAGAACACCTCTCATTAAGATAGATTACACGACACCTTAGCTGCACGAGTAGTTGTAGGCAAGACCTAGAAACACGCAACCGCTTTGTTTTGTTTCACCTCTTCCTTCCCTCTCCTTCTTCTTTCATTAGGTAAAATACCTGTCTACCCCATAAGGGTCAAGGTCACGATATAGGGATTGATGCACCACGCCTAATATCGGCAGGCCACCTTTAAACGAATGTGAGCTAGAGAGCTCCATGATTAAGGGGTCACCTCATTTTTACCACAAATGATGTCACCACGTCGTGAAGAAAGGTACAACGGTCTCAACCTAGTACGATTTAGAAGAGAAGAAAACAAACAAAACTATTTTAATCACAGAATTTGGTCAAAGAGTCACCGTACCGAACCAAATTAGAATAACAATACCAAAGTTAAACTACACTACGTCGACACAATAATCCGAGGAAAGTTAAAACATAAACTTCAAGTTAACCTTAAGTTTAAAGTTTAAACCCATTAGTACTCAGATAATCTAATGCCCTGCACCAGTACAGTGGCCAATCATGGAGGTGTTGTCTTGTTGTTTGTTGTGTATGTGTCTGCTTCTACTCCCTGTGTCTCTACAGCGTTCGCCGATGTCTTCATCCCAACACATCGACTAACGAAGGGGGGAATGTAACGATTATGGTCGCAGACATTGAATGAATCTTCCAAATGATTCATTAGATGAACAATCCCTTTCACAAAGCCCTAATTCAGCTCCAGACCCCAGGAAATCGATCATTTATCACGAGGCTCCATTTGGCCTCGGGCTACCACGTCTATATCACAATTACGTGATTTCCTATGGACTTTTGACCAAAACTTCACAAAGAGGACAAAAGACTCATTGTGATCGCAAGACAAAGAAACAAACAGGTCTCCGTCTTTTCAAGGACTGTTAAATGAACTCCAAGTGACACAGTTTAAAACTCAAGCAAACTCCTAGAAAATGTTACATACTAGAATGTATAAGATTATGATTATTGGACTTTCACTCAAATAGCCTTCGACATAGTTTGTTAGCGTGTTTACAACTGATGCACGTGACTATTATGCATGTATATCATTCCCAAATTCATGCAATTATGTAACTATTGAATGAGTGGATGAAAAGACACCGTTTTTGATACCGTTGTGCTCGTATTGACATAATTAAGCAGATGTGCTGAATTAAATCTTTATAGAATCGATCATGTCCTCATAGTAAGAAATTAGGTCTAACTTTACTCTCTGCTTAAGAGCAGGAAATTAAATGACTATAGATAATCCAATTTTATGGGAGGGGTGGAGACCCAGTCACCCCTGAACCCTAATTGGCCAGAATCCATCCAGGGGATGGGCAAGTTTTTGAGTTTAACCTCTCTCACAGACGAAGAGTTGTGTTCAGTGTTGTTCGCGAGACGTTCACCGCTGGGTGTTCACGCGTGTTCACGTTGGTGTTCACGCGTGTTCACGTTGGTGTTCACGGGTGTTCACGTTCTGTTCATTGTTCAGTCAAGAGCTGTTCGCAGTGCGGTTCCAGAATCCGCCAAAGCGACGATCTGACGATCGTGGCAGACCATCAGAGAAAATGGGTTAACAGATTTCATTCAGGCCATCTGCTCTTCTCTCACTTTCCTTTCTTTTACTTAAAGTTTATTTTCTTTCCGTTAAGTCGCGGGTTCTGTTAAGTTTCGCCGCAAAGTTACTCAACAAGTTTCCAACAGCGCGTTTCAACTTCGGACAACGCCCACAAGACTTTCATCCAGCCGCCAAACACGCCACGTGATTGGCTTCCCAAGACGTCGATCAAAGACACGACCAGACCTTCAGCGAATCAAAGACCCGAGGGAACCCCTCTCCAGCCAGGAGGAAAAGGGAATCCCCCTTTGTCAAAGACACACGTGAGACAAATTATGTTTTATAAACAAAGTTCGGGAGGAGTACGTTCAGATAATTGACACAGGTGGAGAGCAATCAGCTAATCATCAATAAGAGGTATATATACACGCAGCAGTCTTACCTCTGTTCATTGACTGTTTGCCAGCAACCTAGCAGCATGTCACAACGTCCAAGCCCTCATTCCTATGACGGAAGCGACATCCACCGCCGCATTCCGCCGGCACCAATACCATAAGCCCGACGCCGGTCATCGAACTCGAGCCCCAGGCTTCCGGGCGTGGTCGCACGCCCGCTCGAACGGGCCTACACTCGCCACGACGTCGAGGCCAGCCTTCACCACCTCCGGCAAGATTTTCAGATTCCTCCCCAGCCTCTTCCTACCGCTCGACCGTCCCGACAATTCCTCCTATCGAAAAATGGACGGTAGCTAGTTTGAGGCAAGCTCTTGGGAACTCAAACATACCAGCTTCACGCAAACTAAATAAAGCGGAGCTGTATGAGCTCTATGTTACTCTGCATCCCACTAACCTTTCTCCAGGATCGACACCAGCTTCGAAGAAAGCCCGTAGGAAGAGCCAACCCAGCAGAGCTCAAAGTTCGCCTCTCCCGGTAACACCGACGTCTTCTCGCACAAGATCTGACCGGCACTGCCTTTTGAGCCGCTCCAACAGGCCTTCAGCGAGTCTGGGCCGCGCCCCAGATTCCACACCTCCCGACGCAGATCGGCCTTTCTCCATGCCTTCTGCCGTTGCAGCACCTTTTGCAGCTGGGCCCACCGGCATCCCCACAGTTTCCCAGTTCTATGCTCCACCAGGTTCTAACATTTATTCCTTTCAGGGACCGATGTCTACGGCTGCAGACGCTAGCGCAATGCTACCTCCACTAGCACAACAGGTCCAACCAGTTCAACCGCTTTTTCCTACAGGCTATAACCCCGCCCAGGTCCAGTGGTCCGCAGCTCCAGCAGGGCAAACAAGCGCAAGCCTACCTCCGCTTGCAGCACAAGCCCACACTTCATTTCACCCCTTCTCTTTCTGTCCTCCAGATCACGTTCCATGCCAAGCCACAGATGGCAATACAAGCGCGAGGCCGCCGCCGACATTTGCAGCCCCGGCTTGCAATCCTACAAGCTCTCTAATGCAAACTAAAACTTCATATTCTCTGTTTTCAGCAGCTCAGATGCCCGTGCCGTCCAACGCCCTCGCCATGGAGCCACCACCAGTGTCGCAAAGCATCCGCGCACAGATCCTAGCAGGTGCAGACATAGACCTTTCATCTCTTCTCTCCATGCTCCCCGCAGCTGAACCAGTTCGCCAAATCGACTGCGGGGATTTCTCCGTCACACTGAAAAACACAAATTCACAGTCATCACGAATGCTTTCTTTTGCAGAATTTTCAATTGCTTTTGCCCGTTTCACAGAAATAATTTGTTCAGTTTTTACCCACAGACGGCGCGAACTAAACGACTACCTGGCTATCATAGCTGAGCTCGCGTTGTCCTTTGGGGGAGGGCACTTCTATACTTATCACAAACTTTTTTCAGCCAAAAGTGCCGTGCGAATCGCGCAATGGAATCAATGCACCTACTGGGGCGCTCTTGATTCGGATCTTCATAGCAGGGTGTTTTTAGGATGCAAAAAAATTTCCTGCGCAGTCTGCAGGTCAGTAATGCACGTTACGACATCATGCCCGCAGATCAGACCTTCCTCTCTACCCTGCCCGGAAACAAAAAACTACAAATCCACCAGTTACGTGCCTCGTGCAGCAACCTCCTCCTTCGAGGAAAGCAGGCAGCCCTGCAACCATTTTAACAATGGCAAATGTGCCAGACAGCACTGCCGTTACATGCACGTATGCAAATTCTGTGGTGGTGCACATGCACGCATTGTATGTCCAGTGCATAAAGCTGTTAATAAAAAATCCAGAAACTACTTATCGACTCCTGTAAACATTTTGCGCATGGAATTTGAACTAGCTCGTCACCCAGATACCGAATTTACTAATTATCTGCTGTCAGGGTTAAAGAACGGCTTTAACCCCGGAGTAGAAAGCCCACTTTCCCAAATCACAATCTGTAATAATCTCCAATCTGCCCTCATCGAACCCGAAGTCGTAGGAAACCTTATCAAAAAAAAAGAAGTTGAGTCAGGCTTTATGATCGGCCCGTTCGACAATCCCCCGTTTAATATTTTTCGCATCAGCCCCATTGGAGTGGCTACAAGGAAATTCTCGGGTAAAAAACGTTTAATAATAGATCTATCAGCCCCGCACAATTCTCCGTTCCCAAGCATAAACAGCTTAATCCCTCTCGACGAATTCTCACTAAAATATCACGACATAGACCAGGCAATAGACATGATTAAAATCGTAGGGAGGGGCGCTTGGCTTGCAAAACTAGATATAACTTCAGCCTTCAAAATAATGCCCATCCACCCCGAGGCATGGCACCTATTCGGGGTTCGCTGGCTCGAGAAATACTATTTCGCAGTGCGCTTAACTTTCGGATGCAAGAGCAGTCCAAAAATATTCGACATGCTATCAGAAGCCGTTTGCTGGATTCTGTCAAACAACTATGCCATTCCTTACCTCATTCACCTACTAGACGATTTTTTAATCTCGCCTCCCGATGCCATCCCAGCCGCGCATATCCTTACAGTCCAAAAAGTTTTTTCTGAGCTCGGAATTCCCATAGCACAAGAGAAAACTATGGGGCCTGCCACTTCCATCGAGTTCCTCGGAATTAATTTGGATTCAATCAAATTCCAGGCATCTCTACCCAAAGAGAAAATTGACAGGATAATTCTCGTCTCTTCTACTCTCCTCGAGAAACACAATTGTTCAAAACGCGAACTTCTATCTCTACTAGGCCATCTAAACTTCGCAATGCGCATCATTCCACAGGGCTGCCCATTCATATCGCATCTTCTCTCGCTCGCGTCCTCCGTCCACTCACTAGAAGATCTAATATCCATAAACCAAGCCTGTCGCGATGAACTAAGGCTATGGATAACATTTCTGAACCAATGGAACGGCCTTTCCTTTTTCTATAGCAACCTCGTTTCGTCCCCCACCGACATTCAGTTGTTCACAGACGCCGCCCCCTCAATTGGTTTCGGGGGATTTTACCGGGGTCGTTGGTTCGCTTCTTCATGGCCACCGCAGCTCCAAGACACAACAGAGTCTTCGGCGCTCTTTGAACTTTACCCCCTAGTAGTAGCAGCATTTCTATGGGGGAAAGAATGGGCCACTAGCAGCATTTTAGTGCATTGCGACAATGACGCAACGGTACAGTGCATAAATAAAGGTCGTTCCCACGCTCTCGCTATGATGCCACTTCTAAGGCGTCTTATATGGATTTCAGCTTGCGACCAATTTATCTTAATCGCTAAACACGTCCCTGGAGCGGAAAATCAAATTGCTGATTCCCTGTCTCGTTTTATGTTTCAGAAATTCAGGACGTTGGCTCCAGAGGCGGACCAATTCCCAACGCCAGTACCTCTCTATTCGGAACTGATATTCCCGTAAACCACCCTTTAAAACATCTCCTCGACGCATCCCGCGACACCATCCTCCAAGCAGTTTCTCCAAGGACACTTCAATCCTACATGACCGCTTGGAGAAACTTTAGAGCATTCCACATTTCCTATAACATACAGTTCCCCGATTTTTCTCTCCTTTCCATCACCTCGTTCATTTCCTACCTTAATACCATTAAGAGTCTTCAAATAGGGTCCATCAAAGGTTACCTAAGCGGTATTCAATTTTTCCATAAACTACTTTACGGCGCTCCTTCCAATGAGATAAACAATTCACAAACATCCCTCCTGATCAAAGGTATTCAAAAATCCCAGCCCACCCGTACTGATACCAGACAACCTATAACACTAGACATTCTCACCAAATGCATCCACGCTCTCCGCACAGGCTACCAGCCCCCCAACACCGCCCGAACACTCGATGCTATGTTTATCCTAGCTTTTTTCGGTTTTCTTAGATGCTCAGAACTAACCATCACTTCCAAATTCGACCCGAAAATCCACCCCACTATCGCACTTATCAGTTCTAGACGAAGAAACAATCTCATATTTGATTAAGCAAAGCAAGACCGACCAAACCAAAAAAGGTCATTTCATCTATATTTTCAATCTCCCATCACCAATCCAGCCATTCCAGTCAGTCCTGGCTTATCTTCAATGGAGGAAATCTCAGGCTAAATCTTCCCTGGAACCCCTCTTTTTAGACGAATCCAACAAACCTGTGACACGGTTTTGGTTCCAGAAACACCTCAAATCCGTTCTCCAATTATCAGAGGTCCCAGCAAAGAACTTTTCAAGCCACTCCTTCCGTATCGGGGCAGCAACCTCAGCAGCTCAAAAAGGCCTCTCCCAACAGCAGATCCAAGCTCTCGGGAGATGGTCATCCGATGCCTTCCAAAGCTATATCAGGACCAATCGGTTCCACATCAAAATAGCCCATCAAACCCTTATTGACTAGTACACACTGAGAATCTCCTGACCAAACACTCATATTTTGTTTTTGTTCTCTCTTTTATGTTCTCAGGACCCAGTAAGTTTCCACGCAGTACGAAAGAGTGGAAGTTCCACGCAGTACGAAAGAGTGGAAGTTCCACGCAGTACGAAAGAGTGGAAGTTCCACGCAGTACGAAAGAGTGGAAAGTTTCCACGCAGTACGAAAGAGTGGAAAGTTTCCACGCAGTACGAAAGAGTGGAAAGTTTCCACGCAGTACGAAAGAGTGGAAAGTTTCCACGCAGTACGAAAGAGTGGAAAGTTTCCACGCAATACGAAAGAGTGGAAAGTTTCCACGCAGTACGAAAGAGTGGAAAGTTTCCACGCAGTACGAAAGAGTGGAAAGTTTCCACGCAGTATGAAAGAGTGGAAAGTTTCCACGCAGTACAAAAGAGTGGAAGTTCCACGCAGTACGAAAGAGTGGAAGTTCCACGCAGTACGAAAGAGTGGAAGTTCCACGCAGTACGAAAGAGTGGAAGTTCCACGCAGTACGAAAGAGTGGAAGTTCCACGCAGTACGAAAGAGTGGAAAGTTTCCACGCAGTACGAAAGAGTGGAAAGTTTCCACACAGTACGAAAGAGTGGAAGTTGCCAACAGTACGAAAGAGTGGAAGTTGCCAACAGTACGAAAGAGTGGAAAGTTTCCACGCAGTACGAAAGAGTGGAAAGTTTCCACGCAGTACGAAAGAGTGGAAAGTTTCCACGCAGTACGAAAGAGTGGAAGTTCCACGCAGTACGAAAGAGTGGAAGTTCCACGCAGTACGAAAGAGTGGAAGTTCCACGTAGTACGAAAGAGTGGAAGTTCCACGCAGTACGAAAGAGTGGAAGGTTTCCACGCAGTACGAGAGAGTGGAAAGTTTCCACGCAGTACGACAGAGTGGAAAGTTTCCACGCAGTACGAAAGAGTGGAAGTTGCCAACAGTACGAAAGAGTGGAAGTTGCCAACAGTACGAAAGAGTGGAAAGTTTCCAACACAATTCGAAAGAGTGGAAAGTTTCCAACACAGTACGAAAGAGTGGAAAGTTTCCAACACAGTACGAAAGAGTGGAAGTTTCCACGCAGTACGAAAGAGTGGAAAGTTTCCAACACAGTACGAAAGAGTGGAAAGTTTCCAACACAGTACGAAAGAGTGGAAAGTTTCCAACACAGTACGAAAGAGCCACGCAGAACGAAAGAGTGGAAAGTTTCCACGCAGAACGAAAGAGTGGAAAGTTTCCACGCAGAACGAAAGAGTGGAACGTTTCCACGCAGTACGAAAGAGTGGAAGTTCCACGCAGAACGAAAGAGTGGAAAGTTTCCACGCAGAACGAAAGAGTGGAAAGTTTCCACGCAGCACGAAAGAGTGGAAGTTCCCACGCAGAACGAAAGAGTGGAAAGTTTCCACGCAGTACAAAAGAGTGGAAGTTCCACATAGTATGAAAGAGTGCAATGTTTCCACGCAGCAAGGAAATGTTTTAATAATGTTCTTAATATTGTTGTCTCTCCCATGTTTCTCTTTTCCAGTTTTTTCTCTTGCAGGCAATTCCCCGGCACGATGCGCCACAACCGCCCTCAGGGGCCTACCGGTCAAGCAACCAGGCCCCTTCGCGAATGCCAGCCCGCCAAGCTCGGCACTTCTTGGGGGGTATTTAGCCAGGCGGCTGTCCTATGCTTTTAGCATTTTTGGGGGGTACTTTGGGTTCGGGCCATATTCCGAGCTCGAAGCCCTCCCCCCGGACAGCACGCCAAATACGCATTTAAACTACTCTCCATAAATTATATGTAAGTGTGAACTCGTGAAACGCAAATAATACCTCTAGATTCCAAGCTGAAATGGTGCATTAGATCAAATGTAATAGCCCCGCCTAAGAAACGATAGGAGGATAAATTACTGATCAATGGTTCCCATTCAGTCGGTCACGTTCGACGTACGTCGGACGTACCGACGAATTGGGATCACTTCTGGGAGCCCCTATCAGCTTCGAGCTATCTAGAACCGGCCAATGGACAATTGGCGTGCGAGATTTGCATCTCGCGCCCCGCCCCGCGCCGCGGGTATAAACAGGAAGCGAGAGCGAATGCACGCTGTCATTCACTTCGGAGCCACACAGGCACATGAAGGACTCACTCGTTTCAAGTATTTTTCGCTGCTATCAAGCAAAGAGACTACAAGGAGACCGGAGAGAACCAGAGGAGGACGTGTGTTGGAGAAACGGCACCTTTCAGCGGGACCGCGCTGACTCATCAGCTGCCTCTGAGATACAGAGAAAACTGCTGTTATCACAGCACCTGTTGGTCTGGGTAGGGCGTTTTCCTGTCTGAGTACAGGCACGGGCTGCACTACAATCCCGTGCGCTGTCGCGGTTCCCCTGAGTGCTTCAGCACAGAGCGTTTTCCTCACAAAAAGAGTTTCACTGGTGACGTGCCGTCTTTTTCAAGATGTCTTTCCACCCGTGCGTTTCTGGATGCGGTCCTCTGCTGACGGTCACAATCGCTGTCTCACGTGTTTGGGCACTCAGCACGCTGAGGCGGCGTTTGTGGATAGTTCATGTTCCCACTGCGGGAACATGACTATCGCGGAGCTTAGATCGAGACTCTCCTACCTCCGGGCTGGGGGAGTCCCCTTACCCATCCCACGAACTAGGTCTTCCCCTAACCCGGGTGGACCTGCTTCTTTGGATGGCCAGGGTGATCTGAGGATTACGTTTAGGGCAAACCTGCCGAGCGATCCTCCGCAGGCCCCTATTCCCTCAGCTCCGCAGCCGGTTGAGCTTCCGAGAGAAGTCGCTGGACCCTCCCACGGGAGACCAGTGGTGACTTTTGGGGCTCCAGCGGACGAACAGATGTCGATCGCTGCATCGGAGGGGGAGTTTCAGTCCTCGGGGGATGAAGGGTCAGTTGTACCGCCTCCCGCTGGGAGAGCGGCAACGGCTGCCCCGGACCCTGAGATGGCTGCTATGCTTGCCCGGGCCGCCGAAAGGGTTGGGCTCGCGTGGAACCCTCCACCGTGTCCCGAACCCTCTAGGTTGGACGATTGGTTCCTCGGGGTGGGTCGCGCTGGTTCTCAGCGTCCCGCCCCGACACCTTTCTTCCCGGAGGTGCATGAGGAGCTCACGAGGTCGTGGACGGCACCTTTTTCTGCCAGAAACCGGCCGAGTGACTCCTCCCCCCTCACTACCCTCGACGGTGGGCCAGCCAAGGGTTACGTGGGGATCCCGCCAGTGGAGCGCGCCGTCGCGATGCAACTGTGTCCGGCGACCGCCTCCAACTGGCGCGGTGACCCACGTCTCCCGTCCCGGGCCTGTAAGTTCTCTTCCGGTCTGACCGGGAAGGCTTACAAGGCTTGCGGACAGGCTGCGTCCGCCTTGCATGGCATGGCGTTGCTGCAGGTCCACCAGGCCCAGGCACTCCTTGACATGCACAAGGGTAGGCCTGACCCAGAGCTCCTCCGGGAGCTCCGGACGGCGACGGACCTCGCCCTCCGGGCGACGAAAGTCACCGCCCGTGCCATCGGTCAGGCGATGTCCACGCTTGTGGTCCAGGAGCGTTATCTCTGGTTGAACCTGGCTGACATGAGGGAGACCGATAAATATCGGTTCCTGGACTCCCCCATCTCGTCAGCTGGGTTATTCGGCAACATGGTCGAGAGCTTTGCCCAGCAGTTCTCGGCCGCCCAGAAGCAGACGGAGGCGATCAAGCACATCCTGCCCCGGCGGCCCGCTGCTGCCTCCACCCCGCCGCCGGCGGCAGCGCCTCCGACTGCTCGTCGCCGAGGACGTCCACCCGCCGCCGCCTCCGCCCCCGCCAAGGCGCCGCAGCAGCCTTCCACCAGCCGTCGGCGTGGGGCCGGCCGTGGGAAGGACGTCCAGCCCGCTCAGGCCGCTGCCAAGCCAGGTGGCAAGCGTCGTCGCAAGCGGCCCTGAGACGGGCCACCCAGAGATGGAGGAAACTGCTCTGAGGGAGATGGTTTCAGCACCACTCCTTCCCCCGGAGGAGGGCCGGGGGAGAATCTTTTGTTTGTCTGTCCCAAAACTTCAATAAAAGAGCAGTTTCCAATATCGCTGGGTGCCAAGAGAGCGCGCTTGACGGTGGTCGATGCTCCCATGCCTCGCCACCCTCAAGTACCTCTCCCTTCGCCAGCAGGGGACGCCGACTGTCGGGACGCACACAAGCGGCTTCCCCACACTCGCACGTCCCCTCCGCGGATGCAGGTATGTGTTGCACAGCACACTCAGATCCCGCTCCGGGCCGCTCCCATGCCGTCCGAGCCGGATCCCTGCGTTCCGCCTCGCTGCCCCGCTGCGGGTACGTCTGTGGTGCCGATGATCCCCCTTGCTCGGAGTCTGGGAGCCTGGCTAGCGCTTCCCAGCCCGTCTCGGTGGCTCCTCCGCACCATCAGACTCGGCTATGCGATTCAGTTCGCCCGGCGTCCCCCCAAGTTCAGGGGCGTTCACTTCACGACTGTAGTGGAGGCGAACGCCCCCATGCTCAGGGCGGAGATCGCTGTCCTACTGGCGAAGGACGCGATAGAGCCGGTCCCTCAAGCCGATATGAGGTCCGGGTTCATTGTACCCAAGAAAGGCGGCGGGTTACGACCGATCTTGGACCTGCGATTCCTGAACCGGTCCCTTCACAGGCTGCCGTTCACGATGTTAACGCAGAAGCGCATCTTCAGGTGCATCCGTCCCCGAGATTGGTTTGCAGCGATCGACCTGAAGGACGCGTACTTTCATGTCTCGATTCTCCCTCGACACCGGCCCTTTCTGCGCTTCGCGTTCGAGGGACGGGCATATCAGTACCGCGTCTTACCCTTTGGCCTGTCCCTGTCGCCCCGCGTCTTTACGAAGGTTGCGGAGGCGGCCATTGTTCCCATGAGAGAGCATGGTGTTCGCATTCTCAACTACCTCGACGACTGGCTGATCCTTGCCCAGTCGCGGGAGCAGTTGTGCGAACACAGGGACAAGGTGCTCAGTCACCTCAGCCAGTTGGGACTTCGGGTCAACTGGGAGAAGAGCAAACTCTGTCCTACACAGAGGATCTCTTTTCTCGGTATGGAGATAGACTCGGTCGCCATGACAGCGCGCCTCACCGAGGAGCGCGTCCAGTCGGTGTTGAACTGCTTGAATTCGTTCAGAGGCAGGACTGAAACATTTTCAGAGGCTCCTGGGGCATATGGCATCCGCAGCCGCAGTAACGCCGCTCGGATTGCTTCATATGAGACCGCTTCAACGCTGGCTACACGATCGAGTCCCGAGATGGGCGTGGCACAGCGGTTCCCTCCGTGTCCAAGTGACTCCGAGGTGCCGCCAAACCTTCGGCCCGTGGTCGGACCCCTTGTTTCTCCGGGCGGGAGTTCCCCTAGAACAAGTGTCCAGGCACTCCGTTGTCTCCACGGATGCCTCATCCACGGGTTGGGGTGCCACGTACAATGGGCTTGCAGCTTCGGGTCTGTGGACGGGGCCTCAGCTGCAATGGCATATCAATTGCCTCGAGTTGTTAGCAGTTCGTCTTGCACTCAGCCGCTTCAAAGTGCCGCTCAGAGGCAAGCACGTTCTTGTCCGGATGGACAACACTGCGGCCGTAGCGTACATCAACAAACAGGGTGGTCTACGCTCCCGTCGCATGTCGCAACTCGCCCGCCATCTCCTCTTATGGAGTCAGAAGCATCTGAGGTCGCTTCGTGCCGTTTACATTCCGGGCCTGCTCAATCGTGCGGCCAACGAGCTGTCACGTCAGCAGGTACTTCCGGGAGAATGACGACTCCATCCCCAGGTGGTCCAGCTAATCTGGAGTCGTTTCGGGGCCGCACAGGTAGACCTGTTTGCCTCCCCAGAGATGACCCACTGTCAGTGGTTTTATTCCTTGACAGAGGGGACCCTCGGGTCGGATGCCCTGGCCCACAGCTGGCCCCGGGAAGAACGCAAGTATGCGTTTCCCCCAGTGAGCCTTCTTGCGCAGACACTGTGCAAAGTCAGGGAGGATGAGGAGCAGGTCCTGTTGGTCGCTCCGTATTGGCCCAACCGGACTTGGTTCCCGGAACTAGTGCTCCTTGCGACAGCACCTCCCTGGCCCATTCCTCTGAGGCAGGACCTCCTGACTCAGAGACGGGGCACCCTATGGCACCCGCGTCCAGACCTCTGGAAACTCCATGTCTGGTCCCTGGACGGGACGCGGAGGTTCTAGGTGACCTACCGCAAGCGGTAGTTGACACCATCACTTCCGCTAGAGCCCCCTCTACGAGGCGCCTCTATGCGTTGAAGTGGAACCTGTTCGTCGATTGGTGCTCTTCTCGCCGAGAAGACCCCCGAAGATGTTCGATCGCATCTGTGCTTACCTTTCTACAAGATGGGTTGGAGCGTAGGCTGTCTCCCTCCACCCTCAAGGTCTATGTCGCCGCTATCGCCGCTAATCATGAGCTCGTAGATGGGAAATCTCTAGGTAAGCACGATCTGATCGTCAGGTTCCTTAGGGGAGCGAGGAGGTTAAATCCACCTCGTCCTCCCTCCATACCCTCTTGGGACTTAACTCTGGTGCTAACTGCACTACAGAGAGGACCTTTTGAGCCTCTGCAGTCAGCTGAGTTGAAAGTTCTGTCGTTAAAGACAATACTCCTGACTGCGTTGGCCTCCATCAAGAGGGTAGGGGACCTGCAGGCATTTTCGGTCGACGAATCGTGCCTGGAATTTGGGCCCGGTAACTCTCATGTGATCATGAGACCCCGGCCTGGATATGTGCCCAAGGTTCCCACTACTCCCTTCCGGGACCAAGTGGTGAGCCTGCAAGCGCTGCCTTCGGAGGAGGCAGAACCAGCCCTAGCTTTTCTCTGTCCCGTCCGTGCTCTCCGGACTTACGTGGATAGAACGCAAAGCTTCAGGACCTCAGAGCAGCTCTTCGTCTGTTACGGAGGACAGCAGAAGGGAAAGGCTGTCTCCAAGCAGAGGATGGCCCACTGGATAGTGGATGCCATCGTCTTGGCTTATCAGTCCCAAGACGTGCCCTGCCCGCTCGGGTTAAGAGCCCACTCCACTAGGGGTGTTGCCTCTTCCTGGGCGCTGGCTCGTGGCGCCTCGCTGACAGATATTTGTAGAGCTGCGGGCTGGGCGACACCTAACACGTTCGCTAGATTCTATAGCCTCCGTGTAGAGCCGGTTTCTTCCTGTGTGCTCACTTCCCATAGTCAGTAACACCGAAGTGCCCGTTCCAGTGTCGGCTTGCTGCGCCATTCCCTCCCCTATGGTAGACGGATGCGTGCGCTTATTCTGCTCCAGTCAAGTTCCCCGGTTCGGCGAACCCTGTTGAGTCCTCCGCAACCCTCGGCAGTCGGACGTGGCGGAGCGTTCGACGCCAGGTCTAACACTCGTATGCATTGGTGGAACTTGTGTTAGGCTGGGTTCCATATGTAGTGACCCCCACGGCGGTCCCATATGTGTATTCTTCCACGGTACGGCTCCCTACGGCGAGCCCGTGTCTTTCCCTCGGCAGAGTCTCCTCTGCCGTTCCAGGTACGTGTTGTCCCCCTCCTCTAATTGGCCGGAGCCACCCCTGGCACTTCCGTATGTTGTGCTGCCCACGGCCAGCCCATACGTGTATTCTCCACATGTTAACTCCCTCTGGGCATGATGTGGCTTCCGCAGCTGCCTTCTCAGGCACGCTTTCCCAGCGTTATCCAATACAGTCAGCTGATGGGGTCTTGCGGAACAGCAGCTTGGTGTCTCCCTGCGTGAACTTTCCCGCCCGCATCAGATCGGGGTCTGTGGGGCTCATCGCTGGGCGCTGGAAGTGGTAGTAACTGTGGCGTTTTCCATAGGGGATCCCAATTCGTCGGTACGTCCGACGTACGTCGAACGTGACCGACTGAATGGGAACGTCTCGGTTACGTATGGTAACCCTCGTTCCCTGAAGGAGGGAACGGAGACGTACGTCCCGTCGCCACAGTTGCTGTACCATCACTGCAGGTTGAGCCATTACGTGTGGCTCCTCAGTGAAAAACAGCGTGCATTCGCTCTCGCTTCCTGTTTATACCCGCGGCGCGGGGCGGGGCGCGAGATGCAAATCTCGCACGCCAATTGTCCATTGGCCGGTTCTAGATAGCTCGAAGCTGATAGGGGCTCCCAGAAGTGATCCCAATTCGTCGGTACGTCCGACGTACGTTACCATACGTAACCGAGACGTTTCTTCAGGTCATGTGTCATAAATGTATATTGCTTGGGATTTCATAATTTCTCTCTCTTAAACTTATTATTTCCTTACTTTCTTCCTTTCTGCAATGTATGAATGTATCGGCTGTAAATTAGACTCTCGCAAAATTCCCTATGAATTCATTAATTCATTCATTTGAGCTACATAGACTTGTTTCCCTTTAACAGGCTCCCCTTTAAGTTCTTACGTATCGGTGGACGAATAAGTTAAGGTGTAAACATTAATTCTGAATTATTTATAAATTATAGCGTAATTCGAGTCTCTTTCATTTTAATTCAAATTCCCCGTTGAGTTATTATTTTATCTGACTCATTGTCGCTACAGTGTCGTTCTTCCCGACGGTAGACGTTACACAACACACTAGACATTACACATTCACTTTTCATAATCAACGTAGATTAAATTAAAAATAAAATTATAGGCTACTATTTAAACATAAATATGAAACTAAATAGGCTACGTTTTCTTTAACCCTCTGGCCAACGAAGGCGGCAGAGCGTTCTGGGGTGCGTTTCCCGTACAACAACGTAACTCACTGTTTAACTACCATAGTACGATACATTGTTGAAGAAATCAACTATCTACTGACGACTGTTTCCTGAAACCGTATTGTCGCAAATTTGTCGTTCAACCACATTGGTTAATGATGTCACATGGAGTAATAACTTCTTTTAATGGATCTGTTTAAGGTTGAATTAATGCTAGATTTTTTGCTATAAATTATGAACATGGCATCTGAGGACTAATTCAAATTTTTATCAGTTGTTTTGCTTTATTTCCAGATTGAATCATTGACTCATCCTTACGTACTAGAGCATGTACGCACATGCGCACTCTTTAAAAACGGTGCTTTAAATCTCTTGACAAACTAAAAGACGTAAATGACATTTGTATGTATTCTAAATAAAAGATATAGATTGTACTTAAAGTCAGCTATCTTATTTTGCTTAAGATAAGGAATTATTAAGTCCACATGTTATGCAAACAAGAAACTATGCTTCTAACCACAGGTCGAGAGATCTCGTTCCAACCACGCAACTTTGCAATGCTGTTTGCGAACGTTCGTTGGAACTATGGTTTCGGGAAACACCGTCTCGTTGAACTATGCTGATAACGATGGAACTTGCGACCATAGTTGGCTAACGATGCTTTCGGGAAACGCACCCCTGATTGATCTTTTCCTCATGACAGTGGAAACAAACAACTCACAAGACATAATTATAAACTATAAATGGTCTACTTTTATTTGTGTACACTCACAATAAGAACAAAACTTTGTGCTTTTCTAAAATAAATTAAAACAGGGTGTGCTTCCAGCTGTCTCTGTGAGAATCTTTCTGAAACATGTCTCAAAGATGAACAATAACTCAGCAAATACTTATCACACAAACATGAAACATACGTCTAAAGAATGCGTGAAATCACTTTTAAATAAAACAATTCACATTTTAGAGTGAATTGTGGTGCACGCAGCGGAATATTGACCACACCGCTTCGCCAACACTCACATCATGCTCTGATATAGATGAAGCGGTAGAGCGCTAATGACGTGTGATTTCAAATCTCAAACCAGTGCATTTAATTTGAAATGTGAGTATCGCAATATCCTGCGAGGTCTTTTCATCGCCAGGGGCCCAGGCTGCACTGTCTGATGTTACGTGCCTTAATAATCAAATATTAATTGCTCAATAAATAATTTAGGCCTATAGCCTTTGTCCAATTTCAATTTTTCGAATTTCGTCTTACATCTCCCTGGAAACTATCAACAAAACGGACAACATCTATTATTCTTATTTTTGGTAAATTATTTAGGCTAATGACTGAGAAAAAATTTGCTGTTCACAGTCCATTAAAATCATATTAATTTTATTGGATTTCAGGCAGTACATTAAATAATGGTCACTGATGATAGCAGGGTTCATTAAGTGAGAGGGTTTGACTGACACTTCTTGAGCAGGACTTGCAACGCCCACACGTGCATTCAAAGCAAAACGATAAGGCATCATTTTAAAGGGACAGCCAACGTATTATAAAATGCGGTTACAATATTTTACGGCATCATCTGGGCCCTCCTCCAGTCCGGGGCCCTGGGCTTAAGCCCAGGTAAGCCAATGCATTGATGCTGCCCAGCCCATAATCATATAAACCAAATCAGCTGCAATAAATAAATAAATAATAATACAATTATAACACAGTCTAGTATAGGCCAATTATGTTAAAAAGTAGCATGTGACATGCAGGAAAAAAATAGTAGGCTAAATCGTGCGCATAATTGACTAATTACTTCCCTCAATTTGCTGATTTAGCAAATCAAGGGAATTTTTTTGTCATATGCGGGGCTCCGTAGGACCTTTTGTGAGTACACCAAATTTCGCCAATAAGGGGCGCTACTACTAAAAAAATTTTTAACTCTGTAACCATACGATCCATTAAGTTGATCCAAATTGGTTGGCCTATGCATCTTTTTTGGGGGATGTCCTAACATTCGGAAAAATCTGCCGTTATGTTGTACATCTTATGAAAATTAATATGTGCATGTTTTGTTAATAACTCTGCAACCGTGGGTGACAGAATCAAAATGATTATTTATTTTGAATGCTGAACAATAGTAAATCTGATTTTTATGATTATCTAAAACCTTTTTCTGACATTCTAATTTGTAAAAAAAAAAAAAACTCTAAACCATGCTGACAAAAAGATATCAAAATAATTTTTGAAACACTTTTTAGACCCCAATAAAACCCATTTTCACGTGGCCAGACAAAAAAATACTTCTGTCCATTTAAAATGAAGAGACAATTGTATCGTTTTCACAGTAATATATTATACAAATTTCTATAAAGGCACTTTTTTGTTGTTGTTGTTGTGTGGTATGAATAATAAAGTAAACACTTGTGTGTTAATCTGCAAGCATTGGGTTAGGTGGTGTTGCATAGGCCTACAGTAGAAATAAATAATAAAAATGATAAAAATTTGTGCCGCAAAGGACCTGCAAATTCACATTCATTTCAAATTGTCCTGTCCATACGTGTTTAATTGTTAAATATGAATCCACATATTTTTATTATTTTTTTTTGTCAAATAAAAATAGCAGGCCTACCTCAATCCACACCTTGTATGTTTTTTTCGTTTTTTTTTTTTAAAGTAACATGTCTAAGTGATGTGGGGTTAGTCTGGAGCGCAGCCTGTTGACAGTTAAAACCACGGCATAAAACACCCTCTCAATCCTTCTGTCTCCGCTGCTCGCGAGCCTCCAATGACAGCGCGCGCGCCCCCTGCGCTCTACGTTGTGCTGTTCTTTGAAACGACAGAGGACGACTCGGGGTAATAGTTCTATAAACCATCAGGAAACAGCGGCGAGAAGAACTTACGCGACAATGTTTACTTTAGTAAACTTGACCAAACCACACTACAAAAAGCCTTAAACAAGGCTGATGTCCCAGGAATACAGAGATAACGCCATGCTAGAGCGGCCAGCCTCGGGAAGCGCCTTTCATTTTCTTTCCACAAGTCAGGAGCTGTATTTCCCTTTCGAAAGGGAACTCGCGCTGCGTCAGCTTGACGCTACGGGGAACGCCTCCAGCGTGACAGGTGCCTGAAATCACAATCCAAAAACGTCAATCCTATTGACCGGCGACATCCTATGATGTCATCAAGGTGCGACCAGGAAGTATATAAGGGCGCCTTGCCAACATGACAGTATCTTTTCGTCTTCAGGGACTGTTTTGCCTGTCTTCACGTGAAACGTCTGCAAGAGGATAACAATGAAGTGTGCTGAGAAGGGGGAGAGGTTTCAGCATCTGGGAACGGCCACGCTCGAGCTGAGGCTGAGCGCCGTCTAAACACCATGTGCTTCCCAGATGGATCTGGCTCGTCGCTAGAATGGAGACAGATGTGGTTCTCGACGACGATCCAGATCGCGAGAGGCGGACTTCGGAGGAGGAGCAGGATCTAGGTTCCTCCTCCTGGTCTGCTGCTCTTTCACTCGAGCAGAGGATGGGTGAGTCAGTTAAAAATGCTGAGGCTTTTTCACCATTCTGTCCCATGTACGGGGAGTTGCTGGAGGTCATGAAACGCGCTGCAGGTAGACTGCAGCTGCCTTGGCGGCGCGTGAGGAGAAAGGCTGAGCATCCAAACAGTTCGGACGATCGGTTTCTCTCCGCCCATGACCTCCCAACTCCTGGGAGTCTTCCATTCCTTCCAGATCACCATCAGCAGATCTCGAGGGGATGGAAGAAACCATACTCAGCCCGCAATCTGTCGACATCGGCGAGCGAAATGTCGCTGATGTCGAGGGACTACCTGGCTGGGTTTGTGTCGATGCCGCCCGTGGACGAGATGTTATGTTTATCTCGCCTCTGGGCGACCAGCGACACTGAGGGCTCCCATCCTGCCGGTCTCGCTGAATGGCAGGGCGTACATGTCAGTGGGTCGCGCTGCTGCGGCTTCGCACACCACAGCGGTGTTGCAGGCTTACCAGGCAGACCTGTTGAGGGACCTCGATCAGGGGGAGGGACCCCCTGCGGCGGTAGTCGAATCAAGCCGGACCACGGATTTCGCTCTCCGGGCCACCGAACAAATAGCGCCGATGACGGCGACGGTGGCCACGGAGAGACATCTGTGGTTGAACCGTTTGGACATCGGGGAGAAAGAGAAGTCCTTTCTCCTTGATGCCCCGGTTTCGCAATCCAAACTTTTCAGCACCGCCGTAGAGGCGGTGGTGGGAAGGTTCGGAGAGGCGAAGGTGCGCTCGGCGGCATTCAGAACGTGCATCCCGCTGAGGTCCGGGACCGCACCCAGGCAGTCGGTTGTTCCCGGCCCGTCCCAGTCTGAGGGCTGGAGACGGGAACAGCGAGTCAGCACCGCCTCTCGAGCGCCCCCGCCACGGAGGACTGGGGCGCAAGGGAGGCGGGACACCCGCAACAGGAAGAGGAAGGAAGCCGGGGCTGGTAACCGAAAATAACCAGCACAGGCAGCGGACTCCGCCCTATAGGACGCGCAGATGAGGGCTGCCTTTTTCCCTTCCTCTTGTATTTCCCCTGGGCGCTTTACATCAGGCCGGTGGGCCTGTGTTGAGCAGAAGATGTGAAGATTCTGACGGCCTGCCTTGTTTGTTTGTTGAAAGCGCCTCCCTCAGGATGGCGGGCGGATACTAGCTCGACGGCTGGTTTGAAGCACCGCGAGGAGCGATTGGTGAGTCCCCTCTATGAGGGTGAAACTTTTTCAAAACTACGTTTTTCAGGACTTTTGTACCTTCGCTCTCCTGAGAGGTTATTTGGGGAGATTTGGAACGTCGCTGGATTTCGCAGGGCCTGCAGCTCCCCGTGAGTAAGCTAAGAACGATCTTCTTTGCAACATTATGTGGTTGTGTGTGAATGCCTCAATTTTGCTATTAGAGTTGCTGCCTCTCCGTGTTATTGTTTCCCAATATATGGGTAACTGAATTGCGCTCTTGCCCGAGGGCTTGTAGTGTCGGGGGCGAGCTGTGTTTTTCCTAGCGTAAAAGTGTGAAGTAGCTGAAGACCGGGTATGCGTTCATGCATGAGCTGTAGTGAGATCCACGCCCAGCTCTGCGGGGCTTTGGGGAAGGGGTTTTTCTGGGCCTCATTGTGTAATATTAGAGGTGATAATATTTCTTTCCCGAGCCCTGAGTGGATCTAGTGCGTACTTACATCGCACCACTTGGCCTAGGCTCCGTCAAGGATGGGGGCGTTCCCTTCTAAGAAGGGTTTTTTCGCCCCTGGCCTGTCTTTTGATATAAGTACATGGCTTTGTGTGTGCATCCTTGTGTTTGCCTCCTCTTTTTACAGAGTCGTCCGGCCAAGGCCCGCCCCCTTCTCTGCGTTCTGGGGTTACGAGTAATGCAGTCGAGGTGTTGCAGGAGACGGCGACTTTGCCAGTGGTCGTGGGGCGGAGTTAGCGTCTTTCGCCGGTTTGCGATTAGACTTTATCTGTTGGTTCCGCCTTTCAGAGCTTGGTGGCCGCCATCTTTTGGCGGTCCCCGGCCTCCTCCTGGAGGACGGTATGGCCGGTGGGTTGCATATTTATGTGATATTTTACCCTTGCTCTATGTCTCTGCTCCACCTTCTTTTAGGGCTCGGGTTGAGCTAAACATCAGATAAACCTCCTGTTTGCGGTTCTGGTCGAATGCTCCCCTGAGGCCCGGGCATTGCTAATGGCTGACGCCCTCGCACTTACGGTTGGCCGCTGCATTGAAAGTAAGACAGCCGCCCCAGAGCAGGTGACGTAAGTTGTACTCCCCTCGCTTTAGAGGGTGTTTTGTTTAGCACTTCTGCTGAGAACACTGCTGTTAGCAATGTGATTAGGTTCATGTCTGTAGGCACTGCCCGAGAGACTGCGCCATCATGGAGGCCCTAGGACTAAAGTATCATAGTCCCTAGCTGCTTCTGGGATGGAGCCAGCCCAGGTGCGGGTGTAAGAGCCAGCTGGTTGTTAGTAGCCAGCTTGGGCGGTCTGGGCAGCAGGACTTCAGGACAAGAAGTCTCGACGCCATGGCCCACGAGTGGGCCTTGGAGGATCTTCTCCACCGGTGTCGACGTCAGCAGTAACCTCGTCAACTAGCCTTAGGGATGAGTCCCCAGGCGCTAACTGGTTTTCCAGGCATTCGTCAGCAGCAGACAGCCGCCGTCAGCCCAGGCGCAGCAGCCAGCCTTCTTAAAGTCGCTGCAGGGTCCTGCCAGGCCTCCTTGAGGGGTAGGCTCCCGGTTTGGGTTACCTTCGCTTAGGGGTGGGGCCCCGTTTGGCCTCCCTGAGAGCCTGCTGTGGTCAGCAGGCGCTGCCGGCCTCCCCCGAGGGGGAGCTACTGGCATTAGACCCTCGACGCTGGTACGAGCTGCTAGTTGGTCTTGACCTCCTCTGTGGAGGGCGTTCCTGGACTCCAGTCACTGGATGACTAGCATGAGTGCTAGTAGGTAGTAGGCCTCAACCGGCCTCCCTCAGTGAGTTCCGGCTCCCCAGCCGCTGTGGTGGTGAGCATGAAGTGCTATGAGTAGCACGTTCTGCTATCAGGCGGTAGGCACTGGGCCTCCCTGAGGGCGAGCTCCCGGTTCCCAGCCGCTGTGGCGGTGAGCATGAAGTGCTATGAGTAGCACGTTCTGCTATCAGGTGGTAGGCACTGGGCCTCCGAAAAAATGGGCACTGTTGCCTCCCTGAGGGCAAGCTCCCGGTTTCCGGTCGCTGTGGCAATGAGGGTGAAGTGCTATGAGTAGCACGCTCTGTTATCAGGTTGATAGGCATTGGTGCCTCCCTGAGGGCAAGCTCCCGGTTCCCAGTCGTTGTGGTAATGAGCGTGAAGTGCTATGAGTAGCACGCTCTGCTATCAGTTGGTAGGCATGGTTGCCTCCCTGAAAGCGAGCTCCCGATTCTCAGGCGCTGAGACGACTAGCGGAATGAAGCGCTATGCGCGGCGTGCTCTGCTATCAGATGGTAGGCACTGTTGCCTCCCTGAAAACGAGCCCCCGTTTCTCAGGCACGAAAGTGAGACGGTTAGCGAAGCGCTATGGACGGCATGTTCTGCTACCAGGTGGAGGCATTGCGCCTCCCTGGAATCGTTCCCCGGTCCCCAGTTCGGTAACGGATCGTAGCATGGGCTGCTATCAGGCAAGCTGTAGGGTGTTTCCCTGTGGGATTCGCTGTGGAGTGGTAGGCCCTACGAGGCCTCCTCTGAGGGCATGCGCCTGTCTAGTGGCTTCTGGGTGAGTCCAGTCACAGAGCAGAGGGCTGTGATGGAGGAATGCCCGACCTTTTTGCAGGTGGTAGGCCCGCTAGGCCCCCCTGATGAAGCGAGTCCCTGGTCTTCCCAGCTACCTCGAGGGCTTGCACGACTGCGATCAGGTATCAGGCCCAGTTGGCCTTCCTGAGAGCGAGCTCCGCTGTTGGACACGCGAGCAGTCGGCACAGGTTACCAGGTGGAGGCCCCTCTCGGCCTCCCTGGGGAATGAGTTCCCCAGGCGGGAACGCACAACTGGCTTTACGCTGACAGCTAGTGGTCACCCGCTATCAGGCGCCGGTCTCTGGCCGTTGCGAGACCTGAAGGCGGTGTCCTTACCCTAGCATGACGAGACGTTGCTGCTGCTATGCGGTCCCCACAGGAGGGGACCTTCATAGTTTGCCTACGACATGGTTACCTACCGGGCAGGCTTATGAGCTCCTCTCAAAGCGAGGGTCTGCTATGAGCTTAAGGCCGCCTGGCGCTGATTCATTGGTTGTAGGTCCCGCGGGGCCTCCCCGATACGATCAGCCTGAAAGGCCTTTGGCCTCCTAAGCATGTTTTAAAGTAAGTGCTTGGTAGATCCGAGGATCGAGCGGCTTGACTCCCCTCGCTGGCAAGGGTTTGAAAGCACTTCGCTGAGCGCTACTCTCCGGGATAACCCATCTCTGAGGTCCGGCTAGTGGATGTCACTGCCTTTCTTGCAGCACCCTAGCGGAATGTCTCTTCGGAGGCGAGTACCAGAGGCTCTGTACTGTACAGACAGGGTTGACCGTATTACGTGTCCCATAGCAGACTGGGTCACCTGGTCAGGTCTCCCTGGTGGCATTCGGTGAGAACCTCCCGAATAGTGACTGGCACGGGTTCCCTCGTAGTTCCCTTGCCACGCTCCCTTAAAGAAACCCCTTCTAAGTCGAATGGGTTGGTTCCAGGCCTTCGAGCAAGGCCTGGGAAGGACCTCATGTGCATGGAGGCTTTGAGCGTAGGGAGCACTGTCACTGACAGCCTAATGTGACCAGAAGGGGAGTGGTTCAGGCATTTCAGCAGAATTTGCTTGTCTTGACAGTTGTCACTGCCATTGGGCATGCACTCCCGTCGGCATGGCGGCGTGGGTATATCGTTCCCCGTAGCGTCAAGCTGACGCAGCGTGAGTTCCCTTTCGAAAGGGAACGTCTCAGGTTACGAATGTAACCATTGTTCCCTGAGAACAGGGAACGAGACGCTGCGTCGCTTTGCCATGCCGCAGGACATCTGAAAACAGTCCCTTCAGACGATTAGATACTGTCATGTTGGCAAGGTGCCCTTATATACTTCCTGGTCGCACCTTGATGACATCATAGGTTGTCGCCGGTCAATAGGATTGACGTTTTTTGATTGTGATTTCAGGCACCTGTCACGCTGGAGGCGTTCCCCGTAGCGTCAAGCTGACGCAGCGTCTCGTTCCCTGTTCTCAGGGAACAATGGTTACATTGTAACCTGAGACGTTTTCTGTCGAAATGGTCCCACACAGTAAGCTTTCCATTGCTTCATTTTGCGAAATACATCTGGTTTGTGGTTGCACATGTCGACGCGCTCCGTGAGTGAACAAATAACGCTATACAGCATTATTTCTTAACCATGCATCTAAAAAATTCTTCAAAATTCTTACTCTCGGTTAACAGTTAAATGATCAATAGCATCCCTACACTGCTGTGGACGTTGTTTACTTCATTAATGTTTTTACTGTGATAATGGACTGAGGATGGGAGTAAGATTCGGTATTTGGTTTTGGATTCGGTATTTGACCGAACTCCAAAAATCTGGATTCGGTGCATCATATTTACAATTTTGCTTATAGGTCTATGCTTTGATTATTTCTAACAATCATAGAATGCAAGAATAAAGTCATGCGAACAAGGAGCATGCATTTATTTTCCCTGTAACCTGAATTTCTGAGTCTGGTGTGGACAAAACATTCTATGACATTTCATTATGACAAAGTAGTGCTCATGGGTTAGGTTTTGAAGTGGATCTTTATGTTGATGTTTTACCGATAAATGGTGCTTTTTTGTCAGGTTGTACAAAGTTATATGAAAATGCCAACCCGCAAAATACTTAAAAATATTCAACTTTTTTTGGCCAGCAAAAAAACAGTAGACCTGAACCCCATTAAACACTTTCAGGATTACTTGGAAAAGCAACTGCAAGTCTGCAGGCCACAGTCAGTGACTGATCTCACTTTTTCTCTTGTATTGTTGAACATTTAATTTTAAAAATTTGAAGGCCAGTAAGTAAACCATTGCATTATAGAACCTGCTGTGTGTGCACTGTGCACACAGAAAAGAACCCTCCACATACTGCAGCAGCAAAGTTTTCTAGATCCAGAAGTATTTTCTAGAATCCTGTCAAATTTAGAAAGGGTTGTCCGCATTCGCCATATAGTTTATGTAGGTTATTATTATTTGTCGTATTTAATTTTCATAAGCACAAAATTAAAATAAGTATGCATGACTTGGAACTGAGATCTTGGAACCGCTCTTCAACACTACACCACAGTTCCAACTATAAAATAAATAGACATAAGCCTACTTCTGTAAACATCAGATAATAAACACAATACCATCTGCAGAAGCATGTAATGTTGTAGCAAAGAAATTCATTTAAAAATAATTAAATAACTCACCTTTCTTCACTGAAACGAAGTCAGTTTATTTAATCGTGCATGACATCTCAAACTCAGCATGGAGATACTGTACGATGATCCTGTTTTAATCATTCATTATATTGTGAATACAGAATGACTTTAAAATATAAACCGAACCTGAAAAATATTCACTGAGTAAAAAAGTAGGAAAACTAGCCCTGGAATTACCTATAAATTATCATCTACATTTTGAAAAAGTATGTTTTTTACGTGGAACAATTCTTTGGGTCTAACAAAGCCTCTGGACAATTTGATACAGCAATAAAAGATCTGATTGACAAGCAAGTCGTATTAAGAATAAGAAAATCATTGTTAAAATCATAAATTAGCACCATATATAATGAATTCTAAAGACTATCATCAGATAAAGCTGCTGATGGAGTATCGTGTGAGTGAGCACAGTCTGTAGAGATGGGCTGACACAAGCAGAGCTGGAGACCTGGAGAGCACAGACTGTGTTCACACTGCGCTGATGGAGTCTTTGAGAATGAGTTGCACTTCTTCATGAAGAGCAGCAATTATAAAAATAGCTTGAATTTTGCCTGATTTCCAGTGATTTAGTTATTTAGACAAACTCTTATATGTTTGAGGAGAAATTTAAAAGTGTTTCCAGAGCCATGTATTCTCCTGTTATCAAATTAACTAACATGATTATTTATTAATTTATTTATATGTGTGTGTAATATGTATTACTTAAAGGCACAATATGTAAGATTTTTGGATTGAATTTTATTATTATACCACTAGAACAATGTTATATATTTTGTTTACTTCTGAACTTACATCATCCCCAATGTTTCCAACAATGTTTAAATCCAGAGAAATCAACTATTTTGACCAGTGTAACATCCCGTGCCATTGTGTCGCCTATCAATTAGGTCATATTCGCGCTACCCTCGATTTCTGGTTTTACTAATTTAGAAACCATGGAAACACCAAATATGCTTTAATATATTATACCCCGGTTTAATACAAGGTTTAAGCCTAGTCCCAGACTAAAATGCTTGAGCTGTTTTAACGGAAAGCAAATGTTTTAATATAAACAATATATATGTTAAAATATGTCAGTGCCACTGATTTGTCAAAAGATGCACCAGTCATGTTTTTTTCTAAGGCATGTTTTTAATTTGTTTAATTGATCTAAGGCCTAATACTGGCTTAATCTAAGACCTGTCTGTGAAACCAGGCCTACTTTAAGTGTTGTATTGGACAGGTGAGACACTTTTTGGATATCTTTATTGACAGATAACTAATAATTTGTTAAATAGCTCAACACAGTTAGTCTAATAAATCTTTTTAAAGTTTGAATCTCTTTTTTTTAATTTACTGTGAGTAACATGTTTGTACCCAAAAAGTAAATCAGACAACACATCAAGTGTCAAGTGGCTAACATAGCATAATCAGAAAGAGATTTATTTGTAGTAACAGTAATACAGCATTTACTCTACCATACAATGTTTTGAAATTAATTGCATGCCATTTAGCAACTCAAGTCATCCATTATTGGCTTGCTGTCCACTGATGAGGGGCTCGACGAAGCAGCTTCAACTCGAGCTTTGATATACCCCCACAGTGACTAAATATAGGATATGATTATGTCTTAGGTACCTAAAATAAAGGTGGAGTTTGGGGAGGTGGTGGGATGCTGGAACAGCTGAGACTGAGAGGAGAGGTATAAGCAGCTGTTAATATACTCTGGCTATTGGCTGTTGATTGGAAGATTAGATGGGCTCGCTCCTCCCTAAATTATGTTTAGGAACGTCACTAATATCGCACAAAGTAACGTTAACATAACTTTCAAGACACTCAAATATATTTTTAGTATGATTGTTTTGACCAAGTAAAACAGTGCTGTGTAAACCCACAATTTTAAATCAAGAGAAATAAAGTGAGTTGTATTAGTAATTCAGCACAGGATTTAATGTAAATTTAAGTGATCAAATGTAACTGTAAGAAAGTTCAAGTTAAGAGAAGGAGCCAAATGTTAAACGTAATTAAACAAATGATTTTAATTGTAAAATATGCTTATGGCTCGTTTCCACTGAGCTGTACGGTTCGCAATTTTTGCCGTTTCCATGGTCAGAAGATGTGAATGGTACCCTAATTCCGAACCGTACCGTACCACCGTTTTGGCACCCTTCTGTTGGGGTACCTAGCACAGTGAAGCTGAAACTCGCTGCAGAACTTTGATTGGTTGACAGAGAATCGTCACTTGCGCATGCTTTTTTCGTCTGTGTTTTCCCTTGTAGCCTTGGCTTAAAAAAAGGGTGTCTTCTTGTGACGCCACATGCCAAGAAGCAAGAACAAGATCTGCTGTATGTCATCCATTGTTTTTTATTGTGTCGCTTTCTTCTTTGTGAGAGAATGACGTCGTTTGCTACACCACGCCTATTATAAGGGCAGTGTTGGCGGTGGAAATACAAGTCTGTTCAGGGTTTACGGTCCCAAATCGTACTGTAATGTGCTGAACTGTACCGCACCACTCGGTGGACAATAAAATGAAAGGAGCGGCAGCGGTCGACTGCAGCATTTAAGCATAATAAAAACTGCAACGTAAAATGTCCTAGGCTCTTGGCCACGCCCTGCTTTATTCCACAGTAACGTTAATACAACTTTAATACATTAGCTCATCCATGAACACGATTTCTGCCTGAGACCAGTCGGATTACTTTCCGTTAGCTGTGGAGGTGAAGACGACAACTACCATGATTCTAAGCTTATTCACAGTGTCATCAAGCTACGCCTTTGTTATTGTTTCGAATAAGCGACCTCTAGCTGCGAAACGTACATACTGTGCCTTTAATGATTTGGCAACATTGTGCTATTCTACACAGCCATGTCAGTAAAGCTAATTGAACTGAATTGAATTGAGAGAGAGAGAGAGAGAGAGAGAGAGAGAGAGAGAGAGAGAGAGAGAGAGAGAGAGAGAGAGAGAGATTATTTCAACAACAAAACAGTAATCGGTAACACTTTACAATAAGGTTGTATTAGTTAATATTAGTTCATGCATTAGTTAACATGAACTAACCATGAACAATGCCTGTAGAAATCACCGATTTTACTGTTATCTTACATGGTAAGTCATGTTAATAAAAGGATTACTTTCCGTTAGCTGTGGAGGTGAAGACGACAACTACCATGATTCTAAGCTTATTCACAGTGTCATCAAGCTACGCCTTTGTTATTGTTTCGAATAAGCGACCTCTAGCTGCGAAACGTACATACTGTGCCTTTAATGATTTGGCAACATTGTGCTATTCTACACAGCCATGTCAGTAAAGCTAATTGAACTGAATTGAATTGAGAGAGAGAGAGAGAGAGAGAGCGAGAGAGAGAGAGAGAGAGAGAGAGAGAGAGAGAGAGAGAGAGAGAGAGAGAGAGAGAGAGAGAGAGAGAGAGAGAGAGAGAGAGAGAGAGAGAGAGAGAGAGAGAGAGAGAGAGAGAGAGAGAGAGAGAGAGATTATTTCAACAACAAAACAGTAATCGGTAACACTTTACAATAAGGTTGTATTAGTTAATATTAGTTCATGCATTAGTTAACATGAACTAACCATGAACAATGCCTGTAGAAATCACCGATTTTACTGTTATCTTACATGGTAAGTCATGTTAATAAAAGTCTCTACAAATGTTAATAACACATCAGTTAATGTTGAAATAGTGTACACATTAAAATAAGGGTCACAAAATCCATTAATAAATGCTTTGTTGAATGTAAGTAATGATAGTAAAGTGAGTATAAACATGGTTTCCACTGTAGAATTATGTTTACCAACAGCCCAAATCAATGCCTTACTATTCAATAATGTTAATAAGGTACAAAACAGCATGTTTACCTTTAGAGTAAGATGTGAGTTCATCCTTAGTGTGTGTTAACTGCTACGTTAACTAATGTAAATATAACCTTACAAAATAACCTTACAAAAACAGTAAAGCTACAGGCATTGTTCATGGTTAGTTCATGTTAATGTCTCGGTTACGTATGGTAACCCTCGTTCCCTGAAGGAGGGAACGGAAACGTACGTCGGACGTCACCGCCGAATTGGGATCACTTCAGGGAGCACTATCAGCTTCGAGACCTAGAGAACAGGCCGATGGGCCATTGGTGTGCGAGATTTGCATCTCGCCCTCCGCCCCGCACCACGGGTATAAACAGGAAGCGAGAGCAGCGCACTATTGTTTTTCACTGAGGAGCCGAACTAGTGACTCGGACATGCAGTGATGGTACAGCAACTGTGGCGACGGGACGTACGTCTCCGTTCCCTCCTTCAGGGAACGAGGGTTACCATACGTAACCGAGACGTTCCCTTTCAGTCGGTCACGTTCGAAGTATGTCGGACGTCACCGACGAATTGGGATCCCTATGGAAAACTCCACAGTTACTACTACTTCCAGCGCCCAGCGAAAGCCCCTCAGACCCCTCGTCTGTACCGGGCGGGAAAACTCACGCAGGGAGAGTCACACTGCTGTTCCGCAAGACCCACTCGGCAGACTTTATTGGATAACGTTGGGAAAGCCTGCCCGGAGGGCCACTGCGGATGCCACATCATGCCCAGAGGGAGTTACCATGTGGAGAATACACGTATGGACTGGCCTTGGGCAGTGCAACATACGGAGGTCTCAGGGGTGGCCCCGGCCATCTGCGGTGGGGGACAACACCGTACTGAGACGGCAGAGGAAGCTCAGCCGGGGGAAAGACACAAGCTGGCCGTAGGGAGCTGTACCGTGGAAGAATACACATATGGGACCGCCGTGGGGGTCACAACATATGGAACCCAGCCTAACACAAGTTCTACCAATGCATACGAGTGTTAGACCTGGCGTCGGACGCTCCGCCACATCCGACTGTGGCGGGTTGCGGAGGACTCACAGGGTTCGCCTTTTTTAGGGGAACTCGACTGGAGCAGATAAGCGCACGTATCCGTTCCATGGCAGCAAGCCAACACTAGAACGGGCACTTCGGTGTTACTGACTATGGGAAGTGAGTACACGGGAAGAAACCGGTTCTACATGGAGGCTATAAAATCTAGCGAACGTGTTAGGTGTCAAATACATGTCAGCTCTACAAATATCTGTCAGCGAGGTGCCACGGAGGGGGCTTTTAACCCGAGCAGGCAGGGCACGTCTTGGGTTTCATACGCCAAGACGATGGCTTCCACTATCCAGTGGGCCATCCTCTGCTTGGAGACAGCCTTTCCCTTCTGTTGTCCTCCGTAACAGATGAAGAGCTGCTCTGAGGTCCTGAACCTTTGCGTTCAGTCCACATAAGTCCGCAGGGTGCGGACTGGACAGACAAAAGCCAGGGCTGGGTCTGCCTCCTTCGAAGGCAGCGCTTGCAGGCTCACCACCTGGTCCCGAGAGGGAGTGGTGGGAACCTTGGGCACGTATCCGGGCCAGGGTCTCAGGATTACATGAGAGTTACCGGGCCCGAATTCCAGGCACGATTCGTCGACCGAAAATGCCTGCAGGTCCCCTACCCTTTTGATGGAGGCCAATGCAGTCAGGAGTACTGTCTTTAGAGACAGAACTTTTAACTCAGCTGACTGCAAAGGCTCAAAGGGCGCTCTCTGCAGTGTGATTAGTACTAGAGTTAAGTCCCAAGAGGGTATGGGGGGGGGGGGGTCTCCTCGCTCCCCTCAGGAACCTGCCGATCAGATCGTGCTTACCTAAGGACTTTCCATCTACCATGTCATGATTAGCGGCGATAGCGGCAACTACACCTTGAGGGTGGAGGGAGACAGCCTTCGCTCCAACCCATCTTGTAGAAAGGAAAGCATGGAACTGATCGAACATCTTCAGGGGTCTTCTCTGTGATTGCTCCTGCCTGATCGATTGCTCCTGTCTCCTGTCTGCCTTCTGCCTTGTCTGTAGCTCTGTACAGCCTGGCTTACGTTTGAATCTCTATTTTGATATTTTCTCTTTGTTCTACTGCTAAATATAACTTACTCATCACCATACATTGTTTAAAAATTGCCTATCACGTTAAATTTGACATCGCTTGCTTTTAATCTAAATCACCATCACACGTTAGCATTTCGCTAGCCTGTTAGCTTGTCATCTCTGCACCCGGGTCTCCCTTTTTCTGAGTTCATTAGTTGGATTAGTAAATAGTGTCCAGCAAACGATTGTGGTAAATTGGATTAATCAACAAACACGGTAAGTCATGTCTTCTCCCCTGTCATTGTCACTTGCACCGATTGCTGCATGTTTAGTATAAGCTTCTCCGCTGGCGAACAGGGCTTCACATGTGATAAATGTAAGGAGATAATTAGGCTGACGGAGAAGATTTCAGAATTAGAAACACGCATCCATACTTTATCTGAGAGTAGTGAGGATTTAACAGCTTTAGACACAAATAGCTTAGTGAACTCTGTACATTCTTCGGTTCCGACTGCCCCTGCAGCAGGGAAACTGGGTGACAATCGGACGGCATAGTCGTGGATCAAAGAACCGCTCTTCCGTTCCGGTTAGAACATCAAACAGGTTCTCCCCTCTCAGTGAAGCACCCACTGAGTATCCTGTTGAATGTGCCCTAGTCATTGGTGATTCTATTACACGGAACGTGAAAATACAGACACCAGCCACCATAGTCACTTGTTTATCGGGAGCCAGAGCGCCTGACATCAAAGCAAATTTAAAAGTGCTGGCTAAAGCTAATCGTAAATTCTCTAAGATTATTATTCATGTCGGCACTAATGATGTTCGACTTCGCCAGTCGGAGATCACCAAAATTAACATTAAAGAGGTGTGTGAACTCGCTAGTACGATGTCAGAGGCTGTTTATTGTTCTGGTCCGCTCCCCGTTAGAAGGAGTGATGAGATAGTTAGCAGACTATCATCACTCAATGGCTGGTTGTCTAAGTGGTGTCCGCAAAATAACATAGGGTTCATAGACAATTGGAAAAGTTTTTGGGGCAGACCTGACCTGTTGAAGAAGGATGGCATCCATCCCTCCTGGGCTGGTTCCGTTCTTCTCTCTAGTAATTTGGCACATAGTCTTAGAGCTAAACCTTGACTCACTAGGGCCCAGGTCAGGAAGCAGACAAACTGGCTAAACCGACCGTCTGCTAGCTGTCTCACGTCACCGGAGTCAGATAAATCCCAGCACATAGAGACTCTTTCACCAAGATATTATCATATAGAGACTGTGTCTGTGCCCCGAATTAGTAAATACAAAAAAACATCAAAACCATTCAACAGTAAAAATTGAATCGATGTCCAACAAATAAACAAAAGATATAATACAGATGAACAATTTATAAAGCTTGGGTTTCTGAATATTAGATCCCTTTCCCCAAAAGCGCGTATTGTTAATGATATTATTACAGATAATAATCTAGATGTGCTCTGTTTGACAGAAACCTGGCTAAAACCTGACGACTACATTACTTTAAATGAGTCCACCCCCCAAGATTATTGTTATAAACATGAGCCGCGTCTGAAAGGTAAAGGGGGAGGGGTTGCTGTAATTTATAATAATATCTTCAGTATTACTCAGAAGTCTAGTTTCAAATATAATTCCTTCAAAGTTTTGGTGCTTTATGTAACGTTATGTAGTGTACATGATAAAACCCGTTTAACATTTGTGTTAGCTACTGTATACAGGCCACCAGGGCATAATACAGACTTTATCAAAGAATTTGCTGATTTTCTATCAGAGTTAGTACTGGCCGTAGATAAAGTACTAATTGTTGGTGATTTTAATATCCATGTAGACAACGAAAAAGACGCATTGGAATTAGCATTTAAAGACATACTAAACTCTATTGGAGTTAGGCAACACGTGTCAGGACCCACTCATCACCATAATCATACTTTAGACTTAATATCACATGGAATAAATGTTGATACTGTTGAAATTCAGCAGCAGAGCGATGACATCTCAGATCATTACCTAGTATCATGTATACTTAATTTAGCTAAGGTTGCAAAGCCGCCCCCTCACTTCAAAAATGGCAGGACAATCACTGCCGCTACTAAAGATTGCTTTTTAAATAATCTTCCTCATCAGTATCATCTCCTCAGCATCCCAGATAGCATAGAAGAACTCGATGTTGCAACAGAAACTATCGACTCTCTCTTTTCCAGTACTTTAGACACAGTTGCTCCTCTGCGCTTAAAGAAGATTAAAGAAAATAGTCCAACGCCGTGGTACAACGAGCACACCCGGGCCCTTAAAACAGCAGCCAGAAAAATTGAGCGCAGCTGGAAGAAAACAAAACTAGAGGTATTTCGTAATTCGTGGAAAGAGCACATGATCACATACAGAAAGGCTGTAAGAACTGCTAGATCTGCTTATTTCTCAACTGTCTTGGAAGAAAACAAACACAACCCAAGGTATTTATTCGATACAGTGGCTAAATTAACCAAAAATAAAGCTTCAACTTCTGATGATTGTAAACAGCACAGCTGTAATGACTTTATGAACTTCTTCACATGTAAGATTGATAATATTAGGATGAAAATTTTAACCATGCAGCCGTCTACTACAGTATCACATCAGACAGAGCATTGTAGTGTCACTGAGGAAAAATTACACTCATTCACTGCTATAGGAGAAGAAGAATTGACTAAACTCATTAAATCAATCAAAATCAGCAACATGCATGCTTGACCCTGTACCGACTAGGCTATTAAAAGAGATGCTACCAGAAGTCATAGATCCTCTTCTTAATATCATTAATTAATCTATGTCATTAGGATATGTACCGAAAACTTTTAAGTTGGCTATTATTAAACCACTTATTAAAAAAACGCAACTTGATCCTACAGAATTAGTCAATTATAGACCAATCTCAAATCTACCCTTTCTGTCAAAAATACTTGAAAAGGCAGTGTCTTCACAATTATGTTCCTTTTTAGAAAGAAATGGTATCTGTGAGGATTTCCAGTCAGGATTTAGACCTTATCATAGCACTGAGACTCCTCTCATCAGAATTACAAATGATTTACTCTTATCATCCGATCGTGGCTGTATCTCTCTATTAGTGTTACTCGATCTTAGCGCTGCATTTGATACTATCGACCACAACATTCTTTTGAATAGACTCGAAAATTATGTAGGTATTAGTGGAATTGCTTTGTCATGGTTTAAATCATACCTATGTGACCATTATCAGCTTGTAGCAGTAAATGAAGAGATGTCACACCGATCACATGTTCAGTATGGAGTACCGCAAGGCTCAGTGCTAGGACCGCTGCTCTTCACCCTGTACATGCTACCACTGGGAGATATCATTAGGAAGCATGGTGTTCGTTTTCATTGTTATGCTGACGATACTCAGCTCTATATTTCTTCACGCCCTGAAGAAACTTACCAATTCACAAGATGGATGACCTGTAATTTCCTGCAACTCAATTTGGAAAAAAAAATATTTTTAATTATTAGACAAAAAAGCTCCACAAGTAGTAAGCTAGAATACTGTCTAACACTTGACGGCTGCTCTGTCAAGTCCTCATCGTCAGTGAGGAACCTGGGTGGGCTCTTTGATACCAATCTTTCGTTTGAAAGCCAAGTTTCTAGCATCTGTAAAACTGCATTCTACCATCTTAAAAATATATCTAAATTACGGCACATGCTCTCAATGCAAAATGCTGAACAGTTAGTTAATGCGTTCATGACCTCAAGGTTAGATTATTGTAATGCTCTACTGGGTGGTTGCCCTGCTCGCTTAATAAATAAACTCCAGCTGGTCCAAAACGCAGCAGCTCGAGTTCTTACTAGAACCAGGAAGTATGACCATATTAGCCCAGTTCTGTCAAAATTGCACTGGCTGCCTATTAAACATTGCATACATTTTAAAATCTTGCTTATTACTTACAAAGCACTAAATGGTTTAGCTCCCCAATACTTGAGCGAGCTCTTAACATATTATACTCCATCACGTCTACTGCGGTCTCAAAATTCTGGCCAGTTGATAATACCGAGAATATCCAAATCAACTGCAGGCGGTCGATCCTTTTCCTATTTAGCACCTAAACTCTGGAACAGTCTTCTTAACATTGTATGGGAAGCAGACACACTCTGTCAGTTTAAATCTAGATTGAAAACACATCTCATGGCATACACATAAAACATAAATAATTTCAATGAAATGATTGTTAGGCTGCATTAACTAGGTCAGCCGGAACCGGGAACACTTCCTATAACACCTGATGTACTCGTTACATCATCAGAAGAATGGCATCTACGCTAATGATAGTCTCTCTGTTTTATCCCGAGGTTTACTCCAGAGAAGACCAACGCAGGACCCTGAAGTGTCTGCAGAGACCGTGATTAGACTCCCCCTAAAACTGCCTCATCGACATGGTATCCTCAATAAACCTGTCTCCAGAGCGATGACTCCGATTGTTCGAATATTACAATTTAATAATACTTAAATCGATATGTCATCCGCAATAAACCCGTCTCCAGCGTGTTGCCTCCAATCATTCGAATATTGCACTTTAATAATTATTTAATCAACATCATCCTCAATAAACCCGTCTCTAGCGTGTTGCTTCCGGTCCTTCGAATATTCAATCTATTATGACCTCTGACCTGTAAAGTTGCCAGAATAATAATAATAATAATAATATGCTGTTTGTTAATTGGCCAGAGGAGAACTGGCACCCCGACTGAGCCTGGTTTCTCCCAAAGTTTATTTTTCTCCATTAGGTCACCTAATGGGGTTTTGGTTTCCTTGCCACTGTTGCCTCTGGCTTGGCTTGCTCAGTTGGGGACACTACATTTTTTCAAAATTTTTCAACTAAACATCGAAATAAATCTAATTATTAAACTAAATTAACCATATAAACTAACTGACTGATCTAATTACTGATCTAAAGCCCACACTGCCACTGTATGATAATTGCAATGAACTGATGACATCACCATTTTCCCCAGAATGGCTATATGGCTGAATAAAATTATGCTGCATTATTTTCCTGTTTAACACTGTAAAGCTGCTTTGAAACAATCTGCATTGTTAAACGCACTATATAAATAAAGTTGACTTGACTTGACTTGACTTGAATCGACGAACAGGTTCCACTTCAAACGCATAGAGCCGTCTCGTAGAGGGAGCTCTAGCGGAAGTGATGGTGTCTACCACAGCCTGTGGTAGGCCACCTAGAACCACCGCGTCCCGTCCAGGGATGAGACATGGAGTTTCCAGAGGTCTGGACGCGGGTGCCAGAGGGTGCCCCATCTCTGAGTCAGGAGGTCCTTCCTCAGAGGAATGGGCCAAGGAGGTGCTGTCGCGAGGAGCACTAATTCCCGGGAACCAAGTCCGGTTGGGCCAGTACGGAACGACCAACAGGACTTGATTTTCGTACTCCCTGACCTTGCACAGTGTCACAGTTGCATCGCGACGGCCCGCTCAACTGGTGGGATTCCCACGTAACCCTTGGCTTGCCCATCGTCAAGGATAGTGAGGAGGGAGGAGCCACCAGGTCTGTTTTTGGCACTGAAAGGTGTCGCCCACGACCTGGTTAGCTCCTCATGCACCTCCGGGAAGAAAGGCACCGGGGCGGGACGCTGAGAACCAGCGCAACCCGCTCCAAGAAACCAATCGTCCAGCCTAGAAGGTTCGGGACGTGGTGGAGGGTTGGGACGGCCAGGGAAATCATAGCCGTCAACTTGGGGTCCGACTCGACCGTTGCTACTCTCCCAAAGGGAGGCAGTACAGCCGAATCTTCATCCCCCGAGGACCGGAACTCCCCCTCTGATGCAGCGATCGACATCTGCTCGTCCGCGGGTGCCTCGAAGGTCACCGCCGGACGCCAATGGGAGGGGCCAGCGGTTTCTTCCGGAAGCACCACCGGCTGCGGAGCTTGTGAGGGATCAGGGGCCTGCGGAGACTGGCTCTGCGGGTTTGCCTCAGGTCAACCCGGCCATCCGTCGAAGTAGGTCTATTCTGCTGGGCAGGAATAGCTCTCGATCGAGGTATGGGGAGGGGGACTCCACCTTCCCGAAGGTGGGCGAGTCACGACCTCAGCTCCGTGATAGTCATGTTCCCGCAGTGGGAACATGAACTATCCACAAAAGCTGCCTCAGCGTGCTGAACGCCCAAACACGTGAGACAGCGTTTGTGACCGTCAAAGGGCGAGAGGGAACGACCACATCCAGAAACCCACGGGTGGAATGACATCTTGAAAAGGACGCAGTGTCACATCCACCCGTGTTGCTCTTTTTGTGAGGAAACGCTCTTATTAAGTGCTGAAGCACCCAGGGGAAACCGCGACAAAACACAGGGGATAGTGCAGCCTGTGTTTGCACTCACTGTGCAAAACGCCCTCACCAACCAACAACACTGGTTGCTGTGAAAACAGCAGTTTGGTTTTTCTTGCAGCGGTGAGCAAGGGCGGTCGCGCTGTTGTGTGCCTTATTGCTAGCACGAGCATCTTCTTCTCTCTCTAGTGAAGTCTCTTGCTGAATAGCAGGTTAGTCAAATTTCTCCGTACAAACGCCGTTCGGCTCCGAAGTGAATGACAATAGTGCGCTGCTCTCGTTCCTGTTTATACCAGCGGTGCGGGGCAGAGTGCGAGATGCAAATCTTGCACGCCAATGGCCCATTGGCCTGTTCTCTAGGTCTCGAAGCTGATAGGGCTCCCTGCAGTGATCCCAATTCGTCGGTGATGTCCGACCTACGTCGAACGTGACCGGCTGAAAGGGAACTAGTGCATTAACTAATGTTAACTAATGCAACCTTATTGTAAAGTGTTAACCAGTAAGCAAAGACACTTTGATATAGGTGAAGATAATGTAAAAAATATAATATAATGAAACTTTAAAGCTACTTCAAAGGTAAAAAAACACATATGTATATACGTATATATATATATATATATATATATATATATATATATATATATATATATATATATATATATATATATATATATATATATATATATATATATATATATGTGTGTGTGTATAATTAATTAATTAATTTTTTATTTATTTTTTATATATATTTTTTACCTTTTGAAGTAGCTTTAAAGTTTCATTATAATATTTGTTTTAATGTATAATATAAGCTTGTTTGAAACAACTCTTGTTTGCATTCATATTCAAAATTATTTAAAATACCCACTGTGCTACTGCAATAGTGATCACCATAAATGTAGGTTCATATCTATGGCATGTTTAGGTTTCAGTGCTACATATCATTCTAGATAATTGTGAAATACATCATATATAAGTGGTTATATAAAACAAGTCTTGATTTTAGTCAATGGACTTGTACAGCCATCCAGAGTATAGGAGAAGGAAGACTCTTATTGATGCCCTTAATGTATATTAGACTACGAGGGGGCAATCTGCAGTTTCCCACATTAAATTTTAAGAATGTCCTAGTTTTTTCACACATACAGCTGCCTAGGTATAAAGTACCATTTGATATTTCAACACCAATATATGGCTGTATGAAACGTACAGAAGTGCATGCTGGCAGCAAGCAATTGATTTTTTTTATATAAATTAACAAAAACAAATAATTTACAAATCTGAAATCTTGGGATAAGTGTAGAAAATGTGGTCATGTACAACAAAAATAATACAACAAATATCCAATTCTGATTCAGTGGTTATGTCTACTAACAAATCAAATAAGACATCTTTCAAAAAGTCATTTTCTCCACATGGCACGATTGTGTCACTTGTTTTGTAAAAAGTGCATGTTGAAGCATGTTGGTGCAGGTTATGGGTGTTTTTTTTTTTTTAAATAGTGTCACTTTTCATATCATACTTTGTTACGGGCTACCAGACAAATAAGACTGTAATCATGAGAATAACAATGCATCGGATATACATTTTCAATCTTCACAAAGCACAACACAAACTCATTAAAACATATCTGTGAAATTAAACATTTTTAGGCTATTGGTAAGCAGGTCTGGATCTACAAAGAGAACCGTGTGCTTCAAAAATATGAATTCAAACGATAAAACAAAATATATATTTTTTACTTAAATATTAAAAACTAAAATATTAAAAACATGCCACACCACCAGAAACAACAAAAACACAGTTAAAGAATCGGCTAAAAGCTCTCTGAGCTAAAGTGTTGTAAAGAAACACTATATAACTTACTGCTAACCTTTTACACAACCAAGTTGACCTTTGAGGTTTCATTAAATTGAGGGAATAAAATCTGAAATCAGAAATCTATTACTATTTACTGAAATATCAATCCTCTCAAAAGCAATATAATGATATATCGCTACAGAATTATCTGGATCATGGTCTACTGGATACATGTCTTTGAATGCATCTCTTCCCATATGTAATAACAGACAAGGGCAATTTAGCCAATAAGGAAACAAGGAAACATATGTTTTGTTTGGCTATTATTAGGCCTAGTCTAATAAGATGAAAACTGTCCTTTAAATAGAGGGCCTCAGTTATAAGCTTACATGTATGAACAGAAGGCCTTGTAATCATCTCACACTACAAGTGCTGAGCTCCAGGACTCTTACCTACTGTTTAGATTCCCTTGGCTTGGAGGTGAACTGGCCCCATCTGGCCAAGCCCATAATCCAGCCTCGTATCAGTAACAACAAACCAATGCTGTCCCTATGCCATTTTGAATCAACCACATTTCAAAAAGCCTAGTTTCTAGACTACAAAAACATTCCACTTAGTCAAAGCTTTAATACTAATGAGCATATCAGGGACTGTTTTATAATATTCATAAAATTGTTCCTTAGTTTGTGGATCCTATGGATTCGGAGTGAAAAGTGATATAGCCTGACGATGCCGATTGTGAAATTATAAAACTATTTGTGCTTCCTTTGTTTTCGCATTTAGACAGGTGTTTCTGGTCCACCCAAGCAGATGCATCTACCAGTCCTGTCCTAATACTTGAAGAAGACTGATTCCCTGTCCGTCCACTCTGGCCCAACAGAACCAGCTCTGATGCACGCTTGGCATCACGTCTATACTCAAGGCATCCCTTAATGCCCAAACCTTCACTGGCTGCACTCCTGCTGTCGTTACCGCCCTTCGCCTTTCTCAATGTATCCTGAGGGATCTCAGTTGGTGTGGCTCCTTTGCCATGGTCAGAGCAGCGTCTCAACGCTTGAGGCTCGCGTTCAAAGTGCGTGAGTGGAAAATGCGGCAACAAGACGATGTGCTGCTCGAACGTCTCTGGGACCAGAGAGATCGCAGAGGCTCGGCGCGTGCTGCGCATTGGACTAGCCAGTGGTGTCTCGTCGATGAAATTAATCACTTCGTCGCGGCTAAAGCACTTGAAATCGTCCTCATAACGCTCGATTCGTGGAATCTGCTTGAGTGAATGCATGTCCTCTGATCGTCTCCGTTTGCGGTGAGGGTGGCTCTCCTCGTGGTAGGATGCCGGGCTGCTCCGACGTCTCTCGTGGCGTGGCAAGCTGCATTGTGGGATGCCAATGATGTCCTCTGTGGAGCCCCAGCGATGCAGGTAAGACGGGATCTGACTGGTGGTCCACATGTCGGTTTCGTCGTGGGAGTATCTTCTTGTAGGGGGCACCTGGAGTAACACACAGACAAATGAACCAGTACATTTCTAAAAGCAAAACTCTACTAATGTCTGCTTTCGGGTCAATCTAAAAACATATGCTTTTGCATCTATAAAGTCAAAATCAATGGAATTTTGTGAACTACATATAATGGCAACACAGGCCTGCTTTCACTTTAAAGTAGCCTACTAATATTCATAGATTTTTTATCTTTTAATAGGGATGTCCTTTAAAACGTTTTAGTACAAAATTAAGTTAATTTTGTTTAGTTTATAATCACTCATTCTTCAAACAGATACTCACATTCCACATTGTTCTGAGAACTACACAGGAAAGACATAAAATTAGTTTTTAGTATTCGAAAGAACTTTTAGTACACTATCCAAAGCATACAGCACAAGCCTAGCATGGAAGCAACTATATTGGTTAATGAAGGAATGAGACGGCAGTTTACAAAGAAGTCCTATGGATTATGAGGTATTTACTATACTCTGGCCAGTAGAGGGAAGCAAAGCATCAAAGCAATGCCATTAAGTTGGTTTGTTTTTTGTATGATTTCGTAATAGCTCAGTGATTCGATTTCTTTAAAAATCAATACTGATTATTTTAACTGTTTAAATATATCAACTAATGCACAAGCTTAATTATATATTATATTATGATACAGGATCAGCTATAACGAACATTTCAACATTTTTACAATTTGGCATTTTACATTTTTGAACCTTGATACTCAGCTGATTAAAATGATATGTCCATTTTGCTTGTCATTTTAAATTTACTATAGCTTTAAATATACTACCCACTGACAAAACAAAATTTTGTCTCAAATAAAGATAAAGATGGAATTACTTCCCAATTGTTTGACAGTGGTAAATATTATTGTCTGGAAGCATTTATTGTTAATAGCTTGACAGCAAAAACAATAACAGCTCGTACTTCCCAATTATTATGACATTCTGATACTCGATGATGCTGATGGAAAACACTGTTGAAATTGAAAAAGAACATTGATTTTGTATAATAGTACCAATAATGTTCTAATGTAGGAACATTGGTTTTGAATTCTTTATCAATGAGCATCAGTGTTTTTTGCCGAACGTCTTTGGAGCAATTCTAACACACACAATGTTTTATAAACTTTGAAGAGAACTTCAAAAGTTGATTCGTGCAATGTATATAGCAATAAAATCAGCAATGAAAAGTAGTCAAGCACTGCACATTGTCTAACAGAGCTTTGGGAAGTGTTTGGCGTACACATTTATGGCTTATTCTCCACATTTAACCTCCAAGTCCAAATTTAATTCCAGTCAGGGATATTTTTAATAATTGGTAATTATTTATACAGAGAGAAAAATGTATAATATGTGAAACTGATAATCCAGGCCAATGAAAGTTACATGTGGAGGTTACATGTGAGCGTTTATGGGCAGTATGTGAAGTAATCATTTGAATGTAAAAAGGTTAAAAGTTTGAAGTAAAGCATTGCACACCTTGCAAACTTACTGGCAGTCTAAATTATGAACTCTTAATTAAAGCCTTTATAGTACTATTTCCTTGTAGAAGTGGTTCAAATCATGATGGGTCTAGTCATGGGTCATAGTATCTATGTCATGGGATTTTTACACCGTCACATGATTAGTCACGTTTTGAATTCAGACTAGTATTTAATTTTTTTTTTTTTTTTTTACTCATTTATATTTGCAATGACTTCAAGCTTTTAAATAAAAACTTTAAAATATAAACTGAAAAGGCATCAGTGGCAATCGTCACATGAGCCCTGCAACAGTAAGCCTACATAAAAAATACCAAGATACCACTGGGGTGAAGAAAACATTTTCCAAATATTTCTCAAACAAAATAAGTCTCCAATTTCCAATCTTGATGTTTTAAAAGTCTAATAGGTAAGACAACAGGAATGTTAAATTATTCCAGTAAAAGAGGTGATTATAATATAATATAGTGACTATATAAGTTTTGCAAATACTGAGGTGTAAGGGCCATTGTAACATGCACATTTTTAATTAAAAATAAAGAAAATATAAATTTAAAAACAAAATCAATGGAAATATACCTGCAAATAGTGCATTTTATCTTCCTGAAGCTCCCTCAATGGATAACCCTGGGGGCCCCCCCTTTCTAAGGTTGAGAATTCGTATTTGGCAATACGGTCTACCGTCATGATATCACCAGCAGAGCTATAGTCAAATGGTCTGTCAAATATTAAGTCCGGATGAATGCCTCCATCCTGGCTGTTTTCTGCAAACGCAGAAAGCATATATATCAGGATTAAAAATCAGTGTGCTCAAAATACACAAACAGACAGACAGACAGACGAATAGATAGGAAAAAAATCCCTTTTATAGGTTTACGGGGTCCGCATTAGAATTGGAGGTCATCAAAAATACTTTATTTGAAATAATTAGAATCCATTGAAGTGTCTTGTACTGAAAATCATGACTTACTGTTGCCATTTACCAATTAAAATTCCCTAAAATTTATTTTAGTGCAAAATATTCTCTAAGGGGTACAAACTATTTTTTTTTCTTTTCAGAACTTTAAAAGTTGTAGGGCAATGTGAAATGCTGATCTTAAGGCAAAATGGGGGCACACACAGCAGGATGACAGATGAGATCAGCTATTAGCACAGGCAGCTGAGCTTAGCATGCATTTGAGTGAGACACAATTACAAGCAACCCTTATACATACAACTGAGTTGGGTTACACAAGGCAAACTGTCTGAAAAGAAGCAGAGCACTGGTAAAAAAATTAAGATCACAAAATCCATTTCTTGCACATATTTCTTATGACTGCAAACTTAGAAATGGTGCCAAATAGCAGGAAGAATAATGAAGCTAACAGCAAAGTCAGACACTTAACACCTACATTCAGCAATACATAATGACAGCTTAAGCTTATTAATAGTTTGTGATTAAGAAAATTAATTATATAATTATCATGTGACCTCTAGATATTTTTGATGGGAATCCAGATAAATAAGATGTTTTAATATTCCCTGTACATTTTTTTTACAAAGTAACCATAATTGCAAAACAAAATACCATTTGGTATTTTCTTGGGTACAGAAAATTATAGTAAATTGGTAACACTTTACAATAGGGTCTTATTTGTTAACATTAGTTAATGTATTAACTAACATGAACTAACAATGAGCAATACATTTGTTACAGATTGTTTTGTTAATCTTTATCAATGTTAGTTAATACAAATTCAGCTGTTCATTGTTTGTTAGATCACAGTGCATTAACTAATGTTAACAAATACAACATTTGATTTTAATAATGTATTAGTAAATGTTGAAATGAACATTAAAATTAATAAACGCTGTAAAAGTATTGTTATTTCTTATTTCATGTTAACTAAAGTAGTTAGCTAATATTAACTAATGAAACCTTATTGTAAAGTGTTACTGGTAAATTAATATGGGGTCTATCTGAAAGGGTGTAAGAAGCTTCTTTCTGTCATATTGTTTAATTATTTTCTTTTTTGGTGATAGTGGTGGCTAATGCAAAGCTACAAATCTGATTGTGCACTGTAAAAAGGCCAGGATTTTACAGGATTAAAGGGTATTATTTTACAATAAATTACTGTAGAAATTCATTGTGAAATCAATGCATGCTGGGACATTTTCTTGCAAATTACTGTGAATCAACAAAATGATGCTAGCATCACAGTAATTTGCTGCTCTTTTTTTATTTTTTATTTTTACTGTGAATTCACATTATACATTTGTCATTAACCATGTCGCTGTAATAACTTTAATTGTTTACCACTGTAATTGTTTTGAATTCACCATAAGGGTGATTAGTGTTCCATTTGCTTGGGATCTTGGAACCGAATATATTCATATTAAAATGTCTAGCCAAGTCAGAAGCAAGCTTGTTCACAAGCTTTTTATTCACAAGCTTGAATAAAAATAAGCTGATATTGGCTTTTTATTTTATATTTTAAGTTAGGCAAACTATTCTGAGCCCAAATACGAAGATTTTATTTTAGCATTATTTAAGCATTTTCAAGTATTTACCAATAACTTATTTTAAATTCGTAACTAAATAACTAAATGTTTGCAGACAGATCTTTCACAACAGTGAAGCAAATACTGATATACATCTTTGAAAGGTGTGACATCAGCACTCAACATACAAAACAATGGTGACACTTAAATAATTTTCTTTTATAAAATAACAATAAAAAAAATTGAAGATAAAAAATATAAAAGATTAGCTCGAACATAAGCTCGAACCAACAATCAGCAAAACAGATAAAACCAACAAGTATCAAAAGTTGCTTTTTATCAACAAGTTTATTCTACAAAATGTCATAGAATAGTGGATAGATAGGTGGGGACGCACCAAAAGAAAACTGAATTAGATGGGTGCCTTCATAGTACATGTGCACTGTAGAAATACAGTATGATATTGTTTATTTTTTAGCAATTTATGTGTACATTTTACTGTAAATGCACAGTACAACCAAGCCTTTTTTTTTACAGTTAAATTGTGGTTAAGTTAAATTGTGGTACAGTTAAACCAATGGTACTGCAGAGGCAGTAAGTCGTGACATCATGTAAAAAAGGTTGCTGTGTGGTTGAAATAATTAAGCTGTGATTTTGGGCTTGCTCGCTTTTCCTTTTTGTGCTCGATTGCAATTCCCTTTCGAAGTGGAACTCATCACTAAGTCTTGGATTGACGATATGGGGAATGCCATTAGAGGGACCGGTGTCTGAAGCATGTGTAAACACATGCCGTAACAGTCCATTTAGCGTCATCTGATCCAGCAGATAGCATGTTGCTGGCACCATCCAGCCAGGAGGAGCAGATGTGGTTGAAGAGGGCGAAGATAGCGCTTGTGCCAAGTGTACTGCACAGGTCCTGAAAAGTGAATCCAAAACATTTCGATCACCCCCTGGTGGCTGTCTGCAATATGGGTCATAAACCCCGCCCTTTCCATGTAATCAAATGGGACATGAGCCAAACTAAAAAAAATCCAATTGCACTTCAAATATTTTTTTTTCCACAGCTAGATTTGCCATAATCGAGCCTTACATGAGCCTTACGTTTCTCTTCGATCTCCACCTGTAAGTGTAGAAGTCGTGGAAGAAACCACATTTAGCTTGCCTCCATCCTTTTCGTCATTTGAATTATGTCAATGTGGAGGGATTGAGCGTGCATGGATATTTGAGGATGACACCAGTGTGCAAGCATTGAAGGCTCCTGCCCTGCCATATAACACCCTGGGCCCTATTTTAACGATCTGAAACGCAAGTGTCAAAGCGCAAAGCGCAAGTAACTTTGTGGGCGGGTCTCGGCGCTGTTGCTATTTTCCCGGCGGGATAAATGGCTCTTGCGCCCGGCGCAAATCTAAAATGGGTTGGTCTGAAGTAGCTTCATTATTCATAGGTGTGGTTTGGGCGTAACGTGAATAAACCGTTATCAGAGCGTCATCCAACATTCCCTTTAAAAGCAGGTGCGCAAGTTCCTTTATGGATTGCTATTATTATGGCGTATTTACCAGGCGCACGCCAGGAGCGGTTCACAGTCGAGGAGACTGATGTTCTTGTAAGAGCAGTGAAAGACAGAGAAGTTGTGTTGTATGGGGATGGGAGAAACCCACCCAAAATAGCGTCGGTTAAATAAATAATTAGCCTGAATAATTTGTAAGCTAGATTTATACCTATTTTTCCACATCTTCGTGGCACACCACAATGATTTCCGTCATCTCATGTGTTAATATTTTTTTAGTGTAACAATTTATGATTTGCAAAAATAACTGTTGCATCTGTGTAGATTACATGAGCAAAGTGTATGCGCGTTGTGCACGCTATGGTCAAGCATGCGCCCTTAAAATAGCATAATGAACAACGCGCAACGCGCCACTGACTTTAGACTAGGTTTTTTCTGGTCAGTGGCGCAATTGTTTAATGGAACAGCAAAATAGCACCAGGGATTGTTTGCGCCGGAACACGCCTCCTTTTTTGCGCTGAACCGCCCAGGGAGCGCAAGTTCATTCACTAGTTTAGCGACGTGCTTCTGTGGAGGGAAAAGCGCGCTTTGCGCGGGTGCAAAATAGGAATGACACATGCGTCGGTGTACAAAGTCAATTGCGCTGGGTGCAAGATAGGGCCCCATGTCTTCACCGGATGCGAGTGGCGCAATGCGACGTGACAAAAGACGATAGGACCCATTATAATTAGTGATGTTGTCTACACTGGATGTGGCTCGACGCAACAAATCCCAGACAGTAAACTGATGCCTTGTTCTATTTATGAGGTGCTCCAAGCACTCAAGATACATCTCATAGGAAGGACAGATGGATTTGCAATGGTCACTTTGTCGTGTCCATTGTAAACACAGTGTAAGTAACTACAGACCACCTCACGCTTGAATGGCAGGGCGTATGTGGCAGCAGGTCAGGCCGGTGGGGTCTTACACATCTCTGTTACAGGCCTACCCGGCGGATCTGCTGAGAGATCTGGATCGGGGCAGGGGTTGTCCACTGAAGCAGTCCCTGAGCTAAGCCACACCATGGACTTAGCCCTCCGAATCACTAAACAGCCGCTACCATTGGTCATGCAATGGCTGCAATAGTGGTGATAGAGAGGCACTTGAGGTAGAAACTGGCAATTGGGAGAAGGAAAATAATTTAATCTCTGATGCCCCGGTCTCGCCCATTTAGAGATGGTGGTTAGAAAGTTTAGAGAGACGAGTGCGCAGTCGCTGGCATTCAGGAAGTGCATTCCGCGGCGATGTAGGTCTCAGGTTCCACTTCGAAAGGGAATGTCTCAGGTTAAGACTGTAACCATGGTTCCCTGAGAAGGGGAACAAAACACTGTGTCTCGTTGCCATGCCTCAGACCTGCCTGCATGTCTCCCTCAGACAAAGAAGTTCCATCCATCTTCTTCCGCTTTATCCGAGGCCGGGTCGCGGGGGCAGCAGTCTAAGCAGAGATGCCCAGACTTCCCTCTCCCTAGACATTTCCTCTAGCTCTTCCGGGGGGACACAGAGGCGTTCCAAAGCCAGCCGGGAGACATAGTCCCTCCAGCGTGTCTTTGGTCTTCCCCGGGGCCTCCTCCCAGTTGGACATGCCCGAAACACCTTCCCGGGAAGGCGTTCAGGAGGCATCCGGAACAGATGCCCGAGCCACCTCAGCTGTCCCCTCTCGATGTGGAGGAGCTGCGGCTCTACTTCTTCTACTCGAGTTCCTCCCGAGTGACTGAGCTTCTCACCCTATCTCTAAGGGAGCGCCCAGCCACCCTGCGGAGAAAGCTCATTTCGGCCGCCTGTATCCGGGATCTTGTCCTTTCGGTCATGACCCAAAGCTCATGACCATAGGTGAGAGTAGGAACGTAGATTGACCGGTAAATCGAGAGCTTCGCCTTACGGCTTAGCTCTTTCTTCACCACGACAGACCGGTACATCGACCGCATTACTGCAGAAGCTGCACCGATCCGTCTGTCAATCTCCCGTTCCATCCTCCCCTCACTCGTGAACAAGACCCCTAGATACTTGAACTCCTCCACTTGGGGCAGGAACTCTCCACCAACCTGAAGTGGGCAAGCCACCCTTTTCCGACTGAGGACCATGGCCTCGGATTTGGAGGTGCTGATCCCCATCCCAGCCGCTTCACACTCGGCTGCAAACCGTCCCAGTGCATGCCGAAGGTCCTGGTTAGAAGGGGCCAAAACGACAACGTCATCTGCAAAGAGCAGAGACGAAATCGTGTGGTCCCCAAACCTGACACCCTCCGGCCCTTGGCTGCGCCTAGAAATTCTGTCCATAAAAATTATGAACAGAACCGGCGACAAAGGGCAGCCCTGCCGGAATCCAACATGCACCGGGAACAAGTCTGACTTACTGCCGCCAATGCGGACCAAACTCCTGCTCCGGTCATACAGGGACCGGATAGCCCTCAGCAAAGGACCCCGGACCCCATATTCCCCGAGCACCCTCCACAGGGCGCCGCGAGGGACACAGTCGAATGCCTTCTCCAAATCCACAAAACAAATGTGGACTGGTTGGGCAAACTCCCATGAACCCTCCAGCACCCTGTAGAGGGTATAGAGCTGGTCCAGTGTTCCACGACCAGGACGAAAAACACACTGTTCCTCCTGAATCCGAGGTTCCACTATTGGCCGAATTCTCCTCTCCAGTACCCTGGCATAGACTTTCCCGGGGAGGCTGAGAAGTGTGATCCCCCTATAGTTGGAACACACCCTCCGGTCCCCCTTCTTAAAAAGAGGGACCACCACCCCGGTCTGCTATCCCAGAGGCACTGTCCCCAACCGCCACGCGATGCTGCAGAGGCGTGTCAGCCAAGACCAGCCCCACAACATCTAGAGACTTGAGGTACTCAGGGCGGATCTCATCCACCCCCGGTGCCTTGCCACTGAGGAGTTTCTTGACCACCTCGGTGACTTCAGCTTGGGTGATGGACGAGTCCTCCTCTGAGCCCCCAGCCTCTACTTCCTCAATGGAAGACGTGACGGCGGGATTGAGGAGATCCTCAAAGTATTCCTTCCACAGTCCGACAACATCCCCAGTTGAGGTCAACAGCCGCCCATCGCCACTGTAAACAGCATTGGTAGGGCACTGCTTCCCCCTCCTGAGGCGCCGGACAGTTTGCCAGAATCTCTTCGAGGCCAGCCGATAGTCCTTTTCCATGGCCTCACCGAACTCCTCCCAGGCCCGAGTTTTTGCCTCCACAACCACCCGGGCTGCAGTCCGTTTAGCCTGCCGTTACCTGTCAGCTGCCTCAGGAGTCCCACAAGCCAGCCAGGCCCGATAGGACTCCTTCTTCAGCTTGATGGCATACCTTACTTCCGGTGTCCACCACCGGGTTCGGTGATTGCCGCCTCGACAGGCACCGGAGACCTTGCGTCCATAGCTCAGAGCAGCCGCTTTGACAATGGAGGTGGAGAACATGGTCCACTCGGACTCAATATCTCCAGCTTCCCTCGGGATCCGGTTGAAGCTCTGCCGGAGGCAGGAGTTGAAGATCTCTCTGACAGGAGACTCGGCCAAACGTTCCCAGCAGACCCTCACAGTACGTTTGGGTCTACCGAGTCTATCCAGCTTCCTCCCCCGCCATCGGATCCAACTCACCACCAGGTGGTGATCAGTTGACAGCTCCGTCCCTCTCTTCACCTGAGTGTCCAAGACATACGGCCGCAGGTCAGATGAAACGATCACAAAGTCGATCATTGACCTACGACCTAGGGTGTCCTGGTGCCATGTGCACTGATGGACACCCTTATGCTTGAACATGGTGTTCGTTATGGACAAACTGTAACTAGCACAGAAGTCCAATAACTGAACACCACTCGGGTTCAGATCAGGGGGGCCGTTCCTCCCAATCACGCCCCTCCAGGTTTCACTGTCATTGCCCACGTGGGCGTTGAAGTCCCCCAGTAGAACGACGGAGTCCCCAGTCGGAGCACTCTCCAGCACCCCTCCCAGGGACACCAAGAAGGTCGGGTACTCTGCACTGCTGTTCGGCCCGTAGGCACACACAACAGTGAGAGACCTATCCCTGAGCCGAAGGCGCAGGGAAACGACCCTCTCGTTCACCGGGGTAAACTCCAACACATGGCGGCAGAGCTGGGGGGCTATAAGCAAACCCACATCAGCCCGCCGCCTCTCACCATGGGCAACTCCAGAGTGGTGAAGAGTCCATCCCCTCTCGAGGAGTGTGGTTCCAGAGCCCAAGCCGTGCGCGGAGGTGATTCCGACTATCTCTAGTCGGAACCTCTCAACCTCACGCACAATCTCAGGCTCTTTCCCCGCCAGCGAGGTGACATTCCATGTCCCAAGAGCCAGTTTCCGTGTCCAGGGATTGGGTCGTCTAGGCCCCTGCCTTCGACTGCTGCCCGATTCGCTTTGCACTGGCCCCTTACGGTCCCTCCAGTGAGTGGTGGGCCCACGGGAAGGTGTCCCCACGTCACTCCTTTGGGCTGAGCCTGGCCGGACCCCGTGGGGGAAGGCCCGGCCACCAGGCACTCGCATACGAGCCCCAACCCCAGGCCTGGCTCCAGGGTGGGGCCCCGGCTGCGCCGTACCGGACGACGTCACGGTCCTCCTTTTTTTTGTCATCATAAGGGTTTTTGAACTGCTCTTAGTCTGACCCGTCACCTAGGACCTGTTTGCCTTGGGAGACCCTACCAGGGGCATATAGCCTGGCAAAGAAGTTGATGATATGTGATATGGGCCGAGGCACATTAACGCACAGGATTCCATGGACTGAAGCCCAGGGGCCTACACTGAGGAGGGGCCAACTGGCTGCACGAAAATTATATTTTTCAAATAATTATTTGTATATGGGAGTTTCAAGCAGTGACAACAGCATTAAACAAACTCACACACCCATACATTTTCAGGACTCTCAACTGCATTTTCGGCAAAGCCCTGCTGTGTAAACGGAACCGGACTGCACAACTAGTTTTCTGTAACGTCATTCAGTGAGAGAGAGCCACCCTGCCCTGAACGCACATTCAGTAACTTGCGCGTGGATATAATCTGTGTCATCTGAAGTATGCAGTCACTGTTCCATCAGTGCTACTTTAAAGTCTCAATTTTAATTTCAGGAGGTTTTAAATCTGGGGATGGAAAAACAGAAATTGCAATATTGCTTAAATGAGATAATTAAACTTTAACAGGCTATGATTTAATTAAATGCCAGCATTGCATGTTTCAAAGTAAAGGCGCAGTGCTGTTGCGCATACTACTACTCGTGCTTTTAGAGCAGTTTGCAATCACCAAATAGCCTTTTAAATTTTAGTTTTAAATGACCTCCGTAAGATGCCTATAATGTAGTGCAGTGTTCCCTTTCAGTCGGTCACTTCGACGTACGTCAGTTGTACAGACAAATTGGGATCACTTCAGGGAGCCCCTTTCAGCTTCGATATATACAGAACAGGCCAATGGGCCATTGGCGTGCGAGATTTGCATCTCGCGCTCCGCCCCCGCGCGCGGGTATAAACAGGAAGCGAGAGCAACGCACTGACGTTATTCACTTCGGAGCCGAACGGCGTTGATGAAGCAAGACTGCTTTTCTAAAAGAGAGCCTATCTACAAGAGAGATACTCCAGAGAACGAGAAGAACGCTTTGTGTTGGCGAAAAGGCACAATCAGTGCGATCGTGTGCTCACCGCTCCATCAGCATAACAAACTGCTGTTCTCACAGCAATTGTCGGTTGGTGAGGGCGTTTGTTTCAGTGAGTGCAGACACAGAACTGCACTTACCTCCTGTGTGCTGCTGCGGTCTTCTCCTGGGTGCTTCAGCACTGTTGAAAGAGCGTTTCCTCACAAAAGAGCAACAAGGGTGTGACACTGCGTCTTTTTCAAGACGTCATTCCACCCGTGCGTTTCTGGATGCGGTTGTTTCCTGTCCTGATGGCCACGATCCCTCTCACATAAACATGTTGAGACTGTGTTCGTGGGTGATCCGTGTTCTCTCAGGGGAGCGGGATCACGTCGACGTGCTGTTCATCTCACCTTCCGCGTGAGGGTTTGAGTGTTAAGCGTCGTGTGCCGTCTAGCTGCCGCGTGACACTCGGCGCCTCCGATGAGTGGTCGAGACTATGATACCTCAAATGGGGTTGAGTCCCTTCGCTTATACCTCGATCTAGTCTCTATTCTGGTGCAACAGAAAAGGGGCTACTTTGGCTGATAAGCATGGGTGACCTGGGGATTACAGTGAGGCTTCCCTGCCGAGTACACCTCAGTGGGCCCTCCACTCCTCTATCGCATCGCAAGCATGTTGAGACTGTGTTTGTGGGTGATTTATGTTCTCTCATGAGAGCATAGCCACGTCGGCACGTTGTTCGTCTTGCCTTTTTCATAAAGGCTTAAGTGTTCAGCGCGCCGTGTGCTGTCTCACAGCCACGCTCACTATCTCGCATGTCTGCTGGTAGCTTCAGATGGGATTGCTGGTCCTAAAAAAAAGTTTGAGCTGCGTACAGCGCTGGCCCTTGGCCAGATGATGTCCACCCTGGTCCAGAAACACCATTGACCCGGATTTGGTTGGAACTGTTCTCCCCCGGAGAAGGGCCGGGTGGAAAACCATTAGTAATTCTGTTCCGCCACTGGTGTTAAAAACAGCCAGTGGTACCCAAATTCTCAAGAACAGTTCCAATACCTCTGGGTCTCAGGAGTTCTGGAATGACAGCGTGTGACGCTACAAAGCCTCGCCACTCTCATTCCCCTCCCCACAAGAGGGCGAGAGTGGCAGTGTGTGACGCTACAAAGCCTCACCACTCTCATTCCCCTCTTCTCAGCGGTGCGTGGACAACAGTCTGCGACGCTATGCCTGAGGCAGACCGTGTGCAACGCCACAAAGCCTTGCCATGCTCAGCCCCTCCTTCATTTAGGGAGCGCGCTTGGTGGTGTACAACGTTCCCATGCCTTGTCAACCTCTGGTGCCTCTCCAACCTCTGGTGCCTCTCCAAGGGTCAACCTTGATGACCAAGATGGCGGCGCGAGTAGATCGCGAGGCTCAGCGTCTCTCCAGATTCTGCAATTTTGCGGTATTTTTCTTGTTCATCTCGGGTCTGTTCGTACAGAACAGTTCTGCCTTTACATCGTACACCCGTTGTGAGCTTTTGGATATTGGTTTGCGAATTTCCGACAGTTTTATGGACAATCTTCAACTCCTTCCTGAGATCGCTAGGACGCCCGGGGCTCTGCACTCTTCCTGGCCGGGCGGAAGTGCACGCAGGAGGCGGCGTGATCGTAAACAAAGGCGCGGAAAGCGTGGAGGTCTACGGGCTAAGCTAACGCTTTCTCCTCATCGGCTCTCTTTACCCAGCATTTTCCTTGCTAATGTACGATCGCTAGTGAACAAAATGGAGGAGATTCGACTTAGCATCACACACAGTAAGAAACTTTTGAACTGTAACGTCCTAATCTTCACTGAAACCTGGTTAAACAGCGGAATACCGGACACCGCTATTGAGCTAGCGGGACGCCACACACTCCGGGCAGATAGAACATTAGATGGCTCCGGGAAGAGTAGAGGGGGTGGATTGTGCATTTATATTAACAAAGCTTGGTGCACAAACTCTGCTATTGTTGGGAGTCATTGTTCAGCTAACCTGGAGTTTCTCATGGTTAAATGTAGACCGTTTTATCTACCGCGGGAGTTCACTTCCACCATTATCACTGCAGCCTATATTCCCCCCGATGCTGATGCCAAGCTTGCTATGAAAGAACTTCACGCAGCCATCAGTAAACAACAGACTGATCACCCGGAAGCTGCTTTTATTGTTGCAGGTGACTAATCATTCAAACTTAAAGTCAGTGCTACCCAAGTTTCACCAGCATGTTTCCTGCCACACCAGAGGAAACAAAACCTTAGACCATGTCTACACAAACATGGCTGGAGCTTACGTTGCAACACCCCTCCCCCACCTGGGACAGTCAGACCACCTCTCTTTGTTCCTCAGCCCCAAATATGCACCCCTCATCAACCGTGTGAAGCCATCAGTGAAGATCATCAAGGTGTGGCCTGCGGGGGCAGATTCCACACTCCAGGAAAGGTTTATAAACACAGACTTGCTTCTCAAGCCACCAGTGGCGCTCACACGGACATTGACTCATTCACCTCCTCTGTATTGGACCATATCAATACCACCATTGACAGTGTTACAACCCAGAAACAGATCACCACATACCCAAATCAGAAGCCTTGGATGAACAGGGAAGTGCGCAATACTGCCTTCAGATCAGGTGATGCACAAGCCTACAGCACATCCAGAGCAAATCTGAAGAGGGGCATCAAAAAGGCCAAGTACTGCTACAAGCTAAAGAGAGAGGGACACTTTTCCAACGCTGACCCTCGACGCATGTGGCAGGGCATTCAGGCCATCAGTGATTATAAACCCACCCACTCCACTCCCGCAGCCACTGATGTCAACTTCCTGAACGAGCTAAATTACTGCCACCAAGCTCAAACCCTCAGCTGACCACCCACCAATCACACTCTCCTCCACAGATGTCTGCAAGGCACTGAGCCGGATCAGCGCGCACAAGGCTGCTGGACCAGACAACATCCCAGGACGTGTTCTCAGTGCATGTGCGGAGCAGCTAGCTGGGGTTTTTACAGACATTTTCAACCTGTCTCTTGCCCAAGCAGCTGTACCGACATGCTTTAAACGCACTTCCATTGTGCCAGTGCCGAAACACTCTAGCCCGAGGTGCCCTAATGACTACCGCCCTGTAGCACTCACGCCCATCATTATGAAGTGCTTTGAGCGGCTGGTCCTGGAACACCTAAAAGACTCTCTACCATCCACATTGGACTCACACCAGTTTGCCTATCGCAGCAATAGGAGCACAGAGGATGCAGTTTCCATGGCACTGCACTCTGTGCTCACCCATCTGGACCATAAGAACACTTATGCACGCATGCTGTTTGTTGACTTCAGCTCAGCATTCAACACTGTCATCCCATCCAAGTTAATAGCCAAACTTGGAGACCTGGGCATCAACACTTCAATGTGTAACTGGATTTTGGACTTCCTAATTGACAGACCACAGAATGTTCGATCAGGATCCACCTGCTCCACGTCCATCACACTCAACACTGGTGTACCACAGGGCTGTGTGCTAAGTCCGTTTCTCTACTCCCTCTTCACCTCCGACTGCAAGCCTGTGTATGGATCTAATTCCATCGTCAAGTTTGCAGATGACACTACGGTGATTGGTCTCATCAGCAACAATGATGAGACTGCCTACAGGGAAGAGATCCAGCACCTGGCCACATGGTGCGCTGATAATAACCTGCTCCTCAACACCACCAAAACGAAGGAGCTCATCGTGGACTTCAGGAAAGAGTCAAGAGGCACACACGACACCATCCACATCAATGGAATGGCTGTTGAGCGTGTCTCCAGTTTCAAGTTCCTGGGGATCCACATCTCGGCGGACATGTCGTGGACGACCAACACCTCCAGCCTGGTCAAGAAGGCTCACCAGCGCCTCTTCTTCCTGAGGACACCGAGGAAGAATCAGCTCTCCTCGGCTATCCTGGTGAACTTCTACCGCTGCGCAATAGAAAGCATCCTGACCAACTGTGTGGCAGTATGGTATGGGAGCTGCTCTGTTGCGGAGCGCAAGGCACTGCAGCGGGTGGTGAAAACTGCCCAGCGCATCACAGGGACTCCACTACCTGCCATCGAGCACATCCAGAGGAAACGCTGCCTGCATCGAGCTCGCAGCATCCTCAAGGACTCCTCTCACCCAGCCCACAGACTGTTTTCTCTCCTGCCCTCCGGCAGGCGTTTCAGGATCCTCCGGACCAGGACCAGCAGACTAAAGAACAGTTTTTTCCCCAGAGCTGTCTCTTTATTGAACTCAAACCCTGTTGATCCACTTCCCTCATAAACTGCTAACTCTCCTACCTCACATCTGCCTTTACTTTGTTATTTGCGCTACCGACTGTTTATTACAGTAACAACTGTTACTTATACATCTTGCACTGCCATATCTTAACTGGATTATGCTAATTTGCACTGTCGACTGTATTTATAGTACCAATGTTTACATTTGCATTTTGCACCGTACTTCTAACTGTAATATGCAACCACTTTCCACTGCACTTTTACACTTTTTTTTTGGATAGCTCTGTCCATAATTTATTACACTACCTTAATCCACTGCTATATTCCTCATATTAACCTAACATATTATTGCATACCTCTATCTATAAAATTCTGTTTATAGTAATAGCCATCTGTATATTTATTCACTGTACATATTCACCTGTAAATTCAGTTCTGTTTATAGTAATAACCATCTCTCTATTTATACATATTTATATATATTCAGTACATTTCCATGTCCTGCACTTACGCAACCACTGTATATATCCTGCACTTGCTGCTATTGCACTTCTGGTTAGACCTAAACTGCATTTCGTTGCCTTGTACTTGTACTTGTGTAATGACAATAAAGTTGAATCTAATCTAATCTAATCTAAAATCGCCAGCAGGGGGCGCTGGCTGTCAGGACGCACACAATGTGCCTCCTCACAATCGCCCGCCCCCTCAGCGGATGCAGGTTTGTGTGTCACACACCCAGACCCCTCCACGGACCACTCCCATGTCGTCCACGGGTCCCTGCATTCCGCTGCGCTGCCCCGCTGCGGGTACGTCTGTGGTGCCGATGATCCCGCTTGTGCGGTCTCTGGGGGCCTGGCTAGCGCTCCCCAGGCCGTCTCGCTGGCTCATCCACACCATCAGACTCGGCTATGCGATTCAACCTACTGGCGAAGGACGCGATAGAGCCGGTCTCTCCAGCCGATATGAAGTGCGGGTTCTACAGCCCGTACTTCATTGTACCCAAGAAATGCGGCGGGTTACGACCGATCTTGGATCTGCGATACTTGAACCGCTCCCTTCAAAAGATGCAGTTCCGAATGTTGACGCAGAAACGCATCTTCAGGTGCGTCCATCCCCAAGATTGGGTTGCAGCAATTGACCTGAAGGACGCGTACTTTCATGTCTCGGTTCTCCCTCGACACAGACCATTTCTACGCTTTGCATTCGACGGACGAGCATATCAGTACAATGTCCTGCCCTTCTGGCTGTCCCTGTCGCCCCGTGTCTTCACAAAAGTCGCGGAGGTGGCCATTGCTCCCATGAGAGAGCGTGGTGTTCGCCTTCTCAACACAGGGACATGGTGCTTTGGTACCTCAGCCAGTTGGGTCTTCGGGTCAACTGGGAGAAGAGCAAACTCTGTCCTGTACAGAGGATCTCTTTTCTCGGGATGGAGATCGACTCTCTGGCGCCATGACAGCGCGCCTCACCAAGGAGCGTGTCCAGTCGGTGTTGAACTGCTTGAATTCATTCAAACGCAGCACAGCGGTACCACTGAAACAATTTCAGAGGCTCCTGGGGCATATGGCAGCAGCAGCCACAGTAACACCGCTAGGGCTGCTCCATATGAGACCGCTTCAACGCTGGCTACACGACCGAGTCCCGAGATGGGCGTAGCACAGCGGGTCCCTCCGTGTCCAAGTGACGCCGAGATGCCGCCAAACCTTCAGCCCGTGGTCGGACCCTTCATTTTCTACGGGCAGGAGTGCCTCTAGAACAAGTGTCCAGGCATTCTGTTGTCTCCAGGAATGCCTCATCCACCGGCTGGGGTGCCACGTACAACGGGCTTGCAGTTTTGGGTCTGTGGACGGGGCCCCAACTGCAATGGCTTATCAAATGCCGGGTTGCTTCAAAACGCCGCTCAAAGGCAAGCACGTTCTGGTCCGGACAGACAGCACTGCGGCTGTTGTGTACGTCAACAAACAGGGTGCTCTACGCTCCCGCCGCATGTCCCAACTCGCCCGCCATCTCCTCCTGTGGAGTCAGAAGCATCTGAGGTCCCTTCGTGCCATTCACATTCCGGGCCCGCTCAATCATGCGGCCGACGAGCTGTCACGGTTACCGGTGCTCCCCGGAGAGTGGAGACTCCACCCCCAGGTGGTCCAGCTGATCTGGAGTCGCTTTGGGGGCCGCACAGATCGGTCTGTTTGCCACCCCCGACACGACCCACTGCCAGTTGTTTTATTCCCTGACCGAGGGCACCCTCGGCACTGATGCACAGGCACACAGCTGGCCCCGGGGCCTATGCAAATACGCGTTTCCCCCAGTGAGCCTTCTTGCACAGACACTGTGCAAGGTCAGGGAGGACGAGGAGCAGCTCCTCTTGGTAGCTCCATATTGGCCCAACGGGACTTGGTTCCCGGAACTAGTGCTCCTCGAGACAGCACCTCCTTGGCCCATTCCTCTGAGGAAGGACCTCCTAACTCAGAGACGGGGCACCCTGTGGCACCCGTGTCCGGACCTCTGGAAAGAAACTCCATGTCTGGTCCCTGGACGGGAAGCGGAGGTTCTAGGTGACCTACCGCAAGCGGTAGCTCTACGAGGCGGCTGTATGTGCTGAAGTGGAACCTGTTCGTCGATTGGTGCTCTTCTCACCGAGAAGACCCCCGAAAGTGTTCGGTCAGATCTGTGCTCTCTTTTCTTCAAGACGGGTTGGAGCGAAGGCTGTCTCCCTCCACCCTCAAGGTGCACGTTGCCGCTATTGCCGCGAATCACGACCTGGTTAATGGGGAGTCCTTAGGCAAGCATGATCTGATTGTCAGGTTCCTGAGGGGGGCGAGGCTAAATCCGCCTCGTCCTCCCTCTATACCCTCTTGGGACTTAACTCTGGTGCTGACCGCACTGCAGAGGGCGCCCCTCGAGCTTTTGCAGTCATCTGAAAATCTTGTCTTTAAAGACAATACTCCTGATTGCATTGGCCTCGGTTAAGAGGGTAGGGGACCTGCAGGCATTTTTGGTCGACGAATCATGTCTGGAATTCGGGCCTGGCAACTCTCAGGTAACTCTGAGACCCCGGCCTGGATATGTGCCCAAGGTTCCCACTACTCCCTTTCGGGACCAAGTGGTGAGCCTGCAAGCGCTGCCCTCGGAGGAGGCAGACCCAGCCCTGGCTTTTCTCTGTCCAGTTTGTGCCCTGCGCATCTATGTTGACAGAACGGAAAGCTTTAGGACCTCAGAGTAGCTCTTCGTCTGTTACGGAGGACAGCAGAAGGGAAAGGCTGTCTCCAAGCAGAGGATGGCCCACTGTATAGTGGATGCCATCGTCTTGGCATATGAATCCCAAGACGTGCCCTGCCCGCTCGGGGTTAAAGCCCATTCCACCAGGGGTGTAGCTTCTTCCTGGGCGCTGGCTTGTGGCGCCTCGCTGACAGACATTTGTAGAGCTGCGGGCTGGGCGACACCTAACACGTTCGCTAGGTTTTATAGTCTAAGTGTAGAACCAGTTGCTTCTTGTGTGCTCGCTTCCCATAGTCAGCAACACTGAAGTGCCCGTTCTAAGTGTCGGCTTGCTGCACCACTCCCTTCCCCATGGAACGGATATGTGCGCTTATATTCTCCAGTCGAGTTCCCCAGGAAATGGCGAACCCTGTTGAGTCCTCCGCAACCCACGGCAGTCGGATGTGGCGGAGCGTCCGACGCCAGGTCTAGCACTTGTATGCATTGGTGGAACTTGTGTCAGGCTGGGTTTCATATGTTGTGACCCTACGGCGGTACCATATGTGTATTTTCCTGGTACAGCTCCCTATGGCGAGCTCGTGTCTTTCCCTCGGCAGAGTTCCTCTGCCATCTCAGTACGGTGTCGTTCCCCCGCCTACAACAGGCCGGTGCCACCCCTGGGACTTCCGTATGTTGCACTGCACAAGGCCAGTCCATACATGTATTCTCCACATGGTAACTCCCTCCGGGCATGATGTGGCTTCCACAGCGTCCCTCCGGGCACGCTTTCCCAGCGTTATCCATTAAGTCTGCTAAGTGGGTCTTGCGGAACAACAGTGTGACTCTCCCTGTGTGAATTTCCCCGCCCGCATCAGAACGGGGTCTGAGGGGCTCTCGCTGGACGCTGGAAGTGGTAGTAACTGTGGCGTTTTCCAAAGGGATCCCAATTCGTCAGTACAACCGACGTACATCTCCGTTCCCTCCTTCAGGGAACGAGGGTTACCATACGTAACCAAGACCCAGCCACTGTGCCACAAAACCTTGCGTCTCTATATTTCTGCATTTTTGTTTTATAAAATTAATGCTTTTGGTCATCCTTTACGTCTGTATATGGTTTTAACAAATATTTAACCAATACAAAGTTAAAAGTTAATTTACAAGAGGTTGTGACTCATAAATCCATTTGCTCTCAAACTACTCCTCAACTCCATTTAGAATGTGCTGTACACTGTTTGGGGATTTGCTTGTTTGCAATGCAAGAAATAAAGAACTGATGTTTGAGTAAGTACAGCGTTTTCAAGAAACACTATGTCCATAAAGGCTAAAGTTGTTTAGTATTTGAAAAGTGTAGAATATTCTTTGTCTGCTATTTGCCGTCTAGTTGAAGCGAGTTCTGTGCATAGCGCTTCATCTTTCGTATCATGACTTATCAAAACTGTGCGGTGGCAACAAAAAAAAAAAGAGTTGGGAAACACTGATTTAGTGTTTATAAGCACATCGCTGCTTTGTTTATGTGACTGCTCTAATTTTACTGTTCCACAAGTGCCACCTACTGGCAAAGAGTGAATTTGAATATTCACCTACACTATATTGCCAAAAGGTTTGGGACGCATTCCTTTACATGCACATGCATTTTAATGACATCCCATTCTTAATCCGTTTGGTTTAATATGGAGTTGCTTCAACTCTTCTGGGAAGGCTTTTCACAAGGTGTAGGACTGCATTAATGGGAATTTTTGTCCATTCTTCTAGAAGCGCATTTGTGAGGTCAGGCACTGATGTTGGATGAGAAGGCCTGGCTCACAGTCTCTGCTCTAATTCCTACCAAATGTGTTCTATCGGGTTGAAGTCAGGACTCTGTGCAGGCCAGTCAAGTTCCTCCACACCAAACTCATCCATGTCTTTATGGACCTTGCTTTGTGCACCGGTGTGCAGTCATGTTGGAACAGGAAGGAGCCATCTCCAAACTATTCCCACAATGTTGGGAGCATGAAATTGTCCAAAATGTCTTGGTATGTTGAAGCATTAAGGGTGGGTTGCACCAACAAGGATTAAATTAAGATCAGTTTAGAGCTAATCTAGGATTTGTTGATATAGGCTTTATTTTAAATCGAGTTGTGTTGCACCTTTTAATTTTAAACCCAGATTAACAAATCAGGGATTAGAATTTAACCTGCGAATAAAACATCCATTTACGATTAATTTTCGCCGCCAATGAGGAATTCGCCATTAAAGCTACACTGTGTGATATTTTCCCCCATCTAGCGGTGAAAGGGTATATGACCATCCAGTAAATATTAGTTTCTTTTCCTCCCAATTCCGATTTTGTTTTAACTCCTACGGTGGCCGATGTAGTCCAAGATTAACATGGCTTCCAGTTCGATCCAGCAATCCCCCTCTTCACATTCGCCATCGAGTTGTAACGTGTGTCCGGGTGAAAAATACGGATAGCTCACTCAACGCAACTGGAGTCGATTGACATCAAACAGCCCGCACTTTATTCCCCGCGGAACCCCCCACAAGAGTCCGGCACAAACTCCACTTCCGTCCACAGCATTACCCAACAAAACAAAAATAAATGAATGTTAGCAACAGAAGAGCTCGAGGCGCAGTGCACACACACACACACAGAACGCAGGCGCTCCAACCGGGGCGAACGCTCTTAAAGGGGCCACACTATTTTCCTACTCGTTACAGAGTGTTAAAAGGCGAAGCTTGAATTTACTGGTATGTCCCTCTTTGGCTAATGTACTTTCAAGATGGAGGGGCAACATGGCGACCCCCATTCGAACCCCTTACCCGTATGTATTTTCAATGGCATATTATAAACTTACGATAATACTTTATTACTTGAAATAAGTAAATATACATTAATGAGCACATATATTTTGGAAAGAACTAAGTGTTTTTAGCTAAGAATAAACTAAAAAAGTTACACAGTGTAGCTTTAACAGCAACTATACTAATATTACATTTCCTTCTTTATTGACCACCAGCAAACTCTCTGTCTGACATAAGTAGCTCTTGCCAATAAAGGAAATAAACTTGTAAAATTTTAAATGCCAACTGTCTTTATAAAGCGCTAGAGACACCGTTACTGATCAAGCAGGCAATGAAAACCGCATGTGCATAAAATATACTTATAGTATCAATTAATGGAGTATATTGTGGCAGCGTAACTGACAAAACAACTGTCATGATTGGCGGAGTGACTATCTCCACTCTTGACAGCGCCGCCCATCCCGTTTGATCGCCGCACAGCAGCCACGAGTGGAGCGGGTATGAGAAACGCGAGGCGTGGCCGCGATCACTGACGCTCACCCCATCATCACAGCTGCCGTTAAAAGCTAAATATACTACTCTCTTCTTTTCTTTGTCCAAAACCGAGGTGCACCGAGATGAGTGACGGATCCGCATCCTGGACTCGATAGCAGGCGTAAACTCACGGGCCGCCATGACCCTCACACTCTGGTTAATTAATTTAAAATTAATCCATAATTGAGATTTAAATCTGAGTTTAAAGTTATGGAGCAACAGGATTAAATTTAATTAAATCCAGGATAAAAATGATGGTTTAAATGTAAACCTGCTTATTTTTAAACAAGGTTTAAAGTTTGATGCAACAGAATTATTAGATAAACCTAGATTTAAGATTAATCATTGTTGGTGCAACCCACCCTAAGTGTTCTTTTCACTGGAACTAAGGGGCCAAGCCCAACCCCTGAAAAACAACCCCACACCGTAATCCCCCCCCTCCACAAAACTTTACACTTGCCACAATGCAATCAGGCCTCCTGACAACTGCCAAACCCAGACTGCCAGACAGAGAAGCATGATCCGTCACTCCAGAGAACATGTCTCTACTGCTTTAGAGTCAAGCGGTGGTGTGCTTTACACCACTGCATCCGATGCTTTGCGTTGCACTTGGTGATGTAAACTTGGATTGCACTTGGTGATGCACGAATGCTCGGTCATGGAAACCCATTCCATGAAGCTCTCTACAGACTGTTCTTGAGCTAATCTGAAGGCCACATGAAGTTTGGAGGTCTGTAGCTACTGACTCTGCAGAAAGTTGGTGACTTCTGCGCACTGTGTCTCAGCATGCGCTGACTCCGCTCTGTGATTTTACGTGACCTACCAATTTGTAACTGAGTTGCTGTTCCCAATTGCTTCCACTTTGTTATAATGACACTAACAGTTGACCATAAATTATTTAGTAGTGAGGAAATTTCATGAAAGGCACAGGTGGCAACCTATCACAGTAGCACGCTTGAATTCACTAAGCTCCTTAATGCTGTAGCCCGTGGGGTCTACCTTAATGCTGTAGCACAGGGGCCTTTGGTTATCTTAAGGCGCCCCTGATTAAGGGCACCCTCTTATACTTCTGGGCACTCCGCTAATGACGTCACGGACTGTCAATCCAAGATGCAGTCTCTTATTCCCCTTCTCAGGGAACCATGGATGCAGTCGTAACCTGAGATGTTTTTTTCTTTTCATCTTTCTCGATTCATGTCATTTAAAATATTTAGATAACAGCCTACAGCATTACTGAAGCATTTGCCTGTGACATATATGATAATGTGAAGGAACTTTGCAGAAAAACTTATACAGTGGAGCTCACCCCAAAGGCATCTTAACAGGTATTCCAGTTATAGATTACTTTTTTGAGTGCAAGTCAGACAAAACATACTAATGAGAGACTAAAATAATTAATATGCAATATAGCTATCTATCTCAAAATGTAGGTCACATGATAAATCCAATGACTGTAATTATCATTGTAGTAGATTTGATTTTTTTTTTCAAACATGGCAGTAATGAATGTAAAATTAATCAATGAATTAGTTAATTAATAATTAATTCTAAAGACATAAAATAATAAAAACTGTATTTCCTTTATAAACCCCCATACTAACATCAGAGGCTGTTTGAATACCATTGAATAAATACAATTTTACTACACACACTACTTGAAGCAATTTTGTATGCAGTATAGATATTGTGCATCTTTAAGATAATTTTCTTTATGCATGTGATAGCAGGATGATCTATTTTCACCAGAATTATTCAAGCTCATTTGCTTTTCCCGACAACCCAACGCACTTTGTCAGTAATTTTTTTTAGTTTCAGCATTTCAAACTAGTGACCATCCAAGAATCTTGCTGAGTAAAGTAATGTGACAAGTATTTATTGTTGCATAGCACTGTGAACAGTGTATTGTTTTGTCTCTGACAATTAAAAAAATAAACACTGTGTAGTATAATGTAAGTAGTACAGTATTATGTTATTTTGAATACAGCATTGCTTTCTCCTTGGAAAATGCTAAAAGAAGCTCAGTGGTCCTTACCTTCATCCACTTCATCGTTGGACATGATGGCCACACATTTTTCCCAGACCATCTTGACATCTGCCCTGTAGCGGTCACAAGCCCACAGGAACATGGGAAGGAGGATTGATTGTGCTATGGAGCACCAGAGCACACATAGGACCATCCAGCTGTACGAGCGGTCAAATTTCAGGCTGGCAAAGCTCACCACCTACAACGAAGCACTGAAATTATTTATTATGGTAAAAAGCAAAGAAAATAGCATTCAGACACATAGGCTGTTTCTCAATTGCAAGAACGTAAAGAACAGACTTGCATTCTCGTGGAGACTGGTCTTGCCAGGTGACCTTGAAATAAGAAACTCGGAAGGATGCGAGGACACAGAATGCATCCTTTTGAGAATTAAGATATGCTGTGATCTTGTTGCTCAGCTGACCATCCCAGCATATAATAAGTAATGTCCAATGCACAATAAATACAACATAGCATAACGTCTCAGGTTAAGACTGTAACCTTTGTTCCCTGTTCCCTGAGACTGACTTTGGGGAATCCCACCTCAGTGCAGTGCGTCTGAAGTATGAATGAAACTATTCCAATCCTGATTGGTGTTGTGTCATGATGTAACATGTGACAGCATACACGGAAGCTACAAAGGGACGCCAGCAGACAACAGAGTTAGCTTCGTGATGAAGCAAGCGCTCCCAGGCATAGAGAGGTGTGGCAGCAAGACGCAGTGTCTCGTTTCCTTCTCAGGGAACAAGGGTTACAGTCATAACCCACTATGCTACACTGAAAACATGCCTTCCCTAGTGTGAAGCTGGAACCCAGGCACACTTAGGACAAGAGCACCTTGGCGCCTGGCATCGCAGGGAGGTGCAGACTATAAAATCTAATGAAGGTGTGTGGGGTGGGGTGGCAGGTCTGCAATGTAAGATGGCCTTAACTCCGCCAGGGGCAAACTCCAGGCAAGTCGGCAAGTCTTGAAAAAAGTGATTGCAAGGAGAAATACCTTTTTTAGGCTCAGGTTCTTCGCCTGAGCCTATGTGGTTCAAAGGGAGCGAGTGACAGCCCTTCAAGAACCACTGCCAGATCCCAGGTTGGGACTCTGGAACAAGTTGCAGGCCTCATCCTCCGAGTACTGTGGAGGAACCATACAACCAACTGATGCTTCCCCAGAGGCCCATTACTTACAGGAGTGTGACTCCCAGGAGCAGAGCAATCGGGGGAAATGCATACAGACATAGCCTCGGCCACATCCAACCCCAGCAGGAAAAACCACAGAGGATAGTGGGATGTCTCTCGAGACGCGAATGATTCTGTTCCCTGATTCTGGTTCCCGCGGGACATACATCGCTCCGAGAAATGACAGTTTCCCCTGGGACCACAGGAGGATGAGATGTGCCAGAGGGCGCAACCTCAGACACCCCTGATGATTCAAATACGAGACTACCGACATATTGTCTGTCCGTATTAGGACACGGTGACCACTGAGATCTGGGAGAAAGCTCCGCAGAGCTTAGTAGACTGGCAGCATTTCCAGACAATTTATGTGCCACGAGGAATGCGGGGGCTGCCACAGACCACTCACAAAGCGGCCTTCCAAGACTGCGCCCCAACCAGGTCGGGAGGAGCCAGGGAGGAATCTATCGAAACAATTTTCCAGCGACATAACACTCCCAACTCTGGTTTCTTCCAATATGGACAGGGAACGAAGGCATTTGTGCATAACCCTGATCATATAGAACAAAATTCCCCTCGAGGAAAACCCCTTGATTTTCAGCCACCACTATAGGAGCCTCATGTGCAGCAGGCCAAAAGATATTAAATTGGACAGAGCTGCCATGTGTCAGGGTTGGTGAAGGGAAAGGAGCGAGGACTCAATGATGCAGGTGAAAATGGGCTTTTAATGATAATAAAAAATAAAACAAGACAAACCAAAACTACCCCGAGGGGGAAAAAACAGACTTGACTTGACTAGGCTTGACTTGACTGGAGCAGGAAGCAGGGAAACATGAGGTAAATACGACGACGATTCAGCACTGGACTGCAAACACAAGGAGATTAAATAGGGAACAAACAAAGGAGGGTAACGAGGGAAGACAGGTGGGGCAAATTAACCAATAATCAGGAAACAAGGTGGGCGGGGTTAGACAATAGACATGAGCACATGGCACACAGAAACACTTAACAAGACATGTGCTCACACCAAACATGACATGAACATGCAACTAATGAGAACTCATCAGCTGCATGTTCACACAAAACATGACAACATGACGTAGCACGTAGCCAGTGAAAAAACACCAACCACGTGCTACACAACATAAGACAAAACATGAAAGCACACGGCCGATGTAAACATGAACCGTGTGCTACACAGAACACACAGACAGAAGAGCACACGCTCACATGACAAAACAAACACACGGAGCATGAATGTCCGAATCCCAACACAAAACTGAAACCCAAACTAGACCGAAGTGCTGGGATCCGAACACCACGCCCCGCACACAAAACACAAGGACAGGAGAGCACGCAGCTTGAGCATGCTCAAAGCTGCGCGCTCACACAAGGCAAGACAAACAATACAGGAGTGTCAGGGCTCTGTCACAAACCAAGAGTGAACTAGACCGAAGTGACAGAACCCTGACACCATGAGCCCCAGTAGTCTTTGAAACTGCTTTACAGTGATGTTGTGGTCTAGCTTCATTCTGGAGACCATTGCCTGTATGGACTCGATACTTACTGGAGACATTTGTGCCTGCATCGTAGTCAAGTCCAATACCACTCACAGGAACAAGGTTCTCTGGGAAGGCATCAACACACTCTTTTTCATGTTGAGTCTCAACCCCAAACTTGAATGTGACCAAGGACTACACCTTGATGCCGAACTGCCACTTATCGCGGCTGGGCCAATAAGAGCCAGTCATGGATATAGTTCAGTACATGAATGCCCTGGAATCTCAATGGAGCAAGAGCTGCATCCACGCACTTGGTGAATGTGCAAGGGGAGAGAGATAGGTCAAAGAGAAGCACCTGATATTGGAACGCTTCGCCCCCCAGAAGCAAACCTCAGGAAATTCCTGTGACATGAATGGATATGTGGAAGTATGCGTCCTTTAGATCTATCGTGACAAACCAGTCCTCGGATCTGATCATGACTCATGATGGTCGGATTTGTGAGCATCTTGAATCTGAATCTCCTCAGAGTCTCCTCAGATTCAAGTGCCACAGATCTAAAATTGGAAGCAACCATGATAACCTGTAGAACTCGGACTCCCTGTCTGATGGAGGAACACATTCTATGGCCTCCTTTACCAACAGGGAGTGCAATCCATTACCCAAGCCTGCTCTGGGACCATTGACCAGACCACCCCATTGAACTTTGGGGGAGGTCAACCGAACTGCAGTCTGTACGCTTTTTCTACAGTTCGCAGGGCCATGCAGATATATTCAGAAGGCATAACCATGCATTGAGATAATCTACTAAGGGAATCTTCCTCTCGAGGCTGACTTTGGGTGTTCTTCGAATGTCGTTCCCCTGAAGCGGCTGACCGGCAGGGAGAGGTTGAGAACAGTTTTTGGTGTGCGGACGCGATCGCTGCCCGGCCAAAAGTTCTTGATGCGGACAAAGCAGCGTGAGTTCGCTGGAAATTGATGTGTCCCGAAGCGTACTGGTCGGCAGGATTCCAACATCGATTTCCAGAGGGTTCCGAGGCAGAGAAGACCTCGATCGCTCCACCTCGGGTGCAATCCCGGGCCTTTCTAGCCTGTAGGATGGTCCTCAGATCGACAATCTGCAGCCTTCTTTGATTTAGAGGGCGAGGGCGGTACTGCTTAAAAGCAGCAAACTGCTTTTTTGCCTCCTGAAACCTGTTGACGACAGTGTTGACAGTGTTGACAGTGTCACCGAACAGGCCAGAAGGCCAGATCGGGGCATCTAGTAGAAAGGCCCTGTCCTTCTCCTTATCCCTGATAAATTAATGTGTAAACACCGGTGTCTATCAGGGGTTATGATAGCTGCCATGGAGTGGCTGATGGCACGGGCCATCTTCTTGGTAACCAGGAGAGACAGGTCTGCGTCTTTACACAGCTCCGCGATATCCTCCGAAGTTGGTCCCTCACCCTCATCAGAAAGCGCTCATCAAGTTTACTTTTTAACTGAACCTTCTGCCTCTCTTGTGGCCAATATTTAATTTACAGCACGTGTCAAAACCTCAACCAGCTCCTCTTAAGCTTGAAGTGACAAGCTTCTTCCTTCAATTTCACCCGCCTCGATGCTGAGCACGTCTAATTCCTCAGAACCAGACAGCTCAAACATCTGCTTCTCCACCCCGGCGGAAGAAGCCGCAGTGCGGGTTTCCACACAGGGAGGGTGAACATCGGAACTGTCAGATGAGGACTGAGAAGCTGCCGCAGCAGTCTCAAGTACTCTTGACAGTTCCATCTGCGAGCCCTATGATCTTCCCTGGCGCTGCCTCAGGTGGGAGCTCATCGAACACGGCCAGGCGGGAGCGCAGCATTCCAGTGGGCAGTTTTTAACAATTGCCACAGGCAGCCCTGGCGTGCTACGCTCCAAAACATTGAACACACAGCTGATGTCTGTCCGTACCCGTAATCAAACTAGGCCACAGATGCACACACCTTCTGTATTGCTGACTCGCCATACTCATATAAATGTTTTTCGCTTTTGTTTTGACAAACAACACCAAATAAGACACACAATGACAGAGAGAGCTTGCTGAAGAGCAAAAACTAAACCTTGTTTATACTTTTGCCTGGCTCCGCAGCGCGAGCCTCCGCTGACTGCACGCACTCCTCCCCAAACGGACGAGGCATTTATACTCGACGCGCTCACCGTTGTGCTATTCTTTGAAACGACAGAGGGCGACTCGGAGTATTTGTTCTATAAACCATCAAAAAAAGCGTTGAGAAGAAGTGGGCTAATGTACAAAGGTGATGATATTTATTTTAGTACACTTCACCAAAAACCACACTGCAAAAGAATCGTGTAAAACTCAGTACACCTTGATATTACTTGTGGCATGAGAACAAAATATATGCACACATGTATACAACTAAATTAACGATCTCTTAAATATTTCCTAATTTCATTAAACATTTTCATTTAGTTTCGTTAATTTTTTTTTATTAAACATGGATCTTTATTTTAAAGGGCTTATTTCTGCTTTTGTAGGCTCATTTTGTAAATATAAGCACCTAATTTGTATGTTTTTTTGTTGTTGTTTTTTATTATTATTTGACAACAATATATAAACAAAGAATGAGTCAGTCATAATGTAGAACAAATAAACAAAAAGTACCTAATTTGTATGTGAAAACTGGGTGCCGGTGTGATGAGACGTCATGCTCGGCTTGATTCGCCTAGAACTCGTTCATCTTCAGATGCAGAGTCGTGCACGCTGTTACAAAAAATATGCTCCATACCGCCAGGCAAAATGGGGTCTTCCGCATCCAACGCGCACGACCGCCCACTCCACGTTGACATATTTTTTGTCGCGTGCACCCTTGCGCTCATGCGGACGCGTCGAGTATAAACAAGGCTTAACTCTGTTGTGTGCTGGCATCCCTTTGTAGCTTCTGTGTATGCCGTCACATGTTACGTCATGATATAACACCAATCAAGATTAGAATAGTTTAATTCATATTTCAGACAAGATACGCTGAGGGGGGATTCCCCAAAGTGTCGTTCCAACGCAGTGCGAGTTCCCTCAAAAGGGAACAACAAAAACAAATGTCACAACCTATTGAAACATTTCTTTCATATTATTATAGACATTATTTTCATATAATTTTATATATTTTTATTTTACCATGTGTATATGAAAATGAGTAGCCTATGTGTTAGCTATGCTTTGTCAATGTTTCTTCTTTTTAATTATTTTTAATATGCCAATACAAATATTGCAGGCTGTCACTTTATTAAAATGAAGCAAAACAAACGGACAAATGTTTACTTTCATGAGCCGTCACATATTTTACAAGCTTGCAATGGGAAGTAAGAACAAGAAGTTTAAAGGTGCTGTATGTAAGTTTTTCACTTTACTAAAGCATAAAATACCCTAATATGCTTGCAGATATGTAGGAAACATTACTTCACCTAAATTCACCTACTTGTTTCTCAGAAAAACAATGCTACAGCATGTTATTCTAATTTGAATTTTTGTTTTGGTTTGTGCGATACCGCACGTCACCAGTAGTATTACCAATAGTATTTTGACACCACAGGTTGTCAGTTGACGGAAATAACAGCGTATTGCTGCCAATGAAGCCAGCAAACAAACTGGGTCAGAGATCGCAGATTCTACCGAACCTAAAAGCCTCAACATCCATCAAAAAAAATCAATGAACGAGAGCATATTAAAACGCGGATAAATCAATTTACAGTGTGGCTTTCAATGTCAGTAGCGCTCGCTCCTGTTGTGTGTCCTAAAGCTGGCAACCCGTGTGAGCGTCGAGTCTGAGGAGGAGGGGGCAGGGCAAACAACGATCTCCAATATTTTGAATTTGCACTGCAGTACCCATTTAAATCCTACATACCGCACCTTTAAAGCTTACAGGCTTATGTAAGACAACCGCCTGCAGCGTATTCTGGGATTTTTAACAGTTCGATGATATTCTCGATATCAAGAATACATCTGAATACTTTCATGCGTCCTCTGTACTTGCGTTCCTGAGAATTGGAATTGAACTTGAAGATGACTTAGTATGAGAACACAAGAACACAAGATTGCATAAGACTGCATATTGGGAAACAGCCATACAGTTCACCTTATGCATCATTTAACCGTGGCTGTTATACACATCACGGTACCACTTTATATTAGGTGTCTTTAACTATTATGTACTAACATTAATTTTACATTGTACTTGTAATTTATTTCAAAAAGTACCTGCATATAATTACATCTGATCATTTCTGTTATTACATTTATAATTACACGGTTGAACCTTCACTTACACCTTTGTAGTGACTGAGGCAAATCAGAAATAGAATTGCCTGTTACATTTAACAAATATGTTTTAAATACTTTGTGCTTAGTAACAGACCTTCCCCCAACACAACAGAGAAAGGTCCCACAGATAAGACACGTTTTACGACGTGAAAGAATGTGCAGAGAGCTGAGACTCCGCATTTCTGAAAAGGACAAATAAACCGTCTTAAAACTCATATATCCTATATATAACCACTTGAGAAATATATAAACATATATCCATCTCATGATTTGTTTTTATAGGGTTTAATCTACGTTTTTATTCAAATTCTGTTGGATTTGTTTCAGAATTGCATACTATGGTTAACGAAAATCATGTGTATGGCATGTTTTGTGTCTATGAAGTTGAGATGTAAAGACCTGAATGATTGTGTGTCACGTAACACTTAATGAAAACTAAGGTGAAGACTCAAATGCAGGAAGGGATTGTTTATTTAACAAAATGAAACAAACACAAAACAAAAACCCACAAAGGGGAAAAGAAAACATAACTCAAAACAACATAATAACTGGAACACAAACATACCAAATAGGGGAAGAAGCGGATCACGGAACGGAGACATAGACATCACAATGTACCGACAAGGACTGTGAACACAAGGGAACTATTTAAAGGGGAAGAAAGAAGAAATCAGGAGGGAACTGGGAGAAATCAAACACTAATCAGATAACAAGGGGGAGGGATCAGACAAAGACGCGAGCTCATAGCCCAAAACAACAACACACAGTCACAAGACAGGACAGGCATGTGACATTACCCCCTCCTTAAGGAGCGGCTACCAGACGCTCCACAAGAACAGGGCAGGACCGGGAGGACAGGGACAGACCAGGGCGGGGCCGAACCGACCAGAGCGGGAGGGACAGACCAAGGCGGGACGGGAAGGACAAACCAGGGCGGAACGGGAGGAACAGACCTGGGCTGGCGCAGTCACTAGACAGGACAGGCATGTGACATTACCCCCTCCTTAAGGCGCGGCTACCAGACGAGGGCAGGGCAGGACCAGAAGGACAGACCAGGGCGGGGCGGGAGGGACAGACCAGGGCGGGGCGGAACCGACCAGAGCGGGAGGGACAGACCAAGGTGGGACAGACCAAGGCGGGACGGGAAGGACAAACCAGGGCGGAACAGACCCGGGCTGGACTGGAGGGACCGACCAGGGTGGGACGGGAGGGACAGACCAGGGCGGGACGGGGGAAACAGACCAGGGAGGGAAGGGGGAAACAAAAAGAGTTTAGGCGGCCAGGGCGTCTGGGCGGCGCAGTCAGAGCAGGGCGTCTGGGCGGCGCAGTCAGAGCATGTCGCCGGGTTGGCGCGGGCAGAGCAGGGTCCCCCGGAACACGGCCCACCGGAACACGGTCCACCGGAACACCGGAACACGACCCACCATAACTGGGACCACCGGAACTGGGCCCACCGGAACAGGGACCACTGGAACTGTCACAGAGAGAGCCTTCCTTCTCCTCCTCCGCTTAGAGACCACTGGAACAGGGACCACCGGAACACGATCCACCAGAACTGGGACCACCGGAACACGATCCACCGAAACTGGGACCACCGGAGCTGTCATCCTCTCCTTGGCCGCTCACGAGCAAGACCCTCCACCATCGCCTCAAATGTCTTCCCATCATACATGCTCCTAAACAGCCACTCCATGGGCCCATCGCTAGCATAAAAGAAAAGGTCCTTAAGAGGACCTTCATTTAGTTTTAATCCCTCCGCCGCTCCAAGGAACTCGACCGCGAATGTCCTCAGATCGGCCCCTTGTTGGCGGAGGGATGCTAAGATCTGGAACCTCAAGATGTGCTCGTAGTGGGGGCACGAGATGGGGCGAAATCTTCGACATGGTCGGTACGTTCTGTCACGTAACACTTAAAGAAAACTAAGGTGAAGACTCAAATGCAGGAAGTGATGGTTTATTTAACTAAATCAAACATAAACACAAAACAAAAACCCACAATGGGGAAAATAACTCAAAACAACATAATAACTGGAACACAAACATACCAAATAGGGGAAGGAGCGGATCACGGAAGGGAGACACAGACATCACAACGTACCGACAAGGACTGTGAACACAAGGGAACTATTTAAAGGGGAAGAAATCAGGAGGGAACAGGTGGGAGAAATCAAACACTAATCAGATAACAAGGGGGAGGGATCAGACAAAGACACGAGCACATAGCCCAAAACAACAACACACCACATGTGTTCCACAAGACAGGACAGGCATGTGACATTGTGTATATGATATGGCAATCCTTGTGCAACATATTAGTATTAAAAGAGTCTTTAATAGTACCTTCCTCTGCAATGGAATCATGCTTGAAACAAAGAGCCATAAAATCTCCAGAGAAACTCACTTGGAAATCCCAACAATCTAATTGGTCAAGTCTACCTCAGGAGGGTGTGCCCACTCCCAGACTATAAAAAGAGCAATGCACTCGTCCCTCCTTCTCTCTCCTCTCTTCTCCTTCTGCCTCGCGGACACGACACGTGGTGCCTGTGGGCTGCCGCCCAGCAGGGCGCCAACATGGCAGGCCTCTACACACACAGGGCCAACTGTGTGTGAAGAACAGGGAATCTGATGGCCTCACAAGACCAAGAACCAGAAGGCCCAGACTCTGCATACCATGTGCAACCTCAACGGAGTCGAAGCAACCACGCAATCAATCGATGCAGAAGAACTTGATCGCCGCGTCAATGCCGTTTGACGGAACCAACAAACTTTCTCCTGCGATTTCACCTCAGACGGTCAAACGGTTCAAATATTCATAATTAATCATAATGAATAATCATAATGAGTTATGAATAATTATTAATAATTCCCCTCACTACACCTTACACCCACCATTAAATGTACTGATACCACTAAACCTGTTCCTAACCTTCCCCGTAACCCACATCAATAGCATCAAAAGTGTTTTGCAAGACAACATGGACCCCCTCTGCTCTTCCCCTTACTCTGTGCCTCTGTTGTCAAGGGGCTTAACCAATGTTTCTCCTCTTAATCCAGAACCATCGACTCACTCATTTGACTAGTGGGATCGCTCCGTATCACTCCTGGGCACAATACGTTTACACAATACAGCACAACTTGGAAGTGGTGGGCCAGAGCATAGTGCAGTTGGGCTTGGGCGCAGTACGCATGTAATGTGATCGCAACTGTGCCGGAGCACGGAACAGCTACTATTCGTCTGCGCTACTGTCAACAATACGACAGCAAACAATTTTGGATGGGAAGCTAAACCTCTGATTCAGGTCAACTAAAAGCTTCCAATCGTGATCTCCACCCAACTGGCCAGTATCTGGGGTCTTCACTTTGACTTTCCTTGCCTCTTTTCCCACAAACTCCTTTACTGGAGCACAAAGACATAATTTTCTTAAAATTTGCCAGTTGCGGAGGGTTTCGGGGTAAGCAGATCCACAACAGCTTTGGCGCCTATGTTCTGTTGTTATGTTTCATCATCTCGGTACCGCATTCTCATTGGTTTGCTGGCAAATTGGGGATTTCATGCGTAAGGAATGCTGCTCGCCAAAGCGGAAAAATGTGTTGTTGCTGCCATATCTCAATCAACTAAAATCGAATCCCTTATTTCCTGGTCTGTGACTGCCATAAAAATTCAACAGGATCTTAGCAGTAGTTGGTGAAAGAAAGACCACAATGATCCATCCAAATCCATTCATAACTATGTTTGGAAACCTTACGACTGATTTAAACTACACACATCAATTTCATACTTATTCAGAAAAATAAGTATTCTCAGTGACAGCTATTTGTAATTCAACATCTTACACAGAATCAGTTGTTAATGAACAAATGAATGAACAGTTCAATCAGTTTGGAAAGTGAGAAATGCATTTGTAAACTTTAAAGACACTTTAAAGACTTCTAACTGTGTACAGTATGCAAATGAGTTCCACAGGGGAAAGAAGGGTGGGCCACACTTTGTGCCCCCTCCGATGCCAGCAGCCAATCGTAACACTGGAATGGATAAGCGCCAAATTGAAATCTCCTCCTATTCGGAAAAGGATAAAGGTACCCCTTCAACAGACACTCCTTGTTCTGAGTCTGAGTCCTGCGAGGATGAGACTGTGACAGAGCAACCAAGTTCTGAGTCTTAGTCCTGCAAGGATGAGACTGAAACAGATCAACCAATTTCTGAGCCTCTGGTTAATCCAGAGAGACAACAAAAGACCTGAGGATCTGAGTCTACAGATACGACCATGTTCTGAGCCTTCAGCCTGTGAGGAAAGCAACATTAACAAACACTACATTCAGAGTTTTAGTCCAGCGAGATGACTACAGCATGTCCAGAGTCTCCATGCCAGAGAGACAAAAGCGAATTGACCAAGTCCTGAGTGTCTGGCCCGGAGAGGCAGAAGACACACAGAGACCTTTGCAACAAGGTTAAGCTCAGGAGATCAAACCTTCACTTAAAGGTTCCTTCGTCTGCGTGTTCCAGATTAAGGACCTTCTGCACCTACTTCAGGGCCTCATCTGCGTGTTCCAGATTTTAGGACCATTTGGTGCTCCAGGAGATCAGCCTCCCACAGATCTTCATGTTCAAGACTGTTGAAACAGATTCCAGCTCCTTTCCCACTGCATTGTCCCCCAGCACAACCAGTGGAAGAAATCACCACCATTGGACTGCTTACTCAACCAAGTGGAACGTAAATATCACTTAACCAAACCTCTTTCCAGAAACCTTGACATTGTTGTATATTGTCAGTATGTGATTTTCTAATTTACATTAGAGGTAACTTAACTGATGCTAGTTTCTTTCGTTTATTTGTTTGATGCATAATAAGGTTCTTCACCTTAGTTTCAGATAAACAACAGTTTATCTTTCCATAAGATAACACAACTCTTTCATAGCCACACTCAACTTAATCATGTATTTTATGCATCTTGTGCACTTTAATCCTTTATCATTCATTGTAACAATTTAGTAGTTGTGTTCATTATTCTTATTTATCTTTTGTTAATGAAATCTATTGTATTACAATTGTGTCTTACTTGTCCTGATAATACAAAAGAGGCTCTAAAAGTTATAAATCTCACCAATCTTTCAGATAAATCAGCTGACCAACTTTCCCCACTTTACATTCAATCTAAAATGATTGAACAGCCTCCTGTTTGGAGTGTTCTCATACAGGCAAGGTAAAAAACCTTGACTAGTGTCCCGAACTAAGAGAGGGGGAAGGTGGTCATCTGATGTACTCATAACCACACCTTAAGTGATGTGTGATCCAAAAATGAGTACCAATCACTACCTTACTTAGCGTCCTTGGATGGACGAAAGTAAAATCACTACACTCGTGAATTTCAGTCAGGAGATCGGGTCCTAGTCCTTGTCCCATGTACACTGTAGTCGAACAGGTGGGCCCAAATACATAGTCTGCCAACTGGGACAGAGGAGAGCAGAACAAATCTAGCATATCAACCTGCTGAAGACATAGACAGCACCTCAAGAACATCTAGGCACGTTCTCACAAGCGGAGAAACCAGTGGTCGATTTTGGATCTCAACTATCTGGTACTCAGAAGACAGAGCTTGAATCCCTGGTTGGTAAGTTCCAGGATGTGTTGGAATTACCCAGGAAGACCAACTTTATATAGCACTTTATACAATACAGATTGTTTCAAAGTAGCTTTCCACTGATAACAGGAAAACAATTCAATGATGCAAACTGTTAATTTTGGCTGTACAGCTGCTCTAAAAGAAAATAGTGTCATTGATCAATTGAAGTCAGTTCGGTGTTGATTCAGTTCTATTGTAAAGATAATTAATTATTACATTCTTCTAAAAAGCAGTTCTGCAGAAAACAATGATGTCATTGTCCAGTTCAGTTCTCATCCAATAGTGTCAAATCAATAAAATTGTTGAAAATTAAGTGTACCTAACTAGCAAGTCAAAGGTGATACTGACAAGAAATTACATCAGGTGATAGAGTGGGGGAAAAAATGTCTTCTGTACATGAGAGAGAAGATCTCTCCGGATTGGATAGCTCAAAAGCTTCCAGATCTTTGGCCAGGGATGAAATACTGTCCCCTGTACTTGAGAGAGAAGATCCAAGTCAGGCCCAGTTCTATGGGGGTGCTAAGCACCCTCAAACGAAAGCAAAAGCACTCTCAGTTGATGCTCTAATAATATCATATTGGCAAAACAGATTTGGCAAACACTCCAGTGCGTATTTGTGTTTGGGCTCTGGAGAGCGTCAAAGGTTTCTATTGTTTTTGCAGCAATGAGCAATGCAGCCAATCACAGACATGTCTGTTGATCTCTTGTATGCAATGGCCAATCAGAGGTGTCTCATAGCTACATCACAACATCCTTACATTCGGACAATCAGATTGCCCTAACTGTAAATTATTGTAATTTTAACTGTAAAAGACTATAAAAATGTGACAGTAAAAACCTGTTAATTGGTTTAAAGTAAGTAAAGAAAAAAAAAATCTTATAATTTACAGTGAAAAAACATAAACTGATATTCCCAGAATTCTGTGACATTTGTGTTTTTGTTTATTTAAAAATTGTTTCTTCCTAATAATTTCAATTTTTTTCTTATCAGTTATGTACATTAGGACTTTATGTTACATCTTATGTTGTTATATGAATGTTTATTGCATTATTGTAGTGGTGTGTGTTACCACGTTGGTATTTTGGGCTCTTGAGTTTTGTGCACCTTCTATATATTAGTATTTACCTCAGCTTGTGGAAAAGCTACTAGTGATCAACATTTATTCATCATGTGGCTCTCTCTTTACCACCACTGTTATTATGGTGAATGTCAGTATACTGTATGTAAAAAGTACAAACAGCTTTTAGTAGAACCATGGATTTACCTGTTTAAAATGTTTTTTTTTTTTTTTGTAAATTATAGTTTTAAATAATTTTTACTCTATTTTTTACAGAATTATTTTGGCAACCACAGCTGCCAGTTTTATTTAGTAAAAAACAACAGATTTTTATTTATTTACAGTGACGTGCTTCAGACACCAGCTCACACGGAAGTGTTTGCGTAGCTCAATGGCATGACGCAGCGTCGAAAATCTACTTAGAAGGGGAACCAAGAGACAATTAGATACCAAACTAGATATGATCCTGAGATCTGAACACCACAACAAGCCATCAAAAAGTAAATCTCACATCTACTGTTGTTTATAATTTGATGTACAAAATGTGTCAATTTACCTATTCTATGTCATGACTGCAAAACCATTTGAAAACCTAATACTGTATACGTTTATGAAAAAGGTCCATAAAATGTATACATGTGGAATATAGGGGAGAGCTTTGATCTTCTTTAAAAATAGGCTTTCATTAAATTTTTTTTAGCTATGTGAAGCTGTGAGAACTGTACACTGGTAACAACAGATTCCAGGGAGTTTTCTAACTGACACATTTGAGGATTTCATGTAGGTTCATTATAATCAAAAGAACTATCTTTGTCAATAGTCCTCAAAAAATCAATATCATTCATAAGTTAATCAAGAGCAACTCAGTTACCTATGCAAAGATAAATAACACTTGTACTCCACCTAAATTAATTGAAACTCTACTAAAGCCCCTTTCAAGCTTGAAAATCATGTCTTTTTAAATGAAAACAAACACTCACCAATATGGGGAATCCAGTTAGAAAATCGTATATGAAGACTATTCCACTGATCAGATAGGTGATCTGCAGCGACGTTTTAATGGGCTCTGAGCCGTCAATGGATGAACGCCTTTTGCCCTGAGCATCCTCTACTACGATGGTGGGAACGTTAAATTTGTTCTTGTCCACGGTTTGGCCCATCTGGATGGAAAAGGTCTGGAAGAGGGCAATTCCAATACAGATGACGCCCATCACTACACTCCCGCTGATCAGCAACAGGAAGCAGACGCCAAACCCCAAGCCAATTTCGGTCACAATGAAGCGACAGTTGTCGTGGGTGTAAAAGCGTTCTGTGGTATCATGCCAGCCCACAGCAGGCAAAGTGGACAGAATGAATGACACCATCCAGATGCCCATGACGGTATGGACAGCCTGCTTTTTGGTGTTACTCAACCTGGTAAAAGATAAAGGAGATTAAAGATTAAAAGTCTTGATGAAAGGTTAATAAATCTTCACAAACAGAATCACACATCTCTGAGGAGAAGTAATTTTTTTAATAATACAAAAATGGATAAACTTGTTATTTAAGTGATTAATAGCACTAGATTGCATCACTGAGCTTAAACATTTCTAACCCTGTTTTTGAAACATTGCTATTAAACTGTGTGGTCCAGTTAATTGGACTGAGGATGGCTATAAAACGGGGTAAGTTGTAACTTGTAACATCATCAGTTAGAATCCACTTAGAAAATACTGTAGGTACAGGGATGAAATGAACATCAAACCATGTCCACCACCATACCATACTTTTCTAACAGTGTTTAGAGGATTAGTTCACAATGTTTTCCTCAAAACAATTTTTTTATTTTCGACTGAAGAAAGAAATACATGAACATCTTGGATGAGATGGGGGTGAGTAAAATATCAGGATATTTTCATTTTGAAGTAAACTAATCCTTTAAATCCCCTTTTAATCCTAAAAACCCCAGCTACTGTTACAACTCATCCCAGTAGTGGGATAGAATGCAACAACAGCACCCTGTGTACTTGCCATTATTCACATATTGGAAAATTATTATTATATATAGAAAATTAAATAACGTGTGGGATAAATGTTGCAAAAACCAAAACTAAATCAAACAAAAAAAGTTACAGATGTTAAAACAAAAAGTGTTAGTAATAACATCCCCAATTTGTTGTTAAAAGTGGAGCAATATCTTGAGGGCTACTCCTGAGCTATGTACAGTATATTTGTTCATAGTGTTCTGTCAACAAAGAGGAATAAACTGTATTTCAAACTGTACTTTTAGGCCTCCAAGCATCATTTTAATTTCTGTCAGATTCATTTAGTCAAGAACACACATGACAATAAAATTATTTACTTTTTTTATTGAATTGCAATCAGTTGATGAATTCTGAATTAAATTTTGTTTTTGGCAGTATGGCTCTGTTCAGGGAGTCCTTGAACTCCTTGAACAGAACCATACCGCCAAAAACAAAATTTACTTAAAAGTTTTTGGCGGTATGGCTCTGTTCAGGGAGTCCTCTGACCTTTCATGAGCACCATGAAATAGCAGAGAGTCAGAGGACAGCAGCAGCATTAGGTCTTACATACTCACATAGACTCACATAGTTTAGGACTGGGAAAGCTTAACTATTGCCCTTATGAACAGAGCAGCAACAATGACATAAAACAAATGCCACATTATACACGACAGGAAGAGGTGGGGAGGTGGCGGGTTGCAAAGCAGCGAGCAGCAAGAAGTAAGAGTGAACTGAATCTGCTTTAAATAGGCGCCCTGTTATTAGCAGCGAGGGGAGTTGCAACAGCTGATGCAAATCAGATGATGAGACCGTGGTGTTGTCAATCACGTTAGCAGCATCTTGACTACTTGGTCTGCCAGAACTGACGCTGACGCTCAATTTCTGTCAGATCCATTAAACACACATGACAATAAAAATTATTTTCTAATTTTTATTGAATTGCAATCAGTTGATGAATTCTGAATGAAACTTTGTTTTTGGCGGTATGGCTCTGTTCAGGGAGTCCTCTGACCTTTCATGAGCACCATGAATTGGCAGAGAGTCAGAGGACAGCAGCAGCATTAGGGAACGCTCACAGTTTAGGACTGGGAGAGCTATTCCCCCCAAACAAACCACACCTGGCAATCCTCTTGAGAATAAAACAAGAGGATGGAATTAGACAATTAAAATGCTTAGAAATCTTATGATTGAATTACGAATTAATGGCAATATGGTTCTGTTCAGATGAGTCTCCTGACCTTTCATGAGCACCATGAAATAGCATTGAGTCAGGGGACAGCAGCAGCATTAGTGGACACTCACATGAACTAGGACTAGGAGAGCTGAAACTATTCCCCCCCAACAGACCATACCAGGCAATCCTCCCTGGCTCTTCCAGCTAATTGAAGAGACAGCAGAGGATACAAAAACAATTTCATCCATGTGAAGCTAGCACGAGGATGTAGCTAAAGTTAATGATATGAGTAAATAAATAGAAAATGGTGATATGGCTCTATTCTAAATTCCCCTTCATTATCATGGGGAGCTCCATGAAATCCAAAATAGGGAGCAGCAGCAGCTTCTAGGAGCAATCCTCCTATTTTGTAGACTGGAGAGTCTATAAAATAGGAGAGTAGCATAAATCCCCCATACAGACCATAACCGGGCAATCCACCCTGGCTATTCCTTCTAAATCGAAGAGCCACGGAGGATCCAAAAGAGTGTTTCGAGAGAAGGCAATCTAACTGAATTTATTTGTTAAGATCCAATCATCTACTGTCAAAAGGTGAGAGAGAGGACCCAAAAGGCGAAGGCAAGTAAACAGTCTTTAATAGCCGTCAAACAGAAAGTTATTTTCAAACAAATGTCAACAAAGAGGCTGTAGACCCGGGAGGATAACCAGTCCGTAGAAGGGAACAAAAGCGTCAGGCTGACGGCCGTAGACAGTGTACACAGGGTCCTGGTCACAGTATCTCAACAGCTGGCGAGCTGGGTAGAACACAGACACATAAATAGTTATGATGGTCTAGTGGACCAGACAGGACGAGGCTGGATACGGGAGGAGATAGCAGGACGTCGCATATGCAAACAAAGTTAATAATCTGGCAACGAACAAAGGACAGGCAGGGACTAGAAATAGAAAAACCAATCAGAGAGGAAAGGGGAACAGGTGTAGAGTGAATCAGCGTAGCAACAGGTAACGAGAGACAGCTGATCTAAATAAGTGTGTGCGTGCAAGTACCCGGAGGGAAAGTGTGAGTCAGAGAATGACCAGCAGAGGGGGGAAAAGAGGGAGTACCAGGATCATGACATCTACGTGAAGCTAGCATGATGAATGTAACCAGCTAATGATAGAAGTAATTTATATGTATATATCAACAGCTACTGAAGCTACAATATTAAATTTCTCAAGCCACGATCAGAAAGCAGCACTCATAGCTTTTCTAATGTCAAGTCAACTTTATTTATATAGCACTTTTAACAATGCAGATTGTTTCAAAGCAGCATTACAGTGTTAAACGGGAAAATAATGCAACAGAATTTGGCTAGAGTGTCGGGCCAGATAAAACGTTCATAAGCAGCTGAAGACAATCGCATGAATGGCCTTCAATGTAGAGACAGGAGTGGAGGAAGCTGCAGTTGTAGCAGCCTCTATGCACAGAGAATGAGCCGTATAACGCTCTGAGGGAAGCTTGCAGTATGCATAGCGGCGGAGACAGGAGGCAAGCCAGGCTCTGGACAAAAGCTTTCCCTACTCCAAGGCCAATAATGGATCCTGCTGACCAGCTTGTGGATGACTCCTCAGGTAGGCTAATATAGATGACATAAAAGTCATATTCGGAGATAAAACGCCGTTCATTCCCTTTCCTATCAGTTTAGTGTGCTTAGAATTATGCTGAAGTGCTAGGAATAAATTGATACATAAGAAATGTGAGGTCATGTGACCGCGAGTAAAACGTATCTTAGCAATAAATCAGGATAAGGCCCAAAAACACCTCTATCAGCTTTAATAATATCAAATTCCCATAGTGCCTAAAGTTTTAAGAAAAACATTTACAAATTTCCAATAGCGACTATAGCTTGAAGAAAGCATTTCCAATTTTATTTATTTCCTGAGTCTAAGGGTGAATGAGTAATCTGTGCAAGTTGATACACTGTAAAAATAGTGTTGTGGTAATCTTTAATCAAATCTAAAAAGTAACTTCTAACTATAAAGTTAGTTATAACTTAAGAACAAGTGTGTTTCCAATAGCACCTACAGCTTTAAAAACAAGCATGTTTCCAAACTCTACTATAGCGTACGATATCACATTAAGACAAGCACATTTCAAACATCTATAGCTTAAGAAAAAATAGTTTTCCAGTAGCTATATCGCTTTAAGACAAGCATGTATCAGACACTATAGCTTTAACAACAAGCGATTTCCAATATGAATTATAGCTTTAAGACAAGCATATTTTCAAAATTAAATGTAGCTTTAAGGACAAGCACTTCCAATATTAATTATAGCTTTAATATTGATTATAGCTTTAAGAACACACTATTTCCAATATTAACTATAGGTTTAAGAACAAGCACTTTCAATATTAATTAGAACTTTAAGAACAAGCACTTCCGATATTAATTATAGCTTTAATAACAAGCATTCCCAATATATAGCTTTAAGAATAGGCACTTCCAATATTAATTATAGCTTTTAGAACAAGCATTTCCAATATTAGCTATATCTTTACGAACAAGCATTTCCAATATTAGCTATATCTTTAATAACAAGCATTTCCAATTTTAGCCATAGCTTTAAGAACAAGCAATTCCAATATTAGATATACCTTTACGAACAAGCACTTCCAATATTAGCTATAGCTTTAAGAACAAGCATTTCCAATATTAGCTATATATTTAATAAAAAGCATTTCCAATATTAGCCATAGCTTTAAGAACAAGCACTTCCAATATTAGCTATAGCTTTAAGAACAAGCATTTCCAATATTAGCCATAGCTTTAAGAACAAGCATTTCCAATATTAGCTATAACTTTAAGAACAAGCACTTCCAATATTAGCTATAGCTTTAAGAACAAGCACTTCCAATATTAGCTATGGCTTTAAGAACAAGCACTTCCAATAATAGCTATAGCTTTAAGAACAAGCATTTACAATATTAGCCATAGCTTTAAGAACAAGCATTTCCAATATTAGCCATAGCTTTAAGAACAAGCACTTCCAATATTAGCTATAGCTTTAAGAACAAGCTCTTCCAATATTAGCTATAGCTTTAATATTGATTATAGCTTTAAGAACACGCTATTTCCAATATTAACTATAGGTTTAAGAACAAGCACTTCCGATATTAATTATAGCTTTAATAACAAGCATTCCCAATATTAGATATATCTTTAAGAACAAGCACTTCCAATATTAGCTATAGCTTTAAGAACAAGCTCTTCCAATATTAGCTATAGCTTTAATATTGATTATAGCTTTAAGAACACGCTATTTCCAATATTAATTAGAACTTTAAGAACAAGCACTTCCGATATTAATTATAGCTTTAATAACAAGCATTCCCAATATTAGCTATAGCATTAAGAACAAGCATTTCCAATATTAGGCATAGCTTTAAGAACAAGCACTTCCAATATTAGCCATAGCGTTAAGAACAAGCATATTCCAAAATTAGCCATAGCTTTAAGAACAAGCATTTCCAATATTAGCTATATCTTTACGAACAAGCATTTCCAATATTAGCTATATCTTTAATAAAAAAACATTTCCAATTTTAGCCATAGCTTTAAGAACAAGCATTTCCAATATTAGCTATATCTTTAAGAACAAGCATTTCCAATATTAGCTATAGCTTTAAGAACAAGCACTTCCAATATTAGCTATAGCTTTAAGAACAAGCACTTCCAATATTAGCTATAGCTTTAAGAACAAGCACTTCCAATATTAGCTATAGCTTTAAGAACAAGCACTTCCAATAGTAGCTATAGCTTTAAGAACAAGCACTTCCAATATTAGCCATAGCTTTAAGAATAATCACTTCCAATATTAGCTATATCTTTAATAAAAAAACATTTCCAATTTTAGCCATAGCTTTAAGAACAAGCATTTCCAATATTAGCTATATCTTTAAGAACAAGCATTTCCAATATTAGCTATAGCTTTAAGAACAAGCACTTCCAATATTAGCTATAGCTTTAAGAACAAGCACTTCCAATATTAGCTATAGCTTTAAGAACAAGCACTTCCAATATTAGCTATAGCTTTAAGAACAAGCACTTCCAATAGTAGCTATAGCTTTAAGAACAAGCACTTCCAATATTAGCCATAGCTTTAAGAATAATCACTTCCAATATTAGCTATATCTTTAATAAAAAAACATTTCCAATTTTAGCCATAGCTTTAAGAACAAGCATTTCCAATATTAGCTATATCTTTAAGAACAAGCATTTCCAATATTAGCTATAGCTTTAAGAACAAGCACTTCCAATATTAGCTATAGCTTTAAGAACAAGCACTTCCAATATTAGCTATAGCTTTAAGAACAAGCACTTCCAATATTAGCTATAGCTTTAAGAACAAGCACTTCCAATAGTAGCTATAGCTTTAAGAACAAGCACTTCCAATATTAGCCATAGCTTTAAGAATAATCACTTCCAATATTAGCTATAGCTTTAAGAACAAGCATCAAGCACTTCCAATATTAATTATAGCTTTAAGAACAAGCACTTCCAATATTAGCTATAGCTTTAAGAAAAAGCATCCAATATTAGCTATAGCTTTAAGAACAAGCACTTCCAATATTAGCTATAGCTTTAAGAACAAGCATTTCCAATATTAGCCATAGCTTTAAGAACAAGCACTTCCAATATTAGCTATAGCTTTAAGAACAACCATTTCCAATATTAGCCATAGCTTTAAGAACAAGCATTTCCAATATTAGCTATAACTTTAAGAACAAGCACTTCCAATATTAGCTATAGCTTTAAGAACAAGCACTTCCAATATTAGCTATAGCTTTAAGAACAAGCACTTCCAATATTAGCCATAGCGTTAATAACAAGCACTTCCAATATTAGCCATAGCTTTAAGAACAAGCACTTCCAATATTAGCTATAGCTTTAAGAACAAGCATTTCCAATATCAGGGTTGCCAACTCTCACGCATTTGGCGTGATAGTCACGCTTTCAGGCTCTGTCTCACGCTCTCACGCTGCCCAACTTAATCTCACGCCAAATTGCCAAACCTGCTTTTGATATTAAACAAAGTCTAAGCTTTTTTTAAAAATTTTAGTTTTAATTTGAAATTCAAACAATACATAGCGTTTTGGCGCTAATATGGCATAACAGTTAAAGCCAAAGTGTTGAAAAACGGAGTTGCGACATGCTCTCTCATCTCCCGGTGGCGTGCGCGGTCATGTGCTTCACGGAGCTCTCTTCTAGCACTGTGTCAATACATTTGAATGGCTTGATACACAACAGCTCCACTTTACAGGTGTTTGCAGCAAGTTTTGGTAAACAGTACAGCACAGTGTGCATTGATTATTACGTCAACCATACATGATCGTTTTATAATGGAGAGTGATGGAGATGCAACAATGTTAACATTAATGTTAATATTTTTCTTGTATTTAGCCCTCAGGTATTCCTTACTAATTGGTCATACTCATGCACATTGATGGTCAAATGTGACTATACACCTTAGCTATTTTTCAATTGAATAAATGTTCTATATTTTAGTTCAATAATATTTATTGAATATTTTGATATATTTTGGTACTAAATACTATTTGTGCAATAATTATGGTCCATTAACGACCACTTAAAATATTTTTCTTCTAATATTTTTATTATTTATTGACGCCATTGTACTACCCAAAGCACAGCCTACCGGTAAAGGTAAGGGGCGTGATGTTTCCGACAAACGTGCACTAGGCGGTTAGCGAATCACAACACACTGGGCCAGCTAACCAATCTGAGCCCATTGCGTATTTTTGAGGGACTGGCTTCATAGAACCCAGAAACCATCAGACCGATTTTACAAGGAGGGACAGAGCAGTGTAGAATAAAGGTCAAATATATGAAAAATAATGCAATTTTTTAAAAACGAAGCATGAACACGTTACAGTGTACCTCACAAACACAATCAAGCCTTCGAAAGAATGTGTTTTACCACCGCTTTAAGAACAAGAACTTCCAATATTAATTATAGCTTTAAGAACAACTGCGTTCCCAATATCAACTATAGCTTAAGACAATATCCCAATAGCAACTTTAGCTAAAACGAGTTACACATTTGACAAATACCAACTATAGAGACAAGAACAATATCCATAAGCCTAGCATTTTACTGAAAATGACTAAGCTTAAGCAATGCAGATACCATTGTCAATTACGTTGCCAATGACCTGATAGTTTTAAAACAGTGTTAAAAATTAACTTAGCTTCGTGAAGACACAGATGAATGAGAGTGAAATTGCCAGCTGAGACATGCTTGATATACTTAACTTGTGGAGTGCAGATTTCTCTGAAATTTTCAGTCACATAATGTTATTAGTATAACTTCAGAGAGTCCATGAAAATAAATGCAGCGATGCAAACTCCAAATTAGACAGTTATGAACCATGCAACGAAATCGCGAGTTCAGGTTAACAACCTGAATGACTGTGAGGTGAACCGTGTGGGGGCGAATTGCGCTCGCTATATTTCGCACTGCACAAATCCTTGTGATATGATCTATTTTGCCTGCCGAATTCCCCATTTAATTAGCTCCTGACAAATCTTGTATTAAAGCAAAACATGCATTTGAGCAGTGAGTGATTTTAACTAATAAATACCTCTCTGACGGCCACCTCTCAGGATCACGTCTGTGATGATTGGCCGCCGCCCATCGCTGCTGTAGCAGCACTGATTCAATCAGCCAGCTGGCAGGGTGTCCAAATCTTGAACTCCTCATCAGCTTCGCTGACTCTGCTAATCAGATCATACTAAACAAAGGGTCTTTATGTTGACTGGCTATCTTACGTTAATTAACAACCAAACTTCATAGCCTCCAGGCATTCTTGTGATTTCTCAAACACACACCCTTTGTGCAATAGGCACACAATACATAGACACGGGACTGTTTTGCGTGACTTCACGCCACACACACATACTTTTTTGTGCGAATGAGCGCACACACACGCAGTTGAACACGCTGAACTTTCGAACACGCACACACACACCCATTACCACAAGATGCATTATTACAAAAATACCAGCTTTCCAGCTAAGACATCTAAGAAAGTGGTTTAAAACGATCACCCCTTTAATTAGCCAAGAGGAGGGGGGGGGGTTCCAGGAAAGGACAAAGGACAATGAAAAACTTGCGCCTTTGGTCTCTCGTGCGCGATTGGATCACACCAGAATAAGGGCGTTAGCCATGACGTCCATAAGAACAGAGACTGACCATTAACTCTTTGCATTTCGCCATTGAGAGAAGGAGCCCGTGGCATTCTGCCACTAAGAGAAGGACCTCATGGCATTTTGCCATTGAGAGAAGAAGCCCTGGGCATTCCGCCACCACGAGAGAGACCCTTGGCCTCCCCGCCACGGAGAAAAGACCGGCAGCCTCCCTAAGCCTCAGAGAAATCCTCCTGGAACCGCAAAGATCCGTACCGAACCTCCCTGACAGTCGAACTCAGATACGTACACACGAGAAGCCAGTGTAATGCAAGTATTCTTATTTCACAATCAAACTGCGTGTAAAAGGTTGTCTGAATTATTCCTGTTCACGGGAGTGTTAATCTCTTGAGGTCTCTTGCGAAAGGACTGCCGCCCTGTCTCTCTCTCTCTCTCTCTCTCTCTCTCTCTCTCTCTCTCTCTCTCTCTCTCTCTCTCTCTCTTTCTCTTTCTCGTAAATTCTCTCTTTCCATCATTTTCTTCCCCTTTATATTATTCGTTAAGGGTTTACCCCTTTTTGTGTATTTATTGTAGGGTTCACAAGCATCTGTGGTGAATTGAGAATCGTCTCTAATTGGTCGCCACGAGGAAAGTTGTCCGACCGACGTGACCAACACCGGATGTGTGTGAATCTCGGTTTCTTTTACCTCTGTCCGTCGTTGCGGCCCGCAGTGGCGACATCAGCAATTTGACACTCCAAAGCCAGTCAACCAGTCCTGCTGACACACACAAGGCAATTTCTGGGACCAGTACCTAAACCGGGGCCTAAAAGTGGGCCACTCTTGAGTGTGAGCTGTGCTGGCTGGCGGTTGACGAGTTGGTGTTGTCAGGTTGTGTTTAAAGTCATAAGCTGTTTGAGTGGGCGTAACGCGATACAGAGTAACGAAGGGCCGAGGACACGGCAGTTGGGTGTTTGGGAACGCCCGGAAGGCCGACTGCGCCGCTGGTTTCCCACCTGAGCGACCTCAATTCGCCCCGGATAAACTAAATGTGATAAAACCCACATTATAAGCCGAATATTAGATATTCCCCCGAGTATAGCCTAAGCGTTTGGCCCACCTTTCCCCTCTAAGCCGCCACCTCTTACTAGGTTTCCTACTCCGATAGCCACACATGCTGTAGGCCCTATAAGAAACTCTTACGAAGGGTAGCAGTTTTAGTCTTTTAGTGTTTCCCCAACACTCCCAGCGTTCGCGCTTATTTCCCTTTTTAGTGCAGACCAATTGTTTTTGTGTGTTTTCACTGTGATCTTTCCTACCTTCACTGTCCGGACTGTTGTAAATTTTGTTTCTTTCAGTTCACCAAGAGACCCCAAGGAAAGCTAAGTAATAGAGTGACAACCGAGCAGCCGCCGTCACCAGGTGACCCACAGGGCTACCGCCTGTCAAAGTCTCTATTTTTAGGCCAACCCAAAACTTGGCCCGCCTAATTGCCTAACTATCTAACTGTCTACATCAGTTAGCCAAAATTCTTGTCGACGGCATAGTCCGTACAAGAGCTTGTTAACCTTAGAATAAACTTTCATTGGCCTCGTCGTGTGTGTGTGCTGTGTTTCTCTCGCCCACAGTGAACCAGTATGTCCCGTTCATCCAGTCCCGCTGTCCCTTGGGACCGCCTAGCGGTATGGCTGGAAGCGATGACGAGCACTGTTCTGTCTAAGGACGCCAGTGATCTGCAACAGTTGAGCCAGGAGGAACTGGACACAGAGCTAGACAAGCTTACGGCACATGACCCAACGCAGAGTTACTCTCACAAAGAACTGGCCAAGATCCTCGGGAGCCTCACCCACAACCTTGTCGCCCAGGCACGGCTAAGAGAAAAGAGCCACACCGAACTGGAACAGGAAGCGGCAGCGCTAAAGCTCCAAGCCGAGGAGGCCCGGAGAAACCAGGCCCTCACCCAGCGTCATCTAGATCAGCTACTTCTAGAGACCGAGAAAGAGGGTGAAATGGACACAGAATGAGAGAAAGAAGTAGAAAGACTTCAAAAGACCCTGGAAAATCTGCGTCTAGACACAGACCGCAGAGAGCAGTCGGAGAAAGACACCAGGGAAGAACTCAACGAACAGCTCTGGCGAGGCGAAGCTCTCCTAGAGAGAGCCAACACTGCACTTAAAGACAAAGATGCTAAAGCCAAAGCCTCCGAAAAACCCTTGCAGGCTGCCCGAGCCGAGATCAATGAGCTTGTCCAGCAAAGACATGAGCTCAAAGATGAACTTGACCTTGTTCACAGAGAACTGAAACATGCATATAAACTGCAAAGTGACCGGGAAAGGGAAACGCACCACACAGAGTTTCCACTGACCAGCTGGTCCGCACCTTTTAGCCAAGAACCAAGAGCTAGAAAGGGGGGTGACAGTCCACTGTTCAGACTGTCACCCACTAGCCTCCACGAATCCCCGCCAGCAGCGGAAGAAGGGAAGCCCTTCCAGGAAGTCAGGGTCAGCAGCCACGTAGCTCATAAAGACCTTGACAAGCTGGCCCGAAATATCCCTACTTTCAGCCCAGACCCTGCAGGAGGACACGATGTTCATGCCTACTTGCAAGACATAGACTTTCACCTGCAGACTGACGCTAACGTGAACACTTGGGACAGATTGTACCTACTCAGAATCACGTCTAAGCGGGACGTACGTAGCTTTCTAGACCGTCAACCAGAGACTGTCAAAGCGGACTACTGGCAGCTACGACGAGCTCTAATTCGTGAATACTCTGATGCAGAATCAGACATGGGGCTCATCGCTGCTGTGGACCTCAGGCAAGGCCGACTTGAAACCCCACAGAACTTTTATAACCGACTGCGACGTGTCTACTTCGGCGCACGAAACTAACCAGGCATGGAGGAAGACCTCAGCTTCAGAACCCTGTTCCTCCTAAACCTTCACCCCACAATTAATCACCATCTGGGAGTTCTGGTTTGTCCACGCAGCATGTCCACCCAACAGTTAAGAGATTTAAGGCCAATTTATACTTCTGCGTCGAGTGCACGCAGAGGGTACGGCGTACCCTACGCATAGACGCGTTGGTTACGCCGTACCCTACGCCGTACCCTGACGCGCACCTCTCCAAAAATGTAACAACGCGTCAATTCTACGCAAACCGCAAGCGCTGTGATTGGTCTGCCAGAACCCTTCCCTCAGGTCAATAAATAAATAAAAAATCTGCGATAGGAGTGTGTGTGTGTGTGTGTCCAGAAATTGGATGATAGTTCCTTACGTCTGCTATAACACAATATTTTGCAGTCCAGCGATTCTTTATGGTAGTAAATAAATACATAGATCCGCTGAGTATAGTTTATTTATTTTCTCATTAAAACCAAAGATGTTAATCAGTGATTGTATATCAAGAACAGGGACACATTAGGGTATATTTCGTGAATGAAGTCTCCGCAACAGCAATCGATTGCTCGAGCCACCGCTGCTGAAAACAGCGGCCACGAGCTCCGCATGATTTCACAAACGCATTCCAGCGCCAGATCGCCTTATTTAACTTTACTAATCAACTAGAGATGCTTAATTTGTATTAGATACAGCAACTCAAGCTGCAAGAAAAGCCGCTCTCTCACTGCTGCTGATATTCCGACATGAATGTACAGATGCTACACAACAAGCAGCTTCTTCTTCGGCTGTTCTCTTGATTACACCAACATGCCCGAGGACACTGCCTACTAGCGTCTGCATGTGTAATTGCACATTGATGCAGACAACAGCGCAGAAGTATAAATGCTCACGACGGTGTCGGCTACGCGCGTAGCCTACGGCGTACACTCGACGCAGAAGTATAAATTGGCCTTTAGCCTACAAGGCTTACACCAAGCAAAAATGGGAAGCCGGCCGGCAACCCAGAAGGAGCTGAACTCTCTCTCCCAGAACGTCAAGCCCAGGAAACCGACAGAGGGGCCACTCTCGACGTGATACTGGTGAGCGCGGATCTGAGCCCACGGCTAACGAGAAGAGTACGGCTGAGTCCGAAACTGCAGAACTGCGGAAGATATTGAAATAGTTTCTCCAAAACATAGAAAAGAAGGATGAACCAGACACTGCATGACTGAACCAGATGCCTGAAATCAACCCTCCCGACCTTTCTGCAACTCAACCAAAAACCCAGAACACTGTCTCTCAACCACAGACTATCGAACTAGCTGTTGCACCCCCACACGTCAGCAACACCCACTCACTCCAGCTGATGGCAACACCTCCTGACCGAGACAGCGTCACTCCGCACACCAAGGTACATGAAAGTGCTGTTCTGGTTATCTGCACTCACAGTGAAACACAAGAGACATATCCCGACTGCTTACCGATCAGCACACATACCCCAACACATCAGACTCTTGGGGAACCTGATCGAGAAGGGAATGGCTCGAAAACTCTACCTAACCATCACCTTGGAAAAGGAACTGAGACTCGAAGCCCTTGTTGACACCGGCTCTGACCTAACGTTGATATCCGTTCAACTGTTTGACAAACTCAAATTTGAAACACAGAGACAGAATCGCACTCTTAACCTTCACACGTGTAAGCTGAATTTGCAGTCGTACAGCCAAAACGACATCCAGCTCAAAACCATAGCTCCCATTCACCTGGCAATTGGGCCTATGAGTCTTGTACATCCTGTCTATGTGTCACCTATGAACACTTATCCGTTCCTCATCGGCAAAGACCTGCTGGACCGCTTTGAGCCTTTACTGGATTTCAAACAGCTGAAATTCTGGGCGCAAGTGCGAGACCCTCTTCCCCTCCAGACGTACAGGTCATTCGAGCAAGACTGCCAGGTCACAGAGGTCACGGAAACCCCCACAGAACCAGACTGTCAAGACACAGAGGTCACGGGAACTCCTGCAGCCAACCCGGAGAACACAGCCCCAGCCCCAGAGCAAGCTTCAAGTTTACTACTCTGCACATTTCAGCTCACCATAGACTGACCTGCAGCTGAATGATATCACCACAACGAACACTATTCTAGCACTATGGGCAGACAACTCAGCCATTAGTCTTTCACTGTTCAATGCAATCAGTGAAAACACACCAGACCCACCTTATGCCAGCAAGCGCACCCATTTCCCTTTGAAGCCACACCCCTCCTCTATGGTGTCCGCCAGAGGAATATGTGCGCTGCGCTTGACATGGAATCACCGGTGCCTGACCCATTATTTCCTGGTCCTTCTGGACCCGCCCCACGATGTTTACATCGGAGCAGACATTTTGGTTCGCCTCCGGGCTCAGGTGGACACGTTTAATGAAGTGGTATGGGCCCCATCAACTTTACAGCCACACGTTTCCATCAGTCATCACAACCTCATGTCAGGACAGACCATCCCGGAGGTCTGCACCCTAGTCAATGAACAAGGAACGGTGATACCAGCATACACCAAAGGGGTCGCTGTTCGGCTCAACATGCGATGTGGTCAAACCTTAAACCACACACTGGGTTTCTTCCAACCCTCACCTGAGTGTGTGGAACTCGGACTCACACTTGAAGCCACACCCCTCACTGAAGTGTCATCTCGTGTAGTCTACATCCTCTTCAACAACTGCACAGCAACTGACATCAACATTCCCAAGGCCTACTTTCATGACTTTGAACTTGTACTACCCATCATTGGGCCCATTCCACCTGCACTGATACCCGAAGGGAGTACAGATAACATACTGTTCACTGCACCCTTCAAGTTCATTGCCATCACGCCTGTCATGCCGATGACCAAAGACCAGGTGTGCCGAACGGAGCTGACCGAGGACAGTCACCTCGCAGTATACACAGTCTCCCACCAGCCTGTCGGTGAGACTGATGAACCTGCTACACCTCTCAAAACCAACCTGACTGATGACACGCATACAGAGGAACCGTACCCAGGTTTTGAGTCCCAGGTACAGCAAACTCTACGAGTCGCTGACGCGCTCCAGAGCGAGACAGACCGCCAAAGACTCGTGTGCCACCTTCCAAGCTGGAAACAGAATGGTTTCAAGAACGCTAACAACAAACCAGTCAAACACCAACACCTATTCCAGGAATGTGACAACATCACAAGAACACATGACCTGACAGTGTACTGGAAGAATTTAAAAGCACACTCGAAGCTACCAGGTCTTGACAAAGACTTAAATGACCAAACTGATGCCCTCGCCAAGACGGGCGCACTACACGGCGACATGTGGGTACCCCCAATCCCCACATCCAGCCCCAACGTTGCAGTGCTAACCCGCAGTAAGCGACCGGCACCAGCTACAATGCCCGCCTCGCAGCCGCTGTCGCTAACTCCGCAGATTTCCAACAATGACATTGCGGATATGCAAGCCTCTGACACTGCATTAAAGACAATTATTGACCACCTCTCTGACCCCTCCTGCCACCCTATCGCTGGCTCTGAGCTCACAGATGACTCAGGCCTCAGACATTTACATAACTCCAGACACATGTTGTGTATACAGGACAACATTCTGTGGTTTGCGCCCGATGACAGCACAGCGCCAAGGCTTGTGGTGCCACGGTCGCAAAGGGGGGTGATGCTAATGTACGCCCATGACACACCATGTGCTGGACACCACGGCACCAGAGCCACGTATGACACACTGAAACAGGTGGCATATTGGCCCGGGATGCAACAAGATGTGGCAGAGTATGTCAGAGAGTGCCTGGTTTGCTGCCAGTTCCAACCAGCGAACCCGAACCACAGAGCCCCACTGCAACGCAGAGGGATCACGTTCCCGTGGTCAGACCTACAAATCGACTGGGTGGGACCCCTGCCCAGGTCCGCAAGAGGACAACCGGGGCTCCTGATCACCAACTGCCAGACGCACCCAGAAACACCCAGAGAGTGTACGTTCGACCCGACCCACATAACGTCTACAGAGCACACTACCCCCACGCAGTAGCCCAGTACAGCTGGGCCGGTGCCCGTTGGACAGAGGATTCTCTCCTCCATGCAGAGGCCGATGTCAAGCACATGCTCAACCAACTGGAGAAGATGACAGTCACCCAAGCGGAGTTAGGCAGACACAACCGCCGCTCCAAACGGTTCCTGGGAGCGTTGCTCGGAGCCGCCGCCACCGTTGGAACTCTGTTTAACATTGGCATGTCCAGTGTCAACGCCGTAAACATAGCCACAATAAGACGGCATGTGGCGGAAATTCAGACTGAACTGGTGCAGAGTGTGCTGGCGTCCGCTATCAACGCACCCACCGACCCTCTGCAAATACACCTTGCCTACTCTCTGGGTAGCGCCATTCCCCTTTATGTGGATCCCGAGCAGAAGGAGATGGGCTTCCTTCTTAACTTACCCATCATCGAGTTGAGCTGAATCTACCGACTCAAAGACATTGTCAATGTGGGTTTCTGGAAGGGTAACACACGCCTTAAGGTGCGCACTCCCAAAGTGGTCGCCTACCACGACAGCGATACACAGCTGTATTTAGCCCGGAACCTGCACATGTGTACCCTGACTAAAGACATTCATTATCTCTGCCCCAGCAAGCCATTTCTCAGAGACAACACAGAGGGAATCTGCGGATTGCAACCAATGATCAGCGACACCCGCTACCCCGCCGACGCCACGCCTCGTACCCAAGTCACCGAGACACAGGCAGAGATCGTAGGTGACAGGTGGTTCGTCAACACCCCGGTGCGTACCGCTATGCTGATCTACGACCAGCACGACACCGCCACCCGCATCAACTTGCTTGACCAGAGCATATGGATCCAAGTACCGCAAGGGGCCATTCTCCACCTGGACGATTTGGCTTTGTACCATTTTCCGAATGAAGAGTATCAGTCAGAGCTAGAAATCCCAGCCTTTTTCAAGGACCACAACTTCACCCTAGATCCAGAACTAGAACGGTGGATTGAAAAAAGGGGGGCCTCAGCTCATTGACATTGCTCCCCTTGACACAGCCCTCCAAGCATTGTCTCGGTTGCCTATCCTGAACACCTCGCCTGTTGTCCAAACCTGGACCGCAAATGGAACACCCGACGTATCCCAGAGCCCGAGACACAGAACCCAGTGAAACGTTTGCTGATGATATAATTACAGGCTCATCAAGCGGGGTTGCTTTCATTGAGAGAATAGCTTGTAACGTTAAAACTTGAACCGCCACACTTGGGTAAGCTGGAGAAAAAAAAAAAAAAAAACATATATATATATATATATATATATATAATTCTTACGAGACAGCAGTTAGTCTAGTAATAAGCTGACGAAGTATCCAACACATGGTCATAATTGTTGCTGCTCCTATAGTTATGAAATAGTATATGTCCTGATATAATTATGCTGAAAATACAGCTGCTCACGTTCGTCCTACATTCGTATATAAATATTGAATACATTATTTGCAAAAATAATGCTCACATTGCATGATTGAATCATTAGCCAACACATACTATCTCACTCAATAGAATACAAGTGAAAGGCAATTGCACTTAAAAGAGCCTTGTGTATGGTTTGATGATTTGATAAAGCAAACTGCACAAAATGCATGGTGATAAGCAAAGGAAAACCAATACATTCTTATCCTGGTTGCAAAGCAGCGAGCAGCAAGTAGTAAGAGCGAACTGAATCTGCTTTAAATAGGCGCCCTGTTTTTAGCATAGCCATTAGCAGCGAGGGGAGTTGAAACAGCTGATGAGACGTGGTGTTGTCAATCACGTTAGCAGCGTCTTGACTACTTGGTCTGCCAGAACTGACGCTGACGCTCAATTTGTTTGAGATGGATTATGGCATCATAAGTCTGTTATAACGGAGTAATGCACACCACCAATAGGAACTCTGAAGTGGCATAAGCCATACTTGTTATTGTGACATTTATTTTGTTGACGTTGAGAACGCCAGAGCCTGAGCACACAGTACTCCCATTCTCTGTCTTCATTAGTTTACGATCTGTTTAAAAGTCCTGTCTAATACATTATTAGATAGAACTTTTATACAAAGAAAGTAATCGTATGTGTGGTTAATGCCCAATGACGTTAGCTGAGCAGAAATACATACACTTTCTCTTGGTCCACTCACAGTTGCCTTGGATTTTCTCCTTTATGTATAGGTTGAGAGGTCCATCTATCACTGTTTTCCATGTTCGTAGAGTTAGTTTGTGGAGTAAATATACATGCTATAATCTGTTTGTGTACAAGGCTTTTTTTTTAAATGGCGCTATTTCCGCTATTTCGTGTGCGTTTGACCAAACAACTTACACTTCCGCCAATGGTAGTTCATATTGTGCTGGGTTAGACTCTGTAGCCATTGTAAAAAGCTCAAAACTGGAATAATATGGTCTCTCTTACGAGTACCTGTCAAAAGCCTTGCAGCAGCAGTTTGGACCAGTTGTAAGCAGTTAAGCAATGATTTATAACATATAGTAAGCGCCGTTGAGGTCGAGACTCCCATGGGCGTCCACCCGTGTCTTTTGGTGCTCCAGCTGAGGACAGTATGTTGATCACTGCATCAGAGGGGGAGCTTATGTCATCTGGGGATGAAGACTCGGCTGCGTTACCTCCCTCTGGGAGAGTGGTGTTACCCGAAACTGACCCAGAACTGACGGCTATGCTTGACCGGGCCGCCGAGAGGGTAGGGCTCTCGAGGAACCCTCCACCGTGTCCCGAGCCCTCAAGGTTGGACAATTGGTACTTTGAGAGGCAGCCCGTGCTGGTTCTCAGCACCCCACCCCCTTACCTTTCTTTCCGGAAGTGCATGAGGAGCTCACAAGATCCTTTTTCTGCCCGAAACCCAGGCTCCTCACTCCTTACTACCCTCGATGGCGGGCCAGCCAAGGGCTACGTGGCGATCCCGTTGGTGGAGCGGGCCGTTGTGATGCAACTGTGTCCGGAGTCTGCTTCCGCCTGGCACGTGATCCACGTCTCCCATCTTGAGCCTGTAAGTTCACGTCCAACCTATCGGGCAAGGCTTACAGAGCTTGTGGGCAGGCTGCGTCTTCCCGGCATGCCATGGCGTTTTCAAGGATTTTGGAGAGGAAAGGCAGAAGATTATTATAGTCATTAGGGTCAGCACCAGGTTTTTTCAATATTGGAGTGATGGCAGCAGTTTTGAAGAATGTGGGAACAATTCCAGAGGAAAGTGAGGAATGGATGATGGCAGAGATGAGGGGGAGGAGAGAGGCAGGCTTTCACCAGAACTGTGGGGAGGGGATCTAACTGACAGGGGGGAGAATATTGTTGAGTAGAGAAAACAGTGACTTGGAATTACCTTCATTTGAACAGATTATGCCAGAATAGTAGTTGAGTTTGGTTTGAAAAATGCAGTCTGTATAATGTAAAATGTGTCTTTGTGAACAACAAGACCAGTTTTCTTGTACAGTCGCTCAAGCTGTCGACATTTGGCCTTCATCTGCCATAGTTACGAAGTGAACCAAGGGACAGAGGTGGAGAAGGAGACAGACCTGGTTTTCATCAGAGCGAGATAATTAAGAATGGTGTTGAGGCCATTGTTGTAGTGAGAAACCAAGTCATCAGGGGTGGATGAATTGTGAGTGTTCAAAAGGCACCTAATACCAGAGGAAAGTGCATCTGGATTATTTCTTAATGTTACGGAATGAGATAACACGTGTTGGCTTTGTTGAGGACAGAGTGAGTTTGACATTGAATGACAGAAGCAAATGATCAGTTATGGGAAGTTCATCTGCAGTACAATTGGAGGGAATGAGACCAGAACAACATACTAAATCCAGAATGTGACCCTTTGAATGAGTGGGAAAGTCAATATGCTGTTGGAAACCAAAGCTTTCAAGACAGGATGCAAAGTCATGAGTGAGAGGAAGATTGATATTGTCTATATGTATTTTGAAGTCCCCCAACAATATTACATTTGGGGAAAGTGTGGCTAGGTGGGTAAGTAAAATCGGGGCGGTAAACAATTGCAACAATGGTGGGAATTGGACCAGAAAGTTGACACACAGTTGATTTAAACGAGTTGAAAGTAGGAGCAGAAACCGGTAGGACTTTCCACTTCTCGCGGTGAATTATCGCGAGACCTCCGGAGCCACAAGGTTGACAGGTGTAAACAAACCCAGGGGGCGTGGACTCGTTGAGTTGGGAAAAGTTGTTAGGTTGTTGCCATGTCTTGGTCAAGCAAATAAAGTCAAACTTACGGTAAATGAGGAGATCCTGGATAAGATGCCCCTTGCTCGTAAGTGAGCGGATGTTTAGTAGACCGAAGTGGACCGGGATGTTGTCGCATTTTCCAGTAGCGTTAGCTGACCTAGCAAGGCTAGCTAACACTGTGTGGTCAGCAACCCGGCCGGTATTACGCGGAGGGCGTCGTGTGGAGGACCAGATGGATTTTATTGGTTTGGAGTTGTCAAAGTGGAAGCTTCGACGAGATCCACGATGGATGTATTTCCGACGAGGCCGGAAAGCAATGTCCGGATGAAGGAGGAGAATTGCCAGCGGAGACTTGAGCAGGTGAAGACGGAGCCAATGGAGTTCAGCGGCTGAGTACTGGAGGAGTCCTGTCACGGGTTGATGGAGGAGCAACAGGAGAGATCCAGCGAGAGCGATTCAGATAGAAAGCCTACCAACCCAGATGACTTAGGTCGTCAGGTGAACAAACCAGGTAAAGGACTAACGTTAGAAGCTGAAGCAGTAGGCTAATGTTAGCCAAATCACGCAGATGCACAGAAATGTCAAAAGAATCATCAATGGTGCGGAGAGATGAAGGATCAGTCTCTCACTTGAGAGTTGAGAAGAGTTGCACAGTCCAACAGTAGAAAAGCTTAAATATTCCAAAGTTTCAAACGTTAAAGGTTAAAAGTTATCGGCGAGCAGCGCCAGCATATCGTGCCAGTGTTCACTCATACCAGATGTCTCAACAGTCTCAGAGAACAGTCTCAATGGTGTCGGCACCACTCCCTCCCCTGGAGGAGGGCCGGGGGAGAATCCTTTGTTTACGTTCAAGAATAGTTTGTGTACCCCCGGGCCAGTGGTACCCAAAAATTAATGAAAAGAGCTGTTTCCAATATCCCTGTGTGCCAAGAGAGCATGCTTGGCGGTGTACGACGCTACCATGCCTTGGCACCCTCAGGTGCCTCTCCCTTTGGCAGCAGGGGGTGCTGGCTGTGTCCAGGACGCATGTAAGAGGCCTCCTCACACCTGTGCGCCCCCTCTGCGGGAGTAGGTAAGTGTTGCACAACACACTCAGACCCCACATCGAGCTGCTATGCCATCTGAGTCGGGTCCCTGCATTCCCCCTCGCTGCCCCACTGGGGGTACGTCTGTGGTGCTGTTGGTCCCACTTGCACAGTCGCTGGAGGCCTGGCTAGCGCTTCCCAGCCCGTCTCGCTGGCTCATCCATACCATCAGACTCGGCTATGTGATTCAGTTCGCCTGGAGTCCCCCCAAATTCAGGGGGGTCCACTTCACCTTCGTGTCGAAGGAGGCTTCCCCTGTGTTACGGGCGGAGATCACAGTCCTACTGGTGAAGGATGCAATAGAGCCGGTCCCTCCAGCCGATATGGAGACAGGCTTCTACAGCCCGTACTTCATTGTACCCCAGAAAGGCGGTGGGTTACGACCAATCTTGGACCTGTTCCCAGCAAACACAAAACGTTTTTACGTTTCACAACGTTGTTTTTTGGTTGCAATTAGGTAATGTTGCAGTGCAACATTTTAAAAATGTTTAAGAAACCACACCTAAAATAAAAAAATTATGTAACCAAAATAAAACGTTTTAGAAACGTTGTGAAAATACCAACCAGGTATGTTTTCTTTAGGTAGTCAAAAAAACGTAAATAGCACGTTTGTCTACTACGAAAACAAAACCAGACCAAAATGCAACTCCATCTCTCACTGTTGTTTTAACAACTTTAAGGTAAGTTTAGTCCATCAAATTACACAAATAGTACATACAAATGTTTCTGAGACTTTCTTTCATGTAAATCACTCGCTTCCGTTGAATATTTACTTAATAGAAATGGTTTAGTGTCTTCGAAAAAGTCTGTTAGCATCTAAATAACTTTAGCTATCTAGAGCAGTGGCGATTTTTTTAAGACTGCAAGGGAAGCTCGGCTTCCCTTATAATGTCACAAAATTAATGGTCAAATATGTACTATTGTATTAACATTTTATTGACTAAAAATGCGTTAGAAAACGTTCATCTCAAAGACGAGTTCGTTCAGAATCAGTTACATATAGCAGGTCGGCTGACTCGATTTCCTTCTCATACATTCCCGCAGCGTCACAGTGCATTTCCCTATTGAAGCCCAGCGTCCATTGACTTCAATGGGGCTGCTTTGAACGTTTTTTTTTTCAGCGCTTCGAAACTAGGCGGTCATTGGATAAACGCTGCGATTATGTCCCGCCCACGGACGCTCAGCGTCTCTGGGGGTGAATGGGGAGTGGGCTGGCCCGGACTCCGAGCTTCTGCGTGATGATTGGAGGGTCTGTCGAAAGACTGCATCTCCCTTTGACTGACAGCGATTCTGTACTATAAGGAATCACTGAAGCTATTCGCGCTCAGTCCCATCGCGGATTTCTCAAGTTCAGTCGAAATAAAAACTGCTGCAACCTATTTCTTTGATATTTGCTTGGCGAAATTGCTTGATTTTCATCATACATTTCACACAATTATACACCACATTCCTTGTTTCAGTTTTACAGAGTTTAATTTTTTTTTTTTAGATCGTTCATTCATTCATTCCTTCATTCATTCATTCATTCATTCATTCATATAACGTTAGTAGGCTAGGCTAGCGTTGTGGGTGAAACTGCGCACGATGGCAGACGGTGCTAATATTGTCGACCTGATTTTGGCGAAGCCATTTGAAAGTGTTCCTTACGAGGAAAAACTTAGAATTAAACAGCAGGGCAGATCAACACCTAAGATTGATTTAGTGCAAAAGATAGGGAAAAATAACAGGTCTTTTCAGCTCTCCTGGTATGACAAAGTTAGCTGGCTGACTGGAAGTGATGTGACAAATAAAATGTACTGCTGGCCATGCCTCTTGATGAAACCATCTCACGGATGTGTTGTTTGGTCAAAGGTGGGGTTTGGAGATCTGTCTAACTTTGACAGGGCATATAAAAGACATGAAAAGAGCAATGAACATGTGAGTGCATGTGCAAGATTAAGTTGCATGGGCAGGATCAGGGTTGAGCATGCAATAAATGAAGGTGCTCGCATTCAAGTGGCTAAACATAATGAAATAGTCAAACAAAACAGGGCCTTCCTAAACCGCCTTATTGATGTGACATCCTTGCTTGGCCGGCAGGAGCTGTCATTTAGGGGACATGATGAAAGTAGTGAATCATCCAACAAGGGGAATTATAGGGAGTTCACAGAAACATTAGCTAAATATGACTCTGTCCTGTCCACACAATTCGAGTCCTCAACTGTGTTTTCTGGTATGTCCCATACTATTCAAAATGATTTGATCTCTGCTCTTGCAGCCACCGTTTCTGATCAGATCAGAGATGAAATTCAGGATGCTCCCTTTTTTGGATGGAAGGTGGATCAAACAACTGATATATCCTGCCGTGCCCAACTCTCTGTCATTGTTCGCTATGTGGATAGTGCAGGTAAAATTCAGGAGCGCTTTATTGGATTTTTTGATGTTTCGGGGGGGCGAGATGCCCAGTCCGTTTTTGAAATATTAAATGAGAACATGCAGGGCTACAATTTTAAGGACAAGCTTGTGGCACAGACCTATGATGGGGCTGCTGTCATGGCTTCAGATCTCAATGGTCTGCAGGCCAAAGTGAAAGCAATAGCCCCCAGTGCAATGTTTGTGCATTGCTATGCACACCGACTGAATCTGGTGCTGTCACAGGGGGCTAAATGCTTGCCTGAGTGCAGAATTTTTTTTGCATCACTCTCTGGATTTGCCACATTTTTTTCAAAATCCACAAAGAGGACATCTTTTCTGGAGTCTGCAGGCTGTTCAAGGTTGCCCAGAAACGCTCCTACTCGATGGAATTTCACATCACGGATAGTGAGCACTGTGGCAAACAATTATGATGGCCTCCTGCAGACATTTGAGAACCTCATTGCAGATACAACAATGGATGATGATACACTGGATTGTGCCAAAGGCTTTGTGAGGAAACTGGAGGATTTTGAGTTTGTGTTCATGTTGTACACATATGAACAAATCTTCTCTGAGACTGATGTGGTCTTTGATATTGTCCAGCAGAGGGCGATGGATGTTCTTTACTGCAAGAACAGAATTGAATCTCTTCTTGCATTTGTCAAAGAGAAGAGGTCAGAGGGGGCTTTCCAAGCCATTTATGCCAAAACAGCAGATCTCACATCAGACCCACGAGATGAGCCCATGAGAAAGCGCCGTCTGACCCAATTGCAGGATCCCCAAGTGCGATACAGAAATCTGTACATGGCCATCCTTGATAACATCTTGGAGCAGATTCCTCGACGTTTTTCAAATTTGGAAAGCATGCTCTTCTTAGAATTAGTCAATCCAGGGAAATTTGATGACATGAGACAGGTATTTCCAGAGGAGGCCTTCCAAAGTGTCCTGAAAAGTTATGGCCATCACTTTGATTCAGGAAGACTGAGGTCAGAACTTCAAGACCTGTATTTAGATCAGGACTTGCAGGGTAACAGGGGAAAGCTGTGTGATTACTTGGTGTTCCTTAAAGACATGGAGTTGGACAGTGCAATGCCTCAGCTTTACAAACTGTTCTCATTAGTGGCAACAATTGGAGCTACATCTGCAGGTGTAGAAAGGAGCTTCTCCTGTTTAAAGCGACTCAAGACCTACACCCGAAACACAATGGGCCAAGGCCGTTTAAGCAGCCTAGCTCTGCTGGCCATTGAGAGGACACTGGTCAAGTCACTTGAAAAGACTCCTAGTTGGTACGACAGGGTCATAGACCATTTTCTTGAAAAGGAACGTAGGGCGGAATTTACTTTTAAATAAATAGACAATTTTATGATGTAGGCCGAAAATGAGCTTCCCCTCTCTGACAGACCAGTAGCCGCCACTGATCTAGAGGTAACGTTAGGTTGACTATAGACTTGAGCTGTAAGTTTGGGCTTTTAATCACATCTTATGTGTAGATGAGATATTTTGACAGTTTTGTAAAGGTTTTGCTGACAATTGGTCAATGGATGAATGGAAATAAGCGAATTTATTTAACCTAAAAGTAAGCACTGTATGGTTAATTCATAGTTATCACGTGACGTCACACCATTACGCCCACCTGGAGGGCAAAATAAGGCTTTCCTCCACTGTCCAGTCATTTTTATCAGGTTTGTAGTTAGTATTAATGTAGTAAAACAGTGTTATTAAAAGATCAAATTAAATATATAGCCTACCGCTTATTCACGATGCATACTTTGTACAAGTAAGCAGATGAACACAGAACAAATTATTTACAACAAAATAATATTGTTTGTCTTCTCCCCTTTACAGTATTGTTTGCCATCTAGTCCTGATCACAGAGTTAAGCTCCAAACCAAATTAAGCAGACCTGAGCAGCTGGTCAAGGATCACCAGAAACTCTGCAGAACTTTGGTCTCAGTGTTCAGGTGTCCCAGTGTTGTAAGTTCAGAACATATTGCAGGAGATCTCAACATTGTCTCTCAAGGTCCACTTACATGCAGAGCTTTACTCCAACCTAGTCCAGCACACATGAACAAGCTAATCAAGGTGCTAAACTCTGGGTGCATATCACTCAGGTCTCTAGCTCAGTAGTCAGTGGTTAAGGTCCGTCTTTATCACAAAATCCTTACAGTGCACTAAAACATTCGCTCCCTGAAAACTCACTATGTTATCGGAAAAACTTTAATCATTCAAGACAGTTTGCTACAAAATGACATGTGATAGGTGATTTTGAAACACAAACCAATTTTATATTTTAGCATAAACATAACATCTCTAGACAGGAAATGTCTAATCAAGCAAACATTTACAATTTATCTATGACTGAAATCTTCCACAAGTATGTAGAGGGAAAACTCAAGTGTATACTTCACATTTTGGACAACCATAGTTTTTTTACATTTACATTTTGGTTATTGTTCTCTTTCTCACTTTAGATGCTGGAGAAAAAAACAGCCTGGCTAAAGCATTCAAAGTGGAAACTTCGGTCATGGCTCAATAATCCAGGATTGGGATGGTGGAAGGAGCAGAAGATCAGAGATCAGTCAGAGATCTACTGGTGCCCATGAGGAACTGATTGACCTAATGCGTCAAATTTAACCAAACATTTTCATCACTCACCTTCATGTCGTTGCAAACCTGTAAGACTTTCGTTCATCTTTGAAACACAAATGTAGATCTTTTTAATGAAATCTGAGAGCTTTCTGTCCCTCCATTTCACAGTTTATGCAACTACAACTTTCAAGCTTCAGAAAGGTAGTAAAGACATTATAACAATAATCAATATGACTCCAGTGGTTTAACCTCAACTTTATGAAGTGAAGTGAATGTTGTGTGTGTGTGTGATGGCCCACAATGCAGCCACACATCAGTGAGCGGTAATGTCACACACACACACACACACACACACACACACACACACACACACACACACACACACACACACACACACACACACTTTGAATATCTTAGTATTTAGTTTCCCCCACATAATTTCTGTATTCATAGCACATTTATTTGGTAATAAGACTCAGACACTTTATTCCTCATTTGCATATTTATTTTGAGTGGCAGTACATCATTAGCTGGTTTGAGTGCACACAATCTAGTTTATGTTGTATGGTACACTGATATTAATGTTATTGGGAATATACTGTTTGGATCTGGGGTTTTTGATGCTAATTTCTTGTCTGCTTACTTTGTTTCTTTGTTGACTTAAGATATGTATGTATTGTTGTTCTAATTAGTGAACTGGGCTGGTTATTATTGATTTCTGATTGTATTTTGAAGTTTGTGTTTTTGTCTTCCCCCTTGTGTGTTAATGTGGACTAGTCCGTTTGTATAAATGTGTCCCTGATGTGTCATTAGGAGGTCAGTTCAGGTTGGTTCTCACATGTATTGAGTTATTTGAGTTTTGTTTTGTTCTGTTGACCTTAGTTATAGGCCTAAACATTTGATTTGTTTATCTGGACTTTAGTTTCCTTTGTTGAATCTTTTGTGTAGAAGCCTGAGTTTATATTAAATCATTTTTTGGGAAACTAATTTTCATTTGCCTTCCTTACCTTGACTGTCGGTCCCTCACAGTGTGCAAAAAAAAACATTGCATCTTTATTCACAAAATATACATCTCTGACACATGTTCACGGAGCACCACGATTCATCAGTGTTGTGTTGGCGAGAGAGCCAGCGATCTCATGGCGCAACATGCGTTGGAGATACATAATTTGTGAATAAAGATGTAATTGTATACGCACATAAGGCATCTGTTAAAAATATCTTAATTTGTGTTCTCCACAAAAGTCATATGGGTTTGGAGCGACATGAGGTAATTAATGACAGATTCAGACAGAATTTACATTTTTGTGTGAACTATCCCTTTAATGCTTTCTAATGTGGTTATAATTGGCCATAATAAACATTTTCAATATTTTAAAGATTTATGGTTTTGAAAAAATGTTTATACAGAAAAAGATTGATTAATTTGATCAAAAGTCGCAGTAAAAACTTTTAAATTGCTTAAAAAAAATTGTTTCAAATAAATGCTGCTCTTTTGAAAGTTCTATTAAAAGAATACTGAAAACTATCATAGTTTCCACATAAATATGAAGCCGTACAACTGATAATAATCATAAATGTTATATATATATATATATATATATATATATATATATATATATATATATATTAGATTGTATCATTATTTATTCTAGAATTAGTAATATATTACAGAAATGCACTCATTAATCATATCAATCATATTGTGTTATTAATCAATAAATTCTAAAGAATTTGCTTAACTTTTATGTTTTGTGTCCAGTGATTTTTCAATGTTTTTAACGGGTCCCAGAAAGAATTGTGTTAAAGATGAGTTCATAGCCCACTGGATCGATTACTCTTCACACTGGATTCTTTGAAGACAAGACGTGGCAGCAGTTGCAGAACTACGTCCAAGGATGGAAACATATCAGGTTTTAGTGATTAACACGTTCTTTCAGTGAATTTTTCGGGTGAACGTGGTGAAAACCAATAGGAAAAAAAGTACCACATAAGACGTCATATTGACATTTTGAAAATGTTGAACATGACGCATATCGTCGAAGCAACGTTAAAAAAACTTTTTCATCAATGGTGTGAAAATACGTATTTATAACGTTAAAAAAAGGTTTCAGCCACGTTGTGAAAATACATATTTATAACGTTTAAAAAACCCGACATCTGTCATATTAAATACGTAGGATAAAAACGTTGTGACAACTTTTTCACAACGTGAAAAAAACGTTTTTGCAACGTTTTTGTGTTTGCTGGGTTCTTGAATCGGTCCCTACACAGGCTGCCGTTCAGAATGCTAACGCAGCAACGCATCTTCGGGTGCATCCGTCCCCAAGATTGGTTTGCAGCGATCGACCTGAAGGACTTGTACTTTCATGTCTCGATTCTCCTCTGCCACAGACCGTTCCTACTCTTTGCGTACGAGGTGCAGGTGCAGTACAAAGTCTTACCCTTCAGGCTGCCCCTGTCGCCCCGCGTCTTCACGAAAGTCGCGGAGGTGGCCATTGCTCCCATGAGAGAACGTGGTGTTCACATACTCAACTACCTCGATGACTGGCTGATCCTGGCTCAGTCGAGAGCGCAGTTGTGCGAACACAGGGACATGGTGCTCAGTCACCTCAGCCAGTTGGGGCTTTGGGTCAACTGGGTAAAGAGCAAACTCTGTCTCACACCGAGGATCTCTTTTCTCGGCATGGAGCTGGATTCGGTCACCGAGGAGCGTGTCCAGTCAGTGTTGAATTGCTTGAAGTTGTTCAAACGCAGAACAGTGGTCCCACTGTGAAACATTTTCAGAGGCTCCTGGGGTATATGGCATCCGCAGCCGCAGCAACACTGCCCGGATTGCTTCATATGAGGCCGCTTCAACACTGGCTACATGGCCGAGTCCCAAGATGGGCGTGGCAGAGCGGCTCATTTTGTGTCCAGTAACATCGAAGTGCGCCAAACCTTCAGCCCGTGTTAGGACCCTTCATTTCTACGGGCAGGAATTCCCTTAGAACAAGTGTCCAGGCATTCTGCGGTCTACACGGATGCCTCTGCCACCGGCTGGGGGGCCACGTACAATGGGCATGCAGTCTCGGGTCTGTGGACGGGGCTCGACTGCATTGGCATATTAATTGCCTCAAGTAGCTGGCAGTTCGTCTTGCGCTGGGCTGCCTCAAGGGGCTGCTACTAGGCAAGCGCATTCTGGTCCGTACGGATAGCACTGCGACTGGTGCGTACATCAACAAACAAGGTGGTCTATGCTCCCGTCGCATGTCGCAACTCGCCCGCCATCTCCTCCTCTGGTGTCAGAAGCATCTGTGGTTGCTTCGGGCCATTCACATTCCGGGCCTGCTCAATCGTGCAGCCGACGAGCTCTCACGACAGCAAGTGCTCCCGGGAGAGTGGCGACTCCATCCCCAGGTTGTCCAGCTGATTTGGAGACGCTTCGGGACCGCACAGGTAGACCTGTTTGCCGCCCCGGACACGTTGCATTGCCAGTTCTTCTATTCCCTGACCGAGGGCACCCTTGGCACGGACACACTGGCTCACAGCTGGTCCCGGGCCCTACGCAAATATGCGTTTCCCCCAGTGAATCTTCTAGCACTGACACTGTGCAAAGTCAGGGAGGACGAGGAGCAGGTCTTGCTAGTTGCGTCCTATTGGCCCAACCAGACCTGGTTCCCAGAAATGATGCTCCCCCTCCTTGGCCAATTCCTCTGAGGAAGGACCTCCAGACTCAGAGACGGGGCACCCTATGGCACCCGTGTCCGGACCAAAAACTCCATGTTTGGTCCCTGGATGGGACGTGGACAGGCTGTGGTAGACACAATCACTTCGGCTAGAGCCCCCTCTACGAGGCGCCTCTATGCCCTGAAGTGGAACCTGTTTGTCGAGTGGTGCTCTTCTCGCCGAGAAGACCCCAGAAGATGTTCGATCAGTTCGGTGCTTTCCTTCCTACAAGACGGGTTGGAGCGAAGGCTGTCTCCCTCCACCCTCAAGGTGTATCGCCGCATCGCACATCACGATGTAGTCGACGGCAAATCTTTAGGGAAGCACAATCTGATCGTCAGGTTCCTGAGGGGAGCGAGGAAACTAAATCCGCCTCGCTCTCACTCTATACCCTCTTGGGACTTTTCTCTGGTGTTAACAGCTCTGCAGAGACCTCTCTTTGAGCCATTGCAGTCAGCAGAGTTAAAGATCTTGTCTTGGAAGACACTGGTCCTGACTGCCTTGGCCTCCATCAAGAGGGTAGGGGACCTGCAGGCATTTTCGGTCGACGAATTAGATACGTGCCCAAGGTTCCCACCACTCCCTTCCGGGACCAGTTGGTGAACCTGCAAGCACTGCCCTCAGAGGGGGAAGACCCAGCCCTGGCTTTTTTCTGTCCCGTCCGCACTCTGCGGTTATATGTGGACAGAACGCAAAGCTTAAGGACCTCAGATCAGCTCTTCATCTGTTACGGAGGCCAGCAGAAGGGAAAGGCTGTCTCCAGGCAGAGGATGGCCCACTGGATAGTGGGTGCCATTGCCTTGGCATATGAGTCCCAAGGCGTGCCTTGCCCGCACGGGTTGAGGGCACACTCCACTAGGAGTGTTCCTCTTTCTGGGCGCTGGCGCACGGCACCTTGCTGACAGATATATGCAGAACGCTCCAAATAGCCAGTAACACTGAAGGGCACGTTCTTGTGTCGGCTTGCTGCGCCATTCCCCTCCTCATGGAACGGATACGTGCGCATTTCTGCTCCAGTAGAGTTCCCCACCACCATACGGCGCTCAGATGTGGCAGAGCATCTGATGCCAGGCTCAGCAGGACAAGCGCACCCCAGTGCTGCGCCCCTGCTGGGCTAGGTGCCATATGTAGTGACCCCTACGGCTGTCCAATATGTGTATTCTTCCATGGTACAGCTCCCTACTGCAAGCCTGTGTCTTTCCCTTGGTAGAGTTTGCTCTGCTGTCCCTGTCCGGTGTAGTCTCCCACCTGAATCGGCCGGCGCCACCCCAGGGATTCCGTATGTTGCACTGCCCAAATGGCCAGTCCATACGTGCATCTCCACATGTTACATCCCTTCGGGCAGGATGTGGCTCCGCAGCATCCCTCCGGGCACGCTTTCCCAGCGTTATCCAATACCTGCTGAATGGGTCTTGCTGAACAGCAGCAGTGACTCAAACCTTGTGTGACTTGGACCTGCCAGAAAAGGTGAGGGTCCAGAGGGACTCACGCAGGGGCGCTGGAAGTGGCAACAGCCGTGGCGTTTTCCACAGGGATCCCAATTCGTCAAACGTGACCGAGTCAGACCGAGTCTGAAGTCTGACTGTGTGTGTGTAAATATGTAGCAAAAAAATGTATGTGCAGGATTTATGTGATTCCCTTGTAATCACATCTCATATCACACTATGAGCCCTCATCTGTTTCACCCTTGAATACAAGGGGTATTGGCTGCATTCCTCTGTAGTAAAATGGGCTGCTACATAGGACGAGAGTGGAAAATCATTACTTCTGATGCCTTTTCAAGCAAAAGCTTGTGGTGTGGAGGTAATATTGATGTAACTGCCTTGTATCACGTCTCTAGGGTAGTTGCAGGTGAAGAGATTGGTATTACCGGCATTGGCATCCCAGTCTTTCACCTGCCAAACTTCTTTGTACAGGGAATGTCATGTCACATAGGTCGTTTATTGGATACGGTTGCTACTGCATCCCACTTTCTTATATATCGCCCTCACCTGTACAAGAGGTTTGGAGCTAATATTGATGTGCTTCCCTTGTATCACATATGTGACCAGTCACAGAAAGTAGGGACACAAGTCGGCAGAACAAGTTTTGAGCAAAATGAGAAAGAAGCAGGTTTTTTTTCAAAATTGGTGTTTTTCGCTTTTTTGCAGAATCTGTTAGTTGAGATCACGAAGAAGCCTCTCCGTGTTTGAGATGGCAGTATTGTTAGTATTGGTATGTTTAAAAGCGTACACTTTGAGGTTGAAATTGGCTTGTTTTTCTGAGATTCTAGCATGCAGCAGATGCGTGTTTCTTTTGTTATTGCCCCCGCCCTCAAAGGGAAGCGTGGCTCAGTGTTGCCAAGTCTGCTGTTTTTCATGTCCGCAGGTTGAAGCAACCCCAATTATGTGATATTTAGCCACGGGAATGCGAATTTTAGTAGGCAACCATGCCAAAAAACACATATTTTACACCCCAAATTTTTCCCTGAAACGCGATTGGGCTTGTTTTGGGCTAGTTTTGAGTAGCAATTGTGTGGGTTTTGTTGTGAAAACCTGGCAACCCTGGTGGCTGGCCGCGCACAGATCTCTGCTGGCAGTGCCAAAGCAATAACGAGCAGCTGATACGAAGTGCAAACCTCACAGATGACAGAAAGTCTGAAGCAGTAAAGAACCAATACAATCATCTTTCCCTTGTGCAGAAAGAGAGGGCTGTGTACAACGACATGACTGAAAATAAACATACATACAGGTCCTTGAAAGTGCTTGAATTTATTTTGTGCAAGAAGTTTTCAGGAAGAAATTCCATATTATTCTCTCCGGTCCGATAATGTGTTATTTCGCCAACACTTCGTGGACTATGCTTGATTTATTTTTGTTACTTGCATTTACGCGTTACGTTAAGTGTTTCCCACGTGAGATATTTTGTGTTGTACATTGCCATGATGTTCACGCGCACACAAAACTATACGGTACCTCAGCATTTCACAGACACACCGTGAAATATTGCAAAAATAGACTGGTTACAGGAGCCTAAGCTCTTTTCAATAAAATCCATGCAAAAGTTAATATCAGATCATTTTAGAATACAGTATAGGCTAGGATGTACCAAATATTCTTCAGTTTTATGCAAAACAGAAATATGACAAATAGAATATAAGACCTCTGTCATATGGCCAAAAATAAATGCAAAAAAAAGCTGGACCTGGAAAGTCCTTGAAAGGTTCTTGAATTTGAAGTTAACCAAGCTGTGGGAACGCTGTATTAACAACTATCCAAACTGTTTTAGACCTAAAAGAGTCTTTGTAGGCCTATGTTACCCTTAAATGTCAGAGAAAAGAACAGAATCAGAGATAATTTTTTTTCTTATAGAAAATTGTACTTTGCATATTATACTATAAAAACACATAATTATAGTTGATTTTAGTTTATCATAGTTGATCATGACGGTTATCACAGAATCCTGTTAAAAAGTCATAATGCTACACAATGAAATCAATTCACCAAGTTTTATGTAGAAAACCAGCAAATAACAAATACAATTAGCATCAATATGTACTTTTTGTTTACATAAACATTAAAATAATAACATTAAAAATGATGACCAGATATTAAAGGAGTGTCTTGCAACATGCTATCTACAATGCACAAGTTCAAATAGAGTTTTGACAAAAAAGGTTTTATAAAAAGATAAAACTCACATATTTCAGCCCCTAAATCATTTTTAGTCAAAAAAGATAAACTACTGACATTTACAATGTACATTATCCTTTATTATTAATAGTATGCAGTCAGGGATGGGCAGTATTTCAGATACATGTATTTAAAATACGTATTTTAAAGCTTTTGGAAAAAATCAAATGTAATTTGTACTTAAATACATTTAAGATGAGTATTTTTGTATTTTCAAAATACTTTGAGCCAGTCAACCTCTTTATCAGGGTGCTGTTTTCATGCATCAACTAGTTCAGACCAGACATGCCTCTCCCCACAACCCCAACATTCTTTTTATGGAACTTTTCTGGAATAATAATGTCATGGTCAATTCTACTTGTTGATTAAAGTAGCTTGTCAAATGTATTTGAAGCATTAACGTTACTGCATGTTAGGGATGGGTGATATCATATGACAATACATATCGTAGATTCGTAGCGATGATACAAATTGTGAATCAATGGAACTTTTTCCAAATCGTTTACATAGATAGGCCTATCGGGGTAAGAAAATATATCTGTGCAGCTTTGAGTGGGCAGGAATAATTGGAATGTTGGAGTGGAAAAAGAAGAAAGGGCGAATTAGTTATTGGGTGTGATGTGATTTGTGTTATTAAAACTGCCGCAAAAGGAAATTCAAATTCACAATTGCACATTGGCAGGCAGTTTTTTTGCGCGCGAGCTCCGAGACGGAGTGGAACACTGACAAATAAGCCTACACTTTTGACTTAAAGGCCTTTTTAAATATTATTTGAAATGCTCTTTTAGATTAGTTTGTAAAATAAATTAAAGCAATGTGTTAGTTAATATGTATGGAGCCCCATACATGACGTGCAAGAAAAAGAAAGTAAACTGTGTGCAAAATTTACTAGTTTGTTCCCTCGATTTATAAATCATGTGCATGATTTAGCCTACTGCATATCATATGCAGGGCTCCGTAAATATGCTACCTATCTTCCAGTTTTTACAGCGATTTCCACATTTCCACAGCGATCTTAAGGAATTATGAATGAACCGCTCGGCCTATTGAGCTAGCTTGTACGTGTGTAGTTTGGATTAGAGTCACTTTCCAGAAATTGCTGGAATTTGTTGCTAGGTGCTTTTAGAAAAAAATAGTTGTTAAGGTAGTCTGAAAAGTAGCTAAATCTAACAACAAAATTGCTAAGTTGGCAACACTGGTTGAAGACTTGTTTATACTTTCGCAATTCGCATGGCTCTACGCCGTGAACCTGCTTACCACCATGCTTGTTCTCCAAACCATCAAAAAGCAGCGATGAGAGGAAGTAGTTTGCCGAATAATTTGTCAAACACTCGTCTCGTGAGAAGTTTGTGAATAAATGGATTTCTTCACATATAAACTTATTAGGTTGTGGGTCATTTTGAGGACACATGTGAAAAAGATTTTTAGTACACCACATTCCTGCAAAATTTCCCTAAAACGCCTAAAAAAACATACCCAAAGTAAATTGCATGCTGTTCTTGAACCATTTGGAGTATATGCAGAGGTGGGTAGTAACGAATTACATTTACTTCGTTACATTTACTTGAGTACATTTTTTGGGTAACTTGTACTTTTAGAGTAGATTTAAAGATGGGTTCTTTTACTCTTACTCAAGTAAATTTCTTGTGAAAAAACTGTACTTTTACTTAGTTACATTCGGTGGCGTTCCTCCGTTACTGTCAAATGGTAATAATTATATTATATATATTAAAATAAGTTGATATGACTTTCGCAAGTCTCGCAAAACGTTGGAGAGGCTGTTTCGCGAGAGGTTGCTACGCATCACCCGCTTATATTAGCGCGCGTTTAGTCGGAAGATGATGGCCGAAGCAGAGGAAGATGTGTGTGAGCTACGGGAGGCAGATTGCTCGTGGCTTCAAGTTCAGTCTATGTTTTCACTCCAAGATGTCAAAAAGAATAGTTTCATAATGCGATGCATGTTGTGTGCACCCAAACGAACTGACTTCTCTCAGCATACAAGAATTCCACCCTGAAAAGAACATGTAGCGGTAAGTGTCACAATGATGCCTATATTTGAACACTATTAACGGTCATTTGGTAACTATGGGAAATTTTCCCTTATTATAATACTATTTCACACACTGTCCGAGTGTTTTCCTCATATGCGCTCTTGTGCAAGCAATGACAAATCGTTTGAATCCTCCAAACAACACACGTCCACGAACAAACGTTCACATCTGCATATTTACATATCCTTTTCTTCACAAAACGAAACAAATTGAATAGCCTAATGTGACGTCTTGCATTTATACACAAATCCGGACAGACACCTGTCTGAAGTGTAGAAAATACATACAAATAAAAACGGTATTGTATTTTATTCCTACCTAAAGAATAGCCTATATACTTATAAAAATATAAGAACAAAGTATGTTTTAAGAAGAGACACATCATTAATTTACACTGTTTAACCATTAATCACACACACTCACACACACACACACACACACACACACACACACACACACACACACACACACACACACACACACACACACACACACACACACACACACACACACACACACACACACACACACACACACACACACACACACACACACACACACACACACATAAGGTTCATTAGCTTACATTAGTTAACATGAACTAATAATGAACTGCACTTATAAAGCACTTATTTATCTTTATGTTAATTTAAACATTTACTAATGCATTATTCAAGTATTGTTAACATTAGTCAATGCACTGTGAACTAACATGAATAAACTATGAACAGCTGGATTTTTATGAACTAACGTTGACAAAGATGAACTAATGCTGAACAGAGGTGTTGTTCATGGTTAGTTCATGTTAACTAATACAACCTTCTTGTAAAGTGTTACCGAGGGGTGTGTGAAAGCTCTCCAAGTAGCCAGAAATTCAGGGTTTTCGCTTCTTATCAATCAGATCGAAAGTAACTAGTAACTAACTACTTGAGTAGTTTTCTCATCGAATACTTTTTTACTCTTACTCAAGTAAATATTACGATTGTTACTTTTACTTTTACTTGAGTAAATATTTCCGTAAGTACTTGTACTTTTACTTGAGTACAGATTTTGGCTACTCTACCCACCTCTGAGTATATGCATATTTTCGGTCTATTTTAAAAGGTGACAATCTAAGGTTTGTTCCTAAACAGTCAGAATCACTGTAGGTCATACTGGTATTGGGTAATAGAACTTTGAAAACACTGAAAAAAGAAAATATGTAATTCCGCTAAAAAAAAAAATTTGTAAAAAGATGCCTGCATATATAGCTGGGAGCTATTAGCTGGAAAACACATTGGGATCACAGCATGAAGCCTTACCAAGTCCAATTTCTTATTTGATAACTATACCTTTAGAAAATTAGTGTTTTGCACATGCTTATCTAAGTTCATGTCTAGACGCTTCCCAAAAAAAGCCACTTGGAGACTCCAAATGACCCTTTGTAACCATTGACACATACAATGCTGCTATTCTTGAATGCTTTTATGTACAGACATACTTTTGGTCTCTAATGAAAGGTTACACTTAGAGCTGTTCTATTCCTTATCCAGATTTAAAATAATTTTGTGAATAATTGCTGAGACATGAACATTATAGTGTTTTTTATAGTGTATATCATAGTGTTTTTGCAATTCATGAAACTAAACTTTGTGCAAATAAAGACAAAAGCGCTTTAGTATTTATAAAGCTCTTTAATTTACAACTCACACTCATATATAATAAGAATATATAATATCAAACTATTAGCACACTTTACATGTCACTCTCTCCTCCTCTGCCTCTATGGGAGTGTGGCATCTCTGCATGCGTGCTCCCCTCCGTGTCCAAAATGCTCTCACGGTCTCAAAGATGATAATCTGTGACATAAAAAACAAAGAATAAATAAATACATTTAAAAAACACTTAAACGCAGACATGCAGGCACGCACGCATGCAAGCAAGCACACAAGCAAACACACACACACACACACACACACACACAAACACACACACACACACACACACACACACACACACACACACACACACACACACACACACACACACACACACACACACACACACACACACACACACACACACACACACACACACACACACACACACACACACACACACGCATGCTGTAACAGGATTATCCAAACAAACACGGCAGAGGTTAGCCGAAAAGAACACACCAAACGCAGTACAATACAATAAAACATGCAGTTATTATATAATAAAACACTACCTTGTGTCTACCTCGGGCAAGCCATCCTCTTCTGACGGGTCAATATGAATCAAAACTTCACTCTTCTTCAGAAATGTGCTCCTCCAACTGATCAGTCACTCCGATAGCATTGCTCAATTGTGTGAGAACCGTGCATTTCCATGTTATATTTAGTCTAACACGGAAAACCCCTGGTTTCCCCTTTGAATGCACTATAGCAGCCTCAGTGCGCATGGATGAGTCATCTTTGTGCGCGCAGCCAAAAGTAGACCAAAGGTTGACCCTCCTTTTCAGAAGTTCATTGGCTATCAGAAGAGTCAGTCATTTTCAATCTCTGATGCAATTGGATTGAAACACTGTCAATCAAAGAGGGTGAAGCGGATACTGTGTGACTGGCTCTCTGAGTCTCCAAAGCCATCACAGCATGCTCCAATTGGTTGAAATGAGCTGTCAGTCAAAAGTGCAGAGGTCAGCGGCCATTTTAGAAGCCGTGAACTGCAGTGTTTACGTTTTCTCATGAAGTTCTCCATTCATCACATTGTTCTGACAGAAGACTGGATAGCACTCTCCGCTTTTTGGAAATGGTACTACTACATTCTGTGGCTATTTATTGCTATATAAATGAGTTATGGACGAAATATTTCACTGAATTTGGATTGCCTGAACCCTAAAGAGTGGGATTACAGTGTTTTGGCATGGAGGCAGCTGATTTTTGAATGACCAGGACTAGGGATGCACGATATATCAGCAACATATCGTTATCGGCCGATAAATGATTATTTTTGATGTTATCGTTATCGGTCCAATAAGAAAATTTGACCGATATATTCAAGCCGATAGATAATGTATTATTTCCTTCAGCTGAGACAGGCGCTGTCCACCGTGATGGGTTTGAATTGCTCTAAATATGATTGGAATCACTTCGAAAAGGAAAATACAGTTACGTGCAACATATGCAGCGCAAGTCTAATATAATCTACATAAAATGATAATGAGAATAGAATACGGCTGTAAAAGAATGTTGCGTTTTAGGGCGTTTGTTGAGGGAAGAGCGCGCCCACGGAGTTACACCTTCATGACAAGCACAGTCAAGTTCGCTTGTGCATTCACAGCCTTTTGTGCCATTGTAAGTTGTAATATTATATTTATTATTATTCTGTGTATGTAATCTCATATAGGATGCGTTTGGTTGAGTTAATTAACGATGCAGTAAAGCACTTCATTGTACCGGTCTTTAGCTTCAGCGTGCATTTCAAACAGAAATGCACAGCATTAATAACTACTGGGACTGTAGTTATTAATACTATTAGTACTATTTTTATTTAATATACTTTTAGAATTTTAAGAATACATCTCTTTATGAATATGGGAATGACAATACCCACGCCGCCTAGGATGCCTGCATACAGGCTGTGGAAATTTGCAAAAGCACTGTAGTACAGGAAGGACTCACCCTGACAAGACCTGAGACCCTGGGGTTGACTCCACATCCACACTATAAAACCTGATGAATGTGTGCAGGGAGGACCAGCCTGCCCCCCCACGCACCTCATAGGCCAAAGTGACCGCATTCGAAACTCATCTCGGAATCTCGGTTGTAAAGCAGACAAAAAGTTAATCAGATTTACACCACAGGCCTGAGCGGTGGACAAAAATCTGACTGGACATTAACTTCGTAGTAAGCCTCTCCTACTCCTGAGTTTCAAACGGTGGAGGAGAGAAGGCAATGAAGAACGACAGGATGAAATGGTGAAGAAGGCACCTTAAGAATGTAATGATGCTGAATGAGTGCAGCATCACCTTGACCTGTCCAGGGGCAAAATCCAGGAAGGAGGAGGTGACTGACAGGGCAAGCTAAGCCACTTTGAGAGTCAGAAGCTTCACACAGGTTGACTCTAAGGGTTCGAAGGGAGCACCTGACAACCCTTCCAATACAATAGAGAGATTCCATGAGGAAACCCATGGTCTGCAGACAGGCCATAGCCGTCTAGCACCACGCAAGAAACATTGAAGATTTTGAAGAAAAATTGTAATCTAAAGATACATATTCAAGTATAACCCTGTGTCATAGTGCCATTGAAGGGGCTTTATCGAATAACTAGTTCAGAAGAATGAGCTTCCAGTATTAAGCGAAGCCACTACTGACAGATCCTCACCAGGACCCCTGGGAGCAGAGCAATCGGAGGAAAGGTGTACTTGACCTGCTGCCCCATAATCCTTGCCCACTAAAGCCTTCTTTCCTCAGGAAAAAATTGTGAACAGCAACAGAAGTTACATTATTACGCCATTAGAAGACTGTCTTTATGAATCACTCAGTAGCGAAGACTTTTATATTGAAACGGAACAAGACACAACTGACAAATGCGTTGACCAGGGCTGTTTCTCAATTCCAAGAACGCAAGTCCGAACGGTCTTGCCAGGCGACCTTGAAAGAACGAACTCGGAAGGACACAAGGACAGAGAATGCATCCTTGTGAGAATTAAAATATGCTGCGATCTTGTTGTTAATCTGACCATCCCAGCATATGTGCAAATGTTGCAACCTATTTAAACATTTCTTTCATATTATTATTATAGACGTTTACTTTTTTTTAAAGGGGTCATGAACTGAGAAATCACATTTTCCTTGAGCTTTTGACATATAAGAGGTCATCATACTATACAAATATCCTGTAAGTTTCAGAACTGAAAACTTCCTTGTTAATCCAATAAAAGCTTTTAATGACACAAGGCCCAGCAAAGTGGGGATCTATGACGTCAAAGGGAGGGAAGCACCACCTCTGCAGAAGAACAATCAATGCCTACTTCATCACTGCCTGTTTAGCCCCACCCACTGATTCACGCATGGAACATAGGCCTAGTGTTAAACCAGATCGAGCTACCAAGCAAAAAACATGCTGTTGAGGAATTCAAAATATTGTGCAGTGCCTGGGCTCGACAGTAACGCAACATGTAAGTAACTGTGTTAATTCTAATGCCTGATCTGAAATGTAATGATTCATGTACAGTCAGATGTTCTTTGTCTGTGTCAGTAAATCAAACTAGTGACTATACGTCAACTTGCCTTGTTTCTCTTAGTAGGATGAAAATAATCTGTTATTTAACGGTGATTCTATAATTCTATAAAGAAAGCAATCAAAGAAAGCTCCCTTTGCAATCATTGGAGCAGCGCGCGCTGCAGCTGTCAATCAAACAGTGCGAGTTTATCAGTGATGCGTTTATCAGTGACTCCTGTTTTATTCAAGGAATCTCTTAACTATATCATGTTTGCACTGTTAGTGAAGATGAAAGCATTCGTTAGTGTACAGAAACTGCACATCCGGGTACTTTCACAATACTCTACATAATCCAAGTAAGCTTCAATGAACAATATGAATGACAACAAACATATGTTTACGTTGCTAAGAGTGGTTGCTAAGGGTGTTGTGTAGTGATAACCAGAACCGTTGGGTGAAGCTGTCAGAACCGTGTTTTATCGTGAATAAATCACAGCTATTGACCAATCAGAATTAAGGACTGGAACTAACCATTTTATAAAAAATAGAATGAATAATATAATCCATGCATTCATCAACATTCTCCTTCCTTGAACTAATTATACTAGCTAAATATCGAGCTACTGAATGGCTTTTCTGCAATAAATGCAACACTTTGTAACGTTGTTCCCGGTTTCCCCCGCAGCGTTGGTCAACTTGATTCTATTGAACCCTCGTGCATTTGCATGCATCTTACATAATCAATGTAAGGCGAGGGTGGGTGTCACCACATTTGATTAAGAAACAATATCGAGTCTATAAAACACAAAGCACGACAAGCATATCGGTGAGAACACTCGTTTAAACAGCAAACACACAGGGACATTTATTGACTGCACATCACATTTTTGACATTGTTGATCCTTCTTGCAATCGTAATGCAATGAACTATGGCCTACATAAATAAAAGGGTTATTGGGCTGTTATTATATTATAATGATTTTTTATAATGTTATTTTTTATTTAATCTACATTGATTATGAAAAGTGAACAGGACACATAAGATGTGAAATATGTCAGAAGACATGGGCCTTTCTTTAAAGTGAATCTCGTTTTGCATAAATTGTATCTTAATTTTAATCAATGTTTTATTAACCAATTGCCTTGATTTAATAAATAATAAGCAAATAGCATAGCAGACAATGGCATAGAGCCACTGGCGCCGCGTGAACAGCGGCTTAAATGAAGAACTACTAGAAAGAAACGTCTCAGTTACGTATGTAACCCGTACGTCGGAACTGACCGACGAATTGGGATCTGATCTCAGAGACCAATCAACTTCGAGTGTGTTAAAAACGAGCCAATGAAGATTGGCATGCGATCCACGCATTCCACGCTCTGCCCCGCGGTGCGGGTATAAATAAGGAAGTGGAATGCTAGATCATTGCTTTTTTTCTTCTGAGGAGCCGAACTAGTGACTCAGCCCCCTAGCGGAAGCGCAGCACCTGGCGGCGGGATGTCGCCCAGCCCGCAGCTCTACATATATCTGTCAGCGAGGCGCCTTGAGCCAGCGCCCAGGAGGAAGCAACACTCCTTGTTGAGTGTGCTCGCAACCCGAACGCAAGGCTCGTCTTGGGACTGGTAAGCCAAGACGATAGCATCCACTATCCAGTGGGCTAACCTCTGCTTGGAGACAGCCTTTCCCTTCTGCTGGCCTCCGTAACAGACAAAGGTCCGAAAGCTTTGAGTCTGGTTAACGTAAGCACGAAAAGCGCGGACGGGACATAAAGCCAGGGCTGGGTCTGCCTCCTCCGAAGGCAGCGCTTGCAGGTTCACTACCTAGTCCCGGAAGGGAGTGGTAGGAACCTTGGGCACATATCCAGGCCGGGGTCTCAGGACAACGTGAGAGTTGTCCGGCCCGAATTCTAGGCACGACTCGTTGACCGATAGTGCATGCAGGTCCCCTACCCTCTTGATGGAGGCCAATGCCGTCAGAAGCACTGTCTTCATTGACAGGATTTTAAGCTCCACAGACTGTAAAGGCTCAAAGGGAGGGCTCTGAAGTGCTCTGAGCACTAGAGCCAAGTCCCAAGAGGGTAATGAGTTTGGACGAGGAGGAATTAGTCTCCTCGCACCTCTGAGGAACCTGACAATTAGGTCTTGCTTCCCCAAAGGCTTACCTTCGACTGCGTCGTGATACGCCGCTATTGCTGCGACGTACACTTTGAGGGTGGAGGGAGACAGCCTTCGCTCCAGCCCATCTTGCAGGAAAGAAAGCACAACACTAACCGAACACCTCCGGGGGTCTTCGCGGTGGAAAGAGCACCATTCAACGAACAGGTTCCACTTCAAAGCGTAGAGGCGCCTCGTAGAGGGGGCTCTAGCAGAAGAGATGGTGTCCACCACTGCCTGTGGTAGACCACCTAGAACCTCCGTCATAGAGTGCCCCGTCCCTGAGAAAGAAGGTCCCTCCTCAGGGGAATCGGCCAAGGAGGGGCTTTCGTGAGGAGAGTTAGTTCCGGTTGAGCCAGTAGGGCGCTAACAAGACCTGCTCCTCGTCCTCCCTGACTTTGCACAGGGTCTGTGCAAGAAGGCTCACTGGGGGAAATGCATATTTGCGCAGGTCCCGGGGCCAGCTGTGCGCCAGTGCTCGTCGGCTGTCCGGTTGAGCGCACCTGGGATATAAATGGCACAAAGCGACCTCAGATGCTTCTGACTCCAAAGGAGGAGGTGGCAGGCGAGTTGGAACATGCAACAGGAGCGTAGACCACCCTGACGGTTGATGTACGCAAAGGCCGCAGTGTTGTCCATACGGACCAGTACATGCTTTCCACGTAGCGGCCCCTTGAGGCGACGCAGTGCCAAGTGTCCTGCTAACAACTCGAGGCAATTGATATGCCAATGTAAATGTAGTGGACAGCACATTCCAGGGCCCAGTTTATGGCCGGGCTCCTCTCTGTCCATAACAGTGGACAAAGGTTTGCTACATTATGATTGGATCCTGTTGGACTGACACAAACAAACTGTCCAACACCATCAGATAAAGATGCTTGGACAACAGCCAGACACCTCTTAGAGGCCAAAAGGACCACCTCTTGTACCAAGCCTAGGAAGGACAAGACATCTCATTGGTCCACATGCAGTTTCTGCCCTTCACCCAAATCCCTAGTGTCCTGGTCTATGACTGCCATAAAAATTCCACAGGACCTTAGCAGTAGTGGGTGAAAGAAAGACCAAAATGATCTATCCAAATCCAGTCATAACTATGTTTGGAAACCTTAAGCCTGATGTAAACTACACACATCCATTTCATACTTATTCAGAGAAATAAGTATTCTCAGTGACAGCTATTTGTAATGCAACATCTTACACAGAATCAGCTGTTAATGGACAAATGAATGAACAGTTCAATCTTTTCCCATCATGTTTGGATTCTATTTGTTTAGAATATTGCCAAGGGTATTCTGATGGTGGTTTGGAAAGTGAGAAATGCATTGGTAAACTTTAAAGACACTTTAAAGACTTCTAACTGTGTACAGTATGCAAATGAGTTTCACAGGAGAAAGGAGGGTGAGTCTCACTGTGGACCCCCTCTGATGCCAGCAGCCAATCGCAACACTGGAACGGAGAAGCGCCAAATTGCAATCTCCTCCTATTCGGAAAAGGATAAAGGTACCCTTTCAACAGACACACCTTGTTCTGAGTCTCCCTTCAAGAGAGACATAACAGATACACCGTAATGTTCTGAGTTTCTCCTTGAGAGAGACAAACAGTTCACCAAGTTCTGAGTCTGTCCCGCGAGGATAAGACTGTGACAGAGCAACCACGTTCTGAGCCTCTGGTTCATCCAGAGAGACAACAAAAGATCCAAGGATCTGAATCTACAGCTTGTGAGGCAGCAACAGATATGACCACGTTCTGAGCCTCCAGCCTGTGAGGAAAGAGACATTAACAACCAATACGTTCAGAGTTTTAGTCCAGCGAGACTACAGCATGTCCCGAGTCTCCATGCCAGAGAGACCAAAGCGGATTGACCAAGTCCTGAGTGTCTGACCCACAGAGTCAGAAGACACACAGAGACATTTGCAACAAGGTAAAGCTCAGGAGAGCAAACCTTCACTTCGAGGTTCCTTCGTCTGAGTGTTCCAGATTAAGGACCGTCTGCACCTACTTCAGGGCCTCATCTGCGTGTTCCAGATTTTAGGACCCTTTGGTGCTCCAGGAGATCAGCATCCCACAGATCTTCGTGTTCAAGACTGTTGAAACGGATTCCAGCTCCTTTCCCACTGCATTGTCACCCAGCACAACCAGTGGAAGAACTGCTCCATCGGATCTTTCATTATTTGTTTGATGCATAATAAGGTTTTTCACCTTAGTTTCAGAGAAACAACAGTTTATCTTTCCATAAGATAACGCAACTCTTCCATAGCCACACTCAACTTAATCACATGTATTTTATATATCTTATGCACTTTATTCTTTTATCATTCATTGTATTCATTTAGTAGTGGTGTTAGTTATTCTAGTTTATCTTTTGTTAATAAAATCTATTTTATTACAATTGTGTCTTACTTGTGCTGATAATACAGAAAAGGCTCTACAAGTTAGAAATCTCACCAATCTTTCAGATAAATCAGCTGACCAACTCTCCCCACTTTACATTCAATCTAAAATGATTGAACCACCTCCCGTTTGGAGCGTTCTCATAGAGCCAAGGTAAAAAACCTTGATTAGTGTCCCAAACTAAGAGAGGGGGAAGGTGGTCATCTGATGTACTCATAACCTCACCTTAAGTGACGTGTGATCCAAAAATCACAACGTCTGCGGTGACGTGAGTACCAATCACTACCTTACTTAACGTCCTTGGATGGACGAAGGTAAAATCACTACATAATTGGCGTCCCTTGTTTGGGCCCAAAAGTGAAATTATTACACAATTGAGGTCCCGTCCACAGACCTGAAACTGCATGCCCGTTGTACGTGGCCCCCCAGCCTGTGGAGGAGGCATCCGTGAAGAGCACAGCATGCCTGGACACTTGTTCTAAGGGCACCCCGGCCCGGAGAAATGAAGCGTCGGACCACGGGCTGAAAGTTTTGCGGCAGTAAGGAGTCACTGGGACCCGGTACTGGCCGCTCTGCCATGCCCACCTCGGGACTCGTCCATGGAGCCAGTGTTAAAGCGGCCTCATATGAAGCAATTCGAGCGGCGTTACCGCAGCTGCAGATGTCATATGCCCCAGGAGCCTCTGAAAAAAATTCAGTGGGACCGCTGTCCTGCCTTTGAATGAATTCAAGCAGTTCAATACCGACCGGACCCGGCTGAGGCGCGCAGTCTGGCTGACCGAATTCAGCTCCATACCGAGATAAGAGATCCTCTGTGTGGGACAGAGTTTGCTCTTCTCTCGGTTGACCTGAAGGCCCAACAGGCTGAGGTGACTGAGCACCATGTCCCTGTGTTCGCACAACTGCTCCCGAGACTGGGCGAGTATGAGCCAGTCGTAGTTGAGGATGCGAACGCAGTGTTCTCTGAGCGGAACATGGCTGCCTCTGCGACTTTCATGAAGACGCGAGGCGACAGGGACAGCCCGAAGAGCAGGACTTTGTACTGATATGCCTTCCCCTCGAACAGAAAGCGTAGGAACGGTCTGTGTTGAGGAAGGATAGAGACATGAAAGTACGCATCCTTCAGGTCGATCGCTGCGAACCAATCTTGGGGACAGATGCATTCGAAAATGCGTTTCTGCGTTAGCATCCGGAACGGGAGCTTGTGCAAGGCCCAATTCAGGATACGCAGGTCCAAGATTGGCCGTAACCCACCACCTTTCTTGGGTACAATGAAGTAGGGGCTGTAGAACCCCGCCTTCATATCGGCTGGAGGAACCGGCTCTACTGGCGAAGGACGCGGTTGGACATCGATCTCTGACCACAAGACCTGAGCATCGCTGCTTCGCACGGAGGTGAAGAGGATGCCCCTGTACTTGGGAGGCCGGTGAACAAACTGAATCGCGTAGCCGAGTCTGATGGTATGGATGAGCCAGCGAGGCGGTCTGGGGAGCTGTAGCCAAGCCCCCAGAGACCGCACAAACGGGACCAACCGTTTGTACACAGACGTACCCACGGTGAGGCAGCGAGGTGGAATAGGCAGACCCGACTCGGGAGGCCCGGAGGCGGCCCGGAGTGTTGTCTGAGTATTCCAGGGTGGGGCAGAGTGTGGGTGAGAAGGCCCGGGGGCGTTCTTGGTGCCCACACTACTGCCCCCTGGCGAGGGGAGGCGAGGAAAGAAGTGACAAGGCCTGGAGGCGTCGCACACTGCCAACCTGGCCCTCTTGGGGCCCAGGGAGAGAGGAAACTCTTTTATTGAAAATGTGGGTACCGCTGGAGAGCCATGTTCCAGAGATGTTCCAGTCGGGCCCCCCGGTCCTCCTCCGGGGGGTGGGGGAGGGGTGCGGACACCATCTCCCTGAGAAGAGCTCCTGTTCTCCCTGGGCTGCCCGTCTTAGGACCGCTTGCCCTTGCGCTTGCTTGCCGACTTAGCAGGGCCCTGAGCGGGTTGGGCGCCTCCCTTACGTCCGGCACCCTGCTTCCCCGATGGAGGCTGCTGCTTGGGTTTCGCAGGGGAGGAGGTGGACGCAGGGGGACGTCCTCGGCGACGAGCCTGCGGAGGTGCTGCCGGCGACGACTGGGTGGAGGCAGCAGCGGTTCGTCGGGCAGGATATTTTTGATGGCCTTCGTGTGCACTCAAAAACAGAAACGCCCAGCGAACCAACTCTTTGATCTCCATTGAAGCTGAGACGCGCCGTCACACCCGCACTGGAAGCAGCAGTCGTTCCTCTCACGATACTCGTGTCGTTTATGAAACATAATTCAACATATAAATAATACGTTTTAATGGGCCACTTAATGTGTTTATTACAAATAAATTACTAAATGCTAAAAATTAATAAATGTAAATGAACAAAAATCCTGAGAAACCTGCAACACCCCCAACACCCACACCCCTGCTCGTATCCAAGGTAAATCATCAACACTTTTAAGAACAAGAGTGCACCCGAGTCTGTGTTTCTCACACTGTTGACGCGAATCGCGGCACGAGTGCAACCAAACTCAGAGCACCTCCTACAGGTAGTCTCGGGTTCTGTACCCAGTGCGCTCCCAGGTCCGCATGACAGCTTTCACAATACCAATTTTTCATGCAAACCATGCCCCGTTCTGAACTAAACTGCCAGTGTAAAAACACCCTTTATTTCTATTATTAAAATGAGAGAAATCTCTCTCAGGTTACATATGTAACCTATGTTCCCTGAGAACAGGGAACGAGACACTGCATCGAACGACGCTTTGGGAATATAACGTCACAGTGTGACAGGTGTCTGAAATCACTATCGAACCACGGTAATCGACAGCCCATGATGTCATCAATGTGCGACCCGGAAGTATATAAGTGCGCCTTGCAAACATACATTCACCTTATCGTCAGAAGAAACTGTTTGGCAGGCAGGCCCCGAGGCATGGCAAAGAGACGCAGTGTCTCGTTCCCTATTCTCAGGGAACATATGTTACATATGAGAGTGTTCCCTTTCGAAGGGAATTTGCACTGCATCAAATGACGGTTTGGGAACGATATACCCACACCGCCATACTGAGGGAAGTGCCTGCTCACTGTCAGAACAAGCACGTTCACATGAAATGCCTGAACCACTCCCCCTCAGGTCACACTGGGTTGTCAGTGACAGCATCTCCTACGGTCATAGCCCATAGCTATAAGCCTCAAGAGGAATCGTTATGCTCTTCACATGAGGTCCTACTGCTCAAAGGCCTGGGACCAACCACTTCAGCAGAAGGGGTCCCTTTCAGGGAATGTGGCTAGGGGACCCAAAAGAACCACAGCCAAATCACTACCCGGGGAACATATTCACCCGAATGCCACCAGGGAGGCCTGACCTGGTGCCCTTTATTTTGGACACTTCGATTTGGCCAAACCTGTCTGTTCAGAAACAGAGACTCCGGACACTCCCTCATGAGGCATCCAGACTGAGGGACTGAAAAATTGTCAGTCCTCCTCAGACCAAATCTCAGAGACAGGTATCCCAGAGAGCAATACTCAGTGTAGCGCTTTACAACCCTTGCTAGTGAGGGGAGTCTAACTGTTCGACCATCTGATCAGACTCAGGTGGATGTGTGCTCACAAACGACCCTCAATGAGGGGAGCACCTGAGCCTGCCTGGTGGGTAAAACCCAGCTGTTGGCTAAAATACCCTAGGTTCTATTCTGCAGTGAACCAGTAATAGAAAGCGGCCACTCTCGGGAACTCGCCTTCAAGGAGGCCTAGAGAGGCCTACTACCTGATAGCAAGTTTTTCAAGGAGGCCTGGTGAGGCCTACTACCTGATAGCAATTCATGCCGGCTGCCAGAGCATCCAAAGCACCCCTTGGTGTGTCCCTCCCGTCCCACCCTGGTGTGTCCCTCCCCCCTCCCATCCCACCCTGGTCTGTCCTTCCCGTTCTGCCCTGGTTTGTGTCTAGTGGAGCATCTGGTAGCTGCTTCTTAAGGGGGGTTAATGTCACATGTCTGTCCTGTCTTATTTTGCATATGTGGTGTTTTGGTTTGTATCTGGGCCATGTGCTCGTCTTCTGTCTGGACCCCACCCTTCTTATCTCATTATTGTTTAATTAACCCCACCTGTTCCCTTCTGATTATCACCCTTTATAGTATCCTCGTGTTTGCATGTTTGTCTTGTGTCGGATCATTGTCGTTTGTCTCCTGTTTTTCCTGTTGTGCTTCATGTTCTGTTCCATTTGGTTTGGTATTTCAAGTTTGATTTTCCCCCTCGTGGGTTTTTGTTTTGTGTTTATGTTTATTATTTTGTCAATAAATCCACCTCTCTGCAATTGAGTCCTCACTCCAGTTTATCCTTTGCGCAACGTGACCGCTAGATCTGTGGTGCGGTGCAGTTCGACCACCACATCAGGGGCTACAAACCTACCCCTGATCGAGATCCTTCAGCAGATCTGCCTGGTATGCCTGAAACACTGCCATGGTGTCCAAAGAAGCACCAGCCTGAACTGCTGCCGTGTATGCCCTGCCATTAAAGTACAACGAAGTTTAGAGCGTTAGATGGAGTTGGCGTTATCTAGGCGTTAGATGGAGTTGGAGCTCTCAGTGTTGATGCCGGGCAGGGTGGCTGAGAGAATTCAGGATTTATTTACCACTCTCACCAGCCATCCCTAAGAGCACTCGCTAATAAGTCTCGTCAGCCGCCAGATCGTCTGAGAGGATAACACACCTCTTGCGACGATCGCCGAGCTCCATCTGGGAAACCCATGATGCGTGTCAGCGCTCTGCCTTGACATGAGTGGGACATGCACCACCAATCCCAGATAACAAACCCTCATCCCTCAAGAAGAGAGCCAGACAAGAGTGGAGCGAACTCAGATTGAAAAACGCTCACAATTCACACAAACAGCTCCATAAGAACTGACTGTGCAAGCTCTTGATCCCAGGCATTAAACACACGGCTCGTGTGCATTAAATAATGAATTTGTATTATCTTAACTCGAAGCGCTTCAGACAGAACAGTCCCTGAAGACGAAAAGATGAATGTGTGTTTGCAAGGCGCCCTTATATACTTCCGGGTTGCACATTGATGACATCATGGGCTATCGCCGGTCAATAGGATAACCGTGATTCGATAGTAATTTCAGACACCTGTCACGCTGTGATGTTATATTCCCAAAGCGTTGTTCGACGCAGTGTGAGTTCCCTTCGAAAGGGAACACTGCTTAGTCTGATTTTTACAGAATAAAGTTGAACTTTTTTCCGTCTGCAGCACAAAATGAATAGCCTAAAACAGTTAACTTACAATGCTGACGTATGAATTACTACAAAAGAAACATCAAAAAGATTGTGTTTGATAAAATTACAAGAATGATGTTTGACAGGGAATGCATCTCCTCAGCATAATCGCCTGCGCCAGTCACAAATATTAAACATGTTTAATAAAATCTTTGTAAAGATGACTGACAACCGCTGGTTCTTCAATTCTAAGACTAGAATCTTTAGATAGAGCACACTGCATGATTTTTTCACACCGACCGTAAACACCGACTGAACGCAACTGTCCCTGATTCTGCGCGTTTGAGCATGATCAGTAGTAACAACCAAATTCCATTCATAACAGTCATTAGCTGTGTCCCCGGCTTAATGGATTTTTTTTTTATATGTTTTGTATTTTTGTAATAAGGAGGGGGAAAAAAAATCACATTTTATAACAATTAGAATATTTTTATTATTTTAATATTTTAATTTAGCCTAGCCACAGCCCCCCTGCAATACCGCTACGGCCCACCGGGGGGTCGCAGCCCACAGTTTGGGAAGCACTAACTGTAGAACTTTGCATATAATGTGGTTCAGGAAATGTACCAGGAAGGTGTGTCCATTAAAACACAGTTGATTCAGTACTCAATCCATACTCATTTATTGTACACATCTACATGTGAATCAGGCCATAGTCACAGGGAATCAGACAGAGTGGAATGGAAATTGGACATAGAGTTGCATGGTTTAATTTCAGGAACACACCAACTCTACAGAAAGCTCTCATTTAGGAGAGAAGGAAAGGGACAGTCTGCTTCAGCTACATGTTGTACCCATAAACACACCAAACAAAGGCAACTTATCTATAATTTGGTGCACCTGAGGAGACCTGGCTCCTCCCATGACTGGCTATGTCATGTGATCCCATGAAAATTCTCAACAGCCGCCCCCAAATATGTAAACATATGTGCCCCTAGAGAAATCTGTACAATTATTCATTAAAATCATCTGATAACTTAGTAGGGACAACTAGATGGCTGACTGGGCGTATATAGCATTGTCCCTTAATGAGAACTTCCACAACCCTTATCGTGCCATCAGGACTAGGCAAGATCTTTGTGACGGTTCCTATAGGCCATAGTCCCCTTGGAAGCTGGGGGTCAACTACCATAACTACGGCATCACATGAAATCGAATTTACTTCCTGTCTCCACTTCTGACGACCTTGAAGAGAAGGAAGATAATCTCTAATAAAACTTGACCAAAATCTATCAGACAGAACTTGACTATGCCTCCACTTCCTACGTGAGAGAATTTCAAAATCTGCATAAATTATCTGAGGCAGGGAAGCATCTTGCCGCCCCATCAACAGTATGTTGGGAGTTATAGGATCAGAATCTGATATATTAGATGACACATATCCAAGAGGTTTAGAGTTTAACATTTCCTCCACTTCGACAAGTACAGTATATAGGACTTCTTCTGAGAGAACCTGTGTACCCAATGTCACCCGCAAGGCTGCCTTAATGGATCTGACCTCTCTCTCCCAGCAGCCTCCAAAATGCAGAGAATGTGGAGGATTAAAATTTAATCGAATCTGATGCTGGGAAAGCAGTTCCTGAAGGGCAGGGCTGAGTTGACCAAAAGCCTCTCTGAGCTCTCGCTCTCCTCCCCGAAAATTAGTTCCTTGATCCGATATAAGTTCATAAGGCCGACATCTGCGAGCTATGAAACGACAGAGGGCTAATAGGAAACTGTATGTATCTAGACCAGATAGAAGCTCAAGATGAGCATTGTGTTGTTTGACATTTAAAAAGAAGACCCCCTCTTTTCTCATGTCTACGACCTACTCTGATACTAAAAGAGCCAAAGCAGTCCATTCCAGTCGACCAAAATGGGGGCTTATAGAGGCGGAGCCTAGAAGGAGGAAGATCAGCCATCCTAGGGACTGAAGGAGAACCTTTCCATCTCCAGCATTCACAACATAATCGTTGAACTGATTTTACGGCTTGTTGTCCACGTAGAACCCAATATTTTCTTCGAAGTTGGGCAAAAACTCATTGTGGTCCTGGGTGACACAATGTTGAGTAAATATCTGCAATCAGAAGTTTAGTAATTGGATTCTTAGGATATAAAACGATTGGATGAATAGCTTCTGACTCCAAGTCCTCTCTCTGACGAAGGCGACCTCCCACTCTTATGAGACATGTCACAGGGTCACACTCAGGTGCCAATTCAACAAGCCTACTACATGCAGAAATATCTTGACCTAGTTGGAGTAACTTGCACTCCCCAGGAAAATCCTCCTCTTGTGCATGACGAAGGAGTAGCAGCTCTGCTTGATTCTGACTAAGCAAGTTCTCCGGAGATTGATCAGGGGAAAAGTTCTCAATGGTATATGCAACCATCTCTGACCAAGTGTTGAACTGGTAAGGGTCTAATTTAGAAAGGCTTACTGAAACTTGTGTCTGGCCACAAAACAAAGGTTTTCTCAATTCCAGTGCTACATCATCAGGAGAAGTGATTGAATACTTAGGCCATTGATGAGGAGGTAATGCAAGGAAAGGAGGTCCTCGAAACCAGCGACTAGAGATAGATCTGCCAACCTCTTTAGTAAGATCATCTGCTGGATTTTTTCCAGTATCCACATATCTCCATTGTTCTGGTGTAGTGTGATCTAAGATCTCAGTGACAAGATTATCTACAAACACTTTATACTGACAAGATTCAGAACAGATCCATGTCAGGACTGTAGTTAAATCAGTCCAAAGAGTGACTATGGAGGGGCACTGAGAATTCCTTTACTAGGAGTTTTGCCAACTGTGATCCAGATAGAGCAGCACATAATTCCAGACGTGGGATGGAAATGGTCTTCTTTGGGGCTACTCTAGATCGAGCCATAACAAATGAGGTGACAACATCATTCCCATTTGACAAATGAAGATAGGCAACGGCTCCATAAGCCTGCTCTGATGCATCACAAAATATATGCAGATCCCTCATTTCTCCACCTAATCCTACTGATCCGTACCACAGAGAAACTTGGATTTTGCTCATCTTCCCAAGCCAACCAGCTCATCTTAATGCCCTCAGGAATATCTGGATCATCCCATCCGTGCCCAGGTTTGATCCACAACTGCTGGAGCATAATCTTAGCACGAGTAGTAAAGGGAATACTAAACCCCAAAGGATCATATTGTCGAGCAAGGATGCTATACAAAATCCGCAAAGTAAGGGTCTGGTATTCCACAGGTCGATGCTTATACCCAAAAGTATCCTGCACACAGTGCCAGCTCAGTCCAAGCGTGCCCTCACATGGATCATTGCAATCATGGCTCAGCCATAAGTCAGTCTGCAAGGAACGTGCATCTTCTGGTAAATGGTCAATCACAGAAGCACAATTACTAATCCATTGTCTAATCTCAAAGCCTCCTTCATTCAGAGTAGAACGTAGTTTCATGATAATTTCCTTTGCGTCACCGACAGTGGTCAAGCTTTGCAAGCAGTTATCCACATAAAATGAAGTGAGGAATGATTCTTGAACTTCTGGGGAAACAGCTGATACACTTTGTGCATGTTTTTGAAGGGCATAAATAGCACTACAGGGACTTGATGAAGTACCAAATGGTATAACTTGCCATTCATACACCTCATCTCTGATCATATTTCTCCACAGAAAGCGTAACAATGGCCTATCCGATGGTAGTAATCGAACTTGATGGAACATGGCCCGGATGTCGCCACTGATTGCAATTTGATGCTCTCTGAAATGGAGAAGAACTCAGAGAAGGGAAGGACCCAAGGTAGGGCCCGGTAACAAATACAAATTCAGACTTTCCCCATTATATTGATAGGAACAATCAAAGACTAAATAGTGTTTCCCATTGTGTTCAACTAAATGATGGGGTACATACCAGGATTCATTAGTAGAAGCCATTTCCTTTTGGGTCAGCTTCTTCACATAGCCAGATTCCACAAGCTTTTGAATCTCCCGGTCATATATTGCTGCACACACTGGATTCTTTGCAAGCTGTCATTCTGTATGACGCAATACTGACATTACTGATTGCTGGGGAGCATTCAATCTAGGGGCATGTTTAGCTCAAAGTAAGGGAGTAGCATATCTTACAACACCATTCATTTCTTGAGATTCTGTTCTCTGTTCCAGGCACTCAAGAGCCTCTTGGCCTTGCTTTGACCGGAAAACAGCCTTTGATGGCTGGGAATAGGGAAGAACATCACCTGGCCACAATTTTTTTTTTTTTACATCCATCTGTAACTGATCTTTGTCTGAAGCAGCTAAGAGGTGGCACTGAGAGACAGGATTAACTTCTGGTATCAAAGAAGTGGGACCCTGCAGTACCCACCCTAGACGGGTATGCAGTGCAGCTGGGCTTCCAGGGGGATCAAATACTACTCGTTCAGTAGAGCATAACAACTGAGGATGATCTGCTCCCACTAACAAAATAGGCTTAACCTGATGGAATTCTTCAAGAGGAATACTTCTAAGATGCTGAAAAGGTAACATTAGTGCCATTAAGCTCTTCAGAACCTTGTCGAATTTTTCGCAACCTGAGGGACTCCGCCGCCCCATTCAGGCCCAGCATCTCCACAGCAGGGGAAAGAAGTATAGTTCTTTCTGACCCATCGTCAAGAATGGCGTAGGTCTCCACCATCCTTCCTTGATAACTCAGAGTTACTTTTACCACCTTCAAAAGCACAGCATTAAGACCACTTGGTCTACTCAAGTAGAATGTCCCAGAGTCAGGTTTACGAACATTGACTTCATGTAGAATTCCTAGATGTCGCTCTTTGCAGAAGGGACAATGTCTCTTCAAATCCCACTGTGATGAACGATGGGTCCGACCACATCTCCAACAACGACCATTATCTAGGATCCATCTTCTCTTAGCATCTGCATCAAACTGTTGGAACTTTGCGCACCAACTCAGGTGATGGTCTTGATGGCCACAGAAAGATCTAGGGTCTACTGATTTGCCATCCGAACGGTTAGGCTGACTCATTCCATCCTGAGGATTACAACTTCCTTCTTGATTCACACTCTGCAAGAAGGTGGTCGTAGGAAATAGAGATTTGGGAGGTCTCTCTTCTCTCACTTGAAACTTTGTTGCCCCCTTTAACTGATCAGATACTTGAACTGCTAAACTTCGACATTCTGCTTCCTCCTCCAGCCATTTTGCAAAATCCACCAAATTATAATTAACATTCGGATTAACAGTTTGTGCATGTCTAGCAAAACTGGAAACATGATGAGCTGGAAGTTTACCTAAAAGCTGGTGAACATGAGAGGCACATGCCTCCTTTGCCCCTTCATCTTGACCCCATGATTGGAGCAATCTAGATCTAAGCCTACTAGAGCCTGGACTCATAGTGCAAACTGACTGAACCCAAGGGAATCCCCAAAACGAATAGATGGAAGGTTCTGAATTGAAGCCATCTCTCGTGAAACTAAGTGATGAGGCTGGCCATACTCTCTCCAAAGGAAGTATGGCCAGCCTACTTCCTTTGGAGAGCTTTGAGCGCTGTAGTGTAAGGCTGAGGGTCGTGAGCATATGCCAGAGCTAAGTGCCGAGCAGCATTCAGCTTTAAATGATCCAAAAGGATATGATATTTATACTGTTCTATTTCCTCAGAAGGCTTTTTTAGAAGATTTTTTAATGCCATATTTAGCATGGCAAATTCTTGAGGATCAGTACTTTTGAAACATGGTAATGAAGGTCTGTCGATTGCAGCTAGTCTTGGAGGCCCAGCTACAAAGGAAGGCTGAACATGGGCTGCTACTACTGGTCGACTCAGTTGAATCTCCAGGCGGGATAAAGGGCCAAATTATGTCTGAGGTCTAGACACAGGAACATTATTACTAGCAGTCATATCTGAAGGCCCAGTGGACGGTCCTAATGGTCTCAGCTGAACTGGAGGTATCAAAGGAACTTGGTTAATTGATGAGGACACCGCCATTGGAAAGACATGACCTGGATGAACAAATGGATCATATGGTGGATATAACGTAGGAGTAGGAAAAGGCATGGAATAATTTGGGAACATCTATGGGGAAAATGCATTATCCTGCATTATACTAAGAACAGGCCCACTGCTTCGTGCTATATGCTGATCATTGAATGGATAGACTGGATATAATGGCTGTTGAAATGATGATAACCAAGAGGGAACGTTGCCAAACTGAGTTGGATTTGTATTAATTACAGGAGGATTCTCTGAAGATTGGGACTGTAAATTAATATGCTGTGTAGCAACAGGTTCAGTTGACATTTGTGAATCAGGAAGCTGTAGAAAACATGGCTCCAATGAGCCTCTCCTTCTTGTGTCAATGGTGTAGGCAGCATTGATCATGGTGGAGGAGGGAGAGTACTTTGTCTGCTGAGTTTAGGAGGTAAGGTAGATGGGTCAGAATTGTCTTGTTTTGCCTCATGTTGTCTTAAGCATTCACCCAATTCATGGACAAGAGAAACTCTGTCATCGTCCTCTTCCTGATTAAGTTTAACAACAAGAGATGTCTGATTTGAACTCTGTTCAGAACTGATTGAGAAGGAAGAACTTCTACTTCTTATCTGCATTGTTCACGTTGTCTGGTTCAGTTGAGACAACAATTCTTTTATCTGCATTACCTCTTCAGCAAGACCCCTCACCTCAGCCCGACTCTCAGATATGGCAGCTCCCTGTGCTCCTTTCAGAGGCACATGATCGGAAATGGTTTCTCCTTGTATGCAAGCTGATATACTGACTGAGTCAATGAATAATCCTGATGCCATCGGGGGGGGTTTTGATATCCGTTTAGGTCTCCCAGAATCATCATCTTTCTCCATCCCAGCAGCCTCTCCGGCTTGAAGGACCATGTAGAACTTTGCATATAATGTGGTTCAGGAAATGTGCTACCAGGATGGTGTGTCCATTAAAACACCGTTGATCCAGTACTAAATCCATACTCATTTATTGTACACATCAGCATGTGAATCAGGCCATAGTCACAGGGAATCAGACAGAGTGGAATGGAAATTGGACTTAGAGTTGCATGGTTTAATTTCAGGAACACGCCAACTCTACAGAAAGCTCTCATTTAGGAGAGAAGGAAAGGGACAGTCTGCTACAGCTGTCAAACAATCCGTCACTGCGGGTCTTGGGTTGATTCCTTTACACATTTTATAAGCTCTTCACGAGTTCTCAGCTGGTCAAAATAGCATCATATTATGCAGGCTATGTATACACAACAAGCGCATTTATCCCAGCACACAGCATTGTTTTGACTGTTCGGTAAGTTTCGTCTCAAAATAGGCAATACGTCATAAAAGCTGACCTAACAGGTTGTGAAAGTATCCCTATGCCTTTATGTTCGGTATATTTTGGCTCGATGATAAAAATGCCAATCTGAATGCTAATCGTATCAGGGCAAAAAAAAATTTTTTTTTTGGTCCGGACCAAACAAACTAAGCGAACCGAAATACAAGTGTGAACACTAGAGTTGGTGTACTCGAACTTGGACTCGTACTCAAGTCCAATTTTGAATGAACATAAATGTGTCAAGACTTGGACATTTTGTACTCGGAAAATATTCAGAGTGCAGTTGAGTCCACATCATGTGTAACAACAAAACCAGCATAAAACTAAGATAAGAAATGAATTATCGTCTCCCCGCCTGTCATTTTACTGCACCACACCGGCAGGCAGCAGTAGCATCATCTTATGCTTGCAGACAAAGCACACATCGCAAACTGGATCGCAATGCATGGCTAGGACAATGTCTTCAAAGTCAGCAATAATTTGTTTTTCTTATGAAAATCATAAAGAATTTATTTGCAAGAAATCCAGTAAAAAGAAGCACTCTGCGGATTGCAAATTTTGAAAATCAACTCTTACTGATGTGTCCAACATTTTCAAAGAAAACCTAGAGAAATGTAAGTTGCTTATTATAACTTTTAATACCAACTTAAATCCAAATAACTTAGGGCTGGGCGATATGACGATAAATATATATCGGATTTTTGTGTGCATACACTTAAAGCGGCAGACAGAAATTAGGCCCCCTCATCGTGCATCATCAGTAACAAATTATCTAAGGGTTTACGCTTGGACTGTCAAATAAATTCACATACATCATGTCAAAATGCAAGTCTGAATATTCATGTAAACGCATTCGGTTATGTCTTAAGTAAATGTAAACAGTTATTCGTCAATATATGGCAGTCCAGTAAACCTGCTGCTTTAATGTTAATCAAACAACAAAAGACAAAGAGAAAATCACTCACTCACTCACTCACTCACTCACTCACTCACTCACTCACTCACTCACTCACTCACTCACTCACTCACTCTACTGCTGACTAACAGACTAACTGCTGATTAGTAAATTTAATAAGAATCACTGTACATGTAATACAGTGAAGTTTGTTTTATACTTTTAATTGTTTTATTCAATTTCTATAGTATTTATTCTTACTCAAATAATCCTATTTGAGAAAACATATCATTATCGTGAAATAAGATTTTAGTTTTGCCCACCCCCAAACATTAGCATTTGGTGATACCAGAGGCATTAAATAATTGAAATACAATAAAACAGGTTAATTTGTGTTCCCTTTCATTCAGTCACTCCGAGTAACGTCAGTGACTGACGAATGGGGGTTTCGCCTAGAAGCCTATCATCTTCGAGATTTTAGAAAATGCCCAATGGCAATGCCAATACCATGGGCATGCGGAATTTGCATGCATAACTCCGCCCCACTGCGTGGGTAAATAAGGAAGTTAGCTGGCAATATCGCATTATGTTTCTGTTTCGGAGCCAAGAACATCTACTCTTCACTCCTCAAGCTTTCTGAGTTATTGTCAGCTTCTTCGAGACAATCAGCTTTCCAGTTCGGTGTTGGTGTGACGTCACGATCCAGTGATCGCATACTTCCTGCCCGCTGATCTGTGCAGTGGTCTGCATCCAGCTGGTGTGCGATTCCCTGGGCGCTTCGGCATCGACTGCGAAGTTTCCTCTTCTAAAAGAGCTCACATGTGGCACGTCCTTTTCAGGATGTCTCACCCATGTGCTTCTGGGTGTGGTCGGTCTCTGCCACCTTCCGATGGGCACAATCACTGCCTGACGTGCTTGGGCTTTCAGCACACTCAGGCAGTGATTGTGGATGAGTCATATTCCCACTGCGGCAACATGCCCATCTCGGTGCTACGGTCGAGACTCAATGAACTCCATACCAGAGCGAGAGTCCCCTCTGCCACACCCCAATCTACGGTCTCCATGAGAGGCAGCACTTTGGCTGGTGGCCAGGGTGACCTGAGGGTGACGGTGTGGAACAAAGCCCCGACGCTCATGCCTCGGGCCAAACCCCCGTCTAGCGTGCCGCACCACTTTGCGTTCAGGCTGAAACATAGGGGCTGGCTCCTGCTGACACCCGTCAGGCCACGCCCCCAATACCTTTCTTCCCGGAGGTGCATGAGGAGGTCGCACGGTCCTGGAAGTACCCTTTGTCTTCCCGTGACCGTTCGGCGGCCTCCTCCGCCTTCGATGGGGCCGCGGCTCATGGGTACACTGGGGTCCCCCCAGTTGAACATTCTGTTGCGATGCAACTGTGTCCACAGAGCGCTTCAACCTGGTGTGGTGACCCAAAGCACCCCTCCAAGGCCTGTAGGTTCACATCAACTCTGGTGGCAAAATCCTACAGAGCTGCGGGGCAGGCCGCCACCTCTTTGCATGCCATGGCTACCCTTCAGGCCTACCAGGCCAGGATGCTCTGCGACATGCACGAGAGTGGAGCTGAACCAGGGCTCAAAAATGAGCTGCGTGCCGCCACCGACCTCGCTCTCCGGGCGACGAAGGTGGCCGTGCGCTCCCTGGGCCAGGTGATGTCCACAGCCGTGGTCCAGGAAAGACAGCTCTGGCTCATCCTGGCCGATATGCGGGATACAGAGGGGACACGGTTCCTCGACGCCCACATATTCCAGGATGGGCTATTCAGCGGGGCGGTTGAAAGCTTCACCCAACAGTTCTCAGCTGCTCAGAAGCAGACTGAGGCTATTAAGCACATACTGCCCCGGCGGCCAGCAGCTGCCTCCACCCAGCCACTGGCACAATCAACTCAGTCTGCTCCCCGCCGAGGGCGCCCTCCTGCGGCACCCGCCCCTCTGCATGGCCCCAGCAGCAGCCTTCACCCGGGCCGCGCCGTGGAGGACGCCGCAGGAAAGCGCCCCAGTCCGCTCCAGCCCCACAGCCCACAATAAAAAACTGCAGGCTAAGCGGCGCTCCTGACGCATCAGGGTGGTCTGCGCTCCCGCCGTATGTCTCAACTTACCCGCCATCTCGTCCTATGGAGTCAGAAGCACCTGAGGTCCCTTCGTGCTGTCCATATCCCGGAAGAACTGAACCGTGCAGCCGACGAGCTCTAATGGTCTCAGCCACTTCCTGGAGAATGGAGACTCCATCCCCAGACGGTCCAGCTGATTTGGGAACAGTTCGGCAACGCACAGGTAGATCTGTTTGCCTCCCACGACTCTTCCCACTGCAACCTGTTCTATTCCCTGACCGAGGGCACGCTCGGCTCGGATGCACTGGTGCACAACTGGCCGCGGGGCCTACGCAAGTATGCGTTTCCCCCAGTGAGCCTTCTCACACAGGTTCTGTGCAAGATCAGAGAGGACAAGGAGCAGGTCATTTTGGTCGCCCCGTACTGGCACGGCCGGACCTGGTTCTCAGAACTCCTACTCCTTGCGACAGCCCCTCCCTGGCCGATTCCTCTGAGGAAGGACCTTCTTTGGCACCCGTGTCCCCATCTTTGGAACCTCCACGTGTGGCTCCTGGATGGGACGCTGCAGGTTTGCGTACCCTACCACCTCCGGTGGTGGCTACCATCACTTCCGCTAGGGCAGAGTCTACACGACACGCCTATGTGTTGAAGTGGAACCTCTTCTTCACCTGGTGTTCTTCTCGCCAAGAAGACCCCTGGAAATGCCCGATCGGGTCCATGCTCTCGTTTCTCCAAGAAGGGGTGGAACGAAGGCTTTCTCCTTCCACCCTCAAGGTTTATGTAGCCACTATATCAGCCTACCATGACCTTGAGGAGAACAAAAAGGTAAGTCAGCACGACCTGATCATCTGGTTCCTGAGGGGAGCCAGGAGACTGAATCCTCCTCGCTCTCCCCTCGTGCCCTCTTGGGACCTCGCAGTAGTTTTAGATGCTCTGCAGAGGGCTCCCTTTGAGCCATTGCGGTAAGTAGATCTTAAGTTCCTGTCAATGAAGACAGCGCTCCTGATCGCTTTGGCCTCCATCAAGAGGGTAGGGGACCTGCAGGTATTTTCGGTTGACGAAGGGTGCTTGGAGTTCGGGCCATGCAATTCTCACGTGATCCTGAAACCCCGGCCTGGAAAATTTGCCCAAGGTTCCCACCACTCCATTCAGAGACCAGGTGATGAACCTGCAAGCGCTGCCTTTGGAGGAGGCAGACCCAGCCTTGGCACTGCTCTGTCTAGTACGAGCTCTCCGCGCTTACTTAGACAGGACGCAGTGTTTCAGGACCTCAGACCAGCTTTTTGTCTGTTATGGGGAGAAGCTGAAGGGAAAGGCTCTCTCAAAGCAAAGGTTGTCTCACTCGATAGTGGATGCCATTGTTTTGACTTACCAGATGCTGGGGCGTCCATGCCCCCTTGGGGTTAGGGCTCACTCCACCCAGAGTGTAGCCTCCTCTTGGGCTTTAGCGCATGGCGCTTCGCTGACAGACATATGCAGAGCTGCAGGCTGGGCGACACCTAACACATTCGCAAGATTCTACAATCTCTGAGTGGAGCCTGTGTCCGACTATGTACTCACCTCTACTAGTGGCCGGTAATGGACTAGGCTCAGGTGTCTTCGCTTGCTCGCCATTCCACTCCGCGGACTGAATACGTGCAATATTTTTCCTCAGGTGAGCTTTCCGGAAGCCCTGAGCTCCTCCAGCACTGTCGACGCCGACACCAGTAAGTCTGCCCTCTCGAGCCCAGACCCTCATGTCAGGCCGACCCCCACACGTGTATTTCCACCGTAAGCCTCCTTGAGCAGGTGTCTTTCCCTTGGCAAGCCCTTGCCACCCTGGGGTTAAAAACCCACCTTCGGCTGGTACCCCAGAGCTCTCCATATGCAGCCCTTAGGGTGTCAAATGTGTATTCCTAAGTCCTCCCTACGGGCAGGCGTCTTGGCGCATTTCCACCTGGAATATGCTTCCCAGTGTACCTTGGTATTCCTGTGATAAGTGGGAGTCCTTCGTCCGTACTAGTCTTACGACAGGGTACTCGCACTTACGCAGGGCACTAGAAAACAGCAGAGTGGAGTGATTACATTATGACCCCCATTCGTCAGTCACTGACGTTACTCTGAGTGACTGAACGAAAGAGAATGTCTCGGTTACGTATGTAACCCTCATTCCCTGAGGAGGGAATGGAGACGTAACGTTCCTCTGCCACATCTGCTGTACCGCTGGAACGGCCGGGAGTTCAGTCTTGGCTCCTCAGCAGGTAAACATAATTTGATATTGCCAGCGTACGTCCTTATATACCCACGCGGTGGGGCGGAGTTATGCATGCAAATTCCGCATGCCCATGACTGGGCGTTTTCTAAGATCTCGAAGATGATAGGCTTTTAGGCGAAACCCCCATTTGTCGGTCACTGACGTTACGTCTCCATTCCCTCCTCAGGGATTACATACGTAACAGAGACGTTTTTCATGCACTTGTAATAATAAAAGTTCTACATATATACATACATACTGTTGAATGGCAATTGCAAGATGTAATAGTGGTATTTTTGTTACATTTTATATTGCCATTGGTTTAATTGGTTGATAGGTTAAAATGTTAATAGAAGGTAAAAATGTTAATAGAAAAAAAATTATAATCTTTTTAAAATTTAATTACTTTCTGGACTCGGGCGGACTCGACTCGGCCGATAAGAACTCGGACTTGAGTCCAACTCTGCCCCCTTTGGACTCGGACTTGATTGTTTAAGACTTGGTCTTGACTCAAACTCAACAAAGGTGGACTCAGACCCAACACTAGTGAACACACCCTTAGTTCCCAATGTCTGTCAGTATATAGCTTAAACACAGGTGTGTGTATGAATATATGATTATTATACAGCTATTTTCCAAATTTCAAAGCCAGTTAACAGTTTTTAATAGCCAGTTACAGGCATTTTCAAAATGTAATACATTGAAAATGAAAATTGAAATACAATTCTTGTGTCAACAAAGGTCAGCTCAACTGCCTTTCACTTACCTGTAGTTGACAGGCCAGCGGACCATCCACATGCGGTGGTAAGACAGGGAGGTGACTGAGAAACAGGTGACCAGGGTAAGGGTGTAGAAGGTGGAGACAAAGACCTTGCAGAGTCCTTCGTTCCACTCATAGTTGGAGTGTTGTCTGCGCAGCTGAATGACACAGTACATAGTGATGGGGATGCCCATGTTGAGAATATGCGTGCCAGCCAGTGTGCAGATGAGGAATTCCAGTGGCTTCCACTTCTTCTGCTTGGCACTCACACTCAGGATTCCCCAGGCATTGGCCAGGATGGACACTCCAGAGCAGACCAGCCAGGCCAGTGCATTAGTGCTGATGACCTCATCGTTCATGATGGAGCAGCCTGCTGGTGAGAGCTGGTGGGGGGTGGAATGGTTAAAGGTATGGGAGCAGCCGCTGGCAGAGGCAGGTGCCAGGCCCAAACAGGCATTCCTACAGGGACGGGCAGCCCTTCCTCTGGATGTGCTGAGAGGATAGGGTGAGTGGCATAGCAGTGTGAGGGGGCACTGGGGTCGGACAGAGGAGGAGAATGTTCACTAAGAGCCAGTTCAGTGTTGTAACAATCCTGCAAAAGAAAGGACAAATCCGGTCTTTAAAGAGTGGCATTCAACTAACTTCAGATAACTTCAATTTAACTAGATTTAGGCTTCCTATGCATATTGACCACTAATTTCCATTTACTTTTCCAGTCATTCATGGTTTTTACAATTATTTAATAGAGATTTCTGGGCCAGATTAACATTTGTATTTCAGTAATCCAGTGGTTCTCAATTCCAGTCCTGGTGGGCCACCTTTCTGCACATTGTGTCTCTCTTATCTAACATACCTGATTCAGATGATCAGCTTGTTAGGAGAGAGCTCCATAAACTGAACTGGTTGGCTAGTTCATGGGTGAATCTGAAATCGCATACTTCCTTACTATATAGTAGGTGAAAAACAGTATGTGAATTCACAGTACTCATAAAAGAGTAGGCAAAAAGTTCCCGGATGGTCTATTACATAATACATTTCCATATATAGGAAACTATTGCTTATATTTTTCAATATACTGCAATACATGCATTGACATTGTATGGCTATATATATATTAATACACATACAAATATTCAGAAATGAAGACATTAATAGCATTACAGTTTTATCCTTTATTGTGTAGCTTACTATATATTGCATGTTCCCATATTAATGTGAATTTATGTACACACATATACATACTTTTACAGAATGAGTGGTAACACTTTAGAATAATGGTCATTAGTTAACATTAGTTAACTACATAAGTTAACATTAACTAATAATGAACTGCACTTATAAAGTATTTATCTTTGTTAATGTTAATTTTAACATTTACTAATGCATTATTAAAATCTTGTTAACATTAGTTAATGCACCGTGAACTAACATGAACAAACCATGAACAGCTGTATTTATATTAACTAACGTTAACAAAGATGAACAAATACAGTAACAAATGTACTGCTCATGATCACTATACAAAATCAGGCATATATACCAATAACAACAACAGTAATAATAACACCAATTACTTAGAATCTTTCAATTTAATATTTGACAGAAATTCTAAAATTACTCCAGGAGAAACCTTTTTAAAAATGTCCATTAAAGGGATGGTTCACCCAAAAATGAAAATTCTCTCATCATTCTGCTGAACACAAAAGAAGATGTTTTAAAGAATGTTTGTAACCAAGCAGATAGAGCAACTATTGGCTACCATAGTAGGGAAAAAATACTATGGTAGTCAATGGTTGCTCTATCTGCTTTGTTACAAACATTCTTCAAAATATCTTCTTTTGTGTTCAGCAGAACAAAGAAACTCTTACAGGTTTGGAACAACTTGAGGGTGAGTAAATGATGACAGAATTTTCATTTTTGGGTGAACTATCCCTTTAATGTGTTTTTTGAATAAAACCGTTCTCTAATATTATTTTAAAAAGGACATTCTATTAAAAAATGTTTTATACTCGTGAAATTCTTATAAAGATCACAAACCGGTTTCTCTTCCCCCTTCAATAAATATGAATGAGTGAGTCTTGAATGTCCAATTGGGCATCTCGTATATACAACCTGGTCATATCTATTTTCAAAATAATAACTATAACTCCTTGATTTAAAACTGGATTCACCTCATATAATTTGTTATTTACACATTTGTTCCATTCCATTTGCCATTTATTGTAAATGTACAGGTTCAATATGGGTTTTACGTCAGATGCTGGTATTTTACATTCTGTCATTTCCAACTGAAGTGCTTCCTTTGCTGCTTTATCTGCTTGTTCATTACCAGTCAAACCCATATGGCCTGGTATCCAACAAAAAACAATATTAACATCTTGTTTCTTTAAAGAGTCCACTTTTCCTATTATGCTGGTAATTATAGGATGTTCAGTTTTCAAAGAATCAAGTGCTTGTAGGCAGGATTTAGAATCTGTGCAAATTAAAAAGTTACGTTGTTGTTCCTTCTCTATTTTTTCAAGAGCTAGAAGTAATGCACAAGCTTCAGCTGTGAAGACTGAACTAAACTGAAATAAAACAAATCTTTATAATTTTTATGTGGTGAATTTTTTAATACAGAAGTGGAATAAACATTAATGATCTCCTTTATACTGTAATCATCCATCTGAAATGGCAAGACACTACAAGAATTGATATTGCAGAAAACCAGGCCATAATAACAGTCACTCACACAGTTAGATTCTTATGGATAAACTCTTCAATTTTGTGTTTTTCACAGCATTGTCCTTTCAAACAAATCTGATAAGCACCAATCCATTTGCTTTTGTTGTATCAACACATACAGAAGCAATGAGCAATAATGACAACTGAGAATATTTTTTGCCAAAGATGCCTATGACAAAGCCAATATCATGTCAATATTTATGTATTATGAAGGGTATATGGTCAATTTTTCAAGTCTTTGTCATAGAATCCCTGTTGGACCATTTTTTAAGTTGGTGTGTAATACCTTCCAGAATGTTGGACATCTATGGACATCAAATACAGTGAATTAAACATAGCTACATATTTAAAAATGTATTTATTTTTTTACAGGAAACGTATACATTTAAACCAACATAGTATATCTAACATACGCACACATAATAACTATTTATACCATGGTCTGTCTGAATTCTCGATTCTGATTGGTTGGAAATGTGTGCAATAAAACCGTTTAATGCACAGGTAGTTCCAAGTCATTTTAATCACCGTTCAATAGTAATGTGCTGTTTTCATTGAAGCGCACACACACATACTGTATGTCATTCGCACACAGAGCGGAGATCACGCTGTGCACACACACACACACACACACACACACACACACACACACACACACACACACACACACACACACACACACACACACACACACACACACGTGTCAGGCGGTTCTTTGCCTCTACACTCTAAAAAATGCACAGTTAGCCGTGGATTATCCATTACTTAACTCACATGACATGGCCATATTTATCACATTTTCACCTTTCTCACATATAGCATCTTAGCATGCTAATATCGAAAGACTCTTAACCATTAGCTGTTTGCTTCAGCACTCACCTCTCTTTAACAAACCCAAATCCCGAAAAGTTGGGACATTTTGTAACAAGATTATGTGATTTGTTAATTCTTTTTAATCTATATATATATATATATATATATATATATGCTTAAAATATTTTCAAAGTTTTCACTGACCAACTTAAGTCTATTTTGTAAATAAATATTACCCTCTACGAGGCGCCTCTATGCGTTGAAGTGGAACCTGTTTGTCGATTGGTGCTCTTCTCAACGAGAAGACCCCTGAAGACGTTCGATGAGTTCTGTGCTTTCCTCCCTACAAGACGGGTTGGAGCGAAGACTGTCTCTCTCCACCCTCAAAGTTTATGTTGCCGCTATTGCCGCAAACCATGACATGGTAGATGGTGAGTTCTTGGGGAAGCAAAATCTGATTGTCAGGTTCCTGAGGGGGGCGAGGAGACTAAATCCGACTCGCTCTCCCTCTATACCCTCTTGGGACTTAACTCTGGTGCTAACCGCACTACAGAGAGCGCCCTTTGAGCCTGCACTGCACTGGCCTCTATCAAGAGGGTAGAGGACCTGCAGACATTTTCGGTCGATAAATCGTGCCTGAAATTCGGGCCCGGTAACTCTCATGTAATCCTGAGACCCCGGCCCGGATATGTGCCCAAGGTTCCCACCACTCCCTTCCGGGACCAGGTGGTGAGCCTGCAAGCGCTGCCTTCAGAGGAGGCAGACCCAGCCCTAGCTTTTCTCTGCCCTGTTCATGACCTGCGGACCTACTTGGACAGAACGCAAAGCTTCAGGACCTCAGAGCAGCTCTTCGCCAGCAGAAGGGAAAGGCTGTCTCCAAGCAGAGGATGGCCCACTGGATAGTGGATGCCATCGTCTTGGCGTATGAAACCCAAGACGTGCCCTGCCCGCTCCGGATAAGGGCACACTCCACTAGGGGTGTGGCTTCTTCCTGGGCATTGGCTTGTGGCACCTCGCTGACAGATATTTGTAGAGCTGCGGGCTGGGCGACATCTAACACATTCGCTAGATTTCATAGTCTCTGTGTAGAGCCGGTATCTTCCTGTGTGCTCGCTTCAGACAGTCAGTAACACTGAAGTGCCCGTTCTAAGTGTCGGCTTGCTGCGCCATTCCCTTCCCCATGGAACAGATACATGCGCTTATCTGCTCCAGTCGAGTTCCCCAGAACGGCGAACCCTGTTGAGTCCTCCACAACCCGCAGCAGTTGGACATGGCGGACCGTCCGACGCCAGGTCTAACACTCGTTCCATATGTTGTGACCCTCACGGCAGTCCCATATGTGTATTCTTCCATGGTACGGCTCCCGACGGTGAGCCCATATCTTTCCCACGGTGCTCGCTCTGCCATCTCAGTCAGGTGTTGTTCCCCCGCCTGCAATGGCCGGGGCCACCCCTGGGACTTCCGTATGTTGCACTGCCCAAGGCCAGTCCATACGTGTATTCTCCACATGGTAACTCCCTCCGGGCATGATGTGGCCTCCAGAGCGGCCCCCCTGGGCACGCAATCCCAGCGTTGTAATAGTCTGCTGAGTGGGTCTTGCAGGACAGCAGCAGTGACTCTCCCTGCATGAGTTTTCCCGCCCGGAACAGATGGAGTCTGAGGGGCTCTTCGCTGTGCGCTGGAAGTGGTAGTAACTGTGGCATTTTAAAAGGGATCCCGATTTGTCGGTGACATCCGATGTATGTCGAACGTGACCGACTGAAAGGGAACGTCTCGGTTACGTATGGTAACCCTCGTTCCCTGAAGGAGGGAACGGAGACGTACGTCCCGTCACCACAGTTGCTGGACCATCACTGCATGGTCGAGTCACTAGTTCGGCTCCTCAGTGAAAAACAATAGTGCGCTGCATCCGCTTCCGGTTTATACCCGCTGTGCGGGCGGAGCGTGAGATGCAAATCTTGCACGCCAATGGCCATTGGCCTGTTCTCTATATCTCGAAGCTGATAGGGCTCCCAGAAGTGATCCAAATTCGTCTGTGACGTCCGACGTACATCTCCGTTCGTTCCCTCCTTCAGAGAACGAGGGTTACCATACGTAACTGAGACGATTTCTGTTATGCAGGCAGTCCCTTTGTGTTGATTAACAATATTCCTTGGCTCACGTGTAATGGACTAGCTGCTAGTGCCAGAAATAAGAGTCCCATGTTTATAGACACTCAAGTCCATGAGCAAACAGTCCATTTAAGAAATAGTCCATTCCACTGCAAAAATATTTTAAATTCTGGTTGATGCCTAAAAAAAATTCTCAAAAGGTTGATTCTCAAAAGCATTTCAACTAAAGTTTCAAAGTGTTCAGTTAATTTAGTTTGTCTATGCCTTTTAACAGTCTACCTCCACTTTGCCTAACAACTGTTTATTCTGTGTGAGTACAACAGTTGCAACAGTCCCTTGTTTAGCAACAGTTAATTCCAATTAATTAGGGCAGTCAGTGTAAGTATGTATGATGGCAATTTATATCATTACAGTCCTTCGATGCCATCTGAGACCTGATCAAGTGAAAGTGCATTGTTGTTTGTTTGTTTGCATTTTAACTGACTGGATAACAGATAAGTGAGGGCTAGTAAATCGACATTGCCCTGTTGAAAAAAAAAAAACATATGCTGGTTAGATATGTTTTGAAGCATGGCAGATGGTCCTAAGCTGGTTCTGAGAAACTAGCTCCAGCTCAGGACCAGTTTATAATCAGCTCAGGACCAGCTTAAACCAGCTCATAACCAACTATGGACCAGAATAAACCAGCTGCCATGCTTCAAAACATACCTAACCAGCATATGCTGATTTTATCAACAGAGTGGTACCCAATAATTTTTATTTGGTGGTAAGTGGTAAGAGGTAAATTATCACAGGGGAGAAGATGATTACGATGCAACACTCAATGCAATCGCAATGCAATTACGATGCAATCGCCCTGCTCTGGTATCACTTAATAGATTGGAGTATCCTCAGCAGCCTAGAAGATGACAATTTTTGAAGTTAAAGCATACACTTGCAAGAACCGAGTAAAATGGTTATGCCCATGCCAAATGGGGTGCCCATGTCTATGCATGTTTTTTTTTTCTGTTTTATACATGAACAGTTTATCATCATGTAGGGTTCAATACATGGGCGTCGGAAGCAAAAAAAATGTGGGTGGGTCCTCATAAAGTAGAAATATACTGTTCTGCTTGCAAAATGTATAGTTTGGAAAGACAAAATTACGGAAATCGCCAAATAATTGAGAGTGGCAGTAGTGTAGCGGTAAGACACACAGCATCTAGTTTTGACACAAATCGACCTCGGTTCGAGTCCGGCTTTCGCCGAACTCAATCTTCTCTCTTTTCCCATCACATATCAGATCGGAAAGGCATTTATTTTCAATAAAAATGAAGAAAATATTAGAAAAGTGGAAATAAAGCATCTAACGTGTTTAATAATAAGTGTTTATCGGTTAGGGGTAGGTAAACAGACATGTGCTGAATGTTACAATGGTTCCGACGCCCATGGTTCAATATACTTTTGCATTTGCATTTGCCTCATCTCTGATGAGGCTAGTAGTGCGTCAAGGCCCTGATTGCCTATCTCATTGAGAAGTTCTTTCAAGACAATACTCTTAAACTAGGCAGGCAACACTAGCTGCATTTGTTGTGATGTTTTGTGGTATATCATGCCATGCTTGTCCAATACTAGCCTTTCCCACATGCATTAGACCTCTAATTGTAGGATTGGCTGTGACCGCCACTGCTTGGATAAAGGTCTACTCTATGACTGTAAGTACTCTATGGTTTCTTTGACATTTTTGTCATCCCTCTGTGCTTGCCGGATCTCCTCTTTTGATAGTGATTTGTAAGGCTCATCAATAATTTCCATACATGCTGGTGCGCACTGTCAGACTAAGGTATATGGTGGATCTAGGTCATTCTGGACCTCCACGGCTTGTATTGTGGCTTCCACATACTTTGATGACATCTCCTCCGTACATTGTCTCATTGCTGTCTCACTCTCAACATCAATTGACATTCTGGATTGTGAATCAGCATCCACATTCTCTTCACCTGCGCGATAGCGAATGGTGAAAGTCTGCAAGTTCAACAACCCAGAGCATCACACTGCCTCTGCCGGCTTGCCTTCTTCTCATGCATCCTTTTGGAGTCTCCAATGATCCTTGAAGCTTGCAGAAAATACCGTTTTCTGATTGTTTACTTTGCTTGATATAGCAAATAATGACAGAATGAATGTGTTTAATGAGATAAATGGCTTAATTTTACGATATGTGTTTGATTAAAAATGTTTATCGATTGACAGCCCTAATATATATTATGTTTTATTAACAAAGTTCGGGAGGAACACGTTCAAATTATCTATCCAATCATCATGTCATTCTAACCAGCTGTCAGCAATCAGCAATCAACATGTCTACCCTAGGACTATATAAATACCCAGTCAACTCACCAATATTGATTGACAGTTTTTCAGCATTTGGTCTGCCAGTTTGTTGCAAATGTCCAAAATCCTTTCTCTACCAAGTGATGGCCAAATTAAGCGTTTTGAAGCATTATTGCTTTCTGATACAATTGTGTAGAAAATGGTTAATTACTCGAAGCTTCATTCAGATAGAAATTGCAACACCATCTCCTGGTGAAGTAAACGTAATGCAACTAAGCTGTCAAACATAAAATGCAAGTAGGCTTATACACTCACCTAAAGGATTATTAGGAACACCTGTTCAATTTCTCATTAATGCAATTATCTAATCAACCAATCACATGGCAGTTGCTTCAATGCATTTAGGGGTGTGGTCCTGGTCAAGACAATCTCCTGAACTCCAAACTGAATGTCAGAATGGGAAAGAAAGGTGATTTAAGCAATTTTGAGCGTGGCATGGTTGTTGGTGCCAGACGGGCCGGTCTGAGTATTTCACAATCTGCTCACTTACTGGGATTTTCACGCACAACCATTTCTAGGGTTTACAAAGAATGATGTGAAAAGGGAAAAACATCCAGTATGTGGCAATCCTGTGGGCGAAAATACCTTGTTGATGCTAGAGGTCAGAGGAGAATGTGCCGACTGATTCAAGCTGATAGAAGAGCAACTTTGACTGAAATAACCACTCATTACAACCGAGGTATGCAGCAAAGCATTTGTGAAGCCACAACACACACAACCTTGAGGCGGATGGGCTACAACAGCAGAAGACCCCACCGGGTACCACTCATCTCCACTACAAATAGAAAAAAGAGGCTACAATTTGCATGAGCTCACCAAAATTGGACAGTTGAAGACTGGAAAAATGTTGCCTGGTCTGATGAGTCTCGATTTCTGTTGAGACATTCAGATGGTAGAGTCATAATTTGGCGTAAACAGAATGAGAACATGGATCCATCATGCCTTGTTACCACTGTGCAGGCTGGTGGTGTAATGGTGTGGGGGATGTTTTCTTGGCACACTTTAGGCCCCTTAGTACCAATTGGGCATCGTTTAAATGCCACGGCCTACCTGAGCATTGTTTCTGACCATGTCCATCCCTTTATGACCACCATGTACCCATCCTCTGATGGCTACTTCCAGCAGGATAATGCACCATGTCACAAAGCTCGAATCATTTCAAATTGGTTTCTTGAACATGACAATGAGTTCACTGTACTAAAATGGCCCCCACATTCACCAGATCTCAACCCATTGGAGCATCTTTGGGATGTTGTAGAATGGGAGCTTCGTGCCCTGGATGTGCATCCCACAAATCTCCATCAACTGCAAGATGCTATCCTATCAATATGGGCCAACATTTCTAAAGAATGCTTTCAGCACCTTGTTGAATCAATGCCACGTAGAATTAAGGCAGTTCTGAAGGTGAAATGGGGTCAAACACAGTATTAGTATGGTGTTCCTAATAATCATTTAGGTGAGTGTATGTTAACGTCCCGTTTATTACGTGTTTACAGAGGCGATCAAAGCTGAAGTTTGTTAGTGCTGTGAAACTAATTTATGCATGTACATTTTACAGATACTGATGAATTTCATGTGTTCACCTTGATAATAAAACATTAAGCATGATGTGTGTGTATGTGTGTAATTATTTCTTTAGACAAGGACAGAAGATCAGACCAGCTTAAAAAAAGTTGGAAACCATCACAGAAATTCTAATGGTTTCTATTAAAATACCAATAGGAACCATTGGCTTTTACCATTTAAACCACTACAGAATTATTTTTTGTAGTGTGTTTGGGACATATTCCATTAGGATTTAAGGCCCCCACCAATAGAACCCAACACATATCAGTAGAGACCCACAGAGGCCACTATAATTCCCATTACAACCTGTAAGGCTGCTGCTGGCATGTCTGGCCGACCGCTAGATGGAACAAAAGGCCCCCCTGGACATTAACACTTGAACTACCTCCTGCATATGTAACAGGGATCTCGCTGTGTGTAATTTTCGTTACCAGGTAATAACTTTTACAAGTCATTCCAGTTCTGAATTATGTTATGATTAACTGATGATTTTATTCTTGCGGATTGGATTTCGAATTATTGCTTCATTACCTGGTCAATAAATTGTAAACGTTTGATTTTATTCTGACTGACTCTGAGACTTGTTTTTTCCAAAATAAGATTAACGGATTCGTATATTGCCACAAGGTTGCGTCAGAGATTAGCGACAGCTAATAACTGATATCAGGAAGTGTGCGGGCGACTTGGATGAGAGGATGTGTTTGTCCATCTAGGTTAACCTAGCTTGGGCGCTTCCGATGACTTCTGTTCTAATTTAATGTTACAATTGAGTTCCTGAAGGGCATCCAATGGGGCTATTGAATATATCTTTGATCGTTGCACGTGTACGGCAAATTCCTAGATATTTAGCCAACTGCCCCAGCTTCTGATCTTCGGGTCTGCTCACTTGTGTCGGAGGCCTAGGTGAGGAACTCGGAGCGATATAGTCTGCCGGATCTAAGTGGGTGAAATATAAACAGAGTTTAAGAGAATAATCAAATATTCGTTCATGTTTTAATGATGCACAGATATCATTAAAACCTTTTCATTTTTGGAGTCAGATGAAACGAGCTATTGCATGTGAGAAAATATATTGAATTTAATCTTGTTGAGTTGCGTTGCCAGGAAAGATAGTAGCGCGCAGACACCTTCTCCTGCCATTGGACGCCGAGAGTTGGGCCAGTGGGCGGGTTTACAAACCAAAATAATTCCAATGAAACCATTTAATCCAATAGAAGTTCTGTAATGGTTTCTATAGTTTTTTTTTAGCAGGGCAGTATCATGTGTGAAAGCTTTATCTTCTTTAGCTGTGGGAAGCAGAACTCTATAACTTGTTAACTGGTGGGACTGATATTTATGTATGTTGAAAAGGATGTGCTTGTGTAACTGGTTGTACTTGTATAATGTAGCATGGTTTGGCTTCACTTTTATAAGAAATACAGCCGCCAGGTTTCAAACCTGTCAACACTGGATTGGGCTGTCTAAGCAGTCAGGTGGTTCACTACAGGGCTGTGTTCAGCCCCGACAAAACATTGCAAAACTTTTTTTAAACGGAAACGGTGCTGCGTTGAACACCCTGTTCTGATGACGCAAGAGTTGCAACTATGGCAGCTGAGAAGACAATTCTTTGTGTTCTTTTTGAGGAATTTTCGGAGCCTGATGAAATCAATATAAATACGTGTTTAATACTGCAAAATACATGCAATCACTGCCCTTGCCATCCAGAATAAAAGACAACATCCCAATCCCATTTAATTAGCTTTTTTATCTCCTGGTAATCACTTCTAATTTTATTTTATTTTATTTCTTGTTCTTACTTTTTAATAGCTTGTATTTTCTTTCTCATTTTTATGTAAAGCACTTAATTACCATATATGAAATTTGCCTTGCAATGAAGCTAAAATATAAATAAATACATCATGTTGAGTTGATATATATATACTGTATAATTTTTTTTTTACGACAATCATGTCTTCTAATATCTTCAATTGTTGCATATACATACTGAGCTGCAGCGGACTCTTTAATACCGTGTGGTTTATATACATGTTGCTGCTGATTGGGCATTTTTTGGTGACACACCCACCAAACGAGATAAAACGCATCTCAAACCTGTTGCACACCGTTGCACACCTTTTCCAGGAAACATGACGTTCAACCGTAAACCGTAGCAAAACGTTGCGCACCGGTTTGAGCTTTGAACGTGCCCCAGGAGTAAACCAGTGTGTTTGCTTCAGAAGTCATTTTCACGTGACTATTGATGTAATGATACAAGCTCCGAAGCAGTGGTTCATTGCAAGGACCGTTCGAGTTTGAAGCAAGCTTCGGAGCATCGGTGTCAGATGTAACATCACTATCTCTACCCTTCCGACGATGAGTCCCTCATCTCCCAGGAATCTTCACCTCATTCATCAGATATCATGAGCACCGATGCTCCACTGGACGTCATTTCTCAACCCTGGAGCCAATACGTGGACGTCAACCCAATCGGGCTGCTCCCCGTACTCCACATCGCAGAGTATTACCCTCAGCTCCTCCAACAAGACACCAACCAGCATCTCCAGCATCTTCTTATGCCTCAGCCCATCCGACAATTCCAGCAATAGAGAAATGGACAATCGTAAACCTAAGACAAGTTTAATTTCTCTAGAAAAATTACTAAAGCACAGTTATATGCTCTGTATGTCTCTTCAAACTTCCTCCCCTTTTCCCAAATCCACTTCTCCCTCCAAGAATGCTAAAGCGAGCACAAGTCGCAAAGCTCAGTCTTTGCGTCCACAGAAAACACTGTCTTCTTCAATCACAGGACCAAGTCTTCCTTGCGCTTCAGGCCGCGGCAGCAGGCCTTCAGCAAGTTTGGGCTACGTCTGCCAGGCCTAACTCTCCTCTTCTTTACACTCTGCCCGCAGGCAGTTCCTTTAACGCAAGTATGACTCTGTTAGAAGCACAGGCTCAGCCATCGCAACTTTTTTCTCACGCCGTTTCTATTGCTCCTCCCTGTCCGTGGCCTGCAGCCCCACCACCAGACCCTAGCGCGAGGCTGCCTCCGCTAGCAGCGCAGGCTCAGACGCACTACTTTCCTTCTCAGCCCGTCTCATTTTCTAATATCTTCATTCATCCAGAGGCCAACCCGAGCGTGAGGCTGCCTCCGTTAACGGCACTGGTCAAGACCTTTTCTTCTCAGCTTCCCTCTTTTCCTAGCTTTCTCACTCCTCCTCAGGCCTCAGTTTCCGACCCGAGCGTGAGGCTGCCTCCGCTAACGGCTTCAGCCCCGGCTTCTCTTCCTCCTAATACTATCCCCCAAAACAAAACTCACTTTACCTTGTCCTCTGCAATGCCATTGCCCATCCCACCAAATGCAACAGCTTTGGAACCTACTCCCATTGCCAACAACATCAGGACTCTCTCAGAGATTCAAGCTGTTGGCGCCAGAGGCGGACCCATTCCCAACCCCAGTACCTTATTATTCAGAGCTGATATTCCCATAAACCATCCACGCCTTGACACCTCTCTCAACTACATTCTTCAAGCCGTATCCCCTTGAACCCTACAATCCTATTTGACTGCTTGGAGACATCCAAAGATCCCAACCCACACACCAAGACACCAGGAAACCCATTACCCTAGAAATCCTAACCAAATGCATCTCCACTCTCCGCAGAGGCTACCACTCCACCAACACAGCACGCACTCTCGACGCCATGTTCATACTGGCCTTTTTGGTATTCTTAGATGTTCAGAACTCACCACCACATCCAGCTTCAACCCAAAATCCATCCCACAATTACAGATTTATTAATGTAGACGACACCATCTCTTATTTTATTAAAGGGGCTATATGCAACTTTTTCCCCAAAATAAACGTAACTATAGCCTTTTTATTTTACCATTTATGACTCAAACATCTCCTGATGAGCATACTGACACCTTGTCCGCTCACAGTGGGTGCACCTATAAGCCTGTATTCTATTTTTCATATTTTCTGACGGGTCGTCTTTTCCCGCGCTGTCTGCGGATGTGACGTCAAGCGCGTTCATGTTAAACGTTTCAGATCACTCTGCCACCACCGCTAGTCAGCAAGTAGCGTACACTCGCAAGCAGTGCAATGGATTTAACGAATACACAGAAGAGACCCAGGACAACTCGGACACCAACAGTAACTCCACAGAAGACTAAAAAAGTTAAACCCCTGACAAGTGGCCAAAAAAGGTCGAAGATTGAGAGAGACCGGCGCATTGCAAGGACTAGAGTGAACATCGGCTATGAAGGGAGGGAGGGGTAGTAATTAGAGCCAAGTTTCATTTCATGTTCTGTATGACATTCAGCTAAGTACACAATTGCACACAAATATATATATAAACAAAAATAAATATGAATAGTGAATCAGTAATGTAAAGTCTTTTTGGGCGTCTAGAAAAGCGCTATATAAAACTGATGGATTATTTATTATATAGCCATGTAAAGCTACATTATATTGTATAATTATAATATATAATTACATTTTATTTCACATAAGACATGTAGTCAATAAATATTGCTAAATAGTATTATGTATATGTGTCTTTCATACTTGGTGATAGTAAGCTACTTGTGTATAATAAGTGGTCAAGGACAGTGCTCAGTCGTCAAGGACAGTGCTCAGATTTGTGTTTTTAATATTCTACGAAAGTTTCGGTCTGTGCGCCCTTCATCAGCGTGTATACCAATGGCGAAATGGGTTTATTTATTTATTTAATGTATTAATTTTTTGTGTAGTTTGTCAGCTACACGTTTGACGTTTTGATAAGAGAACACTTATCTCAAACAATATATGTATTTGACTGTTCTTACCTCTATAAACATAATGTTGACCTCCTTGCAGCAGATGACTTGTGAAGTGTGCACGTACGAGCGCGAGCTGCGAGAGCGAGCAGAAATGAAGAGCATTTCTTTTTTTTGGCCACAGGTGTCAGTCGCGAGTTTAAATTTCAGAAAAACGCATATAGCCCCTTTAAACAAAGTAAAACAGACAAAATAAAAAGAAGCCATTTCATTTACATCTTTAACCCTCTAGGCACCATGGTCGAGTTTACTCGACAAGATGCGGCACTGAATAAAACGGCCGATTTTGTCAAATAGGGTGTCAAATTTCGTTTGACCTCCCCTCCACTAGATGTCAGACATATCATACTTCATCCCGACACAAAAAAACGTCATGCTTCTATTCAAAATCTTCGAGCAAGAGCGCATTGAGTCAGTGCGAACAAACGCGAAGCTAGTGTGCGCGTGAGCCATCTTATCAGAGCAATATTGTCAACGTCAGCGAGTATTTGCATTAGATTATTATTTTCTAATGGCATCAATAAAGCTTACCCACAATGAAGTGTTGGGTCTTCTATTCGCGGACCCTGATTCTGAAGGGGAATATCTGATGACGGTGATTCTGAAAGTGAAAGTATAGCCCTACACCAAGCACAAACGGTGAATCCTTTGCCCAATGGAAATGGTCATTCGCCCAATGTCAGTGGTGGGAACACAGTGGTGTTTCGCGGGGTCGGAGTGTTCATCGTGAAGTTATCAGGCGTGTTACGCCGGCTTCACAACGCACACGTTTTTGCGTTGGCCGGGCAGCATTTGTCTCACGCAGCTGAACCGTGTGTATTGCAAATACAGTTAGTGGGCAATGTGGAGGCAGGGTGGGGAGTCACAATGACAATGACAGGCGCGCGCGTGCGTGCGTCTGTCTCTCGTCTTGTCTCGTATCTCACTCATGATCTCTGCCTTGCCGTGGCGAGTGAGCTTTTGAACTAAACAGGTCTTGTCTACTTGTGTTTGTGTGTCATATGAATAATATATATGTGCCCCATACATGGAATCAGAGTGCCTACTGTATGTAGTAGGCACTCCGCTGCATGCATTCGGTTTGTTTCTACCATTTATTAGTAACGATTTACACAGTTTGTTTACTATTTACTATTTACCTGAGCATTCAGTATTGTGCAATATAGCATACAGAAGGTGAGGGACATTTTTGGGGGAAAGAAGTTCTGCATTTTATCATTTAAACATGTGACTTTTCATCAAAATTCTATAATTCAAGGTGACCACCACCATATGACGTCATAATATGCAAATTAGATGGGACAATGTAATCCCTACATAAACTTTGGGTCATCCTTAATATTTCTCTAATTTACAGAAAGTCTCTATCTTTTATCACTTTTAAGATATAGCCTTTTGAAATTAAGATGTCAAAATCGAACGTTTTAGGAAAAAACCTCTGGCGCCTAAAGGGTTAATCTCCCTGCACCAATTCACTCGTACCAAACCCTTATTTTTTATTTTATTAGCTTATTTAAACTTCAGAAATGCTCAGGCTAAACTCCCATCCGACCCACTCTTTGTTGATGTTTCCAACCACCCTGTCACACGTTTTTGGTTCCAAAAAGACCTTAAATCCATCTTGATTCAATCAGGCATCCAAGCAGACCACTTTTCCAGCCATTCATTCCGCATGGGAGCAGCAACTACATCTACCCAAAAAGGCCTTTCCCAGCACCAGATTCAAACACCCGGTCGCTGGTCTTCCCGATCAAATCGCATCCATATCAAAGAAGCCAAATGAACACTAGGTTTTCAGCTCCAGCCTCGCCCTCCCACACATACCCACAAGCCCACATATCTAACTCATCTAATACCATCATTCCAACAAATGGGAATTTGTTGTTGAAATGGGAAATTGATGTTTCCTTCTGCTCCCGCAGGAGCTCAGCTCTTCCAACTAATGTCTCCACTGCCACAGCAGTGATGTCACCTCTGCTCCTGCAGGAGCTCAGCTCTTCCAACTAATGTGTCCACTGACGCAACAGTGATATTTCCTTCTGCTCCCGCAGAAGCTCAGCTCTTCTGACTAATACCATATATAGACTGCCAGGGCCCTATGTTGATTTCTTAAAAGTGTTTGCAGATTTTCTATCAGACCTAATGGTTACTGTCGATAAAGCACTGATTGTCGGTGATTTGAACATTCACGTAGATAATACAAACGATGCGCTAGGGGTTGCGTTTACAGATTTATTAAACTCCTTTGGGGTCAAGCAAAATGTAAGAAATGGGCCCACTCATCATTTTAATCATACACTAGATTTAATTATATCACATGGAATCAATCCTACTGATATAGACATCATACCGCAAAGTGATGATGCCACTGATCACTACCTTGTAACATGCACACTGCGTACTGCTGATATTTTACATACTGCTCCGTGTTATAGACCAGGAAGAACAATTCTCCCAAACACTATTAATAAATTCACAAATAACCTACCAGATTTATCTCAGCTACTCAGTGTACCCAATCACACAAATTAACTAGAGGAAATGACTAGCAGTATGAGCACCATTTTCTCTAGTACATTAGAAACGGTTGCACCGATCAGATTAAAAAAGGTGAGAGAGAAAAGCACTGCACCATAGTACAACAATATTACTCACGCTATCAAGAGAGAAACTCATAATCTAGAGCGCAAATGGAAACAAACACATTTAGAGGTCTTTAGAATCGTGTGGAAAGACAGCACTTCCTGTTATAAAAAGGCTCTAAAAGCAATTATAAATGTACAAACGTTGACAGGGTTTTACGATTCAGCCTCAATTATCATCCCTGAAGAATAACTGTAGTGCTTTACAACCATAGGACAGGAAGAGCTAAATAAACTAATCATTGCTTCTAAACCAACAACATTTTTGTTAGATCCAATACCAACTAAACTACTGAAAGAGTTGTTACCTGTAGCAGAAGAGCCTCTTAATAATATTAATTCATCTTTAACTCTAGGTAATGTCCCAAGACCATTCAAGATGGCAGTTATTAAACCTCATACCATTAATTATATTAGTTATCATTAAGAAACCACAACTAGATCCAAATTAATTGGCAAATTACAGACCTATTTCAAATCTTCCATTTCTGTCTAAAATACTAGAAAAATTGTGTCTGTTTAATTATGCTCTTACTTAAAAGAAAACGATATCTATGAAAAATATCAGTCTGGATTCAGACCGAATCATAGCACAGAAACTGCGCTCGTTAAAATCACAAATGACTTACTCTTAGCTGCTGACCAAGGCTGTATCTCAATATTAGTTTTACTTGATCTTAGTGCAGCATTCGACGCCATAGATCATAAAATACTCTTAGATCGTCTACAAAATTACACTGGTATTCAGGGACAGGCATAAAAGTGGATAAGATTGTATCTATCAGAGAGTTACCAATTTGTTTATTTAAACAGGGAACAATCTAAGATAACGTCGGTAAATTATGGAGTGCCGCAAGGATCTGTGTTAGGCCCTCTGCTATTCTCAATATATATGCTGCCACTTGGTAATATTATAAGAAAACATGGAATTAGTTTCCACTGTTATGCCGATGATACTCAGTTATATATTTCAGCACGACCAGATGAAATCTCTAAATTATCCAAGCTAACAGAGTGTGTTAAAGATATAAAATATTGGATGACCTGTCATTTTCTCCTACTAAATTCAGATGAGACTGAAGTATTACTTATTGGACCAAAAACTGGTACACAGAACTTCATCTGCTACAGTTAAAGACCTGGGTGTTATATTAGACAGAAACTTGTCTTTTGAAAATCATATTTCAAATACTACAAAAACAGCCTTCTTCCACCTCAGAAACATCGCTAAGCTACGAAACATGCTATCTGTCTCTGATGCAGAAAAGTTAGTTCATGCATTTATGACCTCTAGACTAGATTACTGAAATGCACTACTAGCTGCCTCCTCAATAAATAAGCTACAATTAGTCCAAAATGCAGCTGCTAGAGTTCTTACTAGGCTAAGAAAATATGATCACATAACACAAATTCTAACATCTCTACACTGGTTAACTGTTAAGTTTCGTATCAATTATAAAATATTGCTACTGACCTATAAGGCCCTAAATGGTTTAGCTCCTGTGTATTTAACTGATCTTCTATCGCCTTATAACCCATCACGATCTTTAAGATCACTAAAGTCTGGGCTTCTGGTAATACCGAGGATATCTAAGTCCACTAAAGGAGGTAGAAAGTTTTCATATTTGGCACCTAAACTATGGAATAGCCTTCCTAATAAAGTTCGGGGCTCAGACTCACTCCTCCAGTTTAAATCTAGATTAAAGACGCATCTCTTTAGCCAGGCATTCACATGATGAATCTCCTAACCGTGTACACTATAGTTATATCAGTGCACATGACTGTCTTTGTTTAATGCTTTGAACAGCAGCTACGCGAATTATTTTTCTGTTCTGTTTTATCTCGGGACACCCATCCCGAGGTAACTAGAGAGTCCGTCAGCTCCAGTCTGGATCCAGCTTGCGTTGCAGTTGTAATTTTTCCTAAACTTTTTTTTAATCTTCTCCTCCGTCTCCGACCAAGTCTCTCCTTGTGACTCCTGTATCCCGTCGAATACCAGGTTATTTTGCCTGATTTGACTCTCCAGATACTCCATTTTGTCTGAGACCGCCATCAAGCTGTCGCAGACTTTAAAGATATCAGTTTGCATTGAGGTACTGCGTTCCTTCAGATCTATTGTCTCACTTTTAATATCATCCACTTCTTTTTGTGTATACTGCAGGCTGGTTTTTATTTCTTGTAGTTCCATGGTTATTGACTCTACAGGGATTAAAGAAAAAAAAAAATCCTGTGCCTGAACTTTTTTTTCTGTGGGGTTGGGGGCTGGGTGAGTGAAAAAATACGTCATTTGGCAAACAAAAGAAAAAAACAACAGTATAATAATGTATCTGCCAGGGGCGGAGCCAGACATTTTAAAGATTCGGGGCTTAGCCCAAATCTATTTTGTTCAATGACATTTTAATACGGCTTTATCAACTTTACTGACTTTAAGGAACATTGTTGTACTAGACTGGAGTAAAGTTCATAATGATCATGATCAGTTTTTCCCACAGGATTTTGTAAAGCTATGTAGGGTGGACATCTGTCCCTCTACGGGGATTCAAGGGAAGCCCGATGTATGTTGGAGAGCCAAAAAATGTTGATGACAAACAAACAAAAAAATCTCAGGAAATTGGATAAAAACAGGGCAAATACATTAAAGAAAATTAGCAAATATGACTAAAATGCCCAGGTCAAAACGGCAATCAAGAAATGAATTGACTTAACCCTCAGAAAAACATCATTTTCAATGTCAACAGTAAGAATAAGCCAATTTATGTGCAAAAGGTACAAATATAAGAGATCGGAAAAAACAATGTAATACGCAGGCATTTTACACCAGGGCCATAGCCACGTGGCCCCTTCATTTACATGTCCGGCCCCCCAGATTACGGATTGCTTAAAATAAAATAATGGATTGAGCGCACAACGGCAAACAGAGGTGTGAGCTTGTCAAGCACACATCCCTTTTTCAAAGACATCGCTGGAAGTTTGAAGTTCAGTCGGATATTTTAAACATAATTGCTTTCATGTCGTGCCTGTGGAAGCCGTTTAGCCCTTCACAGAGGAACAGCGGACATGCACGGAAGCATATTAAATTATTATTATAATTAGGCTACTTTTATTATTAAATTAATATTAGCTAGACCTACTACAATTCATAAGCCCCACAATATTTCACAGCGCATCAACGCAACCGACATCCTGCTACTCTGAGTCTGCTACTCATTTCAAAAATTTGTTTAACACAAAATACTTCTCGATTCACGAAAATAGTTTTTGTCCCCCACAATACGCCACTAGTGAAATATTAAAAAATAAATGTTATTAATCTCTCATCATCTCTAATAGAATATGCGCCCGTAATGCAGAGTCAGATAAACAGTTTTTTTACTTTCACTTTAAATAATTGACTGGCGTTTGAGACCTTCACCGGCATAACTCTCGCGCTAAGTTTGCACATTGCGATATGATATCCACTGGACATTTTCAAAATTGACGTGGCATCTTTCTTTATGGTCATGCAAAATGATGGACAGACAATGATTCACATTTCGAGCGGATCATTTCCCGTGATAACAAAATTAATTAGGCTAAATTATTGAATTATATATATATATATATATATATATATATATATATATATATATATATATATATATATATATATATATATATATATATAAAATATATATAGCGGTCCCCTATTTTTTAGATTTTTTTCGTCATTCAATTAAAGCCATTCAACTGTACTCTCAGAGTTGGTTATGTTTATAAAGAGGTGTAATCCACGCTGGATCACTCTCCCACTCTTTACTCTAATACAGATACAACTTCTTCATGCAGATAAAACTGTATATTTATGCCACTTTAGCACTGCAATCACTTGAATATACAGCTACAAGATATCGTGCTAAAAACCCTTCAGCCATGAATGAGTGCGTCTGCCTGTTGATCGCTGATTGGCTGGAAGTGTGTGCCCGTTGGCGACGTCAACACCAATGCCAGATGACTCTGCATGTTACTCTCAAACCATTGGTAGGCGAACTCATGAACACGAACGTGATATCAACACAGTTTTTTATTTATAGAATTTTTCTCCGCAGCCAAACGCTGCACGCCGGAAATCCGGCACGGTGCCGGAATACTTTAAGCCCTGACTCTAATCTCGAGTTAGTGGAGTCCATTATTAGCTTGACAAAGCCATTGAAATTGCTGTGTTGTTGTTCCAGTAATGCGGTATACATTTCCTTTTGTTGCTGCAGCATTTCATTTACACTGCTGATAGTCACATATTCGTCTTCCTGTTTTGTCTCTTTTTTTGGAGGCATGTTTTGTTATCAACAAATTGCGCGTTGTATCTCTGGTGTCTGTTTGAGCGCCGGCGTTATAAATGTTTATTTGTTTATTTCTTTTAATTTTGATGATTGCAACAGACGACTAAGGAAAATCTCAAATTCAGTATCTCATAAAATTAGAATATTACTTAAGACCAATGCAAAGAAAGGATATTTAGAAATGTTGGCCAACTGAAAAGTATGACCATGAAAAGTATGAGCATGTACAGCACTCAATACTTAATTGGGGCTCCTTTTGCCTGAATTACTACAGCAATGCGGCGTGGCATGGTGTCGATCAGTCTGTGGCACTGCTCAGGTGTTATGAGAGCCCAGGTTGCTCTGATAGTGGCCTTCAGCTCTTCTGCATTGTTGGGTCTGGCATATTGCATCTTCCTCTTCACAATACCCCATAGATTTTCTGTGGAGTTAAGGTCAGGCGAGTTTGCTGGCCAATTAAGAACAGGGATACCATGGTCCTTAAACCAGGTACTGGTTGCTTTGGCACTGTGTGCAGGTGCTAAGTCCTGTTGGAAAATGAAATCTGCATCTCCATAAAGTTGGTCAGCAGCAGGAAGCATGAAGTGCTCTAAAACTTCCTGGTATACGGCTGCTTTGACCTTGGACCTCAGAAAACACAGTGGACCAACACCAGCAGATGACATGGCACCCCAAACCATCACTGACTGTGGAAACTTTACACTGGACCTCAAGCAACGTGGATTGTGTGCCTCTCCTCTCTTCCTCCAGACTCTGGGACCCTGATTTCCAAAGGAAATGCAAAATGTACTTTAATCAGAGAACATAACTTTGGACCACTTTTTTTCCTTTTTGTCTTTAGCACAGGCGAGACGCTTCTGACGCTGTCTGTTGTTCAAGAGTGGCTTGACACAAGGAATGCGACAGCTGAAATCCATGTCTTGCATATGTCTGTGCGTAGTGGTTCTTGAAGCACTGACTCCAGCTCCAGTCCACTCTTTGTGAATCTCCCCCACATTTTTGAATGGGTTTTGTTTCACAATCCTATCCAGGGTTATCCCTATTGCTTGTACACTTCTTTCTACCACATCTTTTCCTTCCCTTCACCTCTCTATTAATGTGCTTGGACACAGAGCTCTGTGAACAGCCAGCCTCTTTTGCAATGACCTTTTGTGTCTTGCCCTCCTTGGGCAAGGTGTCAATGGTCATCTTTTGGACAACTGTCAAGTCAGCAGTCTTCCCCATGATTGTGTAGCCTACAGAACTAGACTGAGAGACCATTTAAAGGCCTTTGCAGGTGTTTTGAGTTAATTAGCTTATTAGAGTGTGGCACCAGGTGTCTTCAATATTGAACCTCAATATAATATTCTCAATATTCTAATTTTCTGAGATACTGAATTTGGGGTTGTCCTTAGTTGTCTGTTATAATCATCAAAATTAAAAGAAATAAACGTTTGAAATAAATCAGTCTGTGTGTAAAGAATGAATATAATATACAAGTTTCACTTTTTGAATGGAATTAGTGAAATCAATCAACTTTTTGATTATATTCTAATTATATGACCAGCACCTGTATACACAGAATAGGCATAACATTATGACCGGTGAAATAACACTTCTGGTGTTCTGGATTTTCCTGTTTGCCTATGTTTTCTACCCTGTTGTTATCAAGATTTTTTGCCTTGTGGTTTCGATAATTTGCCTGTCTTTTGGATTTCAATTCTGGATTGCCCCAATGGACAGCTGCATTTGGATCCTCAACCAATCTGAGCAGTCTGAGCAGTTTGTGACAAATAGTCACAAATGAGTTACAATAAATGTACTGTTTTGTTTTATTTCTCTTACTGTACATAATTTATTTTTATGGCAAATAAACTGTTGTAATTGTTTAAACTAAAGGTTTTCCTGAAATGCTAAACTCTATGATTAAATAATGCAGATAATATATCAAGGGTATGATCTAGAGCAGGGATGGGCAACTCCAGTCCTCGAGGGCCACTGTCCTGCAAAGTTTAGCTCCAACCCTGATAAAACTCACCTGCCTGTAGCCTTCTAGTAATCCTGAAGACATTGATTAGCTGGTTCAGGTGTGTTTGATTAGGGTTGGAGCTAAACTCTGCAGGACAGTGGCCCTCGAGGACTGGAGTTGCCCATCCCTGATCTAGAGGCTCCAACATTACACTTGTGCTCAAGTGGGTAGCATGACTTTGAAAATCATTTGTCTATACTGTATACATTTAATACAGGATAAACAAATGCAATATACATTTACCCAAAGGTCAATGTACCTTGAACTGAAAATGGGGGCTTGACCAGTACTAGCAGTTTCAGTTATTGTCAATACTTGTTCGCATTTAACAGTGTTTTAAGGTAAAATATATTACAGCTGTTTGCTGATTAAAGCCGGGTGCACACATTTAAAATAGTCCTTTGCGATTGTTGTCAGACTATATGAACATGATCCTCGCTGTGAGCCATGTCGCACTGTAAGATCTCAGTTGTCATTAAATGTCAGACTGTACGACAGTCAAGACACCTTAAAAATGGACGCACTGAAGAAAACTCGTCCAGAGTTTTACATCATCAATCAATGACACGTGACAGTGAGCTGTATTACACGCGGGATTGAAATGGTGGCTACAAAGAAATCTCAAATGTTCATTTTGGTCATGGCTTGTCTTGGATACAAAGACAATTTGATGGTCGTTGTAGAATTCACACTGCAGGACTGTGAGTCAAATCTTCTGACACTGACAGATTTCCGTCGGAGGTTAAATTTTTTATTCAAAATGTATCTGATGTTTAATAATTGACCAGTATAACCAGATGGAATGGAACATCAGCGGACATAGTCCACTTGCACGCAATTTAAAACAAGAATCCAAGGTGAAGAAAGGTGATTTAAGTGACTTTGAACATGGCATGGTTGTTGGTGCCATGACTAATCTGAGTATTTAAGATACTGCTGATCAACAGATGATTTTCAGGCACAACGATCTTTACAAAGAATGATCCGAAAAAGAGAGAATATCCAGTGGTCGGTAGTTCTGTGGGCGAAAATGCCTTGTTGATGCCAGAGGTCAAAGGACATGGCTAGACTGTTTCAAGTTGATAGGCAACAGTAACTCAAAACCACTCGTTACAACCTAGGTATGCAGAAGAGAATCTCTGAATGCATAACACGTCGAACCTTGAACAGCTGGGCTACAGCAGCAGAAGACCACATCGTATCAGCAAATAACAGGAAAATGAGGCGACAATTTGCATAGGCTCTCCAAAACTGGACAATAGAAGATTGAAAAAAACGTTGTGTGGTCTGATGAGTTTCAATTTCTGCTGCAACATTTAGATGGTAGGGTTCTATCTATCTATCTATCTATCTATCTATCTATCTATCTATCTATCTATCTATCTATCTATCTATCTATCTATCTATCTATCTATCTATCTATATATATATATATATATATATATATATATATATATATATAATGTTTACATGATGTCAAATACCATGTACCTTTTCTCTGCTTTGCTAGTGAGAAATGTGTTGTATAAGTTTAGCATAATTCAAACGTGTCATTTGTTAAGAAGAAATTGCAAAATGTACACATTTCATTCATGTTTTATTAAGTCTCTTCAATTTAAGCTAAATGTTTTTTTGTTTTTTTTACTATTATACATATATACACTTTCTAATAAAATTACAAAACAAATTATAAATATAATTACAATGAACAACAATCAAAATAGTATTATAAACAAAACAATAAATATACTATGGTAAAAACATCTTTAAAACAAACTATATACATATGTTTTTTACTAAACAAATTACAAATATAATTACAATTAATGAACGCAAATAAATAAATAAACTCTGACTTTATACAGGATTAATAATTCTTCAGTGTGTGGTACTCCTCAAAGCATGGGACCGCACACAAGGAAGTGTTGCACGGCACACACATGTGCTTGGTGAGGCGCCTCTGCTTGCTCTTGCGTGTGCTGGAGAGGCAGACCTTGCAGTGCCGCCTGGTCCTGCTGCCCTGGGAAGTGGTCTGAGGGACCTCTGACAGAAAATGCCTGGCTGTAAGGCGCAGAGGAGTGTCTAGGGCAGGTCGCCCTCCTTTAGATGGACCCCGCGATGTGCTGTACTCCTCCAGCAGCCCTCTCATCAGGTTCGTCCTGAACTGCAGGGAGGTGATTTCCTTTCCTATTCACAGTAGAACACATCAATAGGGCGTAAGGAAAAGGATAGAATAGTATGTGACAGTGTGGTCTATTTATTATTGTAAATTTGTCAATAGAGGGTATGCATGTGACATCACTGTCAGCTGGAGTGAATTCGATTAAAATGTGATTAAGCTCATAATCGCATGAACACACGTACGCCAATTTTAATCGCATTAAAAAGGCACATAAACACCTTAATCGCAATATTGCCGCTCTGACCAAAGTGTGCATGTGCGCGGACGTATACGGATGCTGTGCGTTGTTCACACAACTTCATGAAAGAACTGTGACATTATTCTGAAGTTTTCTCTTCTCCAAATCACTAAACACTGTCAACACAACTGTTGCAAGCTGTGCAGTCTCTGCTCCTTATCCTCATCCAGATGGTGAGAACAACGTGACGACAGCATAGGAAAACCCGGCATTGCGATGTTCATCACGTGCTGAATAATATCTTGTACAGCCATAAATATTTATTTTGAATTTGATGCGAGTAGATTAAAATAATGGCCAGTAACATACATAATGTATGCCTATCTGAGTGTGGTATAACTTTATTAGCAAATAATAAAAATTGCATTAGAAGATTTTTTTTATGTTATATATATATATATTAGTTATAATTGAATTAATTTAAGGACTGACACAATTTGTTCAGTAAACCACTGTTTAATAAAATTAAATTTAGTTTTCTCTCCCCTGCTGTACCGAACCGTGACTTTAAAACCGAGGTGCATACCAAACCGTCAGTTTTGTTTACCATTACACCCCTAGTATATTGTATTTATTTAAAGCATTCACAGGCAAATTTGATTTATGTATTTTACTGGCGTCAAAATCAGGCATGTATAAATGTCAGGATATGTTCTTGTCAATATCCATGGATCACTGGATCTTTGGTAAGTTGTAAGGACCACTATATCGAGTTTAAACTGAAACTTGTTTCACGCATTGTTTTCGCAGTTTCCCCTATTAAATAAAGTCATGCAGCAGCTCTTTAGCCACTCACTCAGGCTGAGAGGGGCGTGTTCCGGCAGGAGAGTGACATCCATGCATACCCTTTATAACACTTATGTTTACATTAATTGAAAATGTAATCACTTTTTATCTTGTTTATATTCTTTGATTTATAGAAATATCTTACCAGTAATTTGCCCGTAGACAATGTGGTGTAAAACAGTGTCAAGTAGGTGAAAGAAGATCTTCTTGTACCACTTGGTAGACTTTCTGGTGCATTCAAGAAAACCAGTCATCATGTCAGCTTTGTCAACTGCTCCCATCTTTTTATTGTACTCCAGCACACAGACTGGCTTCATCTTTGCTTGCCCAGTGATGTGATCCAGCTTTCCTGTGGCTGCCATACCAGTTGGGTGGACTGTGGTAAGGACATGCACATCTCTTTTATCATGCCATTTGACTGCCAACTGTGATCCATTTTCTTTGAATTCCACCTCACCCTTTGTCATTTTACAGGTGAATGTTGGCATCCCTTTCCGGTTTGCACGCACAGTCCCACAAGCTCCAGTGCCAAGAGACAAGAGGTGCTGGAAAAGTGTGGGACTACTGTACCAGTTATCCACATAAAGGACATGACCCTTTCTGAGGTAAGGTGCAAGTAGTGTCATTACAACAGACCCAGAAATCCCAAGTCCTTGATGGTGTTGTATGTCACTGGTAGATCCGGAGTAAATTATCATGTCCTGCACATAACCAGTGAGCACATCACATAAAACAAAAAACTTGACCCCAAATCTGTGCCGTTTAGATGGAATGTACTGACGAAATGCTAGCCTGCCTTTCCACTTCATCAGAGACTCATCCACACACAGATCCCTGTATGGCACAAAAATGCAACGAAAGGAGGAGGTGAGAGCAGTAAAAATATTTCAGATTTTTTTCAGTGGGTCATTGAAAACTGCTGTTGCATTGTTTGCGAAGTGGAGACACCGGAGGAGCAGAAGGAAGCGGTCCTGTGAGAACAAAGACCCGAAAAATGGTGTCAAGAGCATGGGGTCTGTGCTCCAGTAATCCCGAAGTGATGGTTTTTTGATCACCCCCATTAGGAGAACTGCCACTAAAAATGTGTACATTTCAGGGATATTTGTTGGAACCCATTTAACCATTTTCCCCCTCACTTCTTTTTCTTTCAAGTCAGACGCATAGCGGTTTGTTTCCTCCACAATTTCTCCGACAACTTCTTCAGTGAAGAACAATTTAAAACAATTGACCTCACTGGGGGATTCTGGTGGATTTTGCACACCACACTGTTGGTCGTCAAAATTGCCTGGGCCAGGAGGATTAAAAAGGTTGGTTACCTTCCAGGATGACGAGTTTACCTCAGCTGCGTCATTTGAAGGTAAAATATGTTCTGGCGTTGTGGAAGAAGTCTCGTCTTCACCCTCAATGTTGTCAAGAGCTTCAAGGTTCAGGGGAAGGTCTTCATCGCTGTCACTCTCTGCCTCACTGTCAAAATTCTCCTCATCAGAATTAAAAAAAATCTCCTCAATTTCCTCACTTGTCAGTTGTCTTCTTTTAAATAAATTGTCTGCCATTTTCTCTGAAGTAGTTAAAACCGGGTAAATTTTATTAAAATTGTGTCTGAAGTCAGTACCAACGCGAGTGTGAGGTAACAGTGACGTCAACCGTGACAACTTGTCAGCGGGAAAAAATGCTTGCAATGCATGACTGTTCAAATGTTTTTTATTTTATAAAAATATTTTCAAACTTGTTAACTAAATTAAATGCATGCACGTGAACTCCTTATGGTTTATATACTAATTAAAAATATATATATGTTAGTTGATCGGTAAGTAATCACGAGCTGTGGGCGGGGCACCGCCATTATGTGTTTACAACAGCACCAGGGAGCTGAAGCCTGCTGGATTTACAACACAAGATCACCCACTTCACCTGATATATGTGACATTACGTGAGGGAACAGCCTAGACTGATCGTACACGTCAAAGAGTAGAAAATGATTGTTATTTGATCGGTAATGTTATAGCGAGCTAACGTTATGGGCGCTCGTGCCGCGATTATATGTTTACAACAGCACCAGGGAGATGAAGCCTGCTGGATTTACAACACAAGATCACCCACTTCTCCTGATATATGTGACATTACGTGAGGGAACAGCCTAGACTGATCATACACGTCAAAGGGTAGAAAATGATTGTTATTTGATCGGTAATGTTAGCATGGGCCATTATGTTTACAACACTGATATCTTGCTATTTTATATATTAGTATGCAATTACAAACTATATTTTGTTTTTGCTGATATTTTGTGGTTGTGTAATGTAATTTGAAGTGTATGAAACCTAAAATAAACATTAAAAGACACTGAGCTCAGTCAGTCTCTCACTCACTCAGTCTTTGGCTCGGCGCCAGTCAGCGCGCTAAAGCAGATTTAAATTTTGAATTTGGCAGTTGATCACTGAGCGTTCTAATCACACCAGTATGTTCGTACACTCCAGGGACCAGCCTAGATTTATCACACGGGTTTGATCGTACGTGTCAAAGGGTTAAAGTTCATGTTTAGAACAATGTCTCTAAGGTTTTTCCAATGCATAATTCACTTTCCAAACCAATTTCAGACTAACCTAGGCATTGTGCTGAAAACAAAATCCAAATATCATTGGATTATGTTGAACTTTTACCTATGCATTGATGTATACCTTAATAAATACGTTTGTATATTGTGCATGTATACAAACAACACTCATTGAGTATATAGAGTTCAGTTAAAGATTTTCTCAATTTTGTGTAGGAAATCCATGCTTTGTGGCTTCAAGCCACATGGCAAAACCAATTAGTCTGAGTCAGTGTTCATTCACACCTCGTCTCAGGACTGGGGTGAATAATGGCAAACGGTGATGGGATCGGTCTGTGAAAAATGACATGCTAATGTCATCATCCTTACATTTACATTTATGCATTAGGCAGACGCTTTTATCCAAAGCGACTTACAGTGCCCTTATTACAGGGACAATCCCCCTGGAGCAACATGGAGTAAAGTGCCTTGCTCAAGGACACACTGGTGGTGACCGCTGGGATCGAACCAGCAACCTTCTGAATATCAGTTCAGTGGTTTAACCCACTGGACCACCATCTCACATCCTTCCTTTCCACAATTGTCTTTGCAGGCTTATCTCCTAGCTCACCTATTTCCTTGATTGTGGAACTTCTTTTGGAGGTGTGAGTCCTGTCCTTCTCATCATGGCAGATGAAAGGAACTCCTGTTTATCACTACAGGTGGAACTGGAGATTCGTATCACGGATGTGCAGGCGACAAATCTACAGCAACTGCATGATGCTATCTTATCAGTATGGACCTGAGGAATCGGAGGAACGTTTCCGACATCTTGTTGAATCTATGCCAAGAACAATTAGGGCAGCTCTTATGGCAAAAGGGGATTCAACCCGGTAATAACAAGGTGTATCTAATAAAGTGTCTGGTGAGTGTGTTAGGGCTGTCAAAATGGCTGAAAAGCGAAATTCGAAATTCTTTCTTAAATATGAAACACTCAATTTCAGTCAATCTCATGTCAATCTTGAGTGCCTATAGAGTAGTACTGCATCCTTCATGTCTCCGAAAAGTCTTTAGTGTTATTATATTTATAAAAGAAAGATATGCTGTACCGAGTCTTTCCATAAAAAAAAACGAGGCGTATTGTGTGGGCGGAGCTAAAGAATCACGAGCGCATACAGCGATTGCTTTGAGAGCTCAGAGCTGAGAAAGCTGTGACATCCTTAAATGTGGAAAAAACGTTATCCTAAATAAACCATGGAGATCAATCGGATTTAGCCATACATATATGATCCAGAATCAGATCTAGAGGCTGAAATTGAACAGGAGAAGCAACAACGACGACTACAGAAGGACGTCTCAATGGTATGTACTGTAAAAAGTATAACTTATAATGGTACCTGCTTATAGCGGCTTGTCATGCGCGAGTTTTACAACATTTGTGTGTGTTTACTCATGGTTTATGAGGACATAGTTTGATTTATGGACTATTGTATGCGATTTAATGTTAGCAGTAGCAAGCGGAATGGTTTTGCAAGTCAGACTAGTGTGTGTTTACATAGAAAAACAATGGGATAGTAGTGCATTTGAATGAACGAGTCAATAGCTAACAACACAAAGACATTTGAAGCAGTTTTACTCACCACCTTCTTCCAACCTTAATCACTGGAACCGCTCCATCTTTCAGCGTTAGAAACGATGCAGGGATCCCATTAACGCTGGGTTATTTGGGAAGCTGTACAGGGTTGTCTTGGGTTTCCCGTACAACCAAAAACACACATCTTTGTTGACATTGTTGATTTTGTGACGTTCTATGACTGCAGCGCAGCCAGCTTCCCTAAAGCCGAGCAAAGCACTATAATAGGCGTGCATTTGCTCTCTCGCTCTAGTCGCACACTACCAGGAGAAGAGCCCATACGGCAAGTACGTACAAGGACATTCCGCCCCATCTGACGTCACATATACCCATACACGAAAAAATCTTTCCGAAACTTATGAGAAACCGGAAGAAGTATTTTTGGCACAGAAATACTCCATCAAACGTCCATATTTTTTTTTTTTTTACTTTGCCCATGTTTAGCATGGGAATCCAAGTCTTTAACAGTGTAAAAATCTCAGTATGCATGAAACAGCATTTCACCCCCCCCTTTAATGTTAGAGGGAAAAAGTGCTGTATTGTCTCCTATGCCCACAAAATGGTGCAATCGAGCTCAACAAGCAAATGTAAACCAAATCAAGCATCAAATCTTTTATCGAAATTAAATGACATTCACTTTTTAAAGTGCATTAACTTTTCAAACAATTGTTATTAAATCAAATATATAATTTCATTAATGAACATGTAAGGAAAATTAGGTAACAAAAGTGCATAAAACTGCAAGTGCATCAGTAATCTGAGATAACACGCTTCAACAGACAGTGTAATGTCGTGAATACAAAATAGCAAACTGACATTCAGAAATAATCAATTTCCACTCACTAAACATCTACATATCGCAAAAAACACCAAACAGTCAATTTGACCTGCAGCGAGTGCTGAGCGTTTTTTGCTGATATGGTAATGTTAGCCTATGATCAAGTATCTATTTGACAGCTGCGCAATATGTGGATACATATAACGTCATACAGCATGAACTGAGAGGATTTTCGTCAGCGGGTAGCGTATCTTCTCTTTCATTTATATCCATCTCATGCTCCAAAGCCCTGATTGCCTTCTTCTGCTCTGTGTCTTGACTGTATACGCTGTCGAACAGGTTGCCCATTTTCTCTCCGACTCTGAGTCCTCACTCTTTTTTTCCGCCTTTTTTCAAATTAACAACACAGCCGCACCGCGCTGTACTGGATAAACAAGCCGCGTCAGTTACATCAATGTCATGTCTCGCATGCCTCTGCCAAAAATTCTAATTCACGGTTTTTGCATTCGAATGTGCATTTGTTTTGTAAATTCGACAATATTCGAAATTCGAATTTTTATTTGACAGCCCTAGTGTGTGTGTATACAGTATCAGTCAAAATTTGGGAAAAAATACTATTTTAATGTTTTTGACAGAAGTCTATTATGCAAGCAAACTCTGTCTTTGAAATGTAATAAAAATTTAGCAATATACCTGATTTTCAATTTGGGAAATTTGCACTATACTACTCACTATATTTGCACTATAAACTATATTTTTACTATATTATTTTTACTATATTTTACTATATCACTATATTACTGTACCCAACAAAAATAATTTCTCTGTTTCCACCTCAGGATACAAATCCAGAGGTCACTAGAATCTGTTCAGCTCCAGGTCTGGGTCCATCTTTATATCTCACTCCCGTGTGTTGTTGAGTGAGAATGTCTCGGTTAGGTATGGTAACCCTCGTTCCCTGAAGGAGGGAACGGAGACGTACGTCGGACGTCACAACGAATTGGGATCACTTCAGTGAACCCCTATCAGCTTTGAGATATAGAGAACAGGCCAATGGGCCATTGGCGTGCGAGATTTGCATCTCTCGCACTCCGCCCCGCACAGCGGGTATAAACAGGAAGCGAGAGCAGCGCACTATTGTTTTTCACTGAGGAGCCGAACTAGTGACTCGGCCATGCAGTGATGGTACAGCAACTGTGGCGACGGGACTTACGTCTCCGTTCCCTCCTTCAGGGAACGAGGGTTACCATACGTAACCGAGACATTCCCTTTCAGTTGGTCACGTTTGACGTACGTCGGACGTCACCGACGAAATGGGATCCCGTTGGAAAATACCACAGTTACTACCATTTCCAGCGCCCAGCGAAGAGCCCCTCAGACCCCATCTGTTCTGGGCGGGAAAACTCATGCAGGGAGAGTCACTGCTGCTGTTCCGCAAGTCATACTCAGCAGACTATTGCGCTGGGAAAGCGTGCCCAGAGGGGCCGCTGCGGAAGCCACATCATGTTATCATGTGGAGAATACACGTATGGACTGGCCTTGGGCAGTACAACATACAGAAGTCCCAGGGGTGGCCCCGGCCTTGTAGGTGGGGGAACAACACCTGACTGAGATGTTCCAAGGGGAAGGGAATGGTGCAACAAGCCGACACTTAGAACGGGCACTTCGGTGTTACTGACTATAGGAAGTGAGCACACAGGAAGATACCAGCTCTACATGGAGGCTATAAAATCTAGCGAACGTGTTAGGTGTCGGCCAGCCCGAAACTCTACAAATATCAGTCAGTGAGGCGCCACGAGCCAGCACCCAGGAAGAAGCTACACCCCTGGTGGAGTGGGCTCTTAACCCAAGCGGGCAGGGCACGTCTTGGGTTTCATACGCCAAGACGATGGCATCCACTATCCAGTGGGTCATCCTCAGCTTGGAGACAGCCTTTCCCTTCTGCTGGCCTCCGTAACAGACGAAAAGCTGCTCTGAGGTCCTGAAGCTTTGCGTTCTGTCCACATAAGTCCGCAGTGCGTGGACGGGGCAGAGAAAAGCTAGGGCTGGGTCTGCCTCCTCCTAAGGCAGCGCTTGCAGGCTCACCACCTGGTCCCGGAAGGGAGTGGTGGGAACATTGGGCACATTTCCAGGCCAGTGTCTCAGGATTACATGAGAGTTAATAGGCCCGAATTCCAGGCACAATTCGTTGACCAAAAATGCCTGCAGGTCCCGTACCCTCTTGATAGAGGCCAATGCAGTCAGGAGTACTGTCTTCAGAGACAGAATTTTTAACTCCGCTGACTGCAAAGGCTCAAAGGGCACTCTCTGTAGTGCAGTTAGCACCAGAGTTAAGTCTCAAGAGGGTATAGAGAGAGGGCGAGGCGGAGTTAGTCTCCTCGCCCCCCTCAGGAACCTGAAGATCAGAACGTGCTTAACTAAGAACGTGCTTACCTGCTTATCTACCATGTAATGATTAGCGGCGATAGCGGCAACATAAACTTTGAGGGAGGAGGGAGACAGCCTTCGCTCCAACACGTCTTGTAGGAAGGAAAGCACAGAACTGATCGAACTTCGGGGGTCTTCTCGGCGAGAAGAGCACCAATCGACGAACAGGTTCCACTTCAACGCATAGAGGCGCCTTGTAGAGGGAGCTCTAGCGGAAGTGATGGTGTCTACCACCTAGAACCTCCACATCTCGTCTGGGACCAGACATGGAGTTTCCAGAGGTCCAGACGCAGGTGCCATAGGGTGCCCCGTCTCTGAGTCAGGAGGTCCTTCCTCAGAGGAATGGGCCAAGGAGATGCTGTCGCGAGGAGCACTAGTTCCGGGAACCAAGTCCGGTTGGGCCAATACAGGGCAACCAACAGGACTTGCTCCTCGTCCTCCCTGATGTTGCACGGTGTCTGTGCAAGAAGGCTCACTGGGGGAAACACATATCTGCGTAGGTCCCGGGGCCAGCTGAGTGCCAGGGCATCCGAGCCGAGGGTCCCCCTAGTCAGGGAATAAAACAACTCGCAATGGGTCGTGTCCGAGGTGGCAAACAGGTCTACCTGTGCGGTCCCGGAGCGACTCCAGATCAGCTGGACCACCTGGGGATGGAGTCTCCACTCTCCCGGGAGCACTGGCTGTCGTGAGAGCTTGTCGGCTGCACAATTGATCAGGCCCGGATGTGAATGGCACAAAGCGACCTCAGATGCTTCTGACTCCAGATGAGGAGATGGCGGGCGAGTTGTGACATGCGACGGAAGCATAGACCACCCTGTTTTTTTGACGTACGAAGTGTAAGAACGTGCTTGCATAGTAGCAGTGTTTTGAAGCGGCCCAGCGCAACACAAACTGCTAACAACTCCAGGCAATGATATGCCATTGCAGTTGAGACCCCGTCCACAGACCGAAACTGCAAGCCCGTTGTACGTGGCACCCTAGCCGGTGGATGAGGCATCCGCGGAGACAACAGCCTGTCAGACCGAGTCTAGCTCCGTACAGAGAAAAGAGTTTGCTCTTTTCTCCATTGACCTGAAACCCCAACCGGCCGAGGTGCCCCATGCTCTAGGGGCAATGGCCGCCTCCGCGACTTTCGTGTAGACACTGGGCGACAGTGACAGCCTGAAGGGTAAGACTCTGTACTGATATGCCCGTCCCTCAAATGCAACGCGAAGGAACGGTCTGCATCGAGGGAGAATCGAGACATGCAAGTATGCGTCCTTCAGGTCGATCGCTGCTAACCAATCTTGGGGACGGATGCACCTGAAGATGCGTTTCTAAATTAGATTCTACATTCTTGGGTACAATGAAGTACGGGCTGTAGAACCCGGACTTCATATCGGCTGGCGGGACCGGCTCTATCGCGGCCATCGCCAGTAGGACTCCGATCTCCGCCTGGAGCACAGGGGCATCCTCCTTCGAAACGGAGGTGAAGTGACGCCGGGTGAACTGAATTGCATAGCCGAGTCTGATGCAAGACGGGCTGGGAAGCACTAACCAGGCTCCCAGAAACCGTGAAAGCAGGACCACAGACGTACCTGCAGAGGGGGAAGCGTAGCAGCGTGCAAGGACCCGACTCGGATGGCATGGTAGCAGCCCGCAGTGGGGTCTGAGTGTGCTGCGCAACACTACCTGCTTCCGCTGAGGGGGTGTGCGAGTGTGGGAAAGCTGCTTATGTGCTTTCCCACAGCCAACACCCCCTGCTGGCGATTTGGAGAGGCACTAGAGGCTGACAAGGCATGGGAGCGTTGTACACCGCCAAGCGCACTCTCCAATTGAAGGAGGGGCTGAGCGTGGCAAGGCTTTGTGGCGTCGCACACGGCCTGCCTCACCTCCTTCCTCAGCGGGGAACAAGAGCTGCGAGGCATAGCGTCACGCACTGTCATCCTCGCACCGCTGAGAAGAGGGGAATGAGAGTGGCGAGGCTTTGTAGCGTCACACGCTGCCATTCCTGAACTCCCGAGACCCAGAGGTATTGGAACTGCTCTTGAGAATTTGGGTACCACTTGCTGTTTTTAACAGCAGTGGCAGAACAGAATTACCAATGGTTTTCCACCCGGCCCTCCTTTCCGGGGAAGAGCAGCTCCTGACCAAATCCGGGTCAATGGTGTTTCTGAACATGGGTGGACATCGTCTGGCCAAGGGCCAGCTCTGTGCGCAGCTCAACCTAGGCTCAGAACTACCCTCGTGCACTAAGCAGGGTGGAGGTGGCCTGCCAGTGGCACTGCCACCCCACCGATGAGGGTAGTGAGAGAGAGGAAAACTTTATACAGATTACGGCCCTTTTGGTGTTCCATATTTTGGAACACCAAATTGTTCCACAATGCCAAAGCCTTCCAATGCACATCCGGGAAAAGGCAAGGGGCGGGCAAGGCGATTTAGGCATTGCACTACGCCTCAGCCACCCGGGAATGAATGGCTGTCAAGTATGAATCTAATAGTGGGCGCTCATGCTGAATCATAGTGGGAATCTCAGCATCATCTTCAATTTCAACACATAACAGCCCTCTCTCCGATGCAGCGATTGACATCTGTCCTCTGCTATAGCCCCAAATGAAACGCTAGGTCCCCCTTTTTTTCAAGGACCAGCATTCCCATCTGTAAGCTACCAGCAGGCATGTGAGATAGTGAGCGTGGCCGTGAGACAGCACACGGCGTGCTGAACACTCAAGCCCTTATGAAAAAGGCAAGATGATCAACGCGACGATGTGGTTATGCTCTCATGAGAGAACATAAACCACCCACAAACACATGTCTCAAAATGCTTGCGATGCGATAGAGGAGTTGGGGGCCCACGGAGATGTACTCGGCGGGGAAGCCTCACTGTAATCCTCAGGTCACCCAGGCTTATCAGCCAAAGTAGCCCCTTTTCTGGTGCACCAGAAAAGAAACTAGATCGGGGTATAAGTGAAGGGACTCAACCCCGTTTGAGGTTTCATAGTCTCGCCCCGCGCATCTGAGGCGCCGAGCGACGCGCGCTGGGTTGCCTTTTGTGAGGAAACGCTCTTTCAACAGTGCTGAAGCACCCAGGGGAAGACCGCGGCAGCACACAGGAGGTAAGTGCAGTCCTGTGTCTGCACTCACTGAGACAAACGCCCTCACCAAACCGACAGTTGCTGTGAGGACAGCAGTTTATGCAGATGCAGCGGTGAGCATGCGGTCGCGCTGATTGTTCCTTTTCGCCAACACAAAGCGTACCTCTCGTTCTCTGGAGTATCTCTCTTGTAGATAGGCTCTCTTTTAGAAAAGCAGTCTTGCTTCATCAACGCCGTTCGGCTCCGAAGTAAATGGCAATAGTGCGCTGCTCTCGCTTCCTGTTTATACCCGCTGTGCAGGGCGGAGCACGAGATGCAAATCTCGCACGCTAATGGCGCATTGGCCTGTTCTCTATATCTCGAAGCTGATAGGGGCTCCCTGAAGTGATCCCAATTCGTCGGTGACATCCGACGTACGTCGAACGTGACCGACTAAAAGGGAACTGCAAACTACAGCCTCAGCCAAACACTTCACTGACTTCTACCTGCATCAACTTGATTCATTTAGGCTCATCTTCAAATACTACAAACTAATCATTACTACTACAATCTAATCACTATCCCATATTTAAACTTTACCCTTACTAACATTAATAACATTAATATAGAGATCTTAATCTCTTTAATTATTATTAATTATTCTTGTCTGAATCAGTATATGAAATGACACATCCAATGTTAATAATTGTAACTCAAATGTCATTTAGAAACCGAATCCTGTCTGAGTAGAGCCGTAATCTTGATCCTTACAGTGACATTTGTTGGCACGTCCGAGATATTTTACTGAAAAATTTTACATGCAGCCCACATTTACCAGTTTGGATCAAGAACCAATAACATTACAGTCATATTCTGCGATTCGACTTAAATAGCAGTTTCAGTGTGTTTAGCAAGCAAAATTAACTGAGGTACTCTTGTTAGACAACATGAAAGCACTAATCCTGACAGAACAACTTAAATGAAGGCTGTATGAGTGTTGTGTAAGAGGGTGGAATTAGATTAGATGTCATCCCACTCCCTATGCATGAGTAATGCACTGTGTTGCCAATCAGATCTACATTCAAAACGTAATTCTTTGGCTGAACTTAATTCAATTGTGGACTGTGGTTCCAACACATTGGATGCATAAAATATAAAGAAATTACCTTGTGAGTATTGTGTCAATCTTCACTTAGATCATCCTGTCCTCAATCTAATCACAAAAAACAAGCTTGACTCTACAATACAATGATAACCAATAAAACTCCAACGGAACAAATCACCCCATTTTCTCCTTTTTTGCACAAAAACACCCCATATAGTGGGGTTTGAATGCCCCATATAGTCCCAAACAAAGCCTGATTCGTTGTCATGGTCACTCATTTGTGTGTGTCATTCAGTTCAGGTGAACATGATTAATTATTCTTGTTTGAATGTGTATTTAAGTTCCCTTGTTTCTGTTTATTGTTGCCTGGTCTATGTTTGGATGTGTTATGCTATTCTTTTTATGTGGATTTTCCTTGTTGACTGCCTATTTAACTTCATCTTCGTGTGTTATAGCTAGTGATGGCAAAATGCAGTGTGCACAATTTATTGTGCAGTTTTAGTGCAGTGTAGTGCTTATGGGACTGAGGATATATAGTTGAGCAAAACGCAAAACACCAGTTTGGGGTGGGTGAAGGATGGATTATAATTTATTTTTATTGAGGAACATATTTTTTTGAAGTGTGTTGGGGTATAGACGATTCCTCTTGGACAAAACCTCTTCAGCTTTGGAAAAGATCCTTTCACAAGGAACAGAGAATGCGGTTGAACATAAAAATGCCAGTGCCAGCTGGTATAAGTGAGGATACTGATGATTCTGTTGAGCCCAATATACTAGTGGATCCTCAGCTCTTGTGAGATTTACTTCCGATAAATACTGGTCTACTTCAACACTAGCATCTGTTGTACTGGTGTGGTATCTGATGTGGTGTGGTCAGAATAAGGGAACAATGACACATGTCAATATATCAAAGCAGGGGGTCAATATAGTGTCAATATGTCATTGCAGAGATATAGCCACAAGAGGCCATTTCATTATAAGTATGGACCACATGGCGGTGCTGTTTTGAAACCTTTTAAGTACCTTAAAGGCATGGTGCTGATGGCACATACCAAGTTTCGTAATGATACACCAATTCATTTGTAAAGTATAGCATTTTATATCATAATACTGCATTGTAGTCAATGGGAATTTCATGTTTTGTTCTATTATAGCGCCACCAAGAGTACAATCCTACCATTTCCCCAGAGTGAGCCCATACATGTGTGTGTCAATTTTGGTGAAAATATCTCATTTTGTTTTAGAGTTATAGACACATAGAGTTATAAAAAACGCGCAAAAAATGACTGACACCTGATTTTGATTAGATTTTACTCCCCCTTACTATCAATATTTTGACGCTTGGGCATTAACATATAGCTATCGACCTACGTTTCGAAACTTCTGACGCTGGTTTCGTCTCGATCGGACTAGCGGTTTCAAAGATATCAGCTAAATGTTTTTAAAGCGCTAAATTACAACGCTGCACAAACCATATGCCGAAACCTGGCAAGTCTGGTATCGTTGGACTCGGCAAGGATTCAGGAGACAAAAAAAGTTACTCCCATGAAAATACATCAATCACACCCAAAGTTATAAGCATTTGAAAAAAATAATCCACTAGGCGGCGCTGTTTTGAAACTTCTTGGGCTCCTTCAGGGCATCGTGCTGATGACCCAAACCGAGTTTCGTAACAATCCGTTCATGCGTTCCTAAAATACAGCTTTTTAGCACATAATTCAAAATGGCCAACAGCCAAAATTGTCAATATGATAAAATTGGATATCAGTCCAACATAATGTTACGGACCAATTGTTGAATACTCCCTTGATGTGTGGAAAAGGGTTGAGAAAATTATGGGGGGGCCCTTCTTATACACCAAGATAACACCATTATGGCATAATACTTGTTTATGTACCGGTAACAAACCCTTTGTCTTTAAAGCTTGGTCTGATCTAGGTGTTCACACCCTGAATGACATTTTTGGTGACAAGGGCATAAAATCGTTTCAGGACTTAAATACAGAGTTTTCCTTACCCAGATTTTCTTTCTTTTTATACTTGAGATTGAGGTCAACCTTGAAAGCTTATGGTGTTCCTTGGGCCACTGGCATCTTGCCTGGCATCTTGCCAGTGGCTAGACTCTGACACCCCCTATAGTGGCTTGGTTTCTAAAGTCTATAATTCTATTATTTTATTGCAGTACTCTTACATTCCAGCTGTCTACTCCTGGGAAAAGGACGGTTTAGGCAAACCCGATTGGGATGTGGTATGGGCCAGGTGCTTCACTGCATCTAAGAACCTGGCACACCAGATGATTCATTATAAATGTATTATTAGGGCTTATATCACTCCTAGTATTTTATATAAGATGCATGTTAGATCTAATCCATATTGTCATTTATGTAATACATCTACAGTAGGTTCTTATTTGCACATGTTCTGGGAATGCCAAACTGTGGTTCCTTTTTGGACTTTTGTATGTTCTGTCCTTTCTGACATTCTACACCTGAATATACCTCAGGACCCCGTGTTATTTCTGCTTTTAGACGATTCCGCTCTCCAGCTGAACGCTCACCAAAACAGGACCTTAATGGCCGCAAGCACAGCTGCCAAAAAGACTATTTTAAAGCTATGGATGGAACCATCCACCCCTACAACTTTCCTTTGGCTATCTTATTTCAGAGACATTGTCTTACTAGAAGGTACCACTGCCAAGCTCAACGGCGCAAAAGAAAAAACTATTCAGAGTTGGACAAATATTGCAAAGTTGTTATTAGACAAGCTGAAATGTTGACATTACTTTTTCCTTTCTCTTTTTCTTTTATATATGTGCATACGTATGTTTATGTATAATTTATGTATAATTTCTTATTTATTTAGTTTAATTAATTTATTCATATTCATATTATTATTATTATTATTTTATACAAATTTCACTGTGGACATTTCTCATGGCATCTGTCTAGTTCATGGGAACTTTGATATGTTCCTGGTATGTGAATACATTTAAATAAAAATTTTGATCGCAAAAAAAAAGTAACAGTGCCATTCAGTAGCGATCACTATAGATCCGCAGTCAGGTTCTGCTCGATCAACTTCACTAAAATTGTCTGGGTCCGATTCAGGCTCAAATTGGTATGGTTTTATTGACACCATTGTTTCTAATACTACCAAAGCACAGTCTACCGGTAAAGGTAAGGGGCGTAACGTTTCCGACAAACGTGCACTAGGCGGTTAGCGAATCACAACACACTGGGCCAGCTAACCAATCTGACCCCATTGCGTATTTTTGAGGGACCGGCTTCATAGAACCCGGAAACAATCAGACCGTTTTTACAAGGAGGGACAGAGCAGTGTAGAATAAAGGTAAAATATATGAAAAATAATGAAATTTTTTAAAAACGAAGCATGAACACGTTCCAGTGCACCCCACAAACACAATCAAGCTTTCGAAATAATGTGTTTTACCACCCCTTTAAAATAAGACAACGTATGTTATTATCAGCTATTACGGACATTGACCGTGCAATTGCTGAGACAACGCGCACCATCGGACAGAAAGAGCAAGGCTGATATTTACTGAAAGCAGAATGAACCTCGCAAGACTTTTAAAAATGCCGGTTGAAATAAAATGCTCTGTGAGCTATACTAATCAGCATGTTCATCGGCCAAGTCCCACCATCGAAAGTTCCTGAACTTTGAAAAAGTACTACCTCGCGAGCAGGGCCGTTTGGAGGGGGAAATATTTACCCAGAACTTCATTTAGACCCCGGTTCCTGTGGTCGAAACACACCGAGTACCACCCCAAAGTTCCTAGTTCCTGGGGAAAGTTCCTGCGGTGGAAACGAAGATATTGGCCTTAGCACTGTACTGAGGAGTCACCAATGGTCTTACCCTTCTTATTGTAACAAATGCTAGTTAAACAATTACAAGAACTTTGTTACTTTTTCACAAGGCCAAGTACATGTTAGAATCAAGAGGACCTTCTTGAATTAAAAAAAGAAAAAGTAAAATGTGTTCTGCTAATAGACATATTGTAAGCGTTTAGGTTCCAAAGAAGAAGAAGATAATATACAGGGTTTTTTAGAATGATTCCAAGCCAACATGCAAAACAACGTGTGACATAACACAAACAATTCCAGACACAGAACAAAACACAAGCAGGAACTAAATACATGGAGATGATTAACACAAAGACAAAACAGCTGTGATGATCGTTAGTGTCCATGGTGACTCCAGAGCAGGTTATGTTCCAGGGTTAGTTTGTTTCAGAGGTATTCAGATGTGTTTTATTTAGTTAATACAGTTATTAATATAACCAAATTTGTTTCAGTTATATAAGTATATATTCATTATAAAGAATTTGAATATAAAATATAAAAATTATAACAAGGTAAATGCTAAACGGTTCACACTTCAACGCCTCCCAATGTTCAAACCAAAACTACGCCCTTGAGCAGAGGGGAAGATTATCAGTGAATAAAGTCATATGGAAAAGTGTATCTCCTTTTGTGTAAAAATATTGGATTAGAATGACATACAGTAAGGGCGAGTAAATGCTGATTGAATTTTTATATTGGGGTGAACCATTACTTGAATCTGACTGTTCAAAACGCAATGTAAGTATAGTAGCACTAACTTTATTATGAGCTCATTAAATTAGGAGACATTATGCCGACACTGGCATATCACATTGGTCTTACTGTAAAGGAGTAACAGAACATGTCTGCTGGAGTACAAAAGGTCTGCAGTGGAAACACTTCACACATAATTGCTGTGTTGAGCAAGTTTCCAAAACATAATTAAAGAGAGAATGTCTGACAATGAGCAGGCCTGTGAGCAGAGCCGAGGGTACACCAGGCATCACTTGCTTTGCTGTATAACAGAAATTTGTGGGAGATTTTTGTATTAATTGTATTATATTTATTTGCAACATTCTAGTATTAAACTATTCTGTCAGGTCCATTAAATCAAGAACACGCATGACAATAAAAAATATTTATAAATTTTTATTGAATAAATTGCAATAGTTGATGAATCTGAATTAAATTTTGTTTTTGGCGGTATGGCTCTGTTCAGGGAGTCCTCTGCAGTTTTGGGCACGTTACTTTAAAAAAAGTAATTAGTTATAGTTACTAGTTACTACTTACAAATAGTAACTGAGTTAGTAACTGAGTTACATCATTATAAAAGTAACTAATTACCAGGGAAAGTAACTACTGAGTTACTTTTTTTTTTTTTACTTGGATGCCCGCAATATTAAATATGTTAAATGAATGAATTGGACACTAAATAGAATAAATTATTATTATAAAACATTGTACATTAATGTACACTATTGTAATGTTGCTGTGGGACAATGTTAGACACCTATCAATTTCAATACATTATTGTAAATATTAAGTAAGTACAGTAATATTACTGTAGTGTAAATATTGTGTAAATATTATCAGTACTGTACTACTCCTTTGGTAGTGGAGCTCACGTTATCACCTGGGTTTTTAGCCACTAATGTTTTTGCCCAGTTATGTGTTCCAAAAAACACGCATGGCATGCACACACATACAAACACACACACACACCAATCAGAGAGAAAAAAACACGTTGCAGGTCCGACTGACAGAGAGCCTGTTCGGATGAAAACCGCTTCAGTGAGCTCAATTATAGTAATGCCGCGTTTTTTTCCCTCAGTAACGCTAATGGCGTTGTAATGGGAGAAATAGTAATTTGTTTGATTACTCGTTACTGAAAAAAATACTTTCGTTAGTAACGCTGTTTATCTATAATGAAAAGCAAAAATAAATATCAGAGCCACACATTTAGAACTTCCACCTGCAATATCAGACTTGGTTAACATTTCCTCTCCAAAGAAACTTCTTTCTAAAATATACAAAATCATTTCAAATCAACTTCAGACCACATACTGGTAACAATAAAATGGGAAAACGATTTCTCAATAGCTCCTGATGCCAAATTCTGGACCCCTGGATCTCATGTCCAAAAATGCTAATCTTCAATTAATACAATACAAAACACTTCATAGAACACATTACACGGGCAATAAATTAGCTAAAATGGGTTTCACATCTGAAGTTTGCATACATTGCAATCAGAAATCTACAGATACATACATCCATGCAACCTGGCACTGCACTCCAATCAAACAATTTTGGGAAGAGGTCACACAGTCGCTATCCGCTATAGTGGGATGCAGCAGCCCACTATCGCCCTCTCTTTGCTTGCTGGGGGACCTCACAATAATTTCTGATAAAACTATAAACTCTAAAATGCTCCTCATAGCTCTAACCATCACCAAGAAAACGATCCTCATGAACTCGCTAAACTCGTAACAACATACACATTAACCACTGGAAAAATCTTATTACAGACTTCATTACAATGGAATACACATCTCCCCCTTATAATTACGCATCTGAAACCGACCTCTGCCATCCAACACTTTCTGACAACTATGAATCCCTTCTCTTCTCTCCTCTCAACTCCGACTCCTCCCACCTTTTAATCAACCCACGGATATTACTGCATTTTTGTTATTATTGTCATCATTGTCATTATTTTCATTACTCTTATTGTTATGATTACTAGTATTATTTGTTATTAGGGGCCAAGCACCGAAGGTGCGAAGGCACCTATTGAAACCGTTCCCGTTCCTATTATTATTATTCTTCTTCCGCCACGAAGTCTATGGCAGCCCATAGAACCGTATGGTAAAAAGTTGTGAAATTTGGCACACAGATAGAGGACAGTCTGAAAAGTCTCCATAGCAAATTTGGAGTCTCTAACTCAATCGCTCTAGCGCCACCATCAGTCCAAAATTTGACTCATGTTTATGCTAATAACTTTTTAACCATAAGGGCTAGAAACAAAATTCTTTTTCCTCTGAATCCTTTGCTCAAGCCGATTCGATTGCACCATATGACGTCATTTTCCGTCATAATAATTTTCCCGCCATTTTGAATTTTCCGAAAAACCTACTTTTGCGAACTCGTCCTAGACGGTTCATCCGATTTGCATGAAAATCGAACCAAATCATCTTCAGACCATGCTGACAAAAAATCTTGCAAATCAAGTTGATTCGTTAATTCGTTTTTGATAAACACGCAAATAAATTGTATGTAGCGGTTGCAAAAACACCCTTAAGGCAATATCTCCACAATGCTTTATCCTATTCAAACCAAACTTGGTACATGTCATCAGAAGCATGACTTGAGGCAACATGCAGCGTTTCGGCGCAGCACCACCTACTGGTCCGGAGATACAAAAAACAGCTATTTTTGCTTATAACTTCTGAACTCTTTGGTCAAAAATCATAAAAGTGGTCTCATTAGATTCAAGACGGCATGTCGAGTCGTCTGATATCCAATTTTACCATATCTGCCATTTTGGCTGTCGGCCATTTTGAATTATGTGCTAAAATGCTGTATTTTATGATTGCATGAACGGATTGATACGAAACTTGGTATGGGTCATCAGCACGATGCCCTGAAGTAGCCTGAGAAGTTTCGAAACAGCGCCACCTAGTGGAGAATTTTTTTTCCCAAACACTTATAACTTTGGGTTAAATTGACTTATTTTCATGGGACTAACTTTTTATGATTCCTTGGCTGAAGCCAATTCGACTGCACCATATGAAATCATTTTCTGTCATTAAATTTTTCATGCCATTTTGTATTTTCCGAAAAACCTACTTTTGTGAACTCGTCCTAGATGGTTAATCCGATTTGCACAAAAATTGAACCAGATCATTTTCAGACCATGCTGACAAAAAATCTTGCAAATCAAGTTGATTCGTTAATTCGTTTTTGATAAACGCGCAAACAAATTTTAAGTAGCAGTTGCAAGAACACACTTAAGGCAATATCTCTGCAACGCTTTATCGTATTCAAACCAATCTTGGTACATTTCATCACAAGCATGACTTGAGGCAACATGTTGAATTCTATTGCCCAAATGTCAAAATATTTATAGTAAGGGGGTGTAAAATCCAATCAAAGTCAGGTGTCAGTCATTTTTCATGTGTTTTTTCATATAAAGGTCTATAACTCCAAAACGAAACAAGATATTTTCACCAAAATTGACACACACATGTATGGGCTCACTCCGAGGACACATAAAAAAAATGGTAGGATTGTGCCACTTGGTGGCGCTATAATAGAACAAAACATGAAATTCCCAATGACTACAATGCAGTATTATGATATAAAATGCTATGCTTTACAAATGAATTGGTGTATTATTACGAAACTTGGTATGTTCCATCAGCACCATGCCTTTAAGGTACTTAAAAGGTTTCAAAACAGCACCGCCATGTGGTCCATACTTATAATGAAAAGGCCTCTTGAGGCTATATCTCTGCAATGACATATTGACACTATATTGACACCCTGCTTTGATATATTGACACCAATCTTTGCATGTGTCATTGTTCCCTTATTCTGACCACACCATATCAATTTCGTAACTGTGCCACCTATTGGTTGAAAGTGATAAATCATTAAATCATTATTATTTACTGTATTTATCATTTTACAGCTATTTTGCCTAAAATCACCTTTATAGGTCTTTAATTGCTCATTGCTGCGGTTGATCTGACACTGCCAGCCATTTTGCCACGTCTTGTCTTCTTCTTTGCGCTTGTTATTGACTGTATTTATCATTTTACAGCTATTTTGCCTAAAATCACCTTAATAGGTCTTTAATTGCTCATTGCTGCAGTTGATCTGACATTGCCAGCCATTTTGGCATGTCTTGTCTTCTTCTTTGCGCTTGGCCCCGGTATGGCTGCTTGCAGCTATATTTATTATTATTATTGCTGTTTTGGAATTACTAACCTGGTTTTCATTGCTATCACTACTGCTATAGTTAAACAATTGATTATTTCCAATTCCCCCCTAACCTTGTCATGTGGCAGTACACAAAAAAAAAAAAGTTTTTATATGGCACCAAAAATGATTCTTGGATCGTAATCATAAGGGAACCTTTTTTAGTGCTATATAGCACCAATTTTGGTGCTTCAGTGGATCTTCAGTGGTTCTTCAGAGGTTCTTTGACTAAGGTGCTATATAGCACCTCTGAAGAACCGCTGAAGAACCACTGAAGCACCAAAATTGGTGCTATATAGCCAGTGATGGGAATAACGGCGTTATAGATAAACGGCGTTACTAACAGAATTTTTTTTTCAATAACGAGTAATCAAACAAATTACTGTTTCTCCCGTTACAACACCGTTAGCGTTACCGAGAATAAAATGCGGCGTTACTATAATTGAGCTCACCCTGAAGCGGTTTTCATCCGAACAGGCTCTCTGTCAGTCGGACCTGCAACGTACGTGTGTGTGTGTGTGTGTGTGTGTGTGTGTGTGTGTGTGTGTGTGTGTGTGTGTGTGTGTGTGTGTGTGTGTGTGTGTGTGTGTGTGTGTGTGTGTGTGTGTGTGTGTGTGTGTGTGTGTAGTGCGTACGGGCGGGCGTGCATGCATGCCATGCGTGTTGGGGGGTGGGTGGGATGGTACACCTAACTGATGATGATTGGTGGGTGGGAGACAAGGTTGAGGTTGATAGGTTGACTTCACACACACACACAAGCAAGCACACGCATATATGCAAAGTCACACAAGACCAGGAGGAGTCAGAGCGATGGCAAGTCCAACGACTTCAAAGGTAGCTTTCGCATACTGGAAGAATAAGCGCTACTTTCTCTCATTGAGGTGAAAGGTAAGAATGTTTATGTAACATGCAACTTATGCCCAGGAAGAAAGAGTCTCTCCACGTCTGTGGCAAGTATTTCTAATCTAATGAAGCTCCTCACATCATCACATGCCGCCACAAAATGAGTGGCTAAAAACCCAGGTGATAACGTGAGCTCCACTACCAAAGGAGTAGTATAGTACTGATAATATTTACACAATATTTACACTATAATAGGTCTACAGATAATATTTACAATAATGTATTGAATTTGATTTCAAATTTTGGTGTCTCACATTGTCCCACAGCAATAGTGTAGCCTACATTAATGTACAATGTTTTATAATAATAATTTATTCTATTTAGTGTCCAATTCCTTCATTTAACATATTTAATATTGGGGGCATCCAAGTTATTTGACGTATTTGCACATTTAAAAACAAAATTTAAAAAAAGTAACGCAGTAATTACTTTCCCTGGTAATTAGTTACTTTTATAATGATGTAATTCAGTTACTATTTGTAAGAAGTAACTAGTAACTATAACTAATTACTTTTTTAAAGTAACGTGCCCAACACTGTATATAGCACTAAAAAAGGTTTGCCTATGATTACGAGCCAAGAACCATTTTTGGTGCCATATAGAACCTTTTTTTTTAGAGTGTATGATGGTAATGAGGAGTGGTGGTGATGGTAATGAATAGGGATGGGTCGCGATTTTCGAATATTCGATTAGTTGATTAATTATAGAATATCGAATAGTTTGTGCGATTATCGTCCCCCAAAAAATCCCCATGTTTTCGGTGCTGATGTGGTTGTGACGCGTTCATGTAACCAGAGGGAGGCGCAGCAATAATGCACCTAAAAGCTGTCAGTCAGTTCTCAGGGTGTTTTATACTGGACACGTTTGCTGCGGTCCGAGCGTGATTCTTCCCTCCGCACCGTTGGTCTGGTTTCACACTCAACTTGAACCCTGGTGCGTTTGCGTTCATCTTAAGTCATCACAAACGTGCACGGGCATGATAGAAAACAGTACGTGGGTCAAATTATATATATTATGTGCAGCTGAGTAAACGACACTTGGGTTAACCGTATGTGTGTCGCTTGAAGGCGGCTTTGCTGCTTGCAAACAGACTCTTTTGAGGAGACTGTGAATTGCCATTAATTCGATGCCCTGATTGCACTCTATGCGCGAATACACTGCAGGCTCGCTCTCGCGATGGTATCTCAGGTAAATCATCAACACTATCATCACTTACATGTATGTTATTGAACAAATTACATTGTAATCGGCTAAAACACATGCGCTGGTAACTTTTCTTCCAGAACAAGTGCGCACCTGAGTGTTGTTTGCACATTCACGTGAATCGTGGCACGTCGAGTGCAACCGAACTCCGGTTGTGTGTTCTCGGGTTCGGTACCTCAGTGCACACCAAGCTCTGTATGCAAGCTTTCACATTAGCAATTTTTTATGCGAACCGTGCTCCATTTCGAAATAAACTGCCAGAGTAAAAACACCCTGAGACAACAGAAGAAGAACACATTGTCTCATGCGCACACTGTAGACTTGTGGCATATAACGGTTGTGGTAACTTGGGGCAATGTCAAATAACAGTCATGTGTTTCAGCGTTACAATAATTATATGGCTTGAGTTGATATAGCCTATTCCCTAATGAAAAACAGTTTGTTATCCTACAGATTGAGAGCGTGAATGGTCTCTCTCCCTCTCCCTCTTCCTCTCTGTTTATATGTGTGTAGCCTTTACATGCGTGCATGCGGGGGAGGAGTTGCGATTTTCTAATAAAAATCGAATAATTCCCAGTGATCTTCGAATATTATTTTTGCTTGAAATGCCCATCCCTAGTAATGAAGATGGTAATAAATAATAAATGGTTACTTTGCTTATGCATACACACACACACACACACACACACACACACACACACACACACACACACACACACACACACACACACACACACACATCCACACACACACACACACACACCTATACATTTACACACTTTTATTTCACTTCTGGAATTATGGAATTACTAGATTGTTCGTTACTGCATTATTTTTGTCTGTATGTCTGTCTGTTAAATAAAAAAAATAAAAAAAGAGAGTCAGAGGACAGCAGCAGCATTAGGGAACGCTCACATAGTTTAGGACTGGGAGAGCTTAACTATTCCCCCCAAACAAACCACACCTGGCAATCCTCTTGAGAATAAAACAAGAGGATGGAACTGACAATTAAAATGCTTAGTCATTTTATAAATGAATTACGAATTAGTGACAATGTGGTTCTGTTCAGATGAGTCTCCAGACCTTTCATGAGCACCATGAAATAGCATTGAGTCAGGGGATAGCAGCAGCATTAGTGGACACTCACATGAATTAAGACTAGGAGAGCTGAACTATCCCCCCCCAACATACCATACCAGGCAATCCTCCCTGGCTCTTTCAGCTAATTGAAGAGACAGCAGAGGATACAAAAACAATTTCATCTATGTGAAGCTAGCAAGAGGAATATAGCTACAGTTAATGATGCGAGTAAATAAATAGTAAATAGGCGATATGGCCCTGTTATAAATTCCCCTTCATTATCATGGGGAGCTCCATGAAATCCAAAGCAGGGAACAGCAGCAGCTTCTAGGGGCAATCCTCCCATTTTATAGACTGGAGAGTAGGATAAATCCCCCCCAACAGACCATAACCGGGCAATCCTCCCTGGCTCTTCCTTCTAAATCGAAGAGCCACGGAGGATCCAAAAGAGTGTTTTGAGAGGAGGCAATCTAACTGAATTTAATTGTAAAGATCCAATCGATCTATGTGAAGCTAGCATGATAAATGTAACCAGCTAATGATAGAAGTAATTTATATTTATATATATGAACAGATACTGAAGCTATAATATTACATTTCTCAAGCCACGATCAGAAAGCAGTACTTATAGCTTTTCTAATGGATGGCTCGAGCATCGGGCCAGATAAAACGTTCATAAGCAGCTGAAGACAATTGCATGAATGGCCTTCAATGTAGAGACAGGAGTGGAGGAAGCTGCAGTTGTAGCAGCCTCTATGCACAGAGAATGAGCCGTATAACGCTCTGAGGGAAGCTTGCAGTATGCATAGCAGCGGAGACAGGAGGCAAGCCAGGCTCTGGACAAGAACTTTCCCTACTCCAAGGCAAATAATGGATCCTGCTGACCAGCTTGTGGATGACTCCTCAGGTAGGCTAACATAGATGACATAAAAAGCAGAGTCAGATTCAGAGATAAAACGTTGTTCATCCCCTTTTCCTATCAGTTTAGTGTGCTTAGAATTATGCTGAAGTGCTAGGAATAAATTGATACATAAGAAATGTGAAACAAGAACGGTGAAACACACACTTTACAGTATGTGAGTAAAACATGTTTTTTTATATGTGTTAGTATTGCATTGTTACAGATCGTTTGAAATCTATTGATTACATACCTTAGCACGCAGTCACAGGCTGGAGAATCCTCTATTTGAAATATTATTGCTTCATTCGTGATCATACTCGGACTTGTAACGTTATAGGCCAGGGCTCAGACTTCACTTTTTTAAATCCCAACGTCCCCGGGGCTATGTGTTTTTCAGCCTGTCGACGGGCTATCTTAAAAAGTGAAATAACATTCCTTTCATGCGCGCGCACGTGTGTGTGTGTGTGTGTGTGTACAGTTCGCAGTTATATTCACTGATCAGGCGACAACATTCCAATCAATCGCTGGTGGAAGAGAGATGAATCTTTGTGTTTGTTTGATAAAGATATTTTGAAGTACACAACTCTATTACTTGAGTAAAAGTAAAAGTACTACTGGTCAAATATTACTCCGTTACAAGTGAAAGTTCTAAAAACAGATTTTTACTTAAGTAAAAGTACAGAAGTACTTGTTTTTAAAAGTACTTAAGTATCAAAAGTAAATTTCCTTTTTTATGTCAATGCATTATTTTATTATTGTTGCTTTGTTGTATAAATGCACTCTATGCCATCATGGTGGGTTAAGCCAGTCAGTGGTGCTCCATCCGACATGCTAGCATACGACTACCTTAAACTAATTGCTTTACATTTGTATAGAGTGTTGTAACTTTTTTTACTTCACGTATTGAAATTTTCAATTTCTTGTATAAAAGTTACAAAGCTCTTTACAAAGCTGCTGTCACTTTAAGGCTGAATGCATGGACCCTATACTCTGATACGCATCCGATATTCTTCCAACTGTTTACTCTTCTCTTTCTCCCAGACATTTACATTTTTGAACATTTTATGAGACATGCATCAAAGTGTATGCCAACTAAACTAATCTTTAATCTTTTGAGAAAACTGAAACATACTTTTTAAGTATAGCCATGGGTGCACACACTGTGCCAAGGAACCGTCTTCTTCCATTTTGCTATAAACTGATCAGTGTTCAAAAAATGTTGGGAAACTTCACATGACCCTAAACATGAGTGATTACTTACAGGCTGTCTGCAAAAAATCATCCACTGACTTTTAAAGCTGCTACAGAAACGACTTTCGACTTTGAGGACCTTGATAGAAATGTAGTGGAGTAAAAAGTACGATATTTGTCTTTCAAATGTAGTGAAGTTAAAGTAAAAGTATCCCTAAAAAATAATACTCCAGTAAAGTACAGATACTCAAAAAGTGTACTTAAGTACAGTACTCAAGTAAATGTACTTAGTTACTGTCCACCTCTGTGCGAGTGTTTCCCCAGATGCTTTCAAATCAATCCCCACATGTACTGAGAGGAGCTGAAGCTCATTAAATATGCAAATCTTATCCAATCCTAGCCGTGGGCGTTTACTTCCAAGTGCGGTACGCCCATCAAAACCGACCTTTTCTTCAGAGAGCCTCAAAACCAAGGCAGAAAATAGCCTATTACTTATTCATTATGATGTTTCTGAATGTAAAAACCATGCGAACGTCATAAGTTGATCTCAGACAACAGTATAACAAAAATTTAAAAAGCCAGTTCATGACACCTTTAATTTAGAGGAACAGTACAGCGCTGCTTATAATGTTAAGGCATCTGAATTTTGAATTACTGGCACGCAAAGGAATTTAGTGAAATGCTGCTAGCAAAGACACACAAAGTGCCTAAGAATAAGTTTAGGAACTCATTGAAAATATCGGAATTTTTGCATTGATCATAATTTATGTCACAATTATAGACAAACTATATAACACAAACAATTGCACTTATCACATTGAATTTAATACATTGAGTAATCATTCATGGAGAAAGTAAGTGACACTTTTAATTTAACTTGCAGATCCTCCTTTACCATTTATAAGTATTTCTGTCCTGTTTTAACAGCACAGGCCTTTTTAAGGCCTGTTCACACCGGGACGATTTTCACACGCGTTTATCGCCGAAGTTTAACTCCTCGTGACTAAACAGAGGATGCCAATGTGAGTGTGCACACCGACGCGCAAAACGGCAGGCGTAAAAGCGTCCTTAAAAAAAAAAAAACGCCTCGGGTTCGTTTTTTTATTTTGACGCAGCACATGCTGCTTGCCAGTTAGTAAAAAGTGTGTGAATTGTTTTGGCCATAGACAAAAAGTACAGGCCTGTAAATTCTCCTTTAAATTCCTGTAGAATGTATTGAAAGAGGAGAATATGGTCAATGTCAGAAAATGTTGTCTATCTGTCTATCTTTGGTCGCAAGACCGTGACAACGACCATCTTTGAACCCTTTCTCACTGTACAACATAGGACCACCGTTTAGGAGCCACAACCACAGAAATCACCACGATTGGCCATCTTTCTTCTGGGACAGGCCAATATCCTACAATGTTAGGGCCCTATGAAATATGTTTTATTTTTTCCCAAATTCCGTTTTATTTTTCCCCAAATTCAGTTTTTTCAGTTTTAATTTTTCTGGATTCCATTTTTTTCCATTCTAATGTTTTTTGGACCACATTTTAATGGTTGAAATAAATTTTAGTAATCAAAAACCATGTCTAATTAATTGAAATCATGAAACGTATACAATTTAACAACAGTTTATAATTTTTTTTTTTTTTTACAAAAAAATACACATATTGAGGCCCCATTTTATTTTTTTTCCATTTTATTTTTTACCAAATTCTGTGTTTTCTGTTTTAAGTTTTCTGGATTTCATGGTTTGATTACATTTTAATAACCAAAACGCATGTCTAATTATTTGAATTCATAAAAACAACAATTTATTAATTTAAAACATTTATTTAATTAATTGAATGTATCTTTTTAATCATATGAAATTAAACAAACTTAAAAAAATAAATAAAAAAAGTACAACAGTAATATATTTTTGTCAATTTCAAGTTATACTGCGGTTTCGTAAACCGATCGAGCTCAGCCATCTTGTAGGACATCTCAACTCTACAATTGCACCGTGAGGAGGCGTGGATTGAGGAGTGAGGAGGCTTCTTGAGGAGTCATGAGCGAGGATACACAGGCGTATCCTTTGCGAAAGATTTATTGACTAAATGTGAGGCACATATAAATTCTCCTCCCCCTTCACATCTTGCCACAGTTTATTAATTATTGTTATTATAATTATCATTATTGGTTACATGTACAAGACACAAATGTATGTGGAATTATAACAACTATAGTGGTATGTTGTGGAGGTTGAAACTATTACAATATAAATAATTATCTCTAATGTTCAAGAATTCCAACGTGCGAGCTAAATCCAGCGATCATCATTGATTGACGTCGCTTTGAAGGGATGCTAAAGGGAGCAAGGATATATAATTTCATTTAATTGAATTCCTCCATCCTCGCGTCTTTTCCTTGCGTCCTTCCCTCGCATCCTGAAGGGGTGGAGCTAAGACACGAGGAAAGGAGGCGAGGAAACGAAACTAGGATGCACAAATAAGAATTGAGAAGCACCCTCTGTGTATGTATGATACGACGATATGACGACTTGTCCCCGATCATCCAGGATTTATATTTAAATAGCGTTTGCAGTTTAATATTCACAGACGCTAGTCTAAATCGCTATTTATTTAAGTGTACTGACCTGCTTTTTATTTATTCATCAAAAATTCTGTGAAATTCTGTGTTATACATAAAATTCTGTTTTGACTGGATTCCGCGATTTCGTCCACGTTTTCTCATAGGGCCCCTTACAATGTGTACCGGGCATAAGATGCTGAAACACTGCATCACGAGTTGCACGCATGTAAATACCTCTCTTTACTCTGAAACCTGCAGCACATATTTTCTTGCTGGCAACAATTTAAAAGTTGGACCAAAATATTTCTGTAATTCAAATACAATTAGCCTAACTAAAAGGCCTCAAGTTGAAAGTACAATCTGGAGGTGTCTTTTTCTCTTAACTCTTCAATAGGTAGATCTTGAGGTCAGGGATCTTGGGCTTAAAAAGGTTGGTGACCACTGCTCTAAACAATGCATTGTGCATTTTGGCCAAAAAAGTTCATACATTTTCAGCAGAATATTTTCTCACAAGCATTGTTAACCATCCAGAAGGTCTTTGAAACATGAGACATGCCTAAATATTTTTAGACAGCAGTGGTTTTCTTAGTCTTTTTATGAACACCATTCTTGTATCACTTTTTTTCCTGATAGTGGACACATGAACAAAGACCTGTGAAGTCAGTTGCTTAAATCCTTGGGTTCTTTCTCATCTCTTTCAGGATTGCCCGTAGTGCTCCTAGAGTGACCATGAATTGATGAACACCCAGATAATGCTTTTGTTTGAGGTGTGGCTACTGTAGCATGATGAGCCAGAGGGTGTTTAGCCAGTGTGGGACCATGGCTGACATGTTACATGCAAAAAGACATTCAGCTTCGGTTACAGAAGTGTGTGGCAAGCAGCGAGAGAGTGGGACGAGGCCGGTCGTGAGTGATAATGAGCGCCTGCTGCGTGACGCACCAGCCTCGTGTCTCACAGAGGAGCTCAGTCGAATAAAAGGAGGAGCGATGACAGTGAAGGACAAAAGAGGACCAGGCCTGGATTTTATGTTGTGTTTTATTTACGTTTTATGTGTAAGAGTGGATTCTCTGTCAAGTCCAAATTTGTTGTGTAGCTCTCTCCATCTTGAAAAAGCCACGCCGATATTGATACTTGTTTTATTTCTCTGTTTGTCCCAAATCCTGCTTGCCTCAGTTGATCTACGTTTACACTTTTTTGGGATTTTCTGTACTCGCCAGTGAATAATCTTGATCCACGATGACTGAACGACACAACAGTGCCATGCTAGATGCTAGTGTTGTAACACTTTATCTACATTATAAACCCAAATCAATTGTCACAAGATTTATATTAGGGAGGGAACCACCGGCTGAGCTCTGTATGTGTCAAAATACTCAGGACAAGCAATAGATGCAAAAGGAAGTATAATTTGAAAAATTACAAAATAAAAATATATACAGCAATCAGAATGCAAGAGATGAATCCACACTTCAACATGGAAACACCCCAAAGTCAAACACTTTACTCAATGAGAGAGAAAAACCACACACATCAAAAAACACTGGTCAGTGGTGCAACGGTTGTATAAACTTTTAACTGAACAGTTTGTAATGACAAAGTCCTTACTGATCATTCCGGTTGCAATGACTTGCAAGAACACAAGGAGGATAAGAATAGGCTGTCCTGAGGTTAAACAGCTCTTTTCCAATGACAAATAATCCTCCTTGATATTGTTACTATAACAAAATAGTCCTTATTGACTAAGCAGAAAATCAACCAGATTCCCAGTCAGGACTCCCAAAGTGGCACGTCAACCCCAACCATGCTGTTAGCACCAAACCACCCTTTCTTCTTCTATCATTACCCCGCTGATATACAAATAATAAGCACCATACTCCCCCTAGTGTCAGGTAGACGATCTGCATATAAAACAGCTAAAGTAACAAGTCAAATCTTGTTACATACCCTCCCCCTTCGGAAGAAAGTTGTGTATAACCATAACATGGCTTTACATTTTGTACATGCACAGTTTCCACAGTATTGGGATTATTAATGTACCTCAAGGAGCAATTAACAGGCCCAAGTACTTTTACCACCTTTGCAGGGCCTTTCCACTTTGCTGCCAACTTAGCCATATACCCTTCATCAGCTCTGGAAAGAGGATGGGTCCGGTTCCACACCACATCTCCCACCTGAAACTGAACTGATTTATGCCATTGATTATAATATCGTTTCTGTTTATCTTGTGCTCGTTCAACATTAGTTTTCACCAAGTTGATGAGTTGTTGTTGTCTTTCGAGAAGTTGGATCCTCTGGCTCAGATGTTTTGTGAATGGCTCTTTCTAATGATCATTTCAATTTTCGTCCCAACTTCTGCAGGGGTGAAACCTGTGCTCTCATGCCATGCCGTGTTAAGAGCAAAAATAAACTTGACAATCCACCTGTCCCATAGTCAATGTTTATCACCGACATAAGAAGCGATCATTGTTTTTAGGTTGCGGTTGACTCTTTCTGTAAGGTTGGTTTGTGGGTGATAAGTTGTTGTCAATTTCTGCACAACCCCCCCATTGCTTGCAGACTGCACTGAGTAGTTGAGATGTGAATTGTATTCCTCTATCGAACACTAAGTATGCAGGTGTGCCCCAACTGGTGAAGATCTCCTCCACCAGAATCCAAGCTATTTGCGGCGTTTTGGCTGTCCGCAATGGAAACATTTCAACCCATTTAGAGCAATAGTGAACAACCACAAGGAGGTATTCGTTTTGTTTTTTGCTCTTAGGGAAAGGTCCCATTAAATCCACTCCCAACAAGTGTCCAGGTTCAACTACCGGTGTTGATTGGAGATGACCAGACAACTTGGTTATTGCAGGTTTGTATTTTTAACAGGTTGTACATTCCTTGCAATACTTCCATACATAATTTCTCACATTGGGCCAATATGCCAATATGTGCGTAATGCAACATGGCTTCACGTTGACTGGATAGTGGATGCTGGTAGGATCAACAGCTTCCTTGGAGTGTGCCCCTTGAATCAGTTCTTGTAACTCTGGGTCTTTTGGTTGATCCGTGGCGATTTGGGCTAGTTCCACTTGCAAGTTGCTTGGTAGTACATCGGGGGCTTTGATTACTGCAACAATTTCCTGAGGATTAGGGTTGTTGTGTACTCTAGACAAGAGGTCAGGCACCACATTGCATTGACCTGTACGATACTTTATTGTGAAGTGAAATCCTTGTAATCTCAATTTCCAACAGGTAAGGCGTGATGATGGCTTTGGATGCTGAAACATGTTATAACAGTAAATGAACGTCCCTCTATATATGGCCTCCACTTTTCCACAGCCCAAATGATACCTAAACATTCCTTTTCAGAAACAGAGTATGCTTTCTCTGCTCCTCATAGCAAACGTGAGGCATAAGCAATGACCATTTCCTCACCCGCTGTTTCCTGAGTGAGAACCACACCTAGCCCAACTTCACTAGCGTCTGTTTGCACTGTAAATGTGTTACTGAAATCCAGTGGTGTCAACACGGGTGCTTGGGTTAAGTCTAGCTTTATTGTGTTGAATGCATGTTGACATTGCTCTGACCATATCCAAATAGATTGTTTTTGTTTCAGTGCATGGAGAGGGGCAGCTTTTTCAGAGGAATGTGGGATATAGCGGTGATAGCAACCCGCAAGTCCTAGGAATCGTTGCACGTCTTTGAGTGACTGAGGTGTTGGAAAAGCAGCAACCGCTTCCACTTTTGCTGGATCTGTTTTTATTCCACTGCTTGACACAATGTGACCCAAGAAGGTGAGAGTCTGTTGCATGAAGTTACACTTGTTCAAGTTGGGGGTTAGACCGGCTTTATGGAGACACTAGAAAACTTGATGTAAAAGGCAGATATGTTCTTCTTCATTTTTGGAGAAGACCACAACGTCATCAATGTAGATGAAGCAACATTTCCCATTTAGTTCTCTCAGAGCCTGTTCCATTAGTTTCTGGAATGTTGCAGCAGCATTTTTGAGCCCAAATGGAAGACGTCAAAATTCATATAGTCCTGATGATCTGACGAAGGCAGAATTTTCCTTATGCGGTCAGGCTCCATTTCTACCTGCCAATATCCACTTTTCAGGTCAAGGGTACTGAATATTGTGGCACCATGCAAGGATTCCAGGATATCTTGGATTTGTGGCATGGGGTAAGCATCGAGGTAAGTTTTAGCATTCAAACCACGATAGTCCACACACAGTCTTGAACTACAATCCTTCTTTGGCACTACTACAACAGGTGCAGCCCACGGAGATGCTGATGGCCTGACAATCTTCTTGTTTAGCAGATTATTGATTTCAGATTCAATGAACTGCTGTTTATCTACAGATACTTTATATGGAACTTCGTCAGTTTTGAGAATTTGGTGTTTTACCAGGTTGGAATGTCCGATTTCATGAGTGCACACTGCAGGCCATTGCAACATTAACTCCTCCAATTGGGTTTTTAACTGAAAACTAGCATTAGCCTGTTGAACCAGTTTCTGGATGGACAAATGGGTTTCATTAGATGCAGAAGGCCTGGGTAAGGCTATATAAAAATATACTGTTGCTTGGGAACCATATGGCAAAAAAGGAAAAGTTTCTTCAGTTCTTCCTCCTCGGGCAGGTATGATGTTGTGACCTCTGGAAGTCTAAAGTTAATCCAGAATCCATCAGGAAATCCATCCCTTGAATGATTGGAACGGTCAAATCTGCATCATTCATTAGGTACAAAGTTAGCTCCATTTTCCGTCCCTGGACCTCACATTTCCAAGTCACTCTTCCAATTGCAGTCTGCTGCTGTCCATTGGCAAGAAGAAATGCTTGACCACCACTGGGTTGATATGGCTCGCTCTTGCTGATCCATTCCCAGGTCGACTATGGAATGAGAGAGAGTGTACTACTTGGAGACAATGAGCTGACTGGGCTTTCTTCTTTTGGTCAGTTGTATTAACTTGACTCCAATATCTCTTAGACTCTTCAAAATCCCTTTCGAATTGTGTGCCAATCCTTACCAATTCACCAACATCCTTCACTGTCCCTCTTAACAGACTAGCTAGCCGAGGGTTACAGTTTCTTAGGATAGCTTGGACAATGTCTCTCTCACTCATCTCACTTTTCCATTTCATACACAGTGCTCTATACTGGTAAGCAAAATACCAATACATTCCCGAATACATTCCTTCCCCCCTTGTTTTCTTTCTTGCAATCTTCTAATTCTTCGCTTAAGAAAGACTGCAAAAAGACATCTCGAAACTGTTTCCAACTTCTCACATGTTGTCGTTCTGCCATCCACCAATCATTAGCGGTACCTTTCAGTACAGCAGTCAGAGCAACCATAACTTCAGCATCACTGAGAGGGCGAACTGCAAAGTATTCTTCACATCGTTCAATGAAGTTTACCGGATCCTCTTTCTGTGCGTCACAAAAGCTAGGGAACTCAAGCTTTACCGGGGGATTGTACTGCAAGGAGGTATGACTTTCTGAATACATTGATGGCATATTCTGTACATTATAAGTTTGATTTAGAGAAGCTGAATATGGAGTAGAGCAACTGGGACTAGTCTGGGTGGCGTTAGACACACGAGCATTGATGTCTTTGAATTTTTGCTCAATTTGGGCATCCCTCCATTTCAAACAGTCCATCATGGTTTTCCCCAAGTCCCTTATTGCTAGTTTCAGCTGTTCCTTCATCCTATCCCTCTCCCGATCAAAACGGTAGTTCATTTTTTCCATCAGGACGCACACCTTGGCATCCAACACCTCTTGAGAAACCCACTCACTCATCCTCCGTTTTCTCTCTTCCCAGCAACCTTCTAGTGTAGTTAGTCGTTCTGATAGCCCCTCTACTGACATTACTGCTGTTATGGGTGTAGCCGAGTGCTCACTTTCAAATTCAAGGGGTGGTGGAGGTGGAAATGTTTCTTGCACATCATCCAAGATTTTTTCCTCCTCTTCTCTGGAATCAATGTATAAGCTGCTGAATGTGTGGATCATCTCACCACATGGGTATCTTCGTGTAGTAAATGTCTCCGATGAGAAATCAGGTTCTAGACCAGCTCCATCCTCTCCCAGAGCAGCCTCACTTGCCATACTAAAGCATCTGAAACATGCACTGAACACAAACAATTATAAATGCCTACAGGTCCCTGTTCGGGCGCCACTATGTAACACTTTATCTAGATTATAAACCCAAATCAATTGTCACAAGATTTATATTAGGGAGGGAACCACCAGCTATGCTCTGTATATGTCAAAATACACAGGACAAGCAATAGATGCAAAATGAAGTATAATTTGAAAAATGACAAAATAAAAAATACATACAGCAATCAGAATACAAGAGATGAATCCACCTTTTGTATACCCTTTTAACAGAACAGTTCGTAATGACAAAGTCCTTGCTGATCATTCCGGTTGCATTGACTTGCAAAAACACAAGGAGGATAAGAATAGGCTGTCCTAAGGTTAAATAGCTTTTTTCCAATGACGCATAATCCTCCTTGATAGTGTTACTATAACAAAAGAGCAGAATTGACTGAGCAGAAAATCAACCAGATTCCCAGTCAGGACTACAAAAGTGGCACGTCAACCCCAACCATGCTGTTAGCATCAAACCACCCTCGCTTCTTTTATCATAACCCCGCTGATATACAAACAATAGGCACAATACTACCCCTAGTGTCAGGTAGACGATCTGCATATAAAACAGCTAAAGTAACAAGTCAAATCTTGTTACAGTGTATAACCACCACTTCTGCATTTGTTCACATGTGTTGTCATAGTTTCTACAAGCGGAAACAGAGGATAGCGCGGATATCACATCATCGGCGACAATGACAAGGGACGAGCCATTATTTAAAATTGTTATTTCTCTGGATTTACAAACTACACAACTGCATGAAATATATCACACTGTGCAAGTGGTTTTTTATTTTTTATTACAAAAATTGTACATATTGTGTCTTTAAAAGTGCAATTAAAAGTGTATATTACTACCACAGACCCCTGAATAACCCCAAATTATTTCCGCAGCAATATTATGGAACTTGTTAAATAGCACTGTAGTAATTCATGTCTGTATTATGTAACATGTTGCCTGTTAACTGGAACATTGACATTGCATCCCAATTTTTGTAATGATACGTTTAGCCATTAACTTTGCAAACACATGAGAGGAGTCTCTGCATTAAAGACCCACGAATGGCAGATCAACGTGCTAGTACTACATTTCTCTCCGATACGGTAGGAAATTAAATTGAATGTGGAGGATTTGAACTGTGACGATGATTGACAGGGCAGTTTAAACGATGACGGGATGCACGTAGACTAACTAAGCAACAGAGTCCGTTATAGATGACGAAGTAGTATGTCCCAAAGCTTGCATACTCTTCTGCTGCACACTCAAAAGTATGTACTTTTTCTTCACAAAAAGAGTACATACTTTTAGGTCGTAGTATAAGTAGGTGATTTGGGATGCAGCATGAGTGATAAAAACTCATAGCTTTAAAAACATTCTAGTAAATACTGCTAGGGATTAGATGTAAAAAGGGGAGATAATTATATTTTAAAGCATCCTTGTGAAAACAAACCTGGAAAGAGGCATGAGGTTTTGGGGAGAAAACAAAAGATTCTTAGTGCAGTCCAGTGTATTCATGGGATAAATCATAAATATAAAATTAGGAGACCAGATCACAAATATGAAGAATAGGTTGTCATTTTATATACTGTTACAGCAAAATTCAAAGGAAAAAAGAAAATGATCAGGAGGAAAAGAATGCAGGAACTGAAAAGAGCTCTTGCCAGATATTCTTGTTATACCACAATAAAATGTTGCGTTTTTTTTTTTTTTTTTTACGTTATTCACTTCATTAAAGTGTTACGTTATTCTCTGGAAGCCTGAACATGAGAGCATGAAGGAAATTTTACAGCTCATTCAGTCAAACCGACGGATAAGGATTATTTGTAGCGCAGCCTCGTGATTTGAAATTATTTGTTTCAGGCTTTTTGAGTGGAACCAAACCCAAAGGAAAACATAGGAAACAGAAATACAAGTACAAAATGAAAACTAACAAATGCAAAACCAAACTGAACATAATCCTGACAACAAAGCAGTTCCACATGTATCAGTTCATTATTAGGCTACCGCTGTAAACTTTATTACATTTATGTTAACTGCCATTTTTAGACCTACACAAAAGTAGCCTATAACAGTGACTAAATATAAGGTTGCTTATTCATTTTGATGAACAATTATGAAAGAAAAGTAAACAGACTCAGTTGTGATTAAATGTTGACTTGAAATCTTCTACAAAAAGACCATAGACTATACTGTTGTATCATTCAAAATGAAACAATATTCCATTAGAAAAATAATTCCTTCTTTGCTCTGTTTAATCAAGTTTTTTTTGCAAAATGGCCAAAAGGTGCTGAAATAGACTTGAAATAGGCCTAAACCCCCATCCCTTCAGCCACATGTACAAACACTTTGTACAAAACCCTGCTCTCCAAAGAAATGTCAGTTAGCTAGTTGCCAGCCAATCCGATGCAGACATTGAATTGAAAACAATTATTAATTAAAGCAGTCCTAGACCTGTATAACTGTAGGTGAACTTAAGAGTGATTTTTGACCCACTTAAATAGTAAGTACATTTTCACATGTAATTTTAGTATTGCTGCTATTGTCTTTGAAATATGGTTAGACTGTATAACCTACTGAATGATAAGTATTTATGGTAAACTAAAATATACATCATTATTTCGATTTTAACTTTTATGTAATTTTATGTATTTAAATAGTTACACGTTTGATGACACACAAAGTTGCAATTTAGTAAGATTAAAATATATAAACTTTATATATATATATATATATATATATATATATATATATATATATATATATATATATATATATATATATATACACACATATACATACATACATACATACATACATAGTACTTTTAATTAGCATAGCATGTTTGAAATGTTTATGTTTGTTAGTCTACGTTTATGATCTTAATGTAATTTTAGACATCTTAATTGTGAACTCATATTATTGTGACACGTGTTTTTGTACACTGTAGTACAAATTAGAGACTGTCACCGATCGTTAAAATGCAAATGAAGCAGTTCAATGAACGACATTTGCAGTAATGAATAGTTGACTGCAGTCGTGTAGGTGTTTAGTAGCTAGTCTGTAATGTGAGCTCTGTAGGCGATGTCACATGTGATAATGTTGCACTGTGTTAAATCAAGCCACAATATTTTCTCTCTTTAATTCACATCTGAACCTATCCACTTCCTGTATCGAAAGAACAATTACGTTAAATGTTTTTGTTAAACCCATCGATTAAAAACCCTTGTGCATGTTTCACTCAAATATGTTAAACAATAAAATCACTGACATTTCTACAAGACTGTATTCTACTGTTTAAGGTGCTTAGGGAAGGAAAGGTAACCCACCTTTTAGATTTCCGTCGATATCTCCAGATTAAAATGTAGCGTTGCTTCAGTCTCAACCTTTATTTCCTCAGTTTCGGTGTGCACGCTATTTTATTCCAAACACGCGAACAGTATGTACGAACTGCACTTCAGAAACGGAAACAATATGGCTAAATGTAGCGGTAACCGTTGAAGAAAAACCACCATTTACACATCCAGAGGTGAACAGAAGATGAATTAATGGAGGAGAGCGACGAAACAACAATGATTGTCCGTTGTCGCGTCGTTCTCATTGATATCTTGCTGTAGGAGGAGGAGGATGAATGAGCATCAGACGATCTCTCTCTCTCTCTCTCTCTCTCTCTCTCTCTCTCTCTCTCTCTCTCTCTCTCTCTCTCTCTCTCTCTCTCTCTCTCTCTCTCTCTCTCTCTCTCTCATTATAACCAGTTCGAAAATCTGTATTTGTATATCTTTATATCTGTATATCTTTATATCTGTATCTGTATATCTTAATTTAAGAAGTAGTTGGGTGAAATGTGTCCAGGTCATATTGAATCCCTTTTACCATATTTTAGATATGAAATGTGATGGTAATATTTGATATGTTATTGCCTTTTCTTTATTCTTGGCTAGTTTATAAGTAAAATAAAATAAAATCTCTGTATTTTACTGTCAATATTTTTGTGGAATGGTGTTTTCTAACTGGCCATTGATTTTGTATGTGATTGTGTGATTGAAAAAATAGGCTAAATGTCAACAAAGTCACACTTGCCAGGAACTCACTTGAATGATGACTACTTAGCAAACAAATAATAGACATTCATTTGGGGAAAAAATATTTAATTATGTGAAATGAACTGTCTGGTACAACCGTTAATTATAGCCTACAGTTAAATCTTCATTATGCATTATGTGTAGCCTATATCTGACACTGCACCCTGTAATCCTGCCACTGTAAAATAATGAACTATAAGCTAAATCATGTCTCATGAGAACAGCGAACAGTGTCCATCCTGTTGTTTTTCGTATTTCATTGACATTATCACACTGTTACATAACATGCTTGGGGAAGATTTCCTTCTTCATGATTTGCTTAATGTATGAATTGACCTTCCCTTGAGGCTACTTTAGAGCCCAGTGTTAAAAATGAGAAATACAATTCAGTGGAAAAAAAAAGGGACAATAAAGTTATAAGGGTTTTAACTAATTAAAAAAAAAAATAAAATAAAAAAAAAACCTTAAGGGTGAGTGAATGATGTCAACATTGTAATTTTAACCTTTAAATATGTTTGTACAGTGCTGTGAAAGATACAGATTTGAAGATTGTTTGTTCCATGTGTTACAAATAAAGAAAATTATACTCTTTGTGTTCTTACATCTCCACATATAATCTAAATAATAACAGCAATAAAAACATTGCTGACCAAACATTGTGATTATGAAGTATATTGGTAGGAACGTTGAGACTTCTTTGTCTGACTGTTGACCTAGGCTACAATGTGTAAGAATGGGATGCTATACTATGGAATCAAATATCTCTTGAAGCCTGAATGCACATTCATTACATAATAATGTTCTCGCCTAGGAATCACTAATTTTATGAACATACATTTCTATAAGCACACTGTAGTATGAGTGCTTATAACAGTGCCAGACACATAATGTTTCTGCAGGGCATGTATCAGCAGACACTTCAGCATTGTATTGCATAAACATACATAGGCCTATGTAATTACAATGCACTTTTACATAGATATTACATTATATAAATTACAATTGAGTATTGCTCTATTGGAAATTTCAAGGCATTTTTTTATGGATATATCCGAGCTGTTTACTTAAAGGGTTTCCATATTTACTTTACTTAATTTCTTTCTTCTGCTGAAAACCAAAAATATATATTTTGAAGAATGTCGGTAACCAAACAGTTGATGGGCCCCATTGACTTCCATAGTAGATATTTTTTCTATAAGATGGAAGTTAATGGGGCCCCTAAACTGTTTGCTGATGAATTTTAATTTTTGGGTGAACTATTCCTTTACGTTACTTATATAACTATTCTGTTTATGGAGTATATTCCATTAATAAGCGAACTAACGTTTTTTGTTTTTCTTTTTGCTATCAAGAACACATTGTAGTTTACTTCAGCTACATTAGACTGACTTCTGTTTGAGCACATTAGGATTTTCTACACAGCTAGCCCAGCTGCAAGGCTTTTACATAAAGATGTTTCTTACCACACATGAAATATTAATTTGATTCCAAGGAAATAAAAGGCAGGAGCCTGACATTCCACTGAATATCAATAACGAGAGAATCAGAGATATAAGGAATAAACAAGAAATGATTACAGTGCCTCCCTTTGTTTCTGCATGGAGCCAGATGACCTGGAAGTAAAATATGACAGCTAACATCCCAGCCTACTCATTCACCCTGGCCTCAGGCATAGCCGCTCCTCTTCTGCTCTACTTCATGGAGCTCTTTTGACATCTCCAGAACTTCAACATCAGAGGAGACAGCAATGATCCTACCTGCTTATCTACATACAGAGAAATTAAGCTTGATTCCTTGCCCTCACTAATGTTGGCACAGGCCACTATCATCTCTCTCTCTCTCTCAAAAAAAAAAAGAACAGATAGATAATCTAATCTAAATTTTGCTAAACTAAAATGTTGTCTGTGATCAAAAAGAGTTAAATGTCTTTTTCAGACATCACATTTCATCAATCCCGGTAACCACCAAGTAAAGTGTTAGTAACATATACACTGGCAAAATATAAAATACTACATCGCAACACCCTGGCATATTTCTGGAAACGTGAGCAATAGCAATTATCACTCACATTGTTTAGAAAATGTAAACATTATTGACTTTAGCTAACTACAATCGTTGACAGAATAATTTTAATTTTGTGGATAAGAGAGGTTTACATTTGTAACAACAGCAAAACTGCAAAATAACAAGAATATAGAGTTTATCTGATCAAACAAAACTCCCCATGCAATTGTCATAAAATAAGACACATGGTATAACACCATATTTAGAGTTATTTAATATTACAAACTAAGATAACACAATTTGGGTTTTTTTACCAACCAACTTAAATTATGTCACTACAATGTCACATGGTGCATTTTCCCAGCTAAAATAAATTCCTTGTTCATCCCTATGTCTTTCCATCTCCTCCCATGAGAACAGAGTTCAACCCAGAATAAATATAGCCACTTTCCCTACTTTGGACTAAATTTGGCTTGACTAGAATTATGATAAGCTTAAATACATTTTTATATGAACTATGATATGATAATGTCAGGCTGTTTACTTGGCCTCCTTGGAGGATTATTAAGTATAATTAATGACTGAAGAAACCCCCTCCACATTTTGTAAAACAGTAAATCATTAGCTTATGTCAGAATACTATTCTGTATTCTACAAACAATACCCCATAAGCTTATGTCAGAATACTATTCTGTATTCTACAAACAATACCCCATAATGACAAATTGAAATACGTTTGTTTGAAATGTTTGCAAATTTAATACAAATAAAAAATGAAAAAATCACATGTACATAAGTATTCACAGCCTTTGCCATGACACTCAAGATTGATCTCAGGTGGATCCTGTTTCCACTGATCATCCTTGAGAAATTTTTAAAACTTGATTTGCGTTCACCTGTGGTAAATTCAGTTGATTGGACATGATTTGGAAAGGCACACACCTGCCTATATAAAGTCCCAAAGTTAACAGTGCATGTCAGAGCACAAACCAAGCCATGAAGTCCAAGGAGTTGTCTGTAGACCTCCGAGACATGATTGTATTGAGGCACAGATCTGGGGAAGGGTACAGAAAAATGTCTGCAGCATTGAAGGTCCCAATGAGCAAAGTAGCCTCCATCATCCGTAAATGGAAGAAGTTTGGAACCACCAGGACTCTTTCTAGAGCTGGCCGCCCAGCCAAATTGAGCGACCGGGGAAGAAGGGCCTTAGTCAGGGAGGTTGACCAAGAACCCGATGGTCACTCTGACAGAGCTCCAGCGTAACGGACAGCTGTCGCTTAGATACATGCATCCTGTCACCTTTTAAACTTCCCTGTCAATCATCATGTCACAGTCACAGTCACAGTCTTGTCTCCTCATGTGTTTGCAATTTAAATATAATGATGCATTTAAAAGTTAATAGCCAAATGTATTATTACAAAAGTTCACAATGCTGTTGCAGATGAAATATAATGTGATTAATATTAAATAAATATATTTTCGTCAAGTTAGATACTGATAATTATTCTCCCAAAACCCTTTATCAAAACCTGTCGCAATATACCGGTATTGGCGATAACCGTGATATTCAAAGCACAAAATATCGACATTGTGTTAATTTAGGGTGTGACAATATACCGATATTGGTGATAACTACAATATTTAAAATGAATTGGACTCTTATGAGAACATGACAAGTAAATACTTCAGTGTCCCGAGTCCGACTGGAGCCATGTTTTTTTGTTTTTCTCCCTCCCTGTTACACACTGTTGCAGCCATTAAAATAGTTCAGCTTTGTTTGTAATGTCAAAGTAGTTATATTATTTTTTCGTTAATTTAGAAAAAATGTTTGGAGAAATTTTTGTTTGTTAAATTTAAGTTTTCATAGATATAAAACATCCATAGATATAAAACACTTCAAGCATATCACAATGTTAGTTTAAATGTTTACTATCACCACCACAGTAAGAACACATTTTTGACAAGCTGAGGCAGTCTGATGCTGCTAGCATTGGCGCTTGCAAACAAAACTATACAGTCTAAACTAATAAACAAAATAAAAAACAAAAAAACACCTCTCTGAAAAGTTAATATAAATCCGATTTTCAATTCCCGTGCTATAGGCTTTGCAAATTCAGTTCACGTTAACGAAAGCATTTTCTTCGTGCATTTTCTTGTGATGCCTCCCTTAGCACTTGCCCTACGCGCAGCGTGTGGTGGGAGCGGCGGCTCTGGTTTGAGTGATCGAATTTAAATCCGCCTCGAAAGAATTTCGGAAGACATTTACTCCTGATCTATTCACAATATTATAGATATCTGATCGAATGAAAACGAATGAAGTGAGCAGGTGTAAAAAATAACTGCCAGCTGTGCTGAAGGAATGCTCGCTGCTACTGCTACTGCTGGCGTGGACTCTTACGGTAAAGATCCACTTTTGCGGAACGACTGAAGCGTGGTGACGCTTTACCTCGTGTGTACGTTGATAGGCGTTCATCAAGTTTACCGCTATGGGTGTGCTTTTGAGTCAGCGGGAAATGAAAAACAAAGGACCAGCGGGAGACTTCCCTCAGTCTCCATGTGCTCCATGTGTACATCAACCATCAGGGTGGTCTGCGCTCCCGCCGTATGTCTCAACTCATCTTAAGGAGTCAGAAGCATCTGAGGTCCCTTCATGCTGTCAATATCCTGGGATAACTGAACCATGCACCCGACGAGCTCTCATGGTCTCAGCCACTTCCTGGAGAATGGAGACTCCTTCCCCAGACGGTCCAGCTGATTTGGGCGGTCCAGCTGAGTTCGGCGACGCACAGATAGATCTGTTTGCCTCCCACGACTCTTTCCACTGCAGCCTGTTCTATTCCCTGACCGAGGGCATGCTCGGCACAGATGCACTGGCGCACAGCTGACTGTGGGGCCTACGCAAGTATGCGTTTTCCCCAGTGAGCCTTCTCGCACAGCTTCTGTGCAAGATTAGGGAGGACAAGGAGCAGGTCATTTTGATCGCCCCGTACTGGCACGGCCAGACCTGGTTCTCAGAACTCCTATTCCTTGCGACAGCCCCTCCCTGGCCGATTCCTCTGAGGAAGGACCTTCTCTCTCAGGCACTCTTTGGCACCCGCATCCCGTTCTTTGGAACCTCCACGTGTGGATCCTGGATGGGCAGGTTTGAGTACCCTACCACCTCCGGTGGTGGCTACCATCACTTCCTCTAGGGCAGAGTCTACTCGACACGCCTATGCGTTGAAGTGGAATCTCTTCGTCACCTGGTGTTCTTCTCGCCAAGAAGACCCCTGGAAATGCCCGATCGTGTCTGTGCTCTCGTTCCTCCAGGAAGGGTTGGATTGAAGGCTGTCTCCTTCCACCCTCAAGGTTTTTGGAGAACAAACAGGTAAGTCAGCAGAACCTGATCATCAGGTTCCTGAGGGGGGCCAGGAGACTACATCCTCCTTGCGCTCCCCTCGTGCCCTCTTGGGACCTCGCAGATGCTCTGCAGAGGGCTCCCTTTGAGCCTTTGCGGTCAGTAGATCTTAAGTTCCTGTCTATGAAGACAGCGCTCCTGACCGCTTTGGCCTCCATCAAGAGGATAGGGGACCTGCAGGCATTTTCGGTTGACGAAGCGTGCCTGGAGTTCGGGCCGGGCAATTCTCATGTGATCCTGAGACCCTGGCCTGGATATGTGGCCAAGGTTCCCACCACTCCGTTCAGAGACCAGGTGATGAACCTGCAAGCGCTGCCTTGGAGGAGGCATACCCAGCCTTGGCACTGCTCTATCCAGTACGCGCTCTCCATGCTTACGTAGACAGGTTGCAGTGTTTCAGGACCTCAGACCAGCTCTTTGTCTGTTATGGTGGGAAGCTGAAGGCAAAGGCTGTCTCACTGGATAGTGGACGCCATTGTTTTGGCTTACCAGATGCTGGGGCGTCCATGCCCCCTTGGGGTTAGGGTTCACTTCACCAGGAGTGTAGCCTCCTCTTGGGCTTTAGCGCATGGCACTTTGCTGACAGACATTTGCAGAGCTGCAGGCTGGGTGATACCTAACACATTAGCAAGATTCTATAATCTCCGAGTGGAGCCTGTGTCCGACTATGTTATCTCCTCTACTAGTGGCTGGTAATGGACTAGGCTCAGGTGTCTTCGCTTGCTCGCCATTCCACTCCACGGACTGGATACGTGCGATTATTCACCGACACCAGTAAGTCTGCTCTCTCTAGCTCAGACCCTCGTGTCAGGCCAGGTGCCTCCGTGTGCATGGTTCCCCTCTGGCGACCCCCACACGTGTATTTCCACCGCAAGCCTCCTTGAGCAGGTGTCCTTCCCTTGACAAGCCCTTGCCACTCTGGGGTTAAAAATCCACCTTCAGCTGGTTCCCCAGAGTTTTCCATATGCAGCCCTTAGCGGGTCATATGTGTACTCCCAACGGGTAGGCATTTTGGCGCATGTTTCCACCTGGAATATGCTTCCCAGTGTACCTTGGTATTCCTGTGATAAGTGGGAGTCCTTCATCCATACTAGTCTTACGACAGGGTACTCGCACTTACGCAGGGCACTGGAAGACAGCAGAGTGGTGTGATTATATTGGGACCCCCATTCGTCAGTCACTGACGTTACTCGGAGTGACTGAACGAAAGGGAACGTCTTGGTTACGTATGTAACCCTTGTTCCCTGAGGAGGGAACGGAGACGTAACGTCCCTCTGCCATATCCGCTGTACCACTGGAATGGCTGAGAGTTCAGTCTTGGCTCCTCAGCAGGTAAACATAATGCGATGTTGCCAGCGTACTTCCTTATATACCCACGAGGTGGGGCAGAGTTATGCATGCAAATTCCGCATGCCCATGGCATTGGCACTGTCATTGGCCGTTTTCTAAGATCTCGAAGATGATTGGCTTCTAAGCGAAACTCCCATTCGTCAGTGACTGACGTTACGTCTCCGTTCCCTCCTCAGGGAACGAGGGTTACATACGTAACTGAGACGTTTTACTGAATGATTCAGCGTTTTGAATGAATAGTTTGTATCAAAGATTCAACGACTTATTTATAAACGACTGCCTCATTCTTAAATGAATCAGCGGTTTGAACGAATCAACTCAATGACTCAAATCAAATCAAATCACTTTATTGTCACTCAACCATATACACAAGTGCAACAGTTGGTGAAATTCTTAGGTGCAGTTCCGAGCAACATAGCAGTCATGACATGACATGTACAACATTTAAAGCAACCAATGTACAATAGATACGCTATATGATAAATAAATGTGTATATAATGTGTGTGTATCTACAGTGGGTTGTGCTGAGTGATATTCTGTCCAGTGTGTGTTGTGATCCTGATGGATCAGGAGTTAAGTAGTCTAATTGCTTGTGGGAAGAAGCTGTTCTGGAGTCGGCTGGTGCGTGTTCTGATGCTGCGGTACCGCCTGCCTGATGGCAGCAGTGAGAGCAGCCCATGGCTCGGGTGGCTAGAGTCTCTGATGATCCTCTGAGCTCTCTTGACACACCACCTGGCATAAATGTCCTGGAGGGAGGGAAGCTCACCTCCGATGATGCAGCTGGCCGTGCGCACTACCCTTTGCAGGGCTTTGCGGCTGCGGGCGGTACTGTTGCCGTACCAGGTGGTGATGCAGCCAGTCAGCAGGCTCTCTATGGTGCCGCTGTAGAAGCGTGTGAGGATGTGGCGGTTCATTCCAAACCTCCTCAGCCGTCGCAGGAAGAAAAGGCGCTGATGAGCCTTCTTCACAACGGCCTCGGTGTGGACGGACCATGAGAGTTCCTTGGAACTCGAGGAACTTGAAGCTGCTGACTCTCTCCACCGGTGCTCCATCGATGGTGATGGGGCGGTGTTCTCTCTCATTCCTCCTGAAGTCGACCACCAGCTCCTTGGTCTTGCTGACGTTGAGGGAGAGGTTGTGCTCCTGACACCATCGTGTCAGAGTATGCACCTCCTCTCTGTAGGCCGTTTCATCATTGTCAGTGATGAGACCTACCACCGTCGTATCGTCAGCAAACTTGATGATGGTATTGGAGCTGTGGGTTGCCACACAGTCATGTGTGTACAAGGAGTACAGGAGTGGGCTGAGAACACAGCCCTGAGGGGCTCCAGTGTTGAGAGTCAGTGATGAGGAGATATTACTGCCCATTCTGACCACCTGGCGTCTGTTTGACAGGAAGTCCAGGATCCAGCTGCATAACAAGCTGTTTAAGCCTAGAGCCCGGAGTTTCAAGTCAAGTATGGAGGGCACAATGGTGTTGAATGCTGAGCTGTAGTCTACAAACAGCATTCTCACATATGTGTTCCTCTTTTCCAGGTGGGAGAGAGCAGTGTGTATAGTGGATGAAATGGCATCATCAGTGGAGCGGTTTGTGCGGTATGCAAACTGCAGTGGGTCCAGTGAGGGGGGGAGAACAGAGCAGATGTGGTTTCTGATTATTCTCTCAAAGCATTTGCTGATGATGGGGGTCAGAGCAACAGGACGCCAGTCGTTTAAGCAGGTGGTTTTTGATTGCTTCGGTACAGGCACAATGGTGGACGTTTTGAAGCATGTGGGGACCACAGACAGGGAGAGGGACAGGTTAAAAATGTCTGTGAAAACTCCAGCCAGTTGGTTCGCGCACGCTCTGATGACGTGGCCCGGAATGCCATCTGGACCCACGGCTTTACGGATGTTCACCCGCCGGAAGGATCGGGTTACATCCGCTACAGTTACAGAGAGTGAACTAACCTCTGCATCTTCAGCCGCGAGCTCTCTCTCCGCGAGGGCGGTGTTAGTTCCCTCAAAGCGAGCATAAAAGGTATTTAGCTCGTCCGGGAGAGAGGCAGCGGTGTTCACAGTGGATTTTGTGTTCCCTTTATAGTCCGTGATGGTGTTAATTCCCCGCCACATGCTTCTGGAGTCGGTGGTGTTGAACTGTCCTTCAATCTTGTCCCTGTACTGGCGTTTTTCTGCTCTGATGGTTTTCCGGAGGGCATAACTTGCTTGTTTATGCTCCTCCGCATTACCGGAGTTAAAGTGGAGGTCCGCGCATTGAGTGCCGCGCAAACATCCCCATTTAGCCACGGCTTCTGGTTTGGGTACAGCCGAATTGTTTTGGTGGGAACAACGTCTTCTACGCACTTCCTGATAAAACACGTTACGCTATCAGCGTAGACCTCGATGTCGTCATCAGAGGCCGACCGGAACATCTCCCAGTCCCCGTGATCAAAACAGTCCTGTAGCATAGAGTCTGATTGGTCCGACCAGCACTGGATGGTTCTGAGGGCGGGTGCTTCCTGTTTCAGTCTCTGCCTATAAGCAGGCAGAAGGAGAACGGAAGCGTGGTCTGATTTGCCAAATGGTGGGCGCGGGAGGGACTTGTAGCCATCCCGGAAGGGAGAGTAACAGTGGTCCAAAACACGGTTCCCTCGCGTGTTGAAGCTAACATGTTGGTGGTATTTAGGTGCAATACGTTTGAAGTTGGCTTTGTTAAAGTCCCCGGTCACAATAAACGCAGCCTCAGGATGCGCGGTTTCCTGCTCACTCACTGTCCTATACAGTTCCTTTAGTGCCCGGTCTGTGTCGGCTTGTGGGGGAATATACACAGCTGTGATGATGACCGCTGTGAATTCCCTCGGTAGCCAGAATGGTCGACACAGAACCATGAGAAATTCCAGATCAGGAGAACAGAAAGACTTGATAGAATGTACGTTCCTCTGATCACACCAGGATCTGTTGATCATAAAACATAGGGTAGACCGAGTACAGTTGGTACAGGGGTACATTTGAGACACCTCAAATAACTTGAGTGCTCAACAAGTCTGATCTGTGATATTTGCTTCACATATGCGTAGTAGCGCCCTCTTCAATCGTGGGAAATTTGAAGTATGTGTGTTTCTCCTGTCCGAAGATATCGGTGAAAGTGTTTTTTCTAAGGTAAGTTTTTCATTTCACCACCTCCCTTCCACATTGAATAGCTTCTCATCCTTACATGACTTTTAAAGTTAACTTACATTTTCATAAACCTTAATCTGTGCTCTGAATACTGGCATATTGAATGACTGTGTGTCATGCAAGACCATCGTCAAATCTAGAGAAATGTGCGAGGTGGTCAGGTGGGTACAGTTGAGACACAGTGTATCAATTGTACCCGCACTAGAATCCTATTGCGGCCCATGCGGTTTAGTTGCACGATATTTATTCCTATTATGTTGAATATGTTATTTTTGTGCATTTGATTGTTTGCAATTGTTCAATGTGCTTTACTGTCACTCAACCGAACTGTTGGCCTAGCCTACTATTAAAATTATAAACTGAAATTAAATATTGTATCTCTGTTTACCATTACTGTTCAATGTTTTACTAATTAACTGTTTTTAACTTAACAAATAATCAAATAAAATACTGAATGGAAATAAAAACAGTTAAATTCTCATTTTAAAGGTATTTTACAAATTCATTGAATTGGTAAGGCAGCTTTACAGCATTACGGATGGGTGTCTCAACTGTACTCGGGTACTGTTCCAACTGATGGCCGAATCTGGAATCTCAGCAGACATCCAAGTTTCTGTAAGGCAGATAATGCAGCAGTCCCTCGTCTCTCGTTGGAAAGAGATCCGCGCTCTCAGCTCGCAGAGTTTGTTGTCCAGAGACTGAACATTAGCCAGTAAAATACTGGGAAGCGGGGGTCGGTTTGCGCGGCGTCTTACTCTGATGAGCACGATGGCTCTGCTTCCCCTTCTCCGGCTGCGTTTGCGCGGTCGGGCCGCCCACACAAAGGGCTCCGCTGCCGTGTTTGTAAGCAGCGGGTCATCACTGATGAATTTAAAGTCCGGTTTTCGGTGTGCGATTGCCGAACCAATGTCCAAAAGTGTCTGTCGTACGTAGTAAGGCAGACAACATCCAAGACAAAAAACACAAACACTATAAACAGAACAAACAAAAAGCTACAATGTTGTAACGGAGCTCGCAACGCAGCAGCCATCCTCGGCGCCATCTTGAGCATCCAGTTGCCTCAATCATTAAGACCTGACGCCACCTTCTGGCGGTTTAGTTTCATGTTTAAACATTCTTTCCAAATTTTCTTATTTGTATATTCAAAAATATTTAAAACAATCTCATAACATTTTTTAATGCAGTTGTAATTTTTCAGTGTAAATTATTTAATTTGATTGGTAACAGCCCTAAAGTGTCTTATTATTCTAATTTAATTTATAGATCAAATTTAAGAATATAAACTGAAAGTTGAAGCATACCCTATATATAATAAGATTATGTAAAAAAATGCTCTTTGTAAAAGGTAAAAATATCAAAGATATGCAGATTTAAATAAGTCAAAGCTGATTGAACACTGTTGAGAATATTTCTTCAGAATAAATTATATTTACAACACACACAAAAAAAAAAAAAATCCGGACAAGCACGTGAACAGGCTTAATGTCGAGGAGAAAAAAAAAGTGTCTGGTAAAAAGTCACTGTGGCAGGTGGTCAAAAAAGTAAATTTCAGGCCCTGATTAGATCGGAATATTCGAAAGATCGAACTACATCAACTGGCACAAATTTTGAGACCGCAATAGACGTGATGGAGTATAATGTGTTAAGAGCTCGCTCAAGTACTGGGGAGCTAAACCATTTAGTGCTTTGTAAGTAATAAGCAAAATTTTAAAATGTATGCAATTTTTAATAGGGAGCCAGTGCAGTGTTGACAGAACCGGGCTAATATGGTCACACTTCCTGGTTCTAGTAAGAACTCGAGCTGCTGCGTTTTGGACCAGCTGCAGTTTATTTATTAAGCGAGCAGGGCAACCACCCAATAGAGCATTACAATAATCTAGCCTTGAGGTCATGAACGCATGAACTAACTGTTCAGCATTTTGCATTGAAAGCATATGCAGTAATTTAGATATATTTTTAAGATAGTAGAATGCAGTTTTACAGATGCTAGAAATGTGGCTTTCAAATGAAAGATTGGTATCAACGAGCACACCCAGGTTCCTAACTGACGACGAGGACTTGACAGAGCAGCCATCAAGTGTTAGACAGTATTCTAGGTTACTACTTGTGGAGTTTTTTTGTCCAATAATTACAAAAAAACTGAGCCTTGCGGTACTCCATACTGGACTTGTTATCGGTGTGACATCTCTTCATTTACTGCTACAAACTGATAACGGTCAGATAAGTATGATTTAAACCATGCCAATGCAATTCCACTAATGCCAACATAATTTTCAAGTCTATTCAAAAGAATGTTGTGGTCGATAGTATCGAATGCAGTGCTAAGATCGAGTAACACTAATAAAGAGATACATCCACGATCGGATGATAAGAATAAATCATTTGTAACTCTGATGAGAGCAGTTTCAATACTATGATACGGTCTAAATTCTGACTGGAAATCCTCACAGATACCATTTCTTTCTAAAAAGGAGCATAATTGGGAGGACACTGCCTTTTCTAGTATTTTTGACAGAAAGGGTAGATTTGAGATTGGCCTGTAAATGACTAATTCTGTAGGATCAAGTTGCATTTTTTTAATAAGTGGTTTAATAGCCAACGTAAAAGTTTTCGGTACATATCCTAATGACAAGGATGAATTAATGATATTAACCTCTGACCTCTGGAAGCATCTCTTTTAATAGCCTAGTCGGTATAGGGTTGAGCATACATGTTGATTTTGATGATTTAACAAGTTTAGCCAATTCTTCTTCTCCTATCGCAGTGAATGAGTGTAATTTTTCCTCAGTGACACTACAATGCTCTGTCTGATGTGATACTGTAGTAGACGGATGCATGGTTATAATTTTTTTCCCTAATATTATCAATCTTACGCGTAAAGAAGTTCATACAAGTTACACGTATACAAGTTCACAAGTCATTACTGCTGTGCTGTTTACAAACATCAGAAGTTGAAGCTTTATTTTTGGTTAATTTGGCCACTGTATTGAATAAATACCTAGGGTTGTTTTTGTTTTCTTCTAAGAGAGTCGAGAAATAAGCAGATCTAGCAGTTTTTACGGCATTTCTGTATGCAATCATGCTTTCTTTCCACGAATTGCGAAAAACCTCCAATTTTGTTTTCTTCCAGCTGCACTCCATTTTTCTGGCTGCTGTTTTAACCATGGCGTTAGACTATTTTCTTTAATCTTCTTAAAGTGCAGGGGAGCAACTTTGTCTAAAGTGCTGGAAAAGAGAGAATCAATAGTTTCTGTTGCAACATCCTCTAGGATATCTGGGATGCTGAGGAGATGAAACTAATGAGGAAGATTATTTACAAAGCAATCTTTAGTAGCAGCAGTGATTATCCTGCCATTTTTGAAGTGAGGGGGCGGCTTTGCAGCCGTAGCTAAATTAAGTATACATGATACTAGGTAATGATCTGAGATGTCATCGCTCTGCTGCAAAATTTCAATGGTATCAACATTTATTCCATGTGACAATATTAGGTCTAAAGTATGATTATGGCGATGAGTAGGTCCTGACACATGCTGCCTAACTCCAATAGAGTTTAGAATGTCTCTAAATGCCAATCCCAATGCGTCTTTTTCATTGTCTACATGGATATTAAAATCACCACCAATTAGTACTTTATCTGCAGCCAGTACCTACTCTGATAGAAAATCAGCAAATTCTTTGGTAAAGTCTGTATTGTGCCCTGCTGGCCTGTATACAGTAGCCAACACAAATGTCAAATGGGATTTATCAATTACTCTACATAATGTTACATAAAGCACCAAAACTTCAAAGGAATTATATTTGAAACTAGACTTCTGAATAATACTGAAGATATTATTATAAATTACAGAAACACCTCCCCCTTTACCTTTCAGACGCGGCTTGTGTTTATAACAATAATATTGTGGGGTGGACTCATTTAAAGTAATGTAGTTGTCAGGTTTCAGCCAGGTTTCTGTCAAACACAGCACATCTAGATTATTATCTGTAATCATATTATTAACAATAAGCGCTTTTGGGGAAAGGGATCGAATATTCAGTAACCTGAGCTTTATCATTTGTTCATCTGTATTATATATGTTGTTTATATGTTGGACATCAATAAAATTTTTACCGTTGAATCTGTTTTGATGTTTTTTTGCATTTACTAATTCGGGAAACAGACACAGTCTCTATGTGATAATATCTAGGTGAAAGAGTCTCTATGTGTTGGGATTTATCTGACTTCTGTGACGTGAGACAGCTAGCAGACGGTCGGTTTAGCCAGTCTGTCTGCTTCCTGACCTGGACCCCAGTTAGTCAAGGTTTAGCTCTAAGACTATGTGCCAAATTACTAGCGAGAAGAGCGGCACCACCCCAGGAAGGATGGATGCCATCTTTTTTCAACAGGTCAGGTCTGCCCCAAAAGCTTTTCCAATTGTCTATGAACCCTGTGTTATTTTGCGGACACCACTTAGACAACCAGCCATTGAGTGATGATAGTCTGCTAAGTTTCTCATCACTCCGGCGAACAGGGAGGGGACCAGAGCAAACTACTTTACCTGACATTGTACTTGCGAGTTCACACACCTCTTTAATGTTAATTTTGGTTATCTCTGACTGGCGAAGTCGAACATCATTAGTGCCGACGTGAATAATAATCTTAGAGAATTTACAGTTAGCATTAGCCAGCACTTTTAAATTTGCTTTGATGTCAGGAGCTCTGGCACCCGGTAAACATGTGACTATGGTGGCTGGTGTCTCTATTTTCACGTTCCGTGTAATAGAATCACCAATAACTAGGACACTTTCAACAGGATTCTCAGCAGGTGCGTCACTGAGTGGGGAGAACATGTTTGATGTTCTAATCGGAATGGAAGAGCATTTTTTTTATCCGTGACTATGCTGTCTCACAGTTACCCAGTTGCCCTGCTGCATGGGCTCTACAGCTGGAACTGAACAATGTACAGAGTTCGCTGTCACATCCAAAGCAGTGTCTAAAACTTTTACATTCTCACTATTCGCAAGTAAAGTCTGGATACGTGTCTCTAATTCTGAAATCTTCTCCGTCAGCCTGACTATCTCCTTGCATTTATCACATGTGAAGCCCTGTTCACTGACAGAGAAGGATATGCTAAACATGTTACAGGCAGTGCAAGTGACAATAACAGGAGAAGATTATATGGCTTACTGTGTTTGTTGATTAATCCAACTCACCACAGTTATTTGATGGACTCTGTTGACTAATCCAACTCACCACAGTTGTTTGATGGACTAGTAAAAGGCACAAGAGACAAAACAAGAGACCCGGATGCACGGATGGCAGGCTAACAGGCTTGTGAATGCTAACGTGTTGTGATAGTGATTTAGTGTGATAGGCAATATTAAACAATATACGGTGATGAGTAAGTTATATTTAGCTGTATAAACAACAAAGACAATAAATCAAATAAAGATTCAAAAGCAAAGCTGTACAGAGCTACAAACACTGCAAGGCACAGCAAGCAAGGCAGACAGGAGGCAGACAGTTTACCAATTTTAGCAATCCATCCCCTCAGTTTATAAACTGTACTCACAGATTCTTAAATTGTTCCATCGCTTTAACAAATCGCACCAATGGATTAATAAACCAGACCCATGAATTTCCAATCCGTGTGCTCAGATTTGTAAACCATACCTTCATTTTTTCAATCCGTGCCCACACTTTAGCAATCCATTCCCACACACCTTCCCTCAAAAATCTGTGCCGACTCATTCTACTATGGCTCACCAATCAGTTACATGGATATTATTTTTTACATAATAAATAAATAAAAATTATAGCTGTAATTATTGGGCCGAGCACAAACAAGCACAATGAGTTATGCAAGAATGGCTGGGAGCTTCATTATTTTTGTCAAAAGGGCAGGGCAAATCATAAATACAATAAGTATTAATAAGATGTAATTGCTTATCACTTGACCAATAGGCACTTAAGGAATCTATCAAGACCAGTTTCATTAAAATAGACTAAATGAATCAACGCTATTAGCATAGATAATTTCATTATACATTTTGACCAGAAACTTTTTTAGTACCTTCAGGGCCTAGCCCCAATGACACATACAGAGTTTCGTAATTATACGCTAATGCGTTTGTAAAATAGAGCATTAGGACAAAATTCAAAATGGCCAATACCCAAAATAGCCAATATGGGAAATTGGGTATCATTTGACTTGGGCATGCTGCACTGAATCAAAAGAGTTTTATGATTTTTGGGCAAATCGTTCAGAAGTTATAAGCAAAAAAAGTTATTAAAACAAAATCTCTTGACCAGCAGGTGGTGCTGTGCCGAAATGCAGCATGAAACTCAGGTCATGCTTGCGATGACATGTACCATGTTGCTGAGATGTAACCTTGCGTCCAATTTGGCTTGCTCCTCACCAAATTTTTTCCTGTGATATTTTATAACAGTTGGATTTATAAAAAAGCTTTTGCCAGCATTGTCTAAAGATTATCTGATTCAATGTTCATGAAAATCAGACTAATCGTCTCGGACATGTTCGAAAAGGTAGGTTTTTCAGAAAATTCTAAATGGTGGTGCAAGGCCGCTAAAATCTCGCTCCGATGAACTGTAACGAGCTGCGGTTGAAGGTCGCTGCGCGTTCGTGTTCCAGCTGGGCAAAATGGATTATATTCTTTATCTGACTCCATTTATCATATTGTCGAATTTAGAATAGAATGCCAATTGGTTGTTTAGTCATTTATATCACACATTTAATCATTCCGTTTTAACCCTTTGTTGAAATTATATTCGTTTCACAATCTGAGATAATTAATCATTCCAGAGTAAATCAGAATAGGTCAAAATGTAACAATTTTATTAATAGTCAGGTAAATGTATAATGCCAATTACATAATCAATTCAAAGATAATTTTTTTTTTTTTTTATTTAACCTTTGTTTAACCAGATAAAATCAGTTGAGAACAAGTTCTCATTTACAACTGCGACCTGGCCAAGACAAAGCAAAACAGTGCGATGAAAACACATAGATACACATAGAAATAAATAAACATATAATCAATAAACCAATCCATATACACAAAAAAAAGAAGAAGAAAAAGTAAGACAATAAATAAGCCATAGTAACAAATAAATTACACCTTTACACTAAATTGTAAAATATTGGAAATATGAAAATGCAAACCATGAAAAAAAAAATAAGAGGCTAAACACAGGTGCAGTGATCAATAAACAGCTTTGATAGCGGATGCTTAAAGTTAGTGACGGAAATAGGAACCTCAAGTTTAAAGGATTTTTGCAATTCATTCCAGTCATAGGCAGCAGAGAACTGAAAGGAATGGCGACCAAAAGAAGTACAGGGAGTGCAGAATTATTAGGCAAATTAGTATTTTGACCACATCATCCTCGTTATGCATGTTGTCTTACTCCAAGCTGTATAGGCTGGAAAGCCTACTACCAATTAAGCATATTAGGTGATGTGCATCTCTGTAATGAGAAGGGGTGTGGTCTAATGACATCAACACCCTATATCAGGTGTGCATAATTATTAGGCAACTTCCTTTCCTTTGGCAAAATGGGTCAAAAGAAGGACTTGACAGGCTCAGAAAAGTCAAAAATAGTGAGATATATTGCAGAGGGATGCAGCAGTCTTAAAATAGCCAAGCTTCTGAAGCGTGATCATCGAACAATCAAGCGTTTCATTCAAAATAGTCAACAGGGTCGCAAGAAGCGTGTGGAAAAACCAAGGCGCAAAATAACTGCCCGTGAACTGAGAAAAGTCAAGCGTGCAGCTGCCAAGATGCCACTTGCCACCAGTTTGGCCATATTTCAGAGCTGCAACATCACTGGAGTGCCCAAAAGCACAAGGTGTGCAATACTCAGAGACATGGCCAAGGTAAGAAAGGCAGAAAGTCGACCACCACTGAACAAGACACACAAGCTGAAACGTCAAGACTGGGCCAAGAAATATCTCAAGACTGATTTTTCTAAGGTTTTATGGACTGATGAAATGAGAGTGAGTCTTGATGGGCCAGATGGATGGGCCCGTGGCTGGATTGGTAAAGGGCAGAGAGCTCCAGTCCGACTCAGACGCCAGCAAGGTGGAGGTGGAGTACTGGTTTGGGCTGGTATCATCAAAGATGAGCTTGTGGGGACTTTTCGGGTTGAGGATGGAGTCAAGCTCAACTCCCAGTCCTACTGCCAGTTTCTGGAAGACAACTTCTTCAAGCAGTGGTACAGGAAGAAGTATGCATCCTTCAAGAAAAACATGATTTTCATGCAGGACAATGCTCCATCACACGCGTCCAAGTACTCCACAGCGTGGCTGGCAAGAAAGGGTATAAAAGAAGAAAATCTAATGATATGGCCTCCTTGTTCACCTGATCTGAACCCCATTGAGAACCTGTGGTCCATCATCAAATGTGCGATTTACAAGGAGGGAAAACAGTACACCTCTCTGAACAGTGTCTGGGAGGCTGTGGTTGCTGCTGCACGCAATGTTGATGGTGAACAGATCAAAACACTGACAGAATCCATGGATGGCAGGCTTTTGAGTGTCCTTGCAAAGAAAGGTGGCTATATTGGTCACTGATTTGTTTTTGTTTGGTTTTTGAATGTCAGAAATGTATATTTGTGAATGTTGAGATGTTATATTGGTTTCACTGGTAAAAATAAATAATTGAAATGGGTATAAATTAGTTTTTTGTTAAGTTGCCTAATAATTATGCACAGTAATAGTCACCTGCACACACAGATATCCCCCTAAAATAGCTAAAACTAAAAACCACTTCCAAAAATATTCAGCTTTGATATTAATGAGTTTTTTGTGTTCATTGACAACATGGTTGTTGTTTAATTATTAATGTTGTAAAATTAATCCTCAAAAATACAACTTGCCTAATAATTCTGCACTCCCTGTATAAGCTTTGGGTACGGCCAGTAAAATATACCTATGGCACTTTCGATTAAAGTGTTCGATTAAAAAGCATGCATTTAGTCTTACTAGCGTTTAAAAGCAGTTGGAGATCACAAAAAGCGTATTGTATGGCATTGAAACTAGTTTGAAGGTTAATTAACACACAATCCAAAAAAGGGGCGGATGTATATAAAATGGTGTCGTCTGCATACAAATGTATCAGCGAATCACCAGCGCACTAGCAACATCATTAATGTATATAGAAAATAGGGTTGGGCCAAGAATTGAACCCTGGGGCACCCCCATAGAGACTGCAAGAGGACTGGACAGCAGACCCTCCGATTTTACACACTGAACTCTATCTAAGAAATAGTTGGAGAACCAAGTAAGGCAGTCACTTGAGAAACCAAGGCTGTTGAGTCTGCCAATAAGAATACGATGATTGACAGAGTCGAACTCCTTGGCAAGATCGATGAAGATGGCTGCACAATAATGTCTCCTATCGATAGAGGTTATGATATCATTAAGTACCTTAAGCGTAGCTGAAGTGCATCCATGACCAACTCGAAAGCCAGTTTGCATAGCAGAGAAAATACGATGTGATTCAAAATATTCAGTAATCTGTTTATTAACTTGGCTTAGATTTTAGCAAGACATGGCAGGATAGATATAGGTCTATAACAATTTGGATCTAGAGTGTCTCCCCCTTTGAAGAGGGGGATGACCGCAGCAGCTTTCCAGTCTCTAGGGATCTCACAGGATACAAAAGAGAGGTTGAATAGGCTGGTAATCGGAGTTGCAATAATTTCGGCTGATAGTTTTAAAAAGAAAGGGTCCAGATTGTCAAGCCCAGCAGATTTGTAAGAATCCAGATTTAGCAGCTCTTTAAAAACATCAGCTGTCTTGATTTGTATAAAGGAAAAATGAGGAAGGCTAGAACAAGTTGCTGTCGGAGGTACAAAACTCTTGGCCGAGATAGGAGTAGCCAAGTGAAAAGCATGACCAGCAGCAGCAAAATGCTTATAAAAATTTTGGATTATCATGAATTTATCTGTGGTAACAGTATTTCCAAACTTTAATGCAGTGGGCAACTGGGAGGATATGGTCTTGTTCTCCATAGACTTTATAGTGTCCCAGAACTTTTTTGGAATTAGTACCACAGGATGAAAGTTTCTGTTTAAAAAAACTAGCCTTTGCTTTTCTAACTAATTGTGTATATTTGTTCCTTGTTTCCCTAAAAAGTTGCATATCGTGAGAACTTTTTGATGCTAATGCAGCGCGCAACACAAGATATTTTTATGTTGATTAAGAGCAGCTAAGTCTGAGGTGAACCAAGGGCTAAATCTATTCTTAGTTCTCAGTTTTATAAAAGGAGCATGCTTATTTAAAATGGTAAGAAAAGTACTTTTAAAGAAAAACCAGGCATCATCTACTGACGGGATAAGATCAATATCCTTCCAGGACAACTCGAATAAAAAAGCCTGTTCACAGAAATGTTTTAAAGAACGTTTGACAATGAAAAGGGGTGATCGTTTGACCGCAAACTAGGGGTACACCGATCCAACTTTTTCAGTCCTGATACCGATGCCGATGCCTGGGCTTTGTGTATCTGTCGATACCCAATACCGATCCGATACTATTGTTGAATTAATAATAAACTGTATATCTTCCACCTTATACCTTCCTTGAAGAGACTAAAGGCACCAGACTTTACTAACTAAACATAACTAAGACAAAATAACAGATGTATGTAAAGTGTTGAATTCTTATTTATTTAAAAAACAATTGTGCATTCAAATCTAAAATAGAATGTAATCAAACTTCTTTAAATAAATAAAATGTAGCAGTGGAAACAAAAAACAGTGTATTGGTCAAACATACCATAGTAATCTGATAGTTACCAAACATTTTTTACACTACAGATAATTGTTTTGGTATATAATCATATCAATATTAAAAAGTAGCATTACAAATGAACAAATAGTCTTAATTTTCTGCCATATGCAATTTAATAAAAATTATCAGCTAGCTAATAACAACTTTGTTCTGGTTTCACCTCACTCCAGTCTAAATGATTGTAGGCTATGCCTATTTATTTTACTACACATTGTCAACAGAAATAAGCTGAAATACTGTTGATAATTTAAAATAATTCTTACTACCCACTCTTGCTTAATTGGGTAAGCACACTTGTGTTCTCATTTCAGATGCGTTTTGAGTAAATTAATAAACTGATTCATGAGTTCAGTGTTGGACAGATCAGTTGTTCTAACCAGTCGTTAAATTGATTCGGTTCAAAGGAGTCATTAGGTCGCGAATCGGACATTAGCAGACTCGTTGTGTGCGAATCCCGTCTGTTAGAACATCGCGAAAGATGTCAACACACAGAAAACACTTCATAACTGAATATAATTTGTCTCCCGTTTATTGAAAGTATGCTTTATGTCAGCTGGTCAGAGAAGAGTCAACATTTTTTGAGCGCAATTCACACCCAGTGGTAATTCAAGGACAAAATTGTCCGAATGTGTCACGTGCAACATGGTTTCGGTCTTCTGACCTTTTGATTTGGAATTGGATTAATATGTGAAATATGAGATAGCTAACAGCTAACACTGATTATTTTGAAGACCCAGAGAGCGCGAGCAGGGGTGTCACTCAGTCACAAGCGCTGCATCTGTTCTACATCACTCGTAAATCACAATAACTAATCAAATTAGGCTTTGGCGGCCGTCAAAAAATGTTCAATGTAGGAAAAACCCTGACTTTGCAATAATACCACCTCCCCTCGAAACATTTAAGTTACTTTGCAAACATTGCAAACAGCTGACGAACTAGTTGGCGTGGCAAGCGTGAAATATCTCCTCCACACCAGACTCTCTGGCTCGCTCCATGTTGCTTCTAGCATGTGACACACGTGAAGCTGACGAATGACGTAGGTTCTGCTGCGATGGAAAAAAAACACCTGTTCATTTTTTCGATCCCCGATCCAGCTATTTTGTCAGTATCGCGGCCGATATCCGATCCTAATATCGGATCGGTGCACCCCTACCGCAAACCCATTTCGAACACAGGCAATTAAGCAGTGATCGGCAAAATCCTATTTTGCATGTTAGTCAGAATTATATCAATAATAGTACCCGCATTTACGGATTTGGGGTTGGACCTGGTAGGTTCATTAATGATTTGTGTAAGATTGAGAGCATCTATCCTAGATTGAAGAGCAGCTGGTGCGTTAAGCATGTCCCAGTTTAAATCACCTAACAACACAAACTCTGAAGAAAGATGAGGGGCAATCAATTCACATATAGAATCCAGAGCATGGCTGGGAGCTGAGGGAGGTCTGTAACAGGCAATGAGTGTAATGAGCGACTTATTTCTTGAGAGATGGATTTTTAAGAGTAGAAGCTCAAACTGTTTGGGCACAGACCTGGACAGTATGACAGAACTCTGCAATAAATTACAACTCCACCTCCCTTGGTAGTTCTATGTTGGTGAAAAATGTTGTAGTTAGAAATGGAAATTTCAGAATTTTTAATGGCTTTCCTGAGCCACGATTCAGACATGGCTAGGACATCAGGGTTAGTTGAATGTACTAAAGCAGTGAACAAATCAAACTTAGGAAGGAGGCTTCTGATGTTAACATGCAAGAAACCAAGGTTCCCTTTCGAGGGAACTCTCACTGCGTCGGAACGACACTTTGGGGATACTCCCTAAGCACTAGCGAATCTGAAGTCCGTATAGCCACTAAACCAATCTGATTGGCGTGCGTGATGACGTCATCGTGACGGCGTACCCGGAAGTATAAAGCGGGAGCCGGCGCACAGAAACGGCAGTTATTGCTCTTCAGCATAGCGCTCTCTGTTGAAATTGTCTGTCTATTTACTGTTGTTTGTCACAGTTGCAAAAGTGTGTGAATGAAAAGAAAGAATGGAAAAGAATGTGAGAGAGTTTAAGCAGTGTGTGCATCTGTGTCCCTGCTTTATTCGGGCTCAGATGCACACCTGCTTTGTGTGCAGTGTCTGGGTGTTGAGCATGCTCGGGCAGTTCTCGAGGGAACTGCCTGTCAGTGGGAAAGCTGCTCACACTCAGACTGCTCCACTCTCGGCTGGCCGTGTTCGATGAGGCCGGCCAGCTTTGTGAGCCCCAGGGTTCTGGACCCGCGATCGCTGAGGCGTCTCGGTGTCACAGACCATGGGGTTCACAGAAGGACTTGTTAGCGCGATCTGGGACTGCTGCGGCACTTTCCCAATCCTTGTCTGACAGTTCTAAAGATCTTCCTCCCCATGTGGAAGCCCGCACTGCGGCTTCTTCCCCCGGGGTTGAGGATCTGATGCTTATTCTCTCCGGTTCCGAGGAGCCGGATGAGTGGTGCATCAGGGCAGGTGGAGAAGCAGGAAAAGAGTGTTTCATCGCTTCATCCACTCGCCCAAGAGGAGCTAATTGAGGTTTTTGACTCGTGCGGTGGCCAAATTGAAGATCAATTGGCCACAGGAAGTGCCGGAAATTCAGCCACCTAGTAGGCTGGACGACCGGTTTCTTTCTCGCCAGGTAGTTCCCTGCACACATTATCTGTCTTGCAGGCCTACCAGGCTGACCTCCTGAAAGAGCTCAATGAGGGCGACGGTCCCTCTTCGGAGGATGTGCTGGAGCTACGGAGGGCTGCAGATTTGTCTCTCCCCATCACCAGGGAGATGGCCTGTGCTATCGGCCGGGCCATGGCCTCCGTGGTGATGGTGGAGAGGCATCTCTGGCTGAATCTATCGGGGAGGAGGGAGAAGGATAAGTCCTTCCTCCTAGACTCCCTGATTTCGCCTTCTGGTCTATTTGGTGACGCGGTTGAGACCGTTGTCGCCGGGTACCAGGAGGCGAAGATGCAGTCAGCGGCCTTCCGTCAGTGCCTCCCTCGCCACTCAGAGCCTGGGAAAGCGGCCCCTAGGGGGCAGCCTCAGCCGTCTACCAGCTCCTCGCACCGGCAGGTGCAGAAGGAGAGCGTCGCCTCTAGAGCCTCTCCTCCAGGAGCCTGGCAACAGAGGCGGCGTTCTCACCAGCAGTCCCAGCAGCGGTCTTTCACTCCTGGAGGCGATCTGAGGAACGTACTCCAGGGAGGGAGACTGCTGGGAAGAAGTCCTAGCTTCGGCTGGACTTCCAAGAGTGGTCCCCCCCCGCGGGGGAGCAACCGAGGTTGCTTCCTCTGCGGCGCTCCAGGGAAATCGAGGTAATCCCGCCGTCTATGACGCTTCGGGCCCCATCGATTTCCCGCGAACGCATGCTGCTCCAGCCGCCTCCGGAAGGACTTGCGGCTGGGCAGCTAACGCGTCCGCACATAGAGAATCGTTCCCAACCACTTCCTGCCGGTCATCCGCTTCAGGGGGTTGGGGACGACGCTCGTGTAACACCCGAAGCCAGCCTCGAGAGTTAGATCCAGTTCGAGGACTGGTTCGTCACGATAGATCTGAGGGACGCATACTTCCATATCTTCATCCTTCCATGTCACAGGAAGTTCTTGAGGTTCGCTTTCGGGGGTGAGGCGTACCAATATCGAATGCTTCCCTTCGGTCTAGCTCTTCACCCACGCACATTCACAAGGTGCATGGATGCAGCTCTGGCTCTATTGAGACTCCAGGGCATCCGTGTGCTGAATTATCTCGACGACTGGCTCATATTGGCCCAGTCGTACGGGATGGCAGTTCGGCATTGAGGTGTCGCTCTGGCCCGTATAAAGTGCTTGGGGCTGAGACTCAACGCAGCAGGTGTGTTGACGCCGTCCCGGAGGACTACGGTTCTAGGGATCGTATGGGACTCGACGACGATGCGGGCACAATTGTCTCCCGCGCGAGTCGAGACCATACTGGCGATGGTCTCAGAAATTAGGCTAGGCCACAGCATCACTGTAGAGCACTTTCAGGAAGTGCTGGGGCTCAGGGCAGCAGCGTCCAACGGGATACCCTTTGGCCTGCTGTACATGAGACCTCTACAGTGGTGGCTGGAAACCAAGGGGTGTCCCCCAGAGGAAATCTTTTCCTATGATCAGAGTAACGGGCAGATGCCTTCGTTCCCTAGTCACATGGAAGAAACCTTGGTTTCTGTCCCAGGGGCCAGTGTTTGAGCGTCCTGTTGCCGGGAATCCGCTTCAACAGACGCCTTACTCACTGGCTGGGGCGCGGTCATGGACGGCCGCTTTGGGGGGAAGTCCTAGCTTTGGCTGGACTTCCGAGAGTGGTTCCCCCCGTAGAGGGGCAACCGAGGTTGCTTCCTCTGCGGCGCTCCGGGGAAATCGAGGTAATCCTGCCGTCTATGACGCTTCGGGCCCCATCGATTTCCCGCGAACGCATGCTGCTCCAGCCGCCTCCGGAGGGACTTGCGGCTGGGCGGCTAATGCGTCCGCACATAGAGAACCACTCCTGCCGAACCACGTTCCCAACCACTCCTGCCGGTCATCCGCTTCAGGGGGTTGGGGAGGAGGCTCGTGTAACACCCGAGGCCAGCCTTGAGAGGCTGGTTCCCTCAGTAGATTATCTCGGCGCATGGAATGCCTTCCGAATATTTCTACATGGGTCCTGCGTACTGTAGAAGAGCAGACATCCTGTCGAGGCAGGGGCTGAGGCCCGGGGAGTAGCGACTCCACCCAGGGGTGGTGGCGTCTCGAGGGACGTCCCACTGTCCACTGTGGTGTTCCATCACGCATCCAGCCCCGCTGGGGTCAGTGCTGGAGTTCCTCTGAGATCGCTTCTCTGCGGGTCCAACCCCGTCCACACTCAGGGTGTCCGTGGCTGCCATAAGGCTTTCCACACTCCTTTGGGTGATGGGCTTGGGTAGACACCATCTGGTTGTACAGTTCCCCTGTGGGGTTCGGTGGATGCGGCCTGTGGCTCGTTCCAGAGCTCCCAACCTGGGATCTGGCAGTGGTTCTCGAAGGCTGGCTGAGGCCCCCTTCGGACCATTGGAGTCGGATGAACCAGGGAACTTAGGATTGGTCAGTTCCCTGGTTCTTCAGGCATTACATCCCCCGCCTCACGTGACGGCGGAGTAAGATACCTTCACTGTGGAGCACTTTTGAGTGCTGGGGCTCAGTACAGCAGTGTCCAAGGTGAGACCTTTTGACCTGCTGCACGTGAGACCTTGACAGTGGTGGTTGGAAACCAAGATATTTTCCCCCAGAGGGAATATCTTTCGTATGATCAGGGTAACGCGCAGATGCCTTCGTTCCCTAGTTATATGGAAGAATCCTTGGTTTCTGTCCCAACGCCAAAGGTATATTAAACTTTGAGTTCAGTGGAGGTAGACCCAGGCATTGGGTAATAAAGAGAGAAATTACATCTCTAAAAACACCAGTTAAACCTGGCGAAGTCTCTGCATATGTGGGGGGTGAAACAAAGGAGCTATCAGAGACTTGTTTAGAGGAACTGGGAGCTCTACAATGAGAAACAGCAGCAAACAAGGCATATTTAAATTAAGAAAAAGGGTAAAAAAAAATAAAATAAAAAAATAAAAAAATAAAAAAATATAATCCCAAAAAATACCATATAAACAAACAGACCTGCAAGCATCAATAGTGAAGCCGAGTAATCAGCATCCGATAAGCAGCAATGAGGCAACAGTTCAATGGGCACTGCACTAGAAGATCACGAGACACCGTGGTGAGGACCGCTAGCAGATGGCCAACAGGCCGGCCTCTGACTGCAGTTCAGTTCAGTTAAGTAATAAAATATATTAAATCCATTTCACAATGAGTGAAGCAGGTTGCAAAAAGAAGAAGCAAATCAAAAAGAATACAAATATATGGAAAGGCAGACTGATTAAAAACTATTTAAAAGTCTTAGACGGAACATTAGACGAGACAAACAGAAACACGTCTGCACTGTTGCGCCATCTTGGATTGTTACGTTATGTGAAAAAAATTTGTACATAACATCAAATATTCCAAAATAGCCTAAAAACTGAAAGATTTCCTGACTTTCTGAAAAGTTTGCGAAAGCTCTGTGTTACGGGCCAATCTTATTAAAGTATCGTGCCCAAACTCACTACTACATCGCTTGAAATAATAGGTTGCCCTATTTAGATTGGTCTAACAATTTATTATTGTTCTAAATGGAAAACTCGTTTGTTCTATCAACCCCTGCAGTCCAAGTATACATAACTAATGCCAATGTGTTAGTCGGAGCTCTAGAACGGTCTGGTGTGCCTTTTAAGCTTCACCGAAAACCGTATTACTAGTCCATGTTATACTAACCTGAGCGTAGCTTTGTGGTGTCATGGATTCAACATAAACTACTGACCCAGGTCTGTGGCTGGCTTGGCAGAAAGCACTGGCATGGCGGTGGCCATCTTGGCAGATGCAATGGAAATGTTACAATCCTCCTCCATGACACCCACTGTAAAAGCAGAGCTGCTCACCTGAAGGGCACGAACCCCTCCGAGACTCACATGCAGCTTTATTTAAAGGGTAATCCACACTCGTAGCCAAAAACAGGCAAGAGGTCATAACAGGTAAGCAGTCCAAACAGGCAAACAAGACAGGAGAGACAGGCAAAAGGGTTATCCACGGAACAGGCAAGTAATCCAAGACCATCCGAGATCCCCACAGCGGAGCAGACGACCACCACAGCAGCGCAGATGGTTTTGTAGACCCCCACGGCGGAGCAGACGACCACCACAGCAGCGCAGACGGTCTTGGAGACCTCCACGGCGGAGCGGGCAGAGCAAGGTGCCTGGGCGGCGTGGGCAGAGCAGGTGGCCCGGTCATAGTCCTCTCTGGGCTCGTGACAGGAGGCGGAGCCCTCTCTGGGCTTGTGACAGGAGGCGAAGCCCTCTCTGGGCTTGTGACAGGAGGCGGAGCCCTCACTGGGCTCGTGACAGAAGCCGGAGCCCTCTCTGGGCTCTGACCACGGGGTGGGGCTGGAGCCCTCTCTGGATGCTGGTCAGTAGCTGGAGCCATCTCTGGACGCTGGTCAGTGGCTGGAGCCACCTCTGGACGCTGGTCAGTGGCTGGAGCCACCTCAGGATGCTGGTCAGTGGCTGGAGCCATCTCTGGATGCTGGTCAGTGGCTGTAGCCATCTCTGGATGCTGGTCAGTGGCTGGAGCAATCTCTGGATGCTGGTCAGTGGCTGGAGCCATCTCTGGATGCAGGTCTGTGGCTGGCTTGGCAGAAGGCGCTGGCATGGTGTTGGCCATCTTGGCAGATGCAATGGAAATGTCAAGATCCTCCTCCATGACACCCACTGTAAAAGCAGAGCCGCTCACCTGAAGGGCATAGTCAAGGAACTCACTCAAGGACCCTTGAGGACCATCATGGATCAGTTTGGTTTGTAAGTGTTGGTTGAGTCCATAGCACAAAAAAAAAATCAATCAACATATAGTCCGGGAGGTTGGTGGTGTTTGAGATGTTCAGAAAGTCTCTGATGTGGTCCTCGAGTGAGTGAGTTCCTTGGCATAGTCGAACGAAGTCTTCTGTAACAAACCACTCCGAGACTAAAAGGTTGAGGATCCACATGCAGCTTTATTTAAAGGGTAATCCACACTCGTAGTCAAAAACAGGCAAGAGGTCATAACAGGTAAGCAGTCCAAACAGGCAAACAAGACAGGAGAGACAGGCAAAAGGGTAATCCACGGAACAGACAAGTAATCTAAGACCAAGAGACAAGAAACCAGGGAAAACGTTCAGAAATGTAGTGTTACACTAGACAAAAAAACAAGACTTTGCCATGAATTACTGAGATAACAAGGTTTATATAGGGTGAGGTAAACAGTGTGAAGTAACGTTAGTTTGTGTGGAAAGAAGGAGGCAGGAACCGGCGAACGCTCAACACACTTTAATCAAATAAATGAACACAAAAGGAAAGTAAAAGCGGCAGCCCCTCACGGATGACTGCCGCGCACACAGATAACAAAACGTAAACAAAACACAACTTAAAATCCAGACCTGGTCCTCTCTTGTCCTTCACTGTCGTCGCTCCTCCTTTATACTCCGTGAGACACGAGGTCGACGGCACGCAGCTGGCGCTCATCATCACTAATGACCGAGGCCTCGTCCCACTCTCACGGTCCCTCAGCCTCGCTGCTCGCCACACAGGGTAATGAGGGATGATAAGGAGCAGTGAGTTATGGGAAATGTAGTTTGTGATGGAGTGACAGTCCAGGGTGGGGTGCCCTCAGGTGGTAATGCTCAGGTGGTAATTGGCTAAACGCTCCCATGGAACAGGGAGAGAAGTTTGTGTTTTCAGAGTGGGCGTGGTATGCCCTGTGGGCTCAGTGAGTCACTCAGAAACATTAAATCATGCGTTTTCTTAACAAAGATATAGTAACAACATCACTATCATTCTCGCATCAACCTGTTTCTTCTCATTTTGCTTTTCATAAACAAATGCATTGGCATCGACTCACCTATTTATCAAATCACGTTTTCTAATTGTTTCCAAACTTAGATTTTAAATTATGTTGTTCGTTCATTCTCATCGCGCATTGCTAGTCTGTTGCAACAACACTAATAAAACAATAGAGAAAGCATTTAGCTGATTTTAAAACTTTAGGCTTTTTAAACTAATTTACAGCTCTTCATCGAGTCCCAGAAAATAGACGTTATTCTATTCTGATTTCATTGTTGCGTATGCAGACAATAAGATCTTTAGCAATCCATAACAAGCGTTTTCATTCCTCATATGCGAGTGCGTTTGTTTTTCCTTCAACATTTCTAAAAAGGCAGACAATTTTGACTTGCCACAACAGCTGAAAAAGAGAAGCTCAAACCTCAGGTCGATTTTAAATCCAATACTCCGCTGGAAGTACGTTGTTCATCCAAGTTGAACATCACGTCGACCAGTCACCAAGCTCTAAGGCCGGTAAAATCTCGCTCCAATGAACGGTAACGAGCTGCGGTTGAAGGTCGCTGAGCGTTCATGTTCCAGCTGGGCAAAATGGATTTGATTATAATATTCTTTATCTGACTCCATTTAAATCCAGCTGGGCAAAATGGATTTGATTATAATATTCTTTATCTGACTCCAGTAAATCAGAATAGGTCAAAATGTAACAATTGTATTAACAGTCAGGTAAATATATAATGCCAATTACATAATCAATTCAAAGATAATTTGTACATAACATCAAATATTCCAAAATAGCCTAAAGACTGAAAGATTTCCTGACTTTCTGAATAATTACATAACACAGAGCTTTCGCTGTGTTACGGGCCAATCTTATTAAAGTATTGCGCCCCCAAATCACAACTACATCGCTTTAAATAACTCCGAAACCTTTTTCAAATGGAAATACATGATGACAAAGGGAATTTAAATGGAATTGAGTTCCCATTTGTCTGGATTGGAAGAAGAGACCAAATGGCTCCAAAAGCCACACCCACTGTCATGAGTAAAATATCTCTAAGCTCTAAAAACTCTTATTAACTTCTTGTATACTTATGTGGTTATGAGATTTTTGTGCCATTCGCACTGAGACATTTTAAACGATATCAAACACATATAATACTGTATAGTGAGAATTTACATTAAATCCAATAGATTTTGGATGAATTCTAAGTGATCTCTCAACATGAAGTGGAATAAGATGGGGTAAGTTTGGGGCAAGGTAAATACATGCAAAATAATGCCATTCTCAGTTTATTCACTCAGTGGGACGTCGGCTGCGAAAAGTGTCCTCTCAGTGAGTAATTGTCTTCCACCAGACAACTTGGCGTTATGCAAATTTTAACAGTCTTTCAGTGGAAATATTTTTATGACAGAAATTACGTCATGTAATGCTATTGAATCCAAGGAAGAACAAGAAAATGCAATTTCCCACTTGTCTCACTTTGTGGGATGCTTTGTCTTGGTCTGGTATTTAAGGAAACGTTGCAAGGGCTCAAGGGCGGTCCTGTACTCAGGTCAGCCCGTAACGCTGTGTGTCTTCCAGACACTCAGTTTTATGTAATTTTATGATGTCAGGTATGTATCTTTTATTCTTTACTTCAGAGCATTTGATGTTATGTAGCCTATTAATTATATTTGAATTGATTATGTAATTGGCATGATACATTTACCTGACTAATAATCTATTGTTACATTTGATTTTATTCTGCCTGAAATTATTGACCATAATTACAGCAAATCTGTGTCAGGTTGGTAACATACTAAAGTCAGAGTGGAGTGGAGTGGAGCATTGGGGCACGCTAACTGGGATTTTAGAGCTCTGGCTAACACTTGTCATTAGTTCAAGTGTACTTAGACTGTGAAGGCTAATGTAAGGTTGAACATAATCAAAGATATTTGAAATAAAACAAATACATTTGCTTTACCGTCTTACCCAAGATATTTGAAATTGACTCAGTACAATTAAGGGTTTAAGTTTACATCCATTTGAAACTATTTTAAGCGTAACCATAACCAGCATTTGTGTTTCCATTTAAAAGAGATTTCTGTCTATTATGTAATTGACATTATATTTACATTTACCTGATTGTTAATAAATTGTTACATTTTCGATCTATTCTGACTTAATCTATAATTCTCAAGTAGATTATGGCAACGAAGGCTTAAAAGGAATGATTAAATGTGTGACTAACTATTAAATATAAATGATCAAACAACCAATTGGCAGTTTATCTTAAATTCGAGATCATGATAAATGAAGTCAGATAAAGAATATTATAATCAAATCCATTTTGCCCAGCTTAAACACAGAACGCGCAGGGGCCTTCAACCGCAGCTCGTTACCGGCATTGAAATTAGATTTTAGCGGCCTTACACTAATAAAGGGACTTTCCATTTAGGGCAACAGAATGTTTAATGTAAAGTTTCTATAGCTGAGTGTACATGGGAAACCATGGCATGACCATACCAAAAAGGACCAAGTCTGGCGAATCTGTCATCGCCCCAGGGATTTCATTGGATTGAAAAACAGGAGGGGCTTAGTCCCCAGGGTATTTGTAACTTGCGTTTGCAAAATCTTTGCACTCACATCTAGAGCTACACTTATGTCAACAACCAGTCAAGAAACCAAGATGTTAAGAAGTAAAAAGTGATAGACATATCGTCTTCTTCCATTTCTACTCTGTTAAAGAAAAGTTACTGTAATGTTAGCTTTTAGACACATCAAAGCTGCATGGGGGAATTTACGTAGGCCAGACTTTGCTCCTGATGAGTTACTATAAGCAATGACTTAAATGCTATCTGTCTGCTCATGTAAATGTATGATAAAGTAATAGCATAATATATCTAATTCCTCTCTATATAAGATCCACAGAATGCTATTTAATTACACAGAACCGCATGTATTCAACCCATTTTTGAGCTAAAATACAAATATACAGCTAAACCTAAATTGAACTAAACCTATACAAATACCACAGCTGTACAATTTTCACACCCTATACTACATTTACTCTATACAATAGCAGCAAACATTCAGTGTAAGAGTAAACAACTGACATAACATTATTTAATATTTGAATCACAGCTTATATAGTGATTTGACATCGCAACAACCCAAGTGCATTTTACCTCAAACTTGCGACTAGTTAACTTTCTAAAGTAGCAATCGCTTCTCGGGTCGACACTGATAAAATTATATTCTGAATCAAAAATATTTTTATACCACTTTTTAATGTGTGATTGTGTAAAGGTGTTCACGAGATACCAACCTTTCGCGAACTTGCTTTCAACGTCGAACACTTGTTCTCATGGAGACAGCGGTGTGCACAGAGGGGAGGGGCAGGGGCGGTCTGTGTGTGCGCGTGTGTGTGTGTGGCGCGCGTGTATGTGAGAGAGAGCGTGAGTGAGAGACGCAGGGAAAGGAAATGCAGCTGAACGTTATTTGCTCTATGAAAGACATTGATAAAGATGAAAACTAAGGACATTTAATCTATAATTTTATTTTAGTTAGTTTTGCCAAATACACATTACAGTTTTGGTTAGTTATCGTTTTTTTTTGTAATGCCTCATTTTATTTTTATTTCAGTTAACGACAACCCACCTAGTTTTCGCTTTTTCGTTCGTTTTGGTTAACGATTATAACCTTAAAAACGACGAGACGAGATTAATCCTCCAGGCAGTTACTTGCAGTAGCACTCCGGTCTGCAACGCTCTGAAAGCTGCCACAGTTCACACCAATGCAACGAGACGGCGTGGTTCATCATCTTGATAGCACACCGACTCTTTGTACTTCTGTCCAACTTCCGACTTTTCTGCAATTTTTTTGTTGCTGGATATATATAATTTGTTGCGTCTAAATATGAATAAGGATACGGTTATTGATAAATCAAATTGTTACTGTTGTTCTTACTATCTGTGGCAGAGGGGGCGTGGTTCTGCAGAGTCTGTGGACCAGAGAGGGACCACGGAGGCAAGCGGTGAGTAAGTAGGTCAAGTGCAGATCACTAACACCTGTCTCTCGTTCCAGTAATTGGCGTGGAGAGACCGTAAAAGCCGCGGTCGGGAGAGAGAGATCATGACTGGGACTGTCACACGTCTTGCCAGAGACCGATAAAGAGAGAGAAAGACTTGAGTTTTGAAGTGACGAGTTGGAGAGTTTAATGAGTTTGAGTTTGAACGCGCTGAGCGCTTACCAAAGTTTTGAGGATCGTGAGATCAATAAAGTGCAGTCTCAGTTAAGCCGACCCCGTCTTCTTCCTTCCTTCACCCACACAAAGTTACACTACACTCCCTTCGCTTATACCCCAATCTAGTCTCTTTTCTGGTGCACCAGAAAAGGGGCTACTTTGGCTGATAAGCCTGGGTGACCTGAGGATTACAGTGAGGCTTCCCTGCCGAGTACACCTCCGTGGGCCCCCCCACTCCTCTATCGCATCGCAAGCATGTTGAGACTGTGTTTGTGGGTGGTTTATGTTCTCTCATGAGAGCATAACCACGTCGGCGCATTGTTCGTCTTGCCTTTTTCATAAGGGCTTGAGCATTCAGCGTGCCGTGTGCCGTCTCACGGCCACGCTCACTATCTCACATGTCTGCTGGTAGCTTACAGATGGGATTGCTGGTCCTTAAAAAAAGGGGACCTAGCGTTTCATTTGGGGCTCTAGCAGAGGACAGATGTCAATCGCTGCATCGGAGAGAGGGCTGTTATGTGTTGAAAATGAAGATGATGCTGAGATTCCCACTATAATAGTGGGGGTTCGTGCTGAATCAGATTCATACTTGACAGCCATGCTTTCCCGGGTGGCTGAGGCATAGTGCAATGCATAAATCCCCTTGCCCGCCCCTTGCCTTTTCCCGGTGCCATTTGGTGCCAAAATATGGAACACCAATAGGGCCATAATCTCTATAAAGTTTTCCTCTCTCTCACTACCCTCATCGGTGGGGTGGCAGTGGCACTGGCACTGGCAGGCCACCTCCGCCCTGCTTAGTGCACGAGGGTAGTTCTGAGCCGAGGTTGAGCTGCACACAGCGCTGGCCCTTGGCCCGACGATGTCCACCCTGGTCCAGAAACACCATTGACCCGGATTTGGTCAGGAACTGTTCTTCCCCCGGAGGAGGGCCGGGTGGAAAACCATTACTAATTCTGTAAAAACAGCCAGTGGTACCCAAATTCTCAAGAGCAGTTCTAATACCTCTGGGTCACGGGAGTTCAGGAATGGCGGCGTGTGACGCTACAAAGCCTCACTGCTCTCATTCCCCTCCCCACGAGAGGGCGAGAATGGCAGTGTGTGACCTTACAAAGCCTCGCCACTCTCGTTCCCCTCTTCTCAGCGGTGCGTGGACGAAAGTGTGCGACGCTATGCCTCGCCACTCTTGTTCCCCACTGAGGAAGGAGGTGAGGCAGACCGTATGCAACGCCACAAAGCCTTGCCACACTCAGCCCCTCCTTCATTTGGAGAGCGCGCTGGGCTGTGTACAACGCTCCCATGCCTTGTGAGCCTCTGGTGCCTCTCCAAATCGTCAGCAGGGGGTGCCGGCTGTGGGAACGCACACGAGCGGCCTTCCGACACTCACACACCCCCTCTGCTCTTTTTAAAGATGTCTATCAATGTAAGCAAGTATCATTTGGTGACTATTTGTCTATAGAATATCTGGGCATTGTGCTAAAAGGTGCTCCACGCATCCTACTTATCATTATTTACAGGCCTCCAAAATATTGTCCAGCCTTTATTGATGACTTTACAGAGCTGTTATCAGCAATCACATCTGAGTATGACTGTTTCGCTATTGCTGGGGATTTTAACATTCACATTGACAATGCTGAATCCAGTACAACAAAAGATCTCATGACTGTTCTTAACACTTTTGATTTGACACAACATGTACACGGACCCACACATGATCGTGGACACACACTAGATTTACTTATCAGTAAGGGTCGAAACATTTCATCGATAGTTATTAAGGATGTGGCACTGTCTGATCATTTCTGTATTTTCTTTGATATATCAATCTCTCTTGCCATTGAAAATGAAGCTTATACGCAAGTTCTGGCAGGAAGATTCAATGTTACGCCACTTATCACATTCAGACCTATCCAATCAAGTCATAATTCTCAGAGTATAAAAGATTGGTAATAAACACATGTCTGAGTTCACAGATGCTGACGCCAGCATTGCCTCCATCCTCCCCACCACCACCAGGTCGGTCCCTGTCTATACCTCCCGGGGGGCGGCTGCGCCCCTGCCTTCATCTTCAGGCAGAAAATGCAGAGTTCGTTACCCTCGTGACGAGCGCTACGGACGGGGCCTATGCCAAAGAACCTCTAATTTAATACTTGCTGGTCTGCTAATAAACTTGTGGTGTTATCATACTTCATCTGGTCTCCCGAGTCTTCCTGGTAGAACTAGATCTGTCTCTGTCAAAAAGAGATGCTTAAATGAGAACACTAGTGTGCTGTTTATGAAGGCTATATCTCTAACACCAAGCATATCTGCAGACACTGTTGATTTTCTCCTTGACTGTTTTAACTCAAAAGTTAAGAGTGTAATTGATGATATTGCTCCTGTGAAAGTCAGAAAAAAGAGTGGCAAACAAAAAGCACCTTGGAGAAACTCAACAGCAGTGCAATTAATGAAAAGACAATGCAGAAAAGATGAGCGCATGTGGCGAAAGACAAAACTTGTAGTCCATTATAACATCTATAACAGTGGTTCTTAACCTGGGTTCGATCGAACCCCAGGGGTTCGGTGGAGGTCAAGACACACACCAACTCATATGATTCGTGATGACACGCCCCGCTTGGCCATCATTGGCTGTAGGTGATCACGCAACATTGCTTGGCCTATCTGTGCTGCAGGGAATTTGGTGCGCCCAGTAGTCAACTTGTGACTGTCGTGATGGTACGTCGTGTGATTTCTTTCTTAATATTTTAATCCCTTCATACTAACTATGTCGAGCAAAAAAAGAAAGTGGTCGGACGAATATGTACAATATGTATTCACATGTATAACGGAACGTGATGGGAGTCAGCGTCCTAACTGCAGTCAGCACAGTCAGCGTCCTAACTGCGTCATTTATCCAAGATGGCGGCGCGTGTAGATCGCGAGGCTCAGGTTCTCTCCAGATTCTGCAATTTTGCGGTATTTTTCTTGTTAATCTCGGGTCTGTTCATACAGAACAGTTGTGCCTTTACATCGTACACCCGTTGTGAGCTTTTGGATATTGGTTTGCGAATTTCCGACAGTTTTATGGACAATCTTCGACTCCTTCCTGAGATCGCTAGGACTCCCGAGGCTGTGCGCTCTACCCGGCCGGGCGGAAGTGCTAGAAGGTGGCGGTGTGATCGTAAACAAAGGCGTGGGAAGCGCGGAGGTCGGCGTGCTAAGCTAATGCTATCACCGCACAGGCTCTCTTTACCCAGCATTTTCCTTGCTAATGTACGATCACTAGTGAACAAAATGGAGGAGATTCGACTCAGCATCACACACAGTAAGAAACTTTTGAACTGTAAAGTCCTAATATTCACGTAAACCTGGTTAAACAGCGGAATACCGGACACCGCTATTGAGCTAGCGGGACGCCACACATTCCAGGCAGATAGAACATTAGATGGCTCCGGGAAGAGCAGAGGGGGTGGATTGTGCATTTACATTAACAAAGCTTGGTGCACAAACTCTGCTATTGTTGGGAGTCATTGTTCAGCTAACCTTGAGTTTCTCATGGTTAAATGTAGACCGTTTTATCTACCGCGGGAGTTCACTTCCACCATTATCACTGCAGCCTATATTCCTCCGGATGCTGATGCCAAGCTTGCTATGAAAGAACTTCACGCAGCCATCAGTAAACAACAGACTGATCACCCGGAAGCTGCGTTTATTGTTGCAGGTGACTTTAATCACTCAAACTTAAAGTCAGTGCTACCCAAGTTTCACCAGCATGTTTCCTGCCACACCAGAGGAAACAAAACCTTAGACCATGTTTACACAAACATGGCGGGAGCTTATGTTGCAACACCCCTTCCCCACCTGGGACAGTCAGACCACGTCTCTTTGTTTCTAGCACCCAAATATGCACCCCTCATCAACCGTGTGAAGCCATCAGTGAAGACCATCAAGGTGTGGCCTGCGGGGGAAGATTCCACACTTCAGGAAAGGTTTCTAAACACAGACTGGAGTATGTTTGCTTCTCAAGCCACCAGTGGCGCTCACACGGACATTGACTCATTCACCTCCTCTGTACTGGATCATATCAATACCACCATTGACAGTGTTACAACCCAGAAACAGATCACCACATACCCAAATCAGAAGCCTTGGATGAACAGGGAAGTGCGACTCCTGCTGAAGTTACGCAATACTGCCTTCAGATCAGGAGATGCACAAGCCTACAGCACATCCAGAGCAAACCTGAAGAGGGGCATCAAAAAGGCCAAGCACTGCTACAAGCAAAAGATAGAGGGACACTTTTCCAACTTTGACCCTCGACGCATGTGGCAGGGCATTCAGGCCATCAGTGATTACAAACCCACCTGGTCCACCCCCGCAGCCACTGATGTCAACTTCCTGAACGAGCTAAATTACTTTTATGCTCGTTTTGAAAGAGACAACAGAGAAACTGCAACCAAGCTCAAACCCTCAGCTGACCACCCACCAATCACACTCTCCTCCACAGAAATCTGCAAGGCACTGAGCCGGATCAGCGCGCACAAGGCTGCTGGACCAGACAACATCCCTGGGCGTGTTCTCAGGGCATGTGCGGAGCAGCTCGCTTGGGTTTTTACAGACATTTTCAACCTGTCTCTTGCCCAAGCAGCTGTTCCAACATGCTTTAAATGCACTTCCATTGTACCAGTGCCGAAATACTTTAGCCCGAGGTGCCCTAATGACTACCGCCCTGTAGCACTCACACCCATGGTCATGAAGTGCTTTGAGCGGCTGGTCCTGGAACACCTAAAAGACTCTCTACCATCCACATTGGACTCACACCAGTTTGCTTACTGCAGCAATAGGAGCACAGAGGATGCAGTTTCCATGGCACTGCACTCTGTGCTCACCCATCTGGGCAATAAAAACACTTATGCACGCATGCTGTTTGTTGACTTCAGCTCAGCATTCAACACTGTCATCCCATCCAAGTTAATAGCCAAACTTGGAGACCTGGGCATCAACACTTCAATATGTAACTGGATTTTGGACTTCCTAACTGACAGACCCCAGAATGTTCGATCAGGATCCACCTGCTCCACGTCCATCACACTCAACACTGGTGTACCACAGGGCTGTGTGCTAAGCCCGTTTCTCTACTCCCTCTTCACCTCCGACTGCAAGCCTGTGTATGGAACTCAAATCAAATCAAATCAAATCACTTTATTGTCACTCTACCATATGCACAAGTGCAACAGTAGGTGAAATTCTTAGGTACAGTCCGAGCAAACATAGTAGTCATGACATGACATGTACAACATTTAAGCAACAACAGATTTCACATCTGATGCGCACACAATTACTCACAGCACAGTATACACTACAATAAACAATAAATAATTTACACAATGTGAGTGTAGTTCTCACAGCTTTAAACAATATACACATACTTACAATATACATATACTTTAAACAATATACACTAAACATACATTAAACAATAACAGTATACATTAAGCTATAGTAATAATATACAATGTACAGTATACAATATGTTCACAAATTGAAATCCAAAGTGCAATAGATGCTGTATGATAAATAAATGTGTATATAATGTGTGTGTATCTACAGTGGGTTGTGCTGAGTGATATTCTGTCCAGTGTGTGTTATGATACTGATGGATCAAGAGTTAAGTAGTCTGATTGCTTGTGGGAAGAAGCTGTTCTGGAGTCGGCTGGTGCGTGTTCTGATGCTGCGGTACCGTCTGCCTGATGGCAACAGTGAGAGCAGCCCATGGTTCTGGTGGCTAGAGTCTCTGATGATCCTCTGAGCTCTCTTCACACACCGCCTGGCGTAAATGTCCTGGAGGGAGGGAAGCTCACCTCCGATGATGCAGCTGGCCATGCGCACTACCCTTTGCAGGGCCTTGCGGTTACGGGCGGTACTGTTGCCGTACCAGGTGGTGATGCAGCCAGTCAGCAGACTCTCTATGGTGCAGGTGTAGAAGCGTGTGAGGATGTGGCGGTTCATTCCAAACCTCCTCAGCCGTCACAGGAAGAAAAGGCGCTGATGAGTCTTCTTCACAACGGCCTCGGTGTGGACGGACCATGAGAGTTCCTCTGTGATGTGGACACCAAGGAACTTGAAGCTGCTGACTCTCTCCACCGGTGCTCCATCGATGGTAATGGGGCGGTGTTCTCTCTCATTTCTCCTGAAGTCGACCACCAGCTCCTTGGTCTTGCTGACGTTGAGGGAGAGGTTGTGCTCCTGACACCACCGTGTCAGAGTGTGCACCTCCTCTCTGTAGGCCGTTTCATCGTTGTCAGTGATGAGACCTACCACTGTCGTATCGTCAGCAATCTTGATGATGGTGTTGGAGCTGTGGATTGCCACACAGTCATGTGTGTACAAGGAGTACAGGAGTGGGCTGAGAACACAGCCCTGAGGGGCTCCAGTGTTGAGAGTCAGTGATGATGAGATGTTATTGCCCATTCTGACCACCTGGCGTCTGTTTGACAGGAAGTCCAGGATCCAGCTGCATAACAAGCTGTTTAAGCCTAGAGCCCGGAGTTTCATGTCAAGTATGGAGGGCACAATGGTGTTGAATTCTGAGCTGTAGTCTACAAACAGCATTCTCACATACGTGTTCCTCTTTTCCAGGTGGGAGAGAGCAGTGTGAATTGTTGATGAAATGGCATCATCAGTGGAGCGGTTTGTGCGGTATGCAAACTGCAGTGGGTCCAGTGAGGGGGGGAGAGCAGAGCAGATGTGGTTTCTGACTAGTCTCTCAAAGCATTTGCTGATGATGGCGGTCAGAGCAACAGGACGCCAGTCGTTTAAGCAGGTGGTTTTTGACTGCTTAGGTACAGGAACAATGGTGGATGTTTTAAAGCATGTGGGGACCACAGACAGGGAGAGGGACAGGTTAAAAATGTCAGTGAAAACTCCAGCCAGTTGGTTCGCGCACGCTCTGATCACGCGGCCCGGAATGCCGTCTGGACCCGCTGCTTTACGGACGTTCACTTGCCGGAAGGATCGGGTTACATCCGCTACAGATACGGAGAGTGTACCAACCTCTGTATCTTCAGCCGCGAGCTCTCTCTCCGCGAGGGCGGTGTTAGTTCCCTCAAAGCGAGCATAGAAGGTGTTGAGCTCGTCCGGGAGAGAGGCAGCGGTGTTCACGGTGGAGTTTGTGTTCCCTTTGTAGTCCGTGATGGTGTTAATTCCCCGCCACATGCTTCTGGAGTCGGTGGTGTTGAACTGTCCTTCAATCTTGTCCCTGTACTGCTGTTTGGCTGCTCTGATGGTTTTCCGGAGGGCATAACTTGCTTGTTTATGCTCCTCCGCATTACCGGAGTTAAAAGTGAAGGTCCGCGCATTGAGTGCCGCGCGAACATCCCCATTTAGCCACGGCTTCTGGTTTGGGTACAGCCGAATTGTTCTGGTCGGAACAACGTCTTCTACGCACTTCCTGATGAAACACGTTACGCTATCAGCGTAGACCTCGATGTCGTCATCAGAGGCCGACCGGAACATCTCCCAGTCCGCGTGATCAAAACAGTCCTGTAGCATAGAGTCCGATTGGTCCGACCAGCACTGGATGGTTCTGAGGGCGGGTGCTTCCTGTTTCAGCCTCTGCCTATAAGCGGGCAAAAGGAGGATGGAAGCGTGATCTGATTTGCCAAATGGTGGGCGTGGGAGGGACTTGTAACCATCCTTGAAGGGAGAGTAACAGTGATCTAAGACGCGGTTCCCTCGCGTGTTGAAGCTAACATGTTGGTGGTATTTAGGTGCAATGCGTTTGAAGTTGGCTTTGTTAAAGTCCCCGGTCACAATAAACGCAGCCTCAGGATGCGCGGTTTCCTGCTCACTCACTGTCCTATACAGTTCCTTTAGTGCCCGGTCTGTGTCGGCTTGTGGGGGAATATACACAGCTGTGATGATGACCGCTGTGAATTCCCTCAGTAGCCAGAATGGTCGGCACAGAACCATGAGAAGTTCCAGATCAGGAGAACAGAAAGACTTGATAGAATGTACGTTCCTCTGATCATAAAACACACACCCCCGCCTTTGCTTTTCCCTGAGAGATCTTTTTCTCTGTCCATTCGGTGCACGGAGAACCCCGTGGTTTCGATGGCCGAATCTGGAATCTCAGCAGACATCCAAGTTTCTGTAAGGCAGATAATGCAGCAGTCCCTCGTCTCTCGTTGGAAAGAGATCCGTGCTCTCAGCTCGCAGAGTTTATTGTCCAGAGACTGAACATTAGCCAGTAAAATACTGGGAAGCGGGGGACGGTTTGCGCGGCGTCTTACTCTGATGAGCACGCCGGCTCTGCTTCCCCGTCTCCGGCTGCGTTTGCGCGGTCGGGCCGCCCAGACAAAAGGTTCCGCTGCCGTGTTTGTAAGCAGCGTGTCGTCGTTGATGAATTTAAAGTCCGGTTTTCGGTGTGCGATTGCCGAACCAATGTCCAAAAGTGTCTGTCTGTCGTACGTAGTAAGGTAGACAACATCCAAGACAAAAAACACAAAAACTATAAACAGAACAAACAAAAACTACAATGATTCAGCGGAGCTTGCGGCGTAGCGGCCATCCTCGCGCCATCTTGAGCTTACAAGATGGATCTAATTCCATCGTCAAGTTTGCGGACGACACTACGGTGATTGGTCTCATCAGCAACAACGATGAGACTGCCTACAGGGAGGAGATCCAGCACCTGGCCACATGGTGCGCTGATAATAACCTGCTCCTCAACACCACCAAAACGAAGGAGCTCATCGTGGACTTCAGGAAAGAGTCAAGAGGCACACACGACACCATCCACATCAATGGAATGGCTGTTGAGCGTGTCTCCAGTTTCAAGTTCCTGGGGATCCACATCTCGGCGGACATGACGTGGACGACCAACACCTCCAGCCTGGTCAAGAAGGCTCACCAGCGCCTCTTCTTCCTGAGGACACTGAGGAAGAATCAGCTCTCCTCGGCTATCCTGGTGAACTTCTATCGCTGCGCAATAGAAAGCATCCTGACCAACTGTGTGGCAGTATGGTATGGGAGCTGCTCTGTTGCGGAGCGCAAGGCACTGCAGCGGGTGTTGAAAACTGCCCAGCGCATCACAGGGACTCCACTACCTGCCATCGAGCACATCCAGAGGAAACGCTGTCTGCATCGAGCTCGCAGCATCCTCAAGGACTCCTCTCACCCAGCCCACAGACTGTTTTCTCTCCTGCCCTCCGGCAGGCGTTTCAGGATCCTCCAGACCAGAACCAGTAGACTTAAGAACATTTTTTTCCCCAGAGCTGTCTCTTTACTGAACTCAAACCCCTGTTGATCCACTTCCCTCATAAACTGCTAACTCTCCTACCTCACATCTGCCTTCACTTTGTTATTTGCACTACCGACTGTTTATTCAGTAACAACTGTTTACTTATGCATTTTGCACCACCATATCTTAACTGGATTATGCTCATTTGCACTGCCGACTGTATTTATAGTACCAACTGTTTACATTTGCATTTTGCACCGTACTTCTAACTGTAATATGCAACCACTTTCCACTGCACTTTTACACTTTCTTTCGGATAGCTCTGTCCATAATTTATTGCACTACCTTAATCCACTGCTATATTCCTCATATTAGCCTAACATATTATTGTATACCTCTATCTGTAAAATTCTGTTTATAGTAATAGCCATCTGTATATTATATTCATAGTACATATTCACCTGTAAATTCTGTTTATAGTAATAACCATCTGTATATTTATTCACTACATATTCACCTGTAAATTCAGTTCTGTTTATAGTAATAACCATCTCTCTATTTATACATATTTAAATATATTCAGTACATTTCCATGTCCTGCACTTACGCAACCACTGTATATATCCTGCACTTGCTGCTATTGCACTTCTGGTTAGACCTAAACTGCATTTCGTTGCCTTGTACTTGTACTTGTGTAATGACAATAAAGTTGAATCTAATCTAATCTAATCTAATGATTTGCAATGCCAAATTGAGCAATTCTAGTCTAGCACCGGCAAAACTAAGAGAACACTTCCTTAAGCTGCATGGAGATGGAAAATACAAGAACACAACGCTCGCTGAATTCATGGTGAAGAGAGCCAGATTCGATGTAAATGCTACTCTGCCTGTTCACTGCTTTGTACCCATCAACAAACCGTTCCTCACAGCATCGTACGAAGTTGCTTACCTGATTGAAAAGCAGGGCAAACCACACACCATTGGTGAAACACTCATAAAACCAGCTGTGTTGAAGATGGCGAATATCATGCTGGGAAAAGCGGCTGAAGTTAAGTTATCTCAAATTCCTCTTTCAAATGACACCATCAGCGACAGAATAGAGGACATGAGCAAAGACATCTTGGCTCAAGTAGTTGCAGATCTGATTTCAAGCCCAGCAAAATTCAGCCTTCAACTAGATGAGACCACAGATGTTTCCAATCTAAGCCTGCTTGCTGTATTCGTGCGCTATGTGAAAGTCGACGTGATAAAGGACGATTTTTTATTTATAAGCCTCTTACAACAACAACTAATGCAACCGATTGAAGACTTCTTCAAAGACAACAATCTTTTGTGGGATATGGTTTCTGCAGTTTGTTCGGGAGCTCCAGTCATGCTGGGAAGAAAGTCTGGTTTTGGTGCGCTAGTGAAAGCCGATGCACCACACATCATTGTTACGCATTGTATTCTGCACAGGCATGCGTTGGCAACAAAAACCTTGCCTCCAAAACTGGCAGAAGTTGTAGTGGAATGCGTGAACTATGTGCGAAATAGTGCTCTGAGGCACCGCATCTTCAGTGAGCTGTGTAAAGAAATGGGCTCTGAATTCGAGGTACTTTTGTACCATTCTAACGTTCGGTGGTTATCCCGGGGACAGGTGCTGAATCGTGTTTTTGCCGTGCGTGTGGAATTAGCCCTGTTTTTGCAAGAGCACCAACATTGTCATGCAGATTGCTTCATTCTCATGTTAGCGTACATGGCTGATATCTTCGCAGCTCTCAATCATCTCAATCAACAGATGCAGGGTGGTGGAGTCAACATCATCGAAGCGGAAGAAAACCTGAAGGCTTTTCAAAAAAAGCTACCGTTATGGAAACGACGAACAGAGAACGATAACTTCGCAAACTTTCCCCTGCTAGATGACTGTGTAATTAAGATCGAAGATGTATCTGGAATCGGAGACATTTCTGTACCCGTGGAACTGAAGCAAGCAATTGCCACGCACTTAGATGAGCTTGCAAAGTCTCTTGACGGATACTTCCCTACAAGAGAGTCATATCCAGCATGGGTGAGACAGCCGTTCACGTTTAGTGTTGAGACAACAGATGTCAATGATGAATACCTCTATGAAATCATTGAAATTTAGCAGAGCCAGGTTCAACAGCAACTCTTCAAAACAACAACGCTCTCAACGTTTTGGTGTCAACAAATGGTAACGTACCCTGTTATTGCTAAGAAAGCTGTGGAGATTTTCATACCGTTTGAGGTATGATTGAGAATCCTTTTCGAGGATGCTGGACATAAAAACGAAGAAAAGGAACAGACTTTGTTGCGAAAATGACATGAGAGTGGCATTTGTCAAGGTGAAGCCGCGCATTTCTGAACTGGTCTCTGAAAGGCAACAGCAGAAGTCACACTGATTTGCAGTAAATATTCATTATTATGTTTTTGTTTTTGTGTGAAAATCATGTTTTAATGGTTTTGTTCTTTGAACACAGTGATGTTGATGCACGGTTCATTTTGTGCACCAGTAAAATATATACCTATGTTTTGAATTTGAACATTTTTATTTTTGATTTTTCCTATTAAGAAGGGTTCGGTGAATGCGCATATGAAACTGGTGGGGTTCAGTACCTCCAACAAGGTTGAATGGTCTTCGGTCTTCATGCTTTCAATGTGGAACTAGGCAAAGCTAGACAGACCTTCTTTTCAAATATTATAAACAGAAACAGAAACAACACGCGCACTCTTTTTGCTACTGTCGAGAGACTAACAAACCCCCCCGAGTCACATTCCCAATGAAATGCTCTCAGACAGCAAATGTAGTGAGTTTGCTTCCTTCTTCTCCGAGAAAATCAATAATATCAGAAATGCGATCAGCACATCCTTGAGTTGCTCTGGGGTCAGTCAGATCAGACCACAACCTCAGAAAGTTACTATGACTGATTTTGAAGCAATTGATGATAAAATTTTAGAAGAAACGGTACAGCACCTTAAAACATCAACCTGCGCCTTGGACACACTCCCCACTTCTTGTTTCAAAAGTGTGTTTAACTGTTTAGAAGCAGATCTCCTAGAAGTGGTAAACGCCTCACTTCTTTCAGGGACTTTTCCAATCTCCCTTAAAACCGCAATAGTTAAGCCTCTCCTGAAAAAGAGAAACCTGGATAACACCATATTAAGCAACTACAGACCAATCTCTAATCTCCCCTTCATAGGCTAGATCTTTGAAAAAATTGTTCCGACCGCATCACAGCACAGAGACAGCGCTCATAAAGATAATAAATGATATTCGCCTCAATACTGATACAGGTAAATTATCACTGGTACTACTCAACCTCAGTGCTGCATTCGACACTGTTGACCACAACATACTTCTTGACAGGCTAGAAAATTGGGTTGGGCTTTCTGGAATGGTCCTCAAATGGTTCAGGTCATACTTAGAAGGGAGAGGTTATTATGTGAGTATAGGTGACCATAAGCCTGAGTGGACATCCATGGCATGCGGAATCCCACAAGGGTCAATTCTTGCACCACTCCTATTCAACCTGTATATTCTGCCAGGAAAAATAACAAAATGGCTTACCACAGCTATGCTGACGACACCCAGATCTACTTGGCCCTATCACCTAATGACTACAGCCCCATTGACTCTCTATGTAAATGCATTGATGAAGTGCTCAGTTGGATGTGCCAAAACTTTCTTCAGTTAAACACAGACCACTTTTGTCTGTGTAAAGCACTTTGAATTGCCACTGTGTATGAAATGTGCTATACAAATAAACTTGCCTTGCCTTGCCTTCATGAGAGGACTCTAGACTCGCAGGTGACGCTCATTCTCAATCACGCACACCGATCTCGGTCGCTCCTCCCATGTCTCTCGCTCGTTCACCTCGCCACAGCATTCCTTTTGTTTTACCATGTTTCCTGTCACATTTGTTTCCCTATAAAAATCTGTTTGACTGATCTACTGTAAACAAACCAGCATTAAACTCAATTTAATTTCCCATCGTGTTCCATTCATTGGTCATTGTGTTTACCTGTTAAATTCTCCAAAACTGCAATAAAACACCCACTCTTGCAGAGTTCAGTTGCATATTTTTTGACTGTGTGCTCTTGACATCCGGAGAAATAAAAATAAAAAAATACCCAGAAACTTTACAGGTACTAGTACTAACCACTGATTGTAGTCTTTTTAATAAAATGATAGTCATAGCCGGCAGCCATCACCCTACAGCCCAAGACTGGTTGCCCACTGAAAGCAGGGTTGAGCTGGATGGGAGACCTCCTTGGAAAAAAAACTAGGTAGCTGCTGGAAGTCGTGTTAGTGAGGCCAGCAAGGGGTGCACACCCTATGGTCTGTGTGGGTCCTAATGCCCCAGTATAGAGGTAGGGACACTATACTGTAACAAGCACCATCTTTTGAATGAGACGTTAAACCGAGGTCCTGACTCTCTGTGGTCATTAAATCCCAGGATGTCCTTTGAAAAATAGTAGGGGTGCAACCCCGGCATCCTTGCAAAATTTGCCCATTGGCCATGTCATCCTAATCATCTCCATATACTGATTGGCTTCATAACTCTGCCTCCTCTCCACCAATAAGCTGGTGGGTGTTCTGGCGCAATATGGCTGCTGTAGCATCATCCAGGTGGATGCTACTCATTGGTGGTGGTTGAGGAGATTCCCCTCTTCCATATGTAAAGTGCTGTGAGAACCCAGAAAAGTGCTATATAAATGTAACAAATTAATTATTATTATTATATGTGACATATTAAAGAATAAACAAACAATTTCTATAATCAGCATTTTAAGGAGCCAGATGAAAGACAGTGTAAGTCTGTTTACTGATCTATCTGTCAAATTTTAAAGCAATTTGATCATACAAATCTGTGAATACAGCATTATGGTACAATTAACAGGTATTTCACAGAAAATCAGTTGCTCTATTATTAGGCTTTTATTAGTGCATGATGCAGTTCTGAATATTTCACAAATAACTTTTATTCACTTGAGATACATATACACACAAAGTGCTTTGGTAAATGCAGACAATAGTCAATTAAACCTATATTTTTATTTATATTAGGTGAGCTACATTTGGAATAAAATAGAGGTTCTTATAGGTTGTATGTTGATGCTCTATTATTCCAGAATTTTCTTCTACAACACAATATGGTGTTTGCGTTGTTAAAGTCATTGTTGACACTCCTTATCTGTGAGTCTCTTTGCCTTGTTCTGCAGGTAGCGCGCTTTCCCTTCTTCAAACCGCTTCTGCTCCTCTTCACTTTCCAACTGCAAGAAAATAAACAACACATTTTACACGCATGCACAGTGAAGTTGAACTGATGTACTGGAAATACTTCAATTTTAAAGGTCATACACATATCATAGAAAACCACTAAAGTGTTGAGAACATTATCAAAAATATTTCTCACAAACACACAGACAGTTCCTCATGTTCTGCTTCCCCACTTGAGCATAGACTATCTGGAAACTGCAGTCAATGTTTGTAGAGTTATTGTAAAGTACATAAGCTACACACAACTACAGAATTAATAATGCAAATTGAAGCACAAGAGAACTTTAATGGTGGAAAAATGTCAACAGATTGTCTTCACAGCACTGATTGTCAGGAACAGTTGGGAGAAAAGGGAGCGAGGACTCAATTGCAGGAAGAATATGGTGGTTTTATTAAGTAACAAAATAAAACAAACACAAACAAAACACCCACAAGGGGGAAAACAAAACTTGACATAAACTAAACACAAGGAGAAGGAACATGAAGCATGACAGGTAACAGAAGACAACGATCCAGCACAAGACAGTAAACACAAGGAGATTATAAAGGAAACAAACAAGGCAGGATGATGAGGAGACCAGGTGGGGCAAATCAATCAATAATCAGGTAACAAGAGGGGCGTGGTCAGGACAATAGTCAAGAGACATGACATCACACCAAACATGACAAACACAAGCACATGGCCAGAAATGACAAATACAAGACATGTGCTTACACAAGACAAGACAGACATATGACAAAACCCCCTCCTTACGGAGCGGCTACCAAACGCTCCACCAGAAAACACAAAACACTTCAGTAGGAAAATGGGGAACAGACAGAGCAGGTGGGACAGTACAGAGAGTCCTAGTACAGAAATGCTTTCAGTACAGAAACAGTACAGAAACGCTCCACCAGAAAACACAAAACACTTCAGTAGGAAGATGGGGAACAGACAGAGCAGGTGGGACAGTACAGAGAGTCCTAGAAGGGACCAGGGAGGGAGTGAGGCACCAGGACTGATCCGGCCAATCAAACCCCTAGCAGATGACCAGGGTGGGACAGGAGGGATTGATTAGGGTAGGACGGGAGGAATTGACTAGGGCGGGACGGGAGGAATTGACCAGGGCAGGACGGGAGGGATTGATCAGGACGGGACGGACGGGCCAGGCAGGCTCCAGTGCAGGAAGCCAGAGTGGCACGAACAGTTCAGGTAGCCAGGGAGGCGCGCACAGTTCAGGGGGCCAGGGCGGCGCACACAGTTCAGGAGGCCACCCTGGACTCGGGACAGGAGGCAGAGTCCTCTCCGGACTCTGGACAGGAGGCGGAGTCCTCTCTGGACTCGGGTCACGGACTGGAGCCCTCTCTGGACTCGGGACAGAAAGTGGAGTCCTCTCCGGACTCTGGTCATGGGCTGGAGCCCTCTGTGTACTCTGGTCGCGGGCTGGAGCCCTCTCTGGACGCTGGTCAGAGGCTGGAGCCATCACTGGACGTTGGTCAGGGGCTGGAGCCTTCACTGGACACTGGTCAGGGGCTGGAGCCATCACTGGATGCTGGTCAGGGGCTGGAGCCTTCACTGGACGCTGGTCAGGGGCTGGAGCCTTCACTGGACACTGGTCAGGGGCTGGAGCCTTCACTGGACACTGGTCAGGGGCTGGAGCCATCACTGGATGCTGGTCAGGGGCTGGAGCCTTCACTGGATGCTGGTCAGGGTTTGCAGTATATATTATTATAGATGGTATATTTCTTCCCCTAATTTTTTGTTGATACTTTTTAACAACTATTTTGTGGAAATATTATGTCTCCATTCAAGCCCCATGTGTGGTCATGAGCCAATTCGCCAGTTGTATAAAATTTATTGGAGATCTAAAACGAGACAAAATATGTTTGTTTTTGGACCACAGCTTCATCATGGACAAACAACAATACTGTGTGAGAGAGCAGGATGTCAGTTGATGTTAGGCTTCATCTTGCAGCTGCACACTACACCATGGCTATTCTTATCATTGGCTATAGGTCACCAGCTAGTCATGCGCGGCAGTGGCAGATGGCGGGCAACCTTAGGGAACAAACTGTGCAATGACAACTGAAGCAGCCTGGCTGATGAGGGCATGTGCACAAATGAGGATCACAGATATAGAATGCATATCCACAGCAATGTTATATAAGCACATGCACTATACTTTACAGTGGTGCTGATGTTGAGGCTCAGAAATGTTCATTTTATGGTGACCCAGTTCAATGAAGTACATTTTAATTATTGCATTTTTTTTTTAAAGTGGCATGCAGTTGATCGATTAAAGCAGTAAGATACTTGAGGCTGTGCCATACAGTGATTTTACCTTGGCTAAAGGGTGTTATGCAGGACACAGAACAAGGTGAAAAGGATTATGATAAACAGCAATTTGATAAAAGACACCAATATTCTAGGAATAATTGCATTTAGTAATAATATTTATTAGAATAAACAATTCTTCCACAATGTCATATAGTTAATTAATGTAAAATGAAGATGTTTTGAGTTGCCAAGCAACATGCCAAGCTCACTGCATTCATACAAAATGTGTGGTCATAGAGGTGTATTTATCTCCATTTTACAACTGTTTTAAACAAGGCTCATCCAACCAGTGGGAACTATCCTTTTTATAATTCCTCTTTAATCACAGTAAATTCATCAGTTAAGGTGGTCATATAGGTGTATTTATCTCCCTTTTACAACTGTTTTAAACAAGGCTCATCCAACCCAGGATTTCCATGTTGTTGTTCACACCTTAACTGATGAATTTACTGTGATTAAAGAGGAATTATAAAAAGGATAGTTCCCACTGATGGATTTACTGTGATTAAAGAGGAATTATAAAAAGGATAGTTCCCACTGATGGATTTACTGTGATTAAAGAGGAATTATAAAAAGGATAGTTCCCACTGAACTATCCTTTTTATAATTCCTCTTTAATCACAGTAAATTCATCAGTTAAGGTGTGAAAAACAAAAACATGGAAATCCTGAGAATGGTTTAAATGGGTAAATAAATGTGACTATATTAATGTAGAATTTTTGTTCTCAACCAATAAGGCCTTCAGAAGTCAGAAAATGCTTATCACAAAATAATCCCCAAAAGGGTGATCAGGACCCCAATGAGAAGCTACTTAACTAAATGATTTTGTTAGTTTACTTGTACATTATGTAGACAAATGTTCCAAAGATTAGATGCCTGGGACAGTGGTCAATTAATCAGTTTTGCCAGTCATTACAAAAATATACTGTATTTGACTGCTGATTGGCTGATAATCATTAAATATTTAATAAAACTGTGTATATTTAATTAAATGGTATTATTTTATCATTTAATGGTATAATTAATGAAACTTGCCTCTTGCAACAAAAGCAAAACATAAAAGCTCTCCCTGTTATTTCTCTCTGAAAACATCATCATGTGACCTTGAATGAAGTCCTGGCTGGGTCAGTGACTGTCCTGTTGCTCAGGGCTTGTGATGAGGCCAAGAAAAGACATGGGGCCGTGGCAGCAGTGCTTGTCTTGAACAAATTAAATTAAGCTGGAGGGAAGCTTAGTGCTGCAGTCACAGAGAGAGTGACTGGCAGAAGACTAGAGTGATTGCTTCAGCAGAAACCACCAGAGTGTGAAACATTATACAATTTAGTGTTAAAGAAAAAAATGGTAGTAGTTAAATGGAAACTGCTAATGGAAATAGCCCTATATGTGTAAGAGACTGGAATTGTTGTCAAGTAGAGGCCTCCACACACATACACTGTGTGCACGTCAGATAAAATAATAACTCAACGGGGAATTTGAATTAAAATGAAAGAGACTCGAATTACACTATAATTTATAAATAATTCAGAATTAATGTTTACACCTTAACTTATTCATCCACCGATATGTAAGAACAGTAATCCTAATAACTACTATTAATTTAGTATTTAATAATGTATAAGTGATATATAATTGTTCATGAAGGCTGGAAATGAAAAACACCTTACATTCAGGTGTGCAGAATTATTAGGCATGTTTTATTTTACAGATAAATTGTATGGGATCAGATTCCCACCAAATTTATTGCAGTCACGCATAAAAAAATAATAAGCATGAATCAAAATGTTAAAAGCACATGTGAAAATATAACGCTCAAAACTGAAAAATCAATGCAAAGTTAACCAGAATCACAAACAACGCAGTCACAGAAATAAAAATAGTAAGCCGTAAATCAAATATTTAAACAAGTTTAAAATTATATTGCTCAAAACTGAATCATGAATTCAGAATTATCTGAATCGCTCACAAAATCATGTTTTCTGCTCTTATTTTCATTTTTTGCATGTCCGTGCTCTTTTCTCCTTTGCTCTTGTTTCCACATTCTGTGCTTGTGGTTTCAAATGTTGCAGTTCAAGTTTCATGTAAATTAGGGCGGGTCTTAGCATCACCATTGGTCCACTAGTTCTAGATTGACAGCTCATCCTCAAGCCAATCAATTGAAGAGGGAAGTTTACGTCACTCCAATGCGACTCATGTCGTAGTTCAGCCAGCAGGCGTTGAGCCATGAGTATAATGTTCTCTATCACTATATCTGCAAGGAAATACATTATTGTATTGTTATGAATATAATCTTAGGACTCTATTATTTTGTATGATAGACGTTTTAGGGGGGTTTCCTCACAATTAAAGCAGTAAAATGAACATGATCACGACTGGGTGCTTACTGACGCTTGGCTGTGAGCGAAACACTTTCACTATAGGCCCAGAGATGCACGGATGGGCTTTTATTTCATCCGCAATCGCATCACAAAATCCGTCCGCACCAACGTACCAGCTGCACCCGCCCGCCATCCGCTGATTGTAAATTGGGCGATGCAAGGCGCTGCTGACGCGAGCAATCATAATGCAATGGACTGTGGCCTACATTTAACCTTTAACTAAAATAGTTATTGAGCTGTTTACACTGTCATACACAATAAAAGAGCCTGCACAGCAACAGGAAATAAAAATGAACACAAAAAAACCTGCCTACCATAGCCTACTAGAGCATGTGACTGAAGGAGCACATGAACCACTCACCGGTAAACCTACGTGCGCTCAAATCCCGCTCCAACATGATATTTCTCTGTAGCCTACTTTACTACTTTACTTGTATTATAATGTTATTTTTTCATTTCATTTAGCCTACATTGATTATGAAATATGATTATGATATATGTAAGAAGACATGGGGAAGACATGGACATGGGTCAGAAATGATTTCGACCACTTTAAGTTTTAAGTTTAGATTTTTGTTGTCGAAAGCCTTTCTTTAAAGCAAATTTTTTTTTGTATAAATTGTATCTTAATTTTAATCAATGTTTTGTCAACCAATTTCGAGGATTTAATAAATAATAAGCAAATATAGCAGACAATGGCATGGATGCGCCAGCACAGCATGAACAATGGCTTAAATGAACAACTAGGAAAAAAAACTTAGCCCTAGCTATTTATTTCAGATAGGCATATATTCGAACCAGCATGACACAAAGGGCATGAGCTTTAGAAATGAACAGAATCTTCAGAAAGGCGCTCTCACTCTGGAGGAAATATTACTGCTCTACGCATTATCTATATGCACACCGTCACCGCAACGGTCACAATATGACCTCATGTATGTTTTAAAAACATAATTCAACATATAAATATTAAGCCTTTTTTAATGGCCACTTAAAGTGTACAAATAAATTACTAAATGCTAAAAATGAATACATGTAAATTAACTCAAATTTGCAGCACCTCCACTTCCCGTGCTCCTGCTAGCCTATTGGCTATGAATAGACTATATTGTACCCCAGAATATCAGCAGGGAACCGATCAGCGCTCAGGGACAAAAATAAATAAACACCATAAATAAAACACACATTGGCAAACCTGACGTTACCTGAATAGGCTACTGTACAATTTTATAATTGTAATAAAAAATGCAATTTGGCACATAATTTCAACATGCTGCTATTTATCCTACTACTAATTAATGCCTATTGCAAAAAGAGTAAAATAACAAGTCATTCACATTATAGGCTAGTTAACTCTACGCACTGTCATGTCAGGGTGACGACTAGGACGAGCCTGAAGAAATTAAACCATAATTTTGACTGCATGGGAAGAGAGCGCGTCTTAGCCTAACAATCATACAAGAAACAAACTATGGAGCCTCGATATTAAAGAAAAACAGACTCTATTCGTTCACTGAAATTCGCTGATAGTCCACCGCACAACTGTGCAACGCATGTTCACATTTTTAATTGTCCATAACAACTCCAAAACTTGCCTGCTTGCCTTGCACGTCTAATTAATGGGCAAAGTTTTCCATTTTCTGCTGTGGATGTTATTGAATTTGTAGTTTAGAATTTGTTATAGAATTTGTAAGTTTAGCTCTTGCGTTCTCTCTTTTAAATGCCTATTCCCAGAGTGACTATGACAAGCTGTTTTAAGATATAACTATCGAAACAAAACCCAGGCAGTATGTAGGCTACGAGATGTTAAGGCCTCCATACTGACAGCTGGGCTCCTAGCTTGCAGGTTTGCTTAGTGGCCTACCAGGCGCTGCAACAATATTTAACAATGTAGTCTTTTTTTAATTAATTTGAATGGTTGAACCACCCGCCCGAATTTAAAATATTAAAATATTATTTTTCGTCACATCATCCACCCGATCTGCGGAGTCCATGGCTGTAACTGCCAACCATGCATCTCTAAGGCCCACTGTTTGTGCAAGGAAATATATTTGTCAACATTTTAGAGAGGTCAATCAGAAATTGGTCAAATGGACATGATGAAGTCTTCCACTTCCTGATCTCATACAGAGCAGACGTGCCTTCTATCTGCTTCCTGCTCTGCTTTAGCGCTGCCTTTTTTCTGACCCCCTGCTTGCTGGACTCCTGAAAATACTGAAATGGAATTAATTAACTGGTCTCTCAGCGCGATTGACAAGATTTTCTCACTAAGGAAGGGTGCACCGGGAGAACCCACCTGCCCGGACGGGACCTTCGCTGTGGGCTACAATCGGGACGCCTGGAACAACTGGCAAGTCGTGTGCCTGGAAGTCCTGTCCATGGAGGATGTGGAGGATTTATTCATAATTGCCATTTTGATAGCGGGGTTCCTATTTTTCGGCCTTGGGATTGCCCTGACCTATCGGAAGATTGGTAAGACAGCTGCCAGTAAATTCACCCAGCCGCTGTCTGTTGAAATTAAAGAGTGCTTCGGGGATGTGTGTGACCGACTGAAGGTATTAGATAAAAGAGTGGCACAGATTGAGGAACTGTATCGTAACATCTCAGCCCGGACTGTGGAGACGCAGGGAAGAGTTCGCTCCATCGGGGGTCAGTGGGCTAGTGAACTGCTACGCAGTATGTCTGGTCTGATCATGAAATTGGATGAAATGTCGAAGTCAATTCACGAACCGGACACTCGCCACTGACGCTGAGGATCAGAACGGATTGATTGATTATGGTCCGGAAAATTACCGAAGATCAGCTAAATGGATTAAAATATTGACCCCCTCCTTCCCTCACCTCATCGGCTACCCTGTATCTCTCTTGGTTGGGAGGTCAGCTTGACAGCTGGGTCCTGCTATCTTGCTATCGTTCCCTGTGTGCACTGCCATATCTCCCTTCAAGGACAAGCCACAGAACTGAACTCGAAAACATCTTAAGCTATGGCTAACATTCACATTCACACAACACAAGCTCACACAACACAGGACTCTTCAGACTCTTACTCGCATCATACATACCTCACCCCTATCCCTGCCCCCGTCCAACCGTCTGCCCCTCCCTTTCCTCCTTACTATCTCCCTTACTCAGTTCCAACAAAAAATTCCATCACGTGACCACGTGTACTGTGTTATGTATGTTATGTTATGTTTTGCATGTATGCTTTGCAATCTGCATTTATTTTATTTTTTCTGGAGAGCGTGTGGCGGCGCTTTAAATAGCTGCGGCTCGGAGGCTTGCTCCAAATTCATTTTGTTGCATTGTACTTGTACATGTGTAATGACAATAAACTTGAATCTAATCTAATCTAAAATGATCATGACCCCAAATAGTTGGTTAGTGCCACTGTCATTCCAAATAAATATTTTTTTACAGCCAGTGGTGGAATGTAACCACATATGAATAAGAAACATTATCGTATCTATAAAACACGTCAAAACTCGACGAAGCACAACGAGAACAGGTATTTAAACACGTATTTAATTTTATATGTTAAAATATTATAATGTTTTTTTATTTATTTAATCTACGTTGATTATGAAAGTGAACAGGATAAGATGCGCAATGTGTCAGAAGACATGGGGGACAGAACTGATTTTGACAACAAGTTTTGTTTTGTTGAAAGCCTTTTGTTTAAGTGAATTCCGTTTTAAATAAATTGTATCTTAATTTTAATCAATGTTTTATCAACCATTTGCCTGGATTGAATAAACAATAAGCACATACAGCAGAGTAAGCCGACAGTGACATGGAGGTGCCAGCGCTGTGTGAACAACGGCTTAAATTAACAAATAGGCTACTATAAATTTTTTTTTTAGTTGGGGGCAGTCCTAGCTACTTATTTCAGATAGCCTATATTCGAACCAGCACATGTCACAAAGGGCTTTCTGGGTTGAGGGTGCTGCGAGCGGAATGAGCTTCAGAAATGAAAGAAATCTTCAGAAAGTTGCTCTCCACTCTGGAGGAAAATGACCGCAATTTCTACGCAAACTGGGCCACAGATGGTAAGCACAATTACATTAACCCAAAACTAACTTAATTAAACTTTTAAATTATTAGAATAGACATTAATAGAATAAATTGTCATGCAAGTACTTTTAATTCTCATAAAGTACATTTCAAATCAGGTACTCTTTTACTTAAGTAGGGTTGTCATTGTGGTAATTCTACTTTTACTAAAGTCAATATGTCTCTAGTTATTTGTAGCCTATTACTTCCACCACTGGTGATAGAGAACGCATTATACTCGTAGCTCAACAGGCTGCTGGATGGCCAGTCAAGCGTCAGTAAGTGGTAATGTTAATTTTACTGCTTTAATTATAAGAAACCCCCCTAAAACGTCTATCATAAAAAAGAATAGAGTCCTAAAATTATATTCATAACAATACAATAATGTATTTCCTTGCAGATATAGTGATAGAGAACGTTATACTCGTAGCTCAACAGCTGCTGGCTGAACTGCGGCATGAGTCGCATTGGAGTGACGTAAACTTCCCTCTTCAATTGATTGGCTTGAGGATGAGCTGTCAATCTAGAACTAGTAGACCAATGGTGATGCTAAGACCCGCCCTAATTTACATGAAACTTGAACTGCAACATTTGAAACCGCAAGCACAGAATGTGGAAACAAGAGCAAAGGAGAAAAGAGCACGGACATGCAAAAAATGAAAATAAGAGCAGAAAACATGATTTTGTGAGCGATTCAGATAATTCTGAATTCCTGATTCAGTTTTGAGCAATATATACTTTAAACTTGTTTAAATATTTGATTTAAGATTATTATTTTTATTTCTGTGACTGCGTTGTTTATGATTCTGGTTAACTTTTCATTGATTTTTCAGTTTTGTGCGTTATAATTCCACGTGTTTTTTAAATTTTGATTCACGCTTATTTTTTTTAAATGCGTGACTGCAATAAATTTGGAGTGAATCTGATCCCATAAAATTGAGCCAAAAAAGAGATTTAACTTAGACTGAAAAGTCAAAAATTATTAAATGCCCATGAGAAGGATGCAATACTAGACATTGCAGTTAAGACATGACCATTGGACAGTGAAATGCTCGTTGGGTCAGCAGGGTCAGACAAAAACATGTGGCGGAGAAAAGACACCTGTTTCTCAAAATAATTAAGAATTAAGGTGAAGAATTAAGTGAAACCATCAGGAACCCTTTAGTCTCCAGTGCCACCATTTTCCAGAGCTGCAACCTGCCTGGAGTCTCCAGAAGTGCAAGGTGTCAGGATCTCAGAGACTTAAATTAGGTAAAGAATCCTAAAAAATTACCCCCACTAAATAAGAATCACAAGCTGAAGTGTTGTAAAATACATGAAGAGTGTTTTTTATAGGCTTTATGGAGAGATAGGTTGAGAGTGACTCTTGAAGGACCAGCACCACATCCTCTTGCACCACTGTTTGAAGAATTCATCTTCCAGAATCTGGCAGTAAGTTTTGGGAGTTCATTTTAGTCCATCTCTGCAAAACGGAATTCAGAATCCCAACTCCCAAAACTTACTGCCAGATCCTAATGTACGTCCCCGGGGACCAGAATCACGGAGCGGACGTCCTGTCAAGGCAGGGGCTGAGACCCGGGGAATGGAGACTTTACCCAGAGGCGAATAAATCCACTTCCACTGGGCCGAACCTCTCACATATGGACTTCACCCATGTGTGAGAAGTTCGGCCCAGTGGAAGTGGATCTATTCGCGTCTTGAGAGACGTTCCACTGTCCACTGGGGTTTTCTCTCATGCATCCAGCTTCACATCGCTCTGCTCCCGGGAGTCTTGGAGAGGGTCTGTCAAGAAGGGATCAGTCTACTTCTAGTAGCCCTGTATCGGTCGGCCCGAGTATGGTTCTCAGACATCATGGCACTGCTGGCAGGCCTTCAATGGCAGATCCTTTAGAGATGGGACCTGCTGTCTTAGGCAGGGGGCACAAAATTTCACCCCCGACCAAAGTTGTGGAAGTTGTGGGTCTGGCCCCTGAGGGGACCCAGTACCTAGAGGCTGGCTTGTCGGCAGGTATAGTGGAGACCATACTTAGCTCCAGGGCTCCTTCCACAAAGAGATTGTACAGCCTAAAGTGGAATGTATTTTCCACTTTGTGCAGAGAGCATGAGTTGGACCCAGTTAACCCTCTCGAGTCGGCCGTCGCGCCGGCGTGATTGGCTTGCTTGTTTTCTTATCAGTGCCAAAGAGACTCAAATAACTATGTCGTTTTTTTATCATTCAGGCAAGTGTTATACATCATTATAATCTGTTAAGTTTCTATTTTTTTTCGGGTACAGTCACAATAAAAACAAATTGTTGTGCTTTTTGCAAAATAAAGAAATCAAACATGATGTGCGATCTCTAGCCTCTCTGTCAAAGATGTTCATTCAGATAGTCTTCAGAACATGACCTCTAGCTTAGTGAATACTTGTCTCACAAACATGAGACATATGTATAAAGAAACGTTGAAATGTCAGGTTTTAAACAATGTAAACCAAATCAAAAACAAATATTCTGTGTTTATGTAATCTGGTTGAAAGCAGAGAGATGTTAGTCGTTCCTGAGCGGCTCATTATACACTAATGCAACCACGCCCACGTAGCGCGCGCTCTATTGAGATTCAAATACTGAGGCTCCGGAGACGACGCCCACACACACATCATATAAAACTAACACATCAAGTGCTGCATTCCTACTTCAACTACATTGTTTTGAGACGCGTTTAATAATCCTGGAATAATTCTCCATGACAAGCTGTTCATTTCTGAAAGAAACGGATTCCACCGCTGTGTGTAAGTAGGCAAAGTTTACTCTGTAAGCATCTGTGAATATTAAACGCAAAAACCTGCGCGAGGACGCACTGAAGCTTTCTTTGTTTAATCTCAAAATTACTGTCAGATGTAAGTAATTACCTTGACAAACTATACATCATTTAAAAGATCTAAGACTCAAGCTTCCATTTTTGTTCTCTGTTTTATTCTCAAAATCATATAGTGACCGTAATTTGTTAATATGTGTCAGGAGTTATGAATATGAACCTTTGATTGTAATATGAGCGTCAGCTGCTCTCATTCATAAAAAACTCCTCTATTCTCCTCATGAAGACTCACGACAAAACAACATCCCTCAGGGCTTTTAGAGAAATAGAATATTTCTGAGAAATATTGATAGATTCTCATATGTCTGTGTCAAATTTCTATACAGAGAAGTGCTATTTCAAACTGTTGTGTTTTCAGTTCATACTGGCAGCCGGAGGGCGCTCTGTGCACATGTAGTTCATATATAGCACGCATGAAGAAGATACCATGTGACATTGACATAAACAGCTTCCAGAAATCGCTATAACATGCAGATTGACACATTTGAAGATAATAAACACACAATCGCGTCAATATATGGCTTATCTGTGTTATTTATACCACGTTGGCATGCCTATTTATAACATTTGACTTGTGATAGTAAGTTTGGAGTAAAAACATGGTTTTAATCTCATTAATTGTTTTGTTTTAATAAATTGGTGTAATAAATCATAAATTATGGTTTAATAAATCATAAATTGTTGTGGCAGATAATATAGATTGTTTTAAGTTATCTGGTCTACCTTTATGAAGCAACTCTGCACTGTGCCCAAGTAGAATTTCCCCTTGGGGACAATAAAGTTAACTAACTAAGCAAAAACTCACTTCATTTTGCTTTCCCCCCAGAAATTTGTACTTATCTAGTAAATAAATCTTGATTTAAGAATTTTTAATATTTGGACTGGAAACAAGTAAAATACCAAATAAGAAGAGAATTTTTGCAGTGTAGTCAAATCTTTTGATGATTTAAAATATAATAGGCCTTTGTTGACTACATTCCAAATAAAATAAACTACAAAAAAAATATTTCCTTTGCTCTGTTGCTCTCTGTCACATAGGCCTACCTGAAGCTCATTCATTATGCAGCTCATTAATGCGGGCTATTATGTCCTTTGTTATCTCATATGCGAGGAGGCGTGACATCTAATGAATAATGATGAGATAGCACCTATCTCATCATTATTCATTAGATAGCACGCCTCCTCGCATATTGGCTTTGTGAAGAGAAACTGTCTTACAAATTTTAAATCAGTGTATTTTTTTATGTGAATGAGTAGGCTCAATGATTCTCACATCAGCATAAAGAAAACAACTCTATGGAAATACAAGATGGAGTCAAAAGTCTTGTGAACACATATCTATTGTGTGTTTTGAGACCTTAATTTTAAAACAAAGTTTTTTGTTAACGCCTAAAGGGCCCCAAAAGAGCTCAGACTCCAGAGGGTTAACTGCCTGGTGGCTTCAGTGCTGGAGTTCCTTCAAGATCGCTTCTCTGTTAGTCTTACCCAGTCCACACTTAAGGTGTACGTGGCTGCCTTTACGGCTTCCCACGCTTCTGGAGTTTGCCCCTGGCGGAGTTAAGGCCATCCTACATCACAGACCTGGCTACATGCCTAAGGTGCCATCCAGTGTGGCACGGTCAGTGGTTCTTCAGACCTTTCATCCTCCATCCGATCACGTGTCGACAGAAGAAGAGAGGCTTCATGTGCTCTGCCCTGTCAGAGCATTGACCATTTATATGCAGAAGACATGTAGATCAGACCAGTTGTTTGTGTGCTTTGGCTCACCCAATAAATGGCTGCCTGCATCTAAGCAGACAATCAGCAATTGGATTGTCCAGGCTATTGCCTCGACCTATCAGGTGTGCAATTTGCCTTCACCTGTGGCCTTGAGGGCCCACTCTACTAGAGTCATGGCGTCCTCTAGTGCCCTCCTTTTCAGGAGTCCCACTGCAGATTTGTAATGCGGCACACCTTCATTAGATTTTATAGTTTGCACCTCCCTGAAACGCCAGGGTGCTCTCGTCCTAAGTGTGCCTGGGTTCCAGCTTTACACTAGGGCAGGCATGTTTTTGGTGTGGCATAGTGGGTACTCGTTCCCCAAAGTGTCGTTACGACACGTCGTCTCCTGTTATGACTGTAACCCTTGTTCTTTGAGAAAGGAAACGAGACACTGCGTCTCGCTGCCCCACTTTGTCATGCCTGGGAGCGCTTGCGTCATCGCAAAGCTAAATCTTTGTAGCTTCCGTGTATGCCGTCACATGTTATGTCATGACGCAACACCAGTCAGAATTGGAAGAGTTTCATTCATACTTCAGATGGGAACAAGGGTTACAGTCGTAACCCGAGACGTTTCTACTGCCACAGTATCAGAAAAAAAAACATTATATATGTACAATGGGACCACTTTTGCAATGGGATTAGCAAGTTTAAATTAGTAATATTTGACTGGTGAGGTGATCTCAACATGTCTGCCTCAACAGGGCTTCCTTTCCACTGTCGCCTTTGGCTTGCTAAGATGTGGACACTTGATATTCAGTAATATCATTGATTTGACTGCACTGATACTATCATAACAGAACAAAAAACTGAAAGAAAAAAAACCTGAATTGAGTTGAGCTGGATGATTACACCACTGTTTCCTGCAGAGATGCTTTATAGTTGATTTGACTTTATTTCATAATTGACAGTTTTGCAACATCGACACTGTTACTGAAATTAACTGAATCAACATTGACTTAAAGTGAAAAATGGCACTATTGTCTTCAGTAGAGCTGATTATAGTTTGAACTGAACTCATTTCAAAATGAAATTTATTTTATTGAACTGAACTGAATCAACACTGAACTGACTTAGCGGAATAATGATACTGTAGTTTTTAGAGCTGCTTTATTGCATAATCGAACTCTGTTTGAATCATTGATCATTATTTTCCTGTTTATTAGCTGCTTTGAAACAATCTGTATTGTATAAAGCACTGTAGCAATAAAGGTGACTTGAATTGACTAGACATTTGGCAAACATTTGATTTGCAGTGGCCCACAAATTCAGACTATAACATCAGATCTGCCTCCTTGATAAAGCTCTCAGTGGATACCACAATACAATTTTATTACAAATACAATGTGTGAAATCAGGATTTTTTATTTCTGATAAGTAGAAATCTGGATATCATGTCAATCTTGTAACTGTCACTGCAAACCATTTCTCAGTAGGCAATGCTGTTAAAATGTTAAAAGTTGAAAAAAGTTGTGTTATGAACATTACACTAGATAATGAGCTCATTTCAAAACCCAAAACTTTTTCAGCGAGACATACAAGCTTATTTCTTAACAAAGAATGTTTTAGACAAGCAAGAATGGCCTGACCTTAACGGGAAAGTTCACCCAAAAATGAAAAAAAAAATTTCATGATTTACTCACCCTCAAGTCATCCGAGGTGTATATGACATTCTTCTTTCAGAAGAATAAAAATCTGAGTTATATAAAAAATTTTCTGGCTAATCCAAGCATTATAATAGCAGTAATAGTTGCTCTGTTTTTGAAGTCCATAAAAAAATGCATCTGTCCGTCAAATAACGTGGTCCATGCGGATCCGGGGTGTTAATAAAGGCCTTCTGAAGCAAATCGATGCGTTTGTGTAAGAAAAATATCCATATTTAAAAATATATTTCATTTTTTTCTATGGCTCTGCATCAGCCGTCCCCGTGCCATCATTTCCGGCAAATAAGGGCAAAATACATGCAAAAAACCAGCGCGATCATAGATATATACATAGATCCTCATTAGTGCCTGTGCAGATCGGACTAATGAGATTTATACGTATATGTATCTTTGATCGCGCCAGTATTTTGACCTTATTCGCCGGAAGTTATGGCGCTGGGAATACTAGATGACATTCGTCTGATAAGAGGTAAAAAAATAACATAAATACTTTTTGGTTTCTCGCAGAAAAATTTTGTTTTTGGGTGAACTATCCCTTTAATTGTTGAAAGTGATTAATGTGCCGTTACTACCGAGTTATACATCAACTTAATGTGATCATGGTGAACTAGTCATATTAAATTATATTATGACTTGAATAAAACCAGTTAATTTAGATATTACTCCAAAATGGACAAAAACACCAAATCTTCCCCTCCACTGAACATTTGCATTCTGTCAGGACCATTATCGTCAAAGATGATTGATTGACTATTAGCAAACAGTTTGGTTTGGCTGTATGGTTCTGTTCTGGGCAAGAACTCCCTGCGCATCCATGCAGCCTAGCATGGATAAGAGCTGGGAGAGCAGCAATAACCCCCCTTAGGATAAACAGAACATAACCAACATAATGTATTGCAGATATCATTAATGTTGATATTAAATGTACAAAATAATTCAGAATCAGAATACCAAATCCTGACTGGACAAGAGGAGGAGCTGGGGATGGAGCAGGGTAAATGAGCTCTGGAGAACGTGATAGCTGCTGATAGTACTGAAGGAGCTTATATATCTATGCTGTGATAGACGTCGTATTCCTACAAGTAGATGTGGTCAGCTGACAGTCAGCTGATGCAAGCTTGACTAACGTGACCTGTCAGAGCTGACGCTACGCATGATTTTGAATTCAGCATGCAATTGTGACATTTAAAAGTACATTATTGGCCATAAAGATAAGTGATTAAAAAGTGATTAAATGTCTCCATTTGTGCTTTCTTTAAATTAGTAAAAAAATAAATAAAAAAAAATCATGTCATGCACAAGACATAAGCATAATGGTCATGGTCAAGACATCTGCACATCTAGCACATGCTTACTTGGAAAAACAATTGAAAAGTAGTTCAGTGGAATGCAAAATTGTCCCTAATTCATCAGCAGTCACTAGGGGCCCTATCATACTGTCACAGTCACCAGTGAGAGTGCCCCTGATTACCACCTGAGGGCACTTCACCCCGGACTGTCACTCCATCACAAACTACATTACCCATAATCCTTTGCCCGGACTCATCATCACTCATTGTTTGCACCTGTGTCTCGTCACCTCATTACCCCAGCCTATATAAACCATGTTCACTCGGTCATTCACTGCAAAGTCTTGTATGTTGTATCACTGCATTTCTGAGCATTCTCCCTGGTTTCTTGTGGATTACCCTTTTGCCTGTCTCTCCTGCCTTGTTTGCCTGTTTTGACTGCTTGCCTGTGTATGACCTGTTGCCTATTTTTGACTACGATTGTGGATTACCCCTTACAAATAAAGCTGCATTTGGATCTTCTACCTTCTGTCTCAGAGCAGTTTGTTACACATACACCTGGTGCAATGCGACACCAGGCACGATGCACGTTTTTTGCTAGTTTGCTAATTCTAAACTCTTAAATCAAAGCAAATGCACTCACGGCCATCAGTTCACCCATGGGCGTGCTCGTGTTCAGGCGCATTGTTGGCGTGTTGCTATTTTGAGGCAAATGAAAATGACTGCGCCATTGACCAACAAAGACACTGTATTTTTTGTGTTATTTAAAGGGCGCGTTAGTAATATGCGCCTATAGGCGGGTGCACAACGTGCATACACTCTGCTTATTACACACACGGATGTAAAATTATTCCTTTTAATAAAATGATTCCTCTCTGGAGAAGTGTTCAGTCTTTTAGCTCGCAAATTCCGCCATGTAAATAGCGAATATGCCATGGTGCAAGCACAACTGATTTTTAAAGGGAATAGGAGATGAAACTGATTGATTTATTGCACGTTGCGCCCAGGACTCATTAAGGTACAACTAGGTACAACCCTTTTGGACCATAAGCCTGGCGCGCCAACAGTTTTCCGTCATTAAATGTAATAATGCTAGTCATTAAACTAGCGAAAGTGGATTCGGGCACACCCTAAATGCACCAGCGCCATGCTCTTCAGACCATGCTCTCAGATCGTTAAAGGTGTCATGAACTGGCTTTTTAAAAAATATACAGTTGTCTGAGGTCAACTTATGACGTTTGCGTGGTTTTTACATTCAAAAACATCATAATGAATAAGTAATAGGCTATTTTCTACCCCGGGCATATCCTGAGATCGATCGTTTGCTGGGCCTGGTGGCAATACAAGCTTTTCTTTGACTAACAAGGAAGTTTTCAGCTCTGAAACTTACAGGATATTCTTATATTACCATGACCTTTTATATATCAAAAGCTCAAGGGAAAGTTGATTTCTCAATTCATCACCCCTTTAAAATAGGGCTTCAATAATTGATGCTTTAATTCAACTACCAGGGAAGTCTGAAACTAAATTCTAAACAGTTTTTTTTTTTTTAAACACATACATTACTGAGCTTTTAATAAAAAAAAGAAAAAACAGTACCAAGTAAAAATAAACATTTGATTGTTTTCCCCAGACATTCACAAAAGCACACATTTAAACGCCCACCAAATACAAAATAGAAACAAAGATATATGATAAGAGAATAATTACATCTAAGGGATGCTTCTCTTACATTCACTTTCTGTAAATGTAGCCAATTTATTTATTGTATTCAAAATTAAATCAAATGAAATAGTACCAGTCCCTCCTGTTATCCTAGTGTCAAGAACTTGCACAATGGGACAATAGTGATATCTAATGATTGCTCCTTGTGGAGATTAAACCTTTTACTTTTAAGTTTCCAGCCATTTAATGCCATGCACCTTGACATTTTTAGAAAATGTCAACAATATTTCTTTGCAAGCATCTGTTAGCAGCAAAGACTCAGCAGAAAATTACGTTGTCTTTAGGGATGCACTGAATCCAGATTTTTGGGGTTCGGCCGAATACCGAATCCATTGGTTAAGATTCTGTCGAATCCGAATACCGAATCCTACTCCCATCCTCACTCCATTATCACAGTAAACACATTAATGAAGTAAACAACGTCCATAGTAGTGTATTTTTCATTTTAGTTTATTTTAACTTTTTTAAAAAAGACAAAAAAAGAATAGCCAACATTATTCCAGGATGACTGTCCTTCCTTTTGACTGCTATCTGTAGATTCTCTCATGCACAGCTCGTATTCTTTCTGAAGTTTTGTACGCAAATGTTTTAACAGTGGCTATAGTTTAGGGTCCTTGCCACAACAAAATAAATCGGCATTGCAAATTGAACATGTAGCTTGACTTGAATCGTCTTCTTTTGACTGAAAGTACAGCCAAACAACACGTTTTCTGTTCACGAGTTCCATTTTCACTTTCTCACAGCCTGCATTTGAACGGTCCACTTAAGCTGCGTTTAAGTACCTGGTGTTTCGACTGCAGGAACCAGGGTCTAAATGAAGTTCCGGGTAAATATTTCCCCCTCCGAATATGAGGTAAACGTGAGGTAAAAACTAGTAAACACCTTACGGTAATCAACGCCGGCATCATTACGTCAACCACGTCAACCGCACGTAGTGCAAGCCTAGGGTTCGGTTCGGTGGAAAAAAATTCTAAGGTTCAGCAGAAACTGAACCCCGTCAAAAATCCCAATATTCGTCCGAATCCGAAATCTGGATTCTGTGCATCACTAGTTGTCTTACATATGTCGAAAAAAAACCCCATAGAAACTACCATTGGAAAATATTTCAATTGTATTATGTAATGCATAATACATATTGTTCTAAATCCAATTTACAAAGACTAGGAATAAAAATAGGAAGGAACAAAAACTCAACTGGAGACATCAGCTGGTCCATGAATGATCCGTTGAAGATTGTGTGAATGTTGTGAGTATGTATGATTTTTAGCCACAAGCAAGCTACAGCTAGCTTCTTTTCATGAAAAGAACATATCTCCTCACCGTACACTAATTGCAAAGACAGCAACCTAGGGCTAAGGGCACAATAATGGCAGGTGCTCTCACTAATTCTTCATTTGACAGGTTGCTGATACCTGAATTGAACCTGTGACATTTTCAGTGCATATTTACTATTGGTCTATTTACATAAGTACTACCCAGGCAGCTCCAATAGACCGGGAGAACACTATCAGTTAGCATTTATCTCAATGGCAGTTACTTGGCTAGCATCAAGAAGTACGCAACCTGAAGACTGCCGTGTTTGCTTTTTGAGCCAATCAGCCATTAGCGCCACCTACATAACATTTTGATGTTCACGTTCCTCACTAACCAGAATTTTGGTTTTGGGGTGAGCTGAGTAAAGAAAAAGCACTCTCTCAAGAACACTCCAAAATGTTAATTGGTAAAACATTTACTACAGTATATTACAATGAAATTATTGTGATTTACATGTTGTTTGCAAAAAAATATATTTTGTCACAATAAATGTCTAATTTTGGTCATTAATAGAGAAATATGCACTTTGTACAATTACAAAGTACAATTGTAACTATACTATACAATTGTATAACCATGCCTTAGAGACGGAGTGCACAGTGTCATGTCAAGCCATTAAAATACAAAAAGAAATGGATATTCTGTTTAATGGAAACTAATGGACAAACCTTTCTTAAAGGGGTTAAAAATGGACAAATCAAAAAACATACTGTACTTTCAGAAGTCAAAACTCCAAAGTCCAAAAACAGCTTTTATTGAAAGAAAGCTAAATCAACTTGTTTTCTACTTCTGGGTTGTATTATGTAATAGAGATAAATACATTAGAACAAGGCTGACTGCTAGGGGTGTAACGGTACACAAAACTGACGGTTCGGTACGTACCTCGTACCGGTACGTTTTGAAGTCCCGGTTCGGTATGGATTCGGTACAGCAGTTTTACAATTTTTTTTATTAATTTTTATTCAACAGTGGTTTGATGAAAAAAATTGTGTCTGTCCTTAAATGAATTAAATTATAACTAAAAGTTTCTTAAAGATAATGCTGTAAACTATATAGGGAGCCCTTACTTACATATAGCTATTAAAGATTAACAACAGAGCCCAAACTATTAGCCTAAATTCAGTTGCTATTTATTTTTAGATATAATAATCAACACTCATAAGCTTCACATAAGGCAGTTTTTGCATTAACTTCTAAATCTAATTATTTTTATTCGTTGTTAAAATATAATCATTTAGTGGCTGTAATTTTCATGACAGGTTTATTTAAACATACATTAAAGGTCCCGTTCTTCGTGATCCCATTGTTCAAACTTTAGTTAGTGTGTAATGTTGCTGTTAGAGCATAAATAATACCTGTAAAATTATAAAGTTCAATGCCAAGCGAGATATTTTATTTAACAGAAGTTCCCTTTCAAAGCCTACAGCGAACTACATCCTGGTACTTCCTTCATAAATGACGTCAGTAGAACAGCAGAACAGACTAACCTCCGCCCACAAGAATACGGGAAAAAAGGGGGCGTGGTCTTGTTGATGTCCCACGTGGAGAAGAGGACGTGTTGCGTGGAGAAAAGGAATTGTTGCGTTTGAGTGTGTTTGTCGCCATGTCGTCGAGACGCTGTTATTTTCATCCCGGAGTCAAATCACCTTTGTTTGGCTTTCCCAGGGACGCTGTAGAGATCATTAAGCGCATATATCTCCCGTTAAGAGACGTGATCTTTCCACGTGCGCTAAGCTGCTGTCGAATCACAACACAGGAACCGTGCCACATTTGCTAAGCTGCGGTCAAATCACAACACGGGAACCGCTGGCACAATCAGAACTCGTTACGTATTTCTGAAGGAGGGACTTCATAGAATAAAGGAAGTCATCAGCCGTTTTTAGTGAAAACAGCGGTATACAGCTAAGTAAATTGTGTTAAAAATACTGTTTTTTTTTTACACGCGAAACATGAACACGTTATATTGCACACTGTAAACACAATCAAAGCTTCAAAAAAACACGAAGAACGGGACCTTTAAATAAACAAGACATCACTAACAGGCTAAGTAGTATATAATGAATATATATAGGCTAATATAATGAATATAACGGCTAATATAGTGCATGTATTCAGTGAAAGAGTTGATTTCTCTAGTGAGCTAACAGCTGTGGACACTGAATGACTTCTGAGTAAACGTGATTCTGCATCACATTGTTTACAAGCAGTTTTATTGTCTTTCCGCGGTTGAAACAGATGGAGCGATTACACGACATATGATACATTTCAGTAAGTTGTAATGTATCCTCAATGTACTTTAAGATGTATTAATTTATGTTTATTCTTTAGGAAGAGATGATCGCATTGACTCGCGCGCCGCGCGCTGCCGCTTTAAGTTGAACTGATACGCGTCTATGATCGTATTGACTCGCGCGCTGCTCGCTGCCGCTTTAAGTTGAACTGATACGCGTCTATGATCGCATTGACTCGCGCGCCGCGCGCTGCCGCTTTAAGTTGAACTGATAAGCGTCTATGATCGCATTGACTCGCGCGCCGCTCGTTGCCGCTTTAAGTTGAACTGATACGCGTCTATCAGTCACATCACATTAAAGAGCGTTAAAACGGCATTTATCGTTTGAATTTCGTGATAAAATGGACTGAATACTTAATATGTTCGTGTGGGAACTCGAATTGTAAGCAGGTAAGAAGGTAAGAATTTCACCTACTGTTGCACTTGTGCATATGGTAGAGTGACAAATAAAGTGATTTTGATTTGATTTGATTTGATTTGAAGTGTGTTCCGCGCTTACAACAAGCCGACTGTTAACTGTTAAAGATTACATTCATAACCGTTCGGTACACGCGTGCACCGTACCGGAAGCCCTGTACCGAAACACCCCTACTGACTGCACAGACACAGATCAACACCTCTTTGTCCACTAGTATTACAACTAATATTCAAATTGTGATAAATTGGTAACACTTTACAATAAGGTTTCATTTGTTAACATCGGATAATTACATTGGGCCCCGTCCACACGAAGCCAGAGCTTTCCCTATCCAATCTTTTTTTTCCCGATGTAGTATACATGCCATACCAGTATGTGGCGCTGCAATTCTGCCACAGAAATAAATTAAAAACGGACAAGAAGTGTTGTGGCTAGAAGGGGTACAGCAATGGTAGGAAGTGAGGCAAAATCTCACAAATAAAAATTACAATAAATAAATGTGTTACTTACCAGATGTGTTTTATTAACGTCTACACCCTAAACCTACCCTTACAATAATGCAAATACAGTAATTAAATGACGCAATATTGATGTGCGCATGCCCAGTGCCCATAGTTGTATCCCTTTCTAGTCTTTCCTACGCGGGACGAATATACGCAGTGTTGTGCAAGTTACTTCCAAACTGTAATACATTATAGATTACTTGATACTGTCATTTAAAAGTAATTCTTTACCTTACAATATTACTGTCTCAGAATTGTAATATGTTACATTACTCCTGTATTACTTTTGAGTTACTTTCACCAAAATAACTACAGAAAATAGAACTTAACATTCTAAAATGACATAATGTACTACAGAGCGTTGTACATCCAGTCGAAGGCGATGTGATGTAGCATAATGACTGTGGGCTATCCAGGCTACTAACAATATATCATATAATTGGCAAAGTGAAGGCTCAACAATGCAAGAAAGGATGACAGACAGAATCACAAACGATCCAAGTCTGTTAAAAGTATGGTAGAGGTAAAGTGATTATCTGGAAATAGCTTGGGTCTATTCATATTAGACACAACTGTATGTAAACTTTAATGCCATGACATTTTTATTCTCTTTGAATTCAAGAGGTTCACTGCACAACACAAAACCGTCAGATGTTTTTTTTAAATTGCAAGAGCTATTTCGCAACGTCGATAGTTCTTTCGGTTTTAGACAAAGGTTGCATTTGACTGCATTTGCCTATTACGTTCTTCTTGTCCTTATCTCTGACAAACTCGAAGTAATGTGCATACATCCATCTCGCGAATGTGCAGTCGACTTCTGCCATCTTCATCCATTAAAGGTCCCATGGCATGAAATTTTCATTTTATGAGGTTTTTCAACATTAATATGAGTTCCCCTAGCCTGAATATTGTCCCCAAGTGGATAGAAATGTTGATTGGTGTAAACCCGAGTTCTGGCTGTCTCTCTCTGCCTTTGAGAAAATGACAGGCCAGACGAGCCAATCCTGAAGTCTCCTGTTTTGACGTCCAAGCAGGAACGGTTACCTCCCTTTCCTCCGCCCAGAGAATCTGGCACGCCCATGCAAACGCTCGAGAGATCATTCCTTGTGAACGAGTGAATGCAGGCAGTTTCTCAGTGTTTGGATGTACAAATGAAAACAGAAGTCTTTTTTCAGTTCCTTCTGATCTGTGATCAGTAATTTCTGATGTGTAGCTAATTATTTATTATTCGTGCACACAATGCGGCTTCTCTCTCTCCAGACAGAACGGTGTTTTCGTGTTTTCTATCTTGTGAGTCAGTGTTTTTGTACGTCCTCGTCGCGTCTACCGGTTCTAAAATGTGCATACAGTCATGAGTTTCTGCTCAACATCGGCCTCACACACGCCGAAGCTCGGGCTGCACTGGCCGTTGGCCTTCAACATCCCCGACCCCCAGTACTGCATCTGGCCCACAGCGGAGGCACCAAACGCGGCGTGAGATTAAGCAGAAGGGTGGTAAGTTAAGCGTGAGCATATTCGGGCTAGCCAGCCTAGCCCCACAATAAACTGGATTACATTCGATTACTGCTGTTGTGTCTTTGCTTGCACTGTGTACTCAAAGCGCGTCACTGACGCTTTTATTTTATTTTAAAAATAATGCTATTATCAACACTTACTCTTAACTCGTTCATCTCGACAGCTGTAATGGTACTTTGCATGTGTTACACAGTTGGTAATAATGATGAAGACGGACTCGGTGTGACTGGGACTCGTGTTTATTCAGAACTCTCAGATACAAACACAATAAACTCGCGCTGACTGACAGCGCTCTCATAACTCAGTAGGTACTATAAATAACTTTGTTAGCGATCGCTGAGCTCTGTCTCTGGTACGTTAGTGATGTCCGGTTCGCGAACTTTCTTTCTTTTGAACCTGTTCTTTTTAGTGAACCGAATTAGTTCACCAAATCGGACTGAATCGTTCTAGATGTCAGCCAATCACAACAGTGGGCGTTTTTACTGAAGTCTCACAGCAGACACGCCTCTTGAAGCAGGGCATTCAGCCACAGGGCAAACAGCAGTATTGAAAAAATGCCTTTTATTTCTAAATTATGACATTTTATGATGTAAAAGTCATACTAACAATATAAGTACACCTCAGGAAACATTATAAAATAATAGAAAAATGCCATGCCATGGGACCTTTAAGCCTTGTTTATACTTTAATTTGGCTCCGCAGCGCATGCCTCCGCTGACTGTGCGCGCGCCTCGTCCATTTGGGGAGGTGTTTACTTGACATGCTCGCGGGCGTTGTGCTATTCTTTGAAATGACAGAGCCTTTAAGCCTTTTTCATTTACAAACTTGGACACCACACTACAAACTTGGACACTATTGACTGACCATGAACAGGTTATAACTTACTTGCATTTGATTTGAATTGAATTGCAATTGATTAGTAATGCCTTACACTACTGCGTTACAGCAAAACGTAATATGTTACTGTAATGCATTACTTTTGTAACACGTTACTCCCAACACTGAATATGTGTCACTGTGTGTGTCTGCCATGTTGTTTTTAATTTGGAGCTCTGCCTCGCTGACTCTAAATCCTTGATTTTTCTTCTTATATCAACTCAATAAACTAACATTTTATAGCAGGTGAACATATCCTCGATAGTATTCTATATCTCAAACAATCAGATTTTTTTGATATCGCTACTTATATCCATATTTCCGAACATACGCTACTAGCCTTAGCCCGCTAGCATCACCAGCGTGGTTTTGCATAATGCTTGCGCTGTTTACACTCGTAAAACTCAAGAAATTACTGTGTTGTAATGGCGAATACATCGGATATATGTCTAACGTTCAAGCTGCAAGCTGTACAGTTGGAGCTGGAGGCTCTGGAGAAGCAGATTGATAACCTCCTGAAGAGACAGGCCGATCTCAGGGACCGACAATCAGAGTTAGAGACATCGCGGGCTGACACTCACAAGTCCGTAGTAAGTAATGTTATCACTCAGATGTCTTCTACTCCTCGTGTTTCCCTGCTCAGGGCACGAGCACCCAGAACACGATCATCACAGGCCTCCTTCACTCCGGCACCGACAGACTGCGGGCCCTGGGTGATTCAGCAGCAGAAGGCGCGAGCCAGGCCTCGGGCAAGGACCTCACCGCCACCACCACTGGTCTTCGATATCTCCACCCCAAACCGTTTCTCCCCTCTTCTTGAGACGGAACAAGACGCTGTGATCAACAGCGACTCCATTGTCCGGCATGTACATGCTACCTCAGCTAAAGGTAGGTGCGCAGTCACTGTTTTCCTGGTGCTTGTGTTCTCGATGTCGCTGTGCAGGTACCGGCGATTCTGAAGGGTGACGAGCGCATCAGTGCTGTTGTGCTTCGACGCCATGCCACGCACCGTATGACTAGTAAGTCAAGCTACAATTGACAGTTCTTGTTCTGTAGTGCATTGTATAGAAACTGTCTGTTCCACGAATATTTATGTCAAAATCCTCTATAGGATCTAGAGAAAATCTGATCATTAGTAAACCAGATAATCTTAAAAGAAATGAACAAAAACATTCTCTAAAACTAGGTCTCCTTAACATTCGATTACTTACACCTAAAGCAGTTATTGTAAATGAAATGATCACAGATAATAGGTTTGATTTACTATGTCTGACTGAAACCTGGCTTAAACCTAATGATTATTTTGGTCTAAATGAGTCTACTCCACCAGGCTACTGTTATAAACGATGCACTAGTTGCATTTATAGATTTATTAAACTCCTTTAGGGTCAAGCAAAATGTAAATGGGCCCACTCATCGTTTTAATCATACACTAGACTTAATTATATCACATGGAATCAATCCTACTGATATAGACATTATACCGCAAAGTGATGATGTCACCGATCACTACCTTGTAACGTGCACACTGCGTACTGCTGATATTTTACATACTGCTCCACGTTATAGACCAGGAAGAAAAATTCTCCCAAATTATAAATTGATACTATTGATAAATTCACAAATAACCTACCAGATTTATCTCAGCTGATATGGGTACCCAAACACACAAATGAACTAGAGGAAATGACTAGCAGTATGAGCACCATTTTCTCTAGTTCATTAGAAACGGTTGCACCGATCAGATTAAAAAAGGTGAGAGAGAAAATTACTGCCCCGTGGTACAACAATATTACTCACGCTATCAAGAGAGAAACGCGTAATCTAGAGCGCAAATGGAAACAAACACGTTTAGAGGTCTTTAGAATTGCGTGGAAAGACAGCACTTCCCGTTATAAAAAGGCTCTAAAAGCAGTCAAATAACCAAAACAACCCCAGGTTTTTATTTAGTACAGTGGCCAGGTTAACAAATAAACGCACATCAGCTGAACAAAATATTCCAGTACAGTTTAGTAGTAATGAATTTCTTCACTAAAAAAACATCAGAAAAACAATTATAAAGGTACAACCGTTGACAGGGTTTTACGATTCAGCCTCAAATATCACCCCTGAAGAACTACTGCAGTGCTTTAAAACTATAGGACAGGAAGAGCTAAATAAACTAATCATTGCTTCTAAACCAACAACATGTTTATTAGATCCAATACCAACTAAAATACTAAAAGAGCTGTTACCTGTAGCAGAAGAGCCTCTTCTCAATATTATTAATTCATCTGTAACTCTAGGTCATGTCCCAAGACCATTCAAGATGGCAGTTATAAAACCTATTAAGAAACCACAACTAGATACAAACGAATTGGCAAATTACAGACCTATTTCAAATCTTCCATTTCTGTCTAAAATACTAGAAATAATTGTGTCTGCTCAATTATGCTCTTACTTACAAGAAAATGATATCTATGAAAAATTTCAGTCTGGATTCAGAGCCCATCATAGCACAGAAACTGCTCTCGTTAAAATAAAAAAATACTTACTCTTAGCTGCTGACCAAGGCTGTATCACAATACTAGTTTTACTTGATCTTAGTGCAGCATTCGACACCATAGATAATACAATACTCTTAGATCGTCTACAAAATTACACTGGTATTCAGGGACAGGCATTAAAGTGGTTTAGATCGTATCTATCAGAGCGTTACCAATTTGTCTATTTAAACAGGGAACAATCTAAGATAACGTCTGTAAATTATGGAGTGCCGCAAGGATCTGTGTTAGGCCCTCTGCTATTCTCAATATATATATGCTGCCACTTGGTAATATTATAAGAAAACATGAAATCAGTTTCCACTGTTATGCCAATGATACTCAGTTATACATTTCAGCACGACCAGATGAAATCTCTAAATTATCCAAGCTAACAGAGTGTGTTAAAGATATAAAATATTGGATGACCTGTAATTTTCTCCAACTAAATTCAGATAAGACTGAGGTATTACTTATTGGATCAAAAACTGGTACACAGAATCTCTTAAATTATAACTTACATTTAGAAGGATGTACTGTTACTTCATCTGCTACAGTAAAAGACATGGGTGTTATATTAGACAGCAACTTGTCTTTTGAAAATCATATTTCAAATACTACAAAAACAGCCTTCTTCCACCTCAGAAACATCGCTAAGCTACGAAACATGCTATCTGTCTAGTTTGTTCCTATGGTTACCCTTATTAGTTAATTTGTCCCAGCTGTGTCTAGTTAATCATCTTATTTCTGCTCACTACTTAAGTTATGCCGAGTTCAGACTGCACGATTTTAAAACTGGTCGGATCACTGCTCTTTTCACACTGCATGACTATATGGGCCAGCATTCAGTCACTGCTGTGTTCACACTGCACGATGGATCGGCGACAGGGGGTTTCACACTGCATGACTGTACAAGAGGAATAATCGCCGACATCTCGTCCGCAAATTACGTTTCACAACAAAGCACACACGAGAAGTGAGAAGGAAACAACGCGAGATCACACGTGTGTCAGACTGGAGTTCTCGCGCGAGACTGGAATTGTTATTAAAATATAGACTGCAGTGCAGAAACTTGCGGTCTGTGCTCTGATTTGCAACAAAAGGGAGAAAAATAAAAAAGATTAGGCTATGGCGGAGGAAATGGTTGTGGAGACACAGGGAGCAATGATTGTGTTCTGCAAAGACAGTTTGAGGTAAATAAATAATATTGCAATGTGCTACTGTTGCGGCTGATCAAGCAAATGTGTGTGCTTTGTTTCTGTTTGATATAACTGTACATATATCTATTAAAATACTAATATCCTGGTCTATAACTCCTCCCTGAACCTCCCGCTGTCCTGTATCTTGCGCTCTCATTGGCTGTCGGTCATCGGTGATGTATTTTTCAGTCAGAACACATTTCACACAGCAGCAGTTTGAATCGCCGACATGTCCAGATATTTAGCATGCCAAATATCTCACGGGAGTCGGCGACTCATCGGCAAGTCTCTCTGATTGCGTCTTTGATCATTCACACTGCGTGATTGTCACTCACGAGCACGAGCACCGATTTTCCTATAATTTCAGGCATTTGTCTGCAATTTCACAAAACCTGTCACCGAGGCAAAATCTTGCAGTCGGCATTACACCCTCACCTTTAGTCTTTGTCTAGTCACTGTTATGTTAAGTTGGATTCCCATTGTCTGTTTTGAGTTATTTTTGAAGTTCAGATTAAAGTTTATGTTTGATATTTCCAGTCGTCATCTTGTTCCTGGTACCTCCAAAAGTTACAATCTCACAGTAAAATTAAAATCTGAAGTTTTAGTAAAATGTTTAACTATTCATCGGATTAGTAAAATAAAAATGTATGACTCTGCAAATCCATTAAAATAATTTACAACAACAGCAAACAACTAATAAGTTGTGATGTTTATTGCAACATGTTTGTTATAATGCATAAACCATGCAACAATGCACCAGAACACACCTCGTTTTCAGACCATGGGCGCACAAATGCAAATACAAATGCATTTTCTATTTAAACAACGTCGGCGCAGGACGTGAAAATGATAACTGCATAGGGCTGAAACTAGCAAAAAACACGTGCGTGTATGATAGGGCCCATCATGTTTAATACTGTATGTAGCTCTATTAGACAAATTTTGTATTGGGGGTCTCTGCTCCATGTATCTATCACCTAAGGGGTCCTTGCCCTGAAAAACGTTGAAGACCCCTGCTAAAAGCTAAAAAATATTGTTTTTTTGAGCTTGATTAAGTGTAAATAGTTTTTAAATAGTAGTTTAATTTCTTTGGTGTTGTCACTTGACAAAGATAAAGTAAACTTTTACACAACAAGCTATGGTTTCACGCATCAAATCCTTTGTGCAAGACACCTGTGGAAATGGCAAAGAACGGAAAAAGGCTCAGATCGTCAATTCATATATAGAACATGATCAAAGAACGCTCCCTTTATTACTGAAGCTGTCGATCACTCAGTTTTGTGCAAGTTCTGCTCTTTTGCCAAAGATCATGTTATTATCATTGAAACCGTCTACACTGCATAATTAATCACATATTTACATTTTGTTGGTTATGATGAGGGCATTCATGTGAGTCTGTGATGAACTTGTGCTGAAAAAAAAAAAACACTGGCTATTCTACTGTAAACATAACACTTTCCATGATTAGTTAATTGCAGCGACTGTAATCATATGGCTTTTTAAAGGGGTCATCGGATGCAAAATTAACTTTTATATGGTGTTTGCATATAAATGTGTCTTTGCAGTGTGTGGACACAACCACCTACAATGTTTTACACAAATATTGAGGAATTTTAATCAAAGTATGTTACAGACTTTACACGAAGACCCTAAAGAATCATACCAACTTGTGGAAAATGGCCATCCGATGACCCCTTTAACAGTTTCACATGTTAAATGCAAAGATACCCAATCATAGCAATGGGCACTTAAATTGTTAAATTTACATTTAGTGTTCAAACCAGAGGTTCAAAAACACATGGCCAATAATTTCTAAATGATGACTGGATATGAGTGAACCTCAGGGAAAACTATTTTAAAAAATGCAGTTCATTATCCCTTTAAAATCAATATATCATTGCCATAAGGTATTTGGGAACAAGAACTTCTATTAGAAAAAATGGAAACTCAACAGACAATCACCCAATGTTTTAAGTGCTTGCAAAGCAGCAATGCTTTGATATTCCTATAAAATTAATAGGAATATCCACAAATTTCTGTAATTAAGAAATTTCCAGACTGCTTTTAATTATTTCAGCCAAATTGCAGTGTGCTTCATTTAGATAAATTGAAAAATATTACAGATTAAAGTTTGAAATATTGCCATTCAAAATCGAAATCGTCTCGGTTACGTATGGTAACCCTCGTTACCTGAAGGAGGGAACGGAGACGTACGTCGGACGTCACAGACGAATTGGGATCACTTCTGGGAGCCCCTATCAGCTTCGAGCTATATAGAACCAGGCAATGAACATTGGCGTGCGAGATTTGCATCTCGCACTCTGCCCCGCGGTTGCGGGCATAAACAAGAAGTGAGAGTGTAGTGATGGTACAGCAACTGTGGCGACGGGCCGTACGTCTCCGTTCCCTCCTTCAGGGAACGAGGGTTACCATACGTAACCGAGACGTTCCCTTTCAGTCGTTCACGTTCGATGTACGTCGGACGTCACCGACGAATTGGGATCCCTTTGGAAAATGCCACAGTTACTACCACTTCCAGCGCCCAGCGATGAGCCCCTCAGACCCCGTCTGTTAGCGGGCAGGGAAATTCACGCAGGGAGAGTCAAAAAACGTCTGTTCCGCAAGACGCATTCAGCTGACTTTATTGGATAACGCTGGGAAAGCGTGCCCGTGAAGGCCACTGCGGAAGCCATGGGGAGTTACCATGTGGAGAATACACGTATGGACTGGCCTTGGGCAGTACAACATACGGAAGTCCCAGGGGTGGCCCCGGCCGTTAGCGGCGGGGGAACAACACATTACTGGGACGGCAGAGGAACTCTACCGAGGGAAAGACACGGGCTCGCCGTAGGGAGCCGTACCGTGGAAGAATACACATATGGGACCGCCGTGGGGATCACAACATATGGAACGCAGCCTAACAGGGTTTGCCGTTCTGGGGAACTCAACTGAAGCAGTAGCGCACATATCCGGTCCATAAGGAGGGGAATGGCGCAGCAAGCCAACACAAGAACGGGCAGGCGGACGTCCTCGGCGGCTCCGCCTCTGCCTGCTCGTCGCCGGGTGGAGGCAGCAGTGGACCGCCGGCGCAAGATGTGCTTGATGGCCTCCGTCTGCTTCTGGGCGGCCAAGAACTGCTGGGCAAAGCTCTCGACCGTGTCGCCGAACAATCCTGCCGACGAAATGGGGTAGTCCAGGAACTGATACGTGTCGGTCTCCCTCATATCGGCCAGGTTGAGCTAGAGATGGCGCTCCTGGACCACAAGCGTGGACATCGCCTGACCGATGGAACGGGCGGTGACTTTCAGGCCTACCCTCGTGCATGTCCATGAGTACCTGGGCCTGGTGGACCTGAAGCAACGCCATGGCATGCAAGGCGGACACAGCCTGTCCACAGGCCTTGTAAGCCTTCCCAGTCAGACTGGAGGAGAACCATGGCATGCAAGGCGGACACAGCCTGTCCACAGGCCTTGTAAGCCTTCCCAGTCAGACTGGAGGAGAACTCAGATAAAACGGAGGTATTACTTATTGGTCCAAAAAACTGCCCACAAAACCTCGCACAATACAACTTTACCTTGGAAGGATGTCCTGTCACTTTATCCACTACAGTAAAAGATCTAGGTGTTATACTAGACCGCAACCTGACATTCGAAAATCATATTTCATATGTTACAAGAACGGCATTTTTCCACCTTAGAAACATTGCTAAGCTACGTAACATGCTATCTATTCCTGATGCAGAAAAGTTAGTGCATGCATTCATGACCTCGAGATTAGATTACTGTAATGCTTTATTAGCTGGTTGTCCTGCATCCTCAATAAACAAACTACAGTTAGTCCAAAACGCAGCTGCTAGAGTTCTTACTAGGTCAAGAAAATATGATCATATAACACCAATTTTATCATCTCTACACTGGTTACCTATTAAGTTCCGTATCAATTACAAAGTATTGCTACTGACCTATAAAGCCCTAAATGGTTTAGCTCCAGTGTATCTAACGGATCTTCTATCGCCCTACAACCCATCGCGCTCTTTAAGGTCACTAAACTCTAGGCTTCTGGTCATTCCTAGGATATCCAAGTCCACTAAAGGAGGGAGGGCTTTTTCACATTTGGCTCCTAAACTCTGGAACAGTCTTCCTGATATTGTCCGAGGTTCAGACTCGCTGTCCCAGTTTAAAACTAGATTAAAGACACATCTCTTTAGCGAAGCATTCACATTATAATTACCTTTTATACTACAGTTAAATGGGAACAACAGCATTAATATAATATTCTGAACAGCAACTACGCTAATTATTTCCCATCTGCTTTTCTGTTGTTATCTCGGGACACTAGTCCCGAGGTAAATAGTTCGTCAGCTCCAGTTTGTATCCAGCCTCTCGTGAAGACTTCGGATGCCCCAACACCTGTGATGAGACGACTCCACGCCTGTGAAGAGACGACTCAACGCCAGCGTTGTTATGGCCTAAATTAATATACGACTGATTAACTTTTTCGAACATTGTTCTTTAACATTGTGTTTCTAACATTTTTTATACTGTTCATCTATGAAATGCACTTTCTGTAAAGCTGCTTTGAAACAATGTGTATTGTGAAAAGCGCTATACAAATAAATTTGAATTGAATTGAATTGAACTTACAGGCCCGGGACGGGAGACACGGGTCACCGCGCCAGTTGGAGGCGGTCGCCGGACACAGTTGCATCATTACGGCCCGCTCCACTGGTGGGATTCCCACGTACCCCTTGGCTGGCCCGCCGTCAATGGTAGTGAGAGGGGAGGAGTCACTCGGTCGGTTTCTGGCAGAAAAAAGTGCCGTCCACGATCTTGTGAGCTCCTCATGCACCTCCGGGAAGAAAGGCACCGGGGCGGGACACTGAGAACCAGCGCGACCCTCCCCGAGAAACCAATCATCCAACCTAGAGGGTTCGGGACATGGTGGAGGGTTCCACACAAGCCCGACCCTTTCGGCGGCCCGGGAAAGCATAGTCTTCATCTCGGGGTCTGGTGCGACCGTTGCCACTCTCCCAGAGGGAGGCCGAACCTTCATCCTCCGAGGACTGAAACTCCCCCTCTGATGCAGCGATCGACATCTGTTCGTCCGCTGGAGCTCCGAAAGTCACCACCGGCCGCCCATAGGAGGGGCCAGCGGCTTCTTCTGGGAGCTCTACCGGCTGCGGAACTTGTGAGGGAATAGGGGCCTGCGGAGATTGACTCGGCGGGTGTGCCCTAAACGTGATCCTCAGGTCACCCTGGCCATCCGAAGAAATAGGTCTATTCTGTTTAGTAATAGAACTAGATCGTGGGATAGGTAAGGGGACTTCGCCTACCTGGAGGTAGGTGAAACTCGACCTTAGTCATGTTCCCACAGTGGGAACATGAACTATCCACAAACGTCGCCTCAGCGTGCTGTTTGCCCAAACACGTGAGACAGCGATTGTGACCGTCAGCGGGCGCCAGGGAACGACCGCATCCAGAAACGCACAGGTGGAATGACATCTTGAAAAAGACGCATCGTCACCCGTGTACACTTTTAGAGGAAATGCTCTCGTGCTGAAGCACTCAGGGGGAAACGCGACAGCGCACAGGGTTTAGTGCAGCCCGTGCCTGTACTCAAGGAAAAACGCCCTCACGCACCAACAGGTTGCTGTGAAACAGCAGTTTTTCTCTTATAGAATGCAGCTGTGAGCACCGCGACCCCGCTGATGTGTGCCGTCTCTCCAACACCATGTTCTTCCTCGTTCTCCGGTTCTTCCTGTCAGGAACTCTTTTTTGCTGATAGCAGCTTTTAAACTCAATGTGAGTCGTCTTCATACGCCGTTCGGCTCCGAAGTGAATGACAGCGTGCATTGCTCTCGCTTCCTGTTTATACCTGCAACGCGGGGCGGAGCGTGAGATGCAAATCTCGCACGCCAATGTTCATTGGCCGGTTCTATATAGCTCGAAGCTGATAGGGGCTCCCAGAAGTGATCCCAATTCGTTGGTGACGTCCGACGTACGTCGAACATGACAAACTGAAAGGGAACTCTTATATCTATAACCAACAGTGATTTTCATCCACAGTCAATATTAAACAAGACATCCGTTGTGTTCATAACAATGGTGGCTCTGATGCAGCCTTTTACCTTAAACTTTAACACTAATCTATTAATGCCTAATCTAGTTTCATACCACTATTCTTATTTTGCAAGTACCATTTCACTATATTGTGCTGATAATTCAGCTGCAAAGGAGAGAAGTGCTTGCTATAACTAGCTCTATGATCTAAATGTCTCAATTAACCTTTTGTTCTGTGACCTTTGAAGCTAATCCCAGAATGAATCTCCATTAGTGTAGAATGTGCACTATATGGGCATCTTCTTTGGAAATATTTATTTGGGGAAATCTAGATAATCTTGGGGGGTGAGAATTTTTAAATATCACATGTTGTAAATGTACTCTGTCTGAAATATTCAATGACTTTAAAAGAATGGGTTTCAGGGTTCAGGAATATGTTAGTTCACCTAAAAATTAAATGAATGACTCACATTCATGTATTTCAAAAATGTTATGCAAAATGGTTGCGCTGTTCTTTTCCATAGCACAATAGAATATGATGACCTGAGGCTATCAAGCATAAATGCACTAAGGTTCTATAAATGCACTAAGGCACTAAGATACTAAAGTATCTTTAACTATTATGTACTAACATTTAAATTCATCAGTTGATAGAATGCACTTAATCTATAAATACATTGATAATTACACTGACCCTTCCTTTACACCTTAAAGGGTTAGGTCACCCAAAAATGAATTTTATTAAATGTATTCACCCTCATGTCATTCCAAACCTGTAAGACCTTCATTCATCTTCGGAACACAAATTAAGTTATTTTTTGATGAAATTGGAGAGCTCTCTTACTCTGATCCATAGACAGCAATTTAATTACCACATTCAAGGCCCAGAAAGGTAGTACAAACATTGTTAAAATAGTCCATGTGACTACAGTGGTTCAACCTTAATTTTATGAAGCGACGAGAATACTTTTTGTTTGCAAAAAACAAAAATAACGACTTTATTCAACAATTATTTCTCGTCTGTCTCTCGTTAGTCTTCTACACAGTTTATGTTGGCCAGGTCCTGTGTCAGTATCACACACATGCCTGTCTATGGAGGGGTCAGAAAGCTCTCGGATTTCATCAAAAATATCTTAACTTTTGTTCTGATGATGAATGAAGGTCTTGCGGTTTTGGAATGAGGTGAGGGTGAGTAATTAATGGAAGAATTTTCATTTTTGGGTGAACTAACCATTTAACCCAACCTTAAACCTAACCATACCACCAAACCTGTACCCACAATTCTACCCCAATAGCAGCAAAAGTGCCTTGCAAGACAACATGAACCAGATAGCCAAACTTTCAGACAAATCACAGCTTTCTTTGGCCAAGGACCACCCAAGAGGACATCTGACTGACATGTAAAGCAACCAATCACAGTTCCTTTTGTTCCATGTCATGTGTAGGGACAACTTCGAAGCTCCCGAAGTGTTTCTCATTTTGTGTGCCTTATGCATCAGACGTTCAGCCAACCGTCCATGGGCGTGACGTCTGAGGCTGAGACTCATACCTAACAATTATTATTATTATTATTTTTTTTTATGCAAGTACATAGTTAAAGACACCTAATATAAAGTGTGACCTGCACAGTCAAAGACGCCTGAAATTGTGCCCCAGGGCAGCTCTGTTATTCACAGGAAGTATTCTCCTTCATCAAATCTGCAAATTTTTGTTCATACATTTATTCAAACCTGGTACAGTCACGAGACATGCAAGAACCAATGCCATTTGGTGTCACTGACTTCAAAAATTGCACAATGTGTCGTGATGCATCAAGTTTAAATAAATGGATGAAAATTCCGGTATATGTCACATAAGGCTGTGTATCTAAATCCAAAGAAAAGCCATACATAGGATGAATGGGATACAAGAGACTTTAATGAACACGGAGAATCACCAAACAACTACACATTAAATATGGATGATGGCGAACTACGAATTGAGAGAACAGAAGGTTTATATATACAGGTGTTCAGCGAAACATGGAACAGGAGTGTAACTAAATTAGCAACCATAGCAACAAACAATACATGAGAACTACAAAGACAGGAAAAAACAAAACTCGATTGTTGATTGTTATCATATATGACAGCTCTGGTGGAGGGGGAAAGTTTTAGCAAATAAACATTTCAGTCTGTTCGCAACACAAGGACTTGGAATATAATGCACAATAAGTATGAACTACGTTTATTTTTTTGTCCTTTTGGGGGCATGTTCGCAACACAAGAACTTGGAATATAATGCACAAAAAGTATGAACTACGTTTACTTTTTTGTCCTTTTGGGGGCATGGCGTGCCAGACTTATTTGCATGAAAATGGACATTGTAAACATATTTCAAAACATCTCCTTTTGTGTTCCACAGAAGAAAGAATGTCATAAAGGTTTGAACAACATGTGGATGTCAGAATGCTCCAGCTATTTCTTTGGTACTTAATGAAAACTCTATCTAAATCTATATTCAATCCAAGTACTATGAGTCTATCTTACAGAAAATGCATTTCCATTGGCTCCTTTCCTGTGTCTATTGCCACATACAATGTATGCATAATTATGTAGACAATTTGTATTTCAGAAAATTTTATCAGTATATTTTCAACCTGATTATTAAGAAAAGATGAACGATAGCACTGGAAATTTCAATACGGAGTACTAATAAGGGATCTTGTATTTCTGTTTTGTATTTCTGTTTGATGTGTGATATCGTGTTTTTAACCTCTTATTGCACACACATCACAAGCTGTTTCTAAAAATAAATGGTTATCACACTGCAAACCCTGTGGTTGCTAGGGTAACTCAACTTGTTTTGTGTGGCATGGACCAGCTGAGTGTTTGTCAAAAGTAGTTTTGTCATTTTTTTAGTAAAAAATATCTAAATATACTTAAAACAAGATGCATTTACATAAATGCAAAAGTGTGTAAAATGGGCTACTAAGACTTGTCTTAAGAGAAAATATATTTTTATATAATTGTATTTCTCTTACCACATCAGCATTTTTTGGTTATTTTAAACATAGGTCTAACAAGCGTGAGGTTTATGCTAATTTTATGATATATTCTCTTAAAACATGTCTTATTAACTGTTGCTTCTCAGGTAAATTCACCTTATTTTAAGATTATTTAGATATTGTTACTGAAAGAAAAGAAAAAAATACTTACTGTACATGCTGTTCTTAACAGAACATGATGCTTTCAATCATCTTGCCTTTCTCTGCAATGAATGTCTGGGTGATCTATCATTGTATGCAGCATGGCATTCAGTAGTGCCACCCTTCCCATGATCCCCCACTTTTTTCTGTGGTTTAACTCCATTTGCTGTTCACCCCTCCCCCAGCCCATAACTCCCCTCAAGAGCTAAAACTGGAATCCTAAAAATAGACATGAAAGATCTTTCACTGAAGGAAAAAAAAAACCCCAAAACACCTGAAGTCTGAAATAGCAGAAATAGTCTGTCAATATACTATTTATATTCTGAAACACAACGAGGAGCCACAATAAGATGATGCTCATGCAGTTTTCATTTGTTTCTATTTATAGAATGGAGGCCTAATCTAAAATGAGAACTATTTATGGTTAAATTAATAAACATAGATAATGCATACGTTAATTAACAATTGATGGGCTTTTTTTATTCTACATTTTGAATGGTCATTTGAAGCAAATGAATGGAATACAATAAAAAAACGAAAATATTAAATGATGATCATTTTTGGTAATAGACATAAAATGTACCCCAAATTATAGAATCACAGAGCTGGTTCTGGGCTCAATGTGCAAAAGCAACTGAGCATGTGTTGAGAGTTGTGTATTGATGGTGCACAGTTGGGGCTATTATGAGTTTTCTGTAGGGAGCTGAGAATGCCAGCACCAATGGAACTTACCTTCTGTCACTACCATATCGGAGGTGTCTCGGCATGCCTGCTTACAGCCAAAATAATGATTGATTGACCTTCTGTTCAATAATGAATATCTGTCTGAGGCCAATCTTATGTAAATGCCTTGTTTGTTGTAGAAGCCATGTGCTCAGGAGGGTCTTGGGCCATATCATTTGCAGTTAATTACAAGACCTACAATATTTATTAGATAATGACTTTGAAAATGTTTTTGTGTCAATCAAATTAAAAACCATATAACACATGAGAAAAAAATGCCACCTTTTTAGATGGTACAGGTGCATTGTGATCACTTACAATCTTCACCTGACAAATAATAAAATAAGTAAAACCCTCCCATAGACTTGCCCTGAAGAATGTTTGAGAGTTAGGGTGCTTTCTCACTAGCACTTTTGGTGCGCACCCAGGTTTTATTGACGTCAGAGTTCGGTTCGTTTGGATGATGTGAACGCTGTCTTCCAAACTTGAGCGCACACCCGCGAACCGTACTCGAGTCTGCTTTAAAAGGGTGGTCTGGGGTACAGTTCATGTGAACTCCGGTACGATTCGCTGCTGATATGAACGCAATCGTATTAAATCGCGGAAGTGAACTACTATTAATGATGTATGATTTTATAAAAAATTGTGTCTCACTCATTTTCCTGGCGGAGAGCTGTAAATCTAATTTCTGCTTTTGAAGCTATTGAACTCGGGTTCAGACCAGGCAATCAAAGTGTGAAAGCACTCCTAGTGACCTCAAAACATTTTTGGAAATGACCTAGGCAAAGTGGTGGTTTGGACAGCATCAGCATAAATCTTTGGCATAATTTCTTGGAATAAATGCATTCAAGTAACGTCTCGGTTACGTATGTAACAGAGACGTACGTCGGAACTGACCGACGAATTGGGATCTATTTTCAGAGACCAATCTACTTCGAGTGTATAGAAATGAGCCAATAAACATTGGCATGCGGTTCACGCACCGCCCCGCAGCGCGGGTATAAAATACGGAAGTGAACAACGCATACCGCTTTTACAACTGAGGAGCCGAGATGTGACTCGGGCCTGCAGCTGAAGCACAGCACCTGGCGACAGAACGTACGTCTCTGTTCCCTCCTTCAGGGAATGAGGGTTACTTACGTAACCGAGACGTTCCCGGGTTCACTGGGTGCTCCCAGTTGGAACAGCAGTCAGGGCTTAAGGCAGGGAGGTCCGACACTGCTGTTTCTGCAAGACCCACTCAGCATGACTATTGGATAACGCTGGGGAAGCGTGCCCGTCTCGGGAGATGGTACGCTGCGGAGCCACATCCTCTGGAGGAGGAGAGGTGGAAAATACTCATACGGACTAACCTAGCAGGGTAGTAACAACATATGGCAGTCTCTGGAATGGTTCCAACCTGGTTCCAGGGGGGATAGAACACTGCCGGAGACGACAGAGCGGGCTCTGTCAAGGGAAAGACACGGGGCTAGCCGAGGAGGGTAGCGGGTACCGTGGAGAATACACATATGGGGTCGCCGTGAGGGAACCAACACATATGGAACCCAGCATACACACACGTTCCACAAGCATACGGGTGCAGGCCTGGTGTCAGACGGCCACAACGTCTGACACAGCAGGGGTGACGGAGGAGCGCGACAAGGTTCACCATTTATGGGGAACACAACTGGAGAAGATACACGCACGTATCCGCCAATAGGCGGGAGAGGCGTAGCAAGCCGACACAGGAACGGGTACTTCGCGTCTACCGGCAGTTGGAGGCGAGTACACGGGAAGAAACCGGCTCCACACGGAGGCTATAGAATCTAGCGAACGTGTTAGGTGTCGCCCAGCCCATAGCTCTACAGATGTCTGACAGCGAGGCGCCTTGAGCCAGCGCCCAGGAGGAAGCTACACATCTTGTGGAGTGCACTCGCAACCCGAATGGGCAAGGCACGTCTTGCGATTGGTACGCTAAGACGATAGCATCCACTATCCAGTGGGCTAACCTCTGCTTGGAGACAGCCTTTCCCTTCTGCTGGCCTCCATAACAGACGAAGAGATGCTCTGAGGTCCTAAAGCTTTGTGTCCGGTCAACGTAAGCGTGAAGAGCGCGGACGGGACATAAAGCCAGGGCTGGGACTGAAGGCTCAAAAGGAGGGCCCTAAAGTGCTCTGAGCACCAGGGCTAAGTCCCAAGAGGGTAGCGAGATAGAACGAGGAGGATTTAGTCTCCTCGCACCTCTGAGGAACCTGACGATTAAGTTGTGCTTCCCTAAGGATTTACCTAACTGCATCGTGATACACCGCTATTGCTGCAACGTACACTTTCAGGGTGGAGGGAGACAGCCTTTGCTCCAACCCATCTTGTAGGAAAGAAAGCACAACATTAATCAAACACTTCCGGGGGTCTTCGCGGCGAGAAGAACACCACTCACCTAGAACCTCCGCGTCCCGTCCAGGGACCAGACATGGAGTTTTCCAGAGGTCTGGATGCGGGTGCCATAGAGTGCCCCCTCCCTGAGAAAGAAGGTCCTTCCTCAGGGGAATCGGCCAGAGTGGGGCTGTCGTGAGGAGTGTGAGTTCGGCGAACCAGGTCCGGTTGGGCCAGTAGGGTGCAACTAGCAAGACCTGCTCCTCGTCCTCCCTGACCTTGCACAGAGTCTGTGCTAGAAGGTTCACTGGGGGAAACGCATATTTGCGTAGGTCCCGGGGCTAGCTGTGCGCTAGTTCATCTGTGCCGAAGGTACCCCCGTTCAGGGAATAATACCACTGGCAATGGGACGAGTCCGGAGTGGCAAACATGTCCACCTGCGCGGCTTCGAAGAGGTCCCATATCAGCTGGACAGACCAGGGGTGGAGCCGCCACTCTCCCGGAAGTGGACACTGACAAGAGAGAGCTTGTCGGCTGTCTGGTTCAGCGCACCAGGGATGTGAATGGCACGAAGCAACCTCAGATGCTTCTGACTCCACAGGAGGAGGTGGCGGGCGAGTTGGAGCATGCGACGGGAGCGCAGACCAACCTGACGGTTGATGTACACAAAGGCCGCAGTGCTGTCCGTGCGGACCAGTACGTGTTTGTGCTGAAGCGGCTTCTTGAAGCGACTTAGCGCGAGACGTACTGCCATTAACTACAGGCAATTGATATGCCAATGCAGCTGGGGTCCCGTCCACAGACCCGAGACTGCATACCCGTTGTACGTGGCCCCCCAACCCGTGGCTGAGGCATCCGTGAATACCACAACATGCCTGGACACCTGTCTTAAGGGCACTCCGGCCCATAAGAACGAGGGGTCGGACCAAGGGTTGAAGGTTTGGTGACAGTATGGGGTAACTGGGACCCGATACTGGCCGCTCTGTCACGCCCACCTCGGGACTCGGTCGTGTAGCCAGCGTTGAAGCGGTCTCATATGAAGCAATCCGAGCGGCGTTACCGCGGCTGCATATGCCATATGCCCCAGGAGCCTCTGAAAGAATTTCAGTGGGACCGCCGTCCTGCTCTTGAACGTATTCAAGCAGTTCAACACTGACTGGACTCGTTCCTCTATGAGGCGCGCAGTCCGGTTGACCGAATCCAGCTCCATACCGAGATAAGTGAGTTTGCTCTTCTCTCGGTTGACCTGAAGGCTCAAAAGGCTTAGGTGACGGAGCACCAGATCCCTGTGTTCGCACAACTGCTCTCGAGACTGGGGGAGTATAAGCTTAGAGATAGTTGAGGATGCGAACGCCGCGTTCTCGGAGTGGAACAATGGCTACCTCCGTGACTTTCGTGAAGACGCGGGGCGACAGGGACAGCCCGAAGGGCAAGACTTTGTACTGATATGCCTTCTCCTCGAATGCAAAGCGCAGGAATGGTCTGTGTCAAGGAAGGATAGAGACATGAAAGTACGCGTCCTTCAGGTCGATCGCTGCAAACCAATCTTGGGGACGGATGCACTCGAAGATGCGTTTCTGCGTTAACATTTTTGAACGGAAGTCTGTGCAGGGCCCGATTCAAAATGCGCAGATCCAAGATTGGCCGTAACCCACCCCCTTTCTTGGGTACAATGAAGTAGGGGCTGTAGAACCCCGAACTCATATCGGCTGGAGGAACCGGCTCGACCGCGCCCTTCGCCAGTAGGACATCGATCTCCGCCCGTAATACATGGGCATCGCTGCTCCGCACTGAGGTGAACAGGAGTGTGGACACCATCTCCCTCCGAGCAGATCCATCCGTCCCTGGGCTGCCCTGAGTGGGTTGGGCGGTCCCCTTGCGTCCAGCGACGAGCCCTGGGTCGGCACTACCCTCGTGCATCTCCTTGAGCGCTTTGGCCTTGTAGACCTGCAGAAGCGCCATGGCATGCAGCGATGATGCGGCTTCCCCGCAGGCGGCGTAAGACTTGCCCAGTAACCCGGACGAGAATTCCGCCAGTCGAACACGGCCCTGGGACACAGTTGCATCACCACGGCTGGCTCGACCGGAGGTATCCCCACGTAGCCCTTAGCCGCACCACCGTCGAGGGTAGTGAGGATGGAGGAGTCAGTCGATCGATGGCGGGTGCCGACCTCGACTTTGTGAGCTCCTGATGCACCTCCAGGAAGAATGGCACTGGGGCGGGGCACTGAGAACCAGCACGGGCCGCCCCGAGATACCAATCATCCAACCGCAAGGGTTCGGGACACCGTAGAGGGTTCCACTCGAGCCCGACACTCGCGGCGGCCCGGGAGAGCATAGCCGTAAGCTCTGGTTCCGGCTCGGACAACGCTACCACACCCGAAGGGTGGGAAGGACCAGCGCGCTCCTCCGGAAGCTCAACCGGCGCAGCGGAGGGTGGGAGGGGCCCAAGGGGTTTTTGGCCCGTCGGGGAAGCCCTGACCGTCACCCTCAGATCTCCACCAAAGGCATCAGCCAAAGTAGCAGCCCTCTGCTTTGCAGCGGGAGGACCACTAGATCGGGAGATGTGCAATGGGATTCCACCCCTTCTGAGGTATTCGAGCCTAGATCTAAGCACTGCGATGGTCATATTCCCGCAGTGGGAACATGAGTCATTCACGAACGCTGCCTCAGCGTGCTGAACGCCCAAACACGTGAGACAACGATCATGACCGTCAACTGGGGACAGAAAACGACAGCATCCAGAAACACACGGTTTGAATGACATGAAAAAGACGCAGGGTCAAACCGTGTATGCTCTTTTAGGAATGGAAAATTGCTCTTTTAAAGTGCTGAAGCACTCAGGGAGATGGTCGCGGCTCCCCGCGGTCCGATAGTGCAAGCCCGCATGTGAGCACTCAAAGGAAAACGCCCAGCGAACCAACACAGGAACTCTTTTTGGAGCCACTCGCGCCGTCACGCCAACACCAGGAAGAGCACTTTCCAGACTCGTTCTCTTGAACACTCTCGGCAGAAACAGTCTTGCGCAGGTAAGCAGCAAAACTATCGGCTCCGAAGTTGAAAGCGGTATGCGTTGTTCACTTCCGTGTTTTATACCCGTGCTACGTTGAACGTGACCGACTGAAAGGGAACTTGCAATTATCTTTGAAGACCAGCATTTCATTATGACTGCTTAACACATGCTGCCAGAAAATGTATTTTAATCTAGTGAGACAGAATCACCGATTAACTGCCGATATACAGAAACATCAGAGAGAATACACAGTGTGATGTAAAGAAGAGCTGACCTGAAAGCTCCTATGAAAACAAAAAATAAATATATGGCTATAACTGGTTTCCTGGCTTGGACCCTGGTTTGTTTTAAATGGGTATTTATATTACTTTCCCCCTGAAGTCCACTAATATATTTCACACCAAGCCACATTGTCTCCTGCTGGCAGATATTGTAACTCATCACCTGGCTGCAAAATACATCTTTCAGCATTTCTGGCCATTTAAAATATTGTAGCATTCTGGCAAAAAAATATTTTATAGTATGGTTGACCTTTGCCAGATTATTATTATTTTTATTATTATTATTTGGTGCTGTCTAGAGGTTAATGTTCTGACATTATATATCTTGATATATAGGACCATTATATTTGCAGGAAGCTAATTGAAGAGACACTCTCAAACTGCTCCAACACATAGACACCACAAACCCATGAGACCTACCAGATTCACTCTTGAAGAATCAACACCTATCCAGGGGTGCATTTTCCGTACAACAACTTAATTTACCACCATAGTGTGATGCATCGTTGTAGAAACTAACTAGCCAGTCACGACTGTTTCCTGAAACCATGGTAACATGGTCATACCTCTGTCATTTGAATGGCGTTGGTTAAAAAATATCGTCATAACTTCTGCTAAAGATTCAAGATCACAATTAATGACATATTATTATAGTTAATTCACATGAACAGGAAGTCCATAAAAAAAAAATCATGTTACATGAAATATGTAATAGCTATGTAATGGCCAAAATTATTAGAACACTTGGCATCTGGGAGTTGTCTAATTAGGCCAGTATTTATTTTCCAAGAGGACAATGACCGAAACATTCTTCTAACTATTGCCGGAACTACCTGCGACGAAAGGAATCTGCTGGAACATTGAAAATGATGGACTGGCCCCCTCAAAGTCTGGACCTCAACCCCATCGAGCACATTTGGGGAGAGTTGGAAAAAAAACTGGACAGATCTATTGAACATTCAAAGGAAAGCCTTTGGCTTCGGTTGCAGAAGGCATGGGATAACATTAATGTTGAAGTTCTCAGAGGAAATATATTGACACTATGCCAGAGAGATATGCTACTGTAATTGCTGCTAAAGGTGGACATACCAAATATTAAAAATATTAAAAGTGGATAAAAACAGTACGACTCACTTCATCTGATATTTGATGATCAGAGCAACCATTTGAATGTTTTCATGATCATTATGAAATTAAATTATGTTTTGAAGGCAAAGAAGGTCAATATTTTCAGATCTGTCAGATGTTCTAATAATTTTGGCCACCATTGTGTACAGTTCATTTAGCTTTCTCCACACCGTTGTTTCACAAGTTCACACAAATAATCAGAGTAAAAGAGTATGCGTATTTGGCGTGTTGTCCGAGGAGAGGGCTCCGAGCTCTGTGTTTTATCTCGAACCCAGAGTACTCTCCCCGTATCCTTGGCTGTGATAGGAACCAGCCAAGAGTTGGGGTGGCGGAGGGATGCTGAAAACTGTTGAAGAGCATGGGTGAGTCGGCTGCATATATATAAGCCTCCTCTTGTGCTGATTGGATAAACATGTTGATTGGATAGATAATTTGAAAGTGTTCCTCCCGAACTTTGTTAATATGAACATAATTTTTCTGAGATGCTGATATAATGAACATGGCAACTGATGGCTAGTTCACGGTTTATGTTTACCATTGTTTTGTTTTATATAGTGTTTGATTAATTGTGGGTTGCCTCTTATGTCTATGGTAACGAGGGTTACCATACGTAACCGAGACGTTCCCTTTCAGTCGGTCACGTTTGACGTACGTCGGACATACCGACCAATTGGGATCCCTTTGGAAAACGCCACAGTTACTACCATTTCCAGCGCCCAGCGAAAGCCCCTCAGACCCTGTCTGTTCAGGGCGGGAAACTCACACAGGGAGAGTCATTGCTGCTGTTCCGCAAGACCCACTCAGCAGAATATAAGCGTTCCCAGGGGGGGCGCTGTGGAAGCCACATCATGCACGGGGGGAGATACCATGTGGAAAATACACGTATGGACTGGCCTTGGGCAGTGCAACATACGGAAGTCCCAGCGGTGGCCCCGGCCATTGCAGGCGGCAGAACAACACCGCACTGAGACAGCAGAGCGAGCTCTGCCAAGGGATAGACACGGGCTCGCCATAGGGAGCCGTACCGTGGAAGAATACACATATGGGACCGCCGTGGGGGTCACAACATATGGAACCCAGCCTAACACAAGTTACACCCATGCATAGAAGTGTTGTACGACTGCCACGGGGTTGCAGAGGAATCAACCGGGTTTGCTGTTTCTGGGGAACTCGACTGGAGCACATAAGCGCACGTATCTGGTCCATGAGGAGGGGAATGGCGCAGCAAGTCGACAAAAGAACGGGCACTTCGGTGTTACCGGCTGTTTGAAGCAAGCACACAGGAATATTCTGGCTCTACACGGAGGCTATAAAATCTAGCGAATGTGTTAGGTGTCGCCCAGTCCGCAGCTCTACAAATATCTGTCAGCGAGGCGCCACATGCCAACGCCCAGGAAGAAGCCACACCCCTAGTGGAGTGGGCCCTTAACCCGAGCAGGCAGGGCACGCCTTGGGTTTTCATACGCCAAGACGATGGCATCCACTATCCAGTGGGCCAACCTCTGCTTGGAGACAGCCTTTCCCTTCTGCTGGCCTCCGTAACAGACGAAGAGCTGCTCTGAGGTCCTGAAGCTTTGCATTCTGTCCACGTAAATCCACAGGGCGCGAACGGGACAGAGAAAAATTAGGGCTGGGTCTGCCTCCTCCGAAGGCAGCGCTTGCAGGCTCACCACCTGGTCCCGAACGGGAGTGGTGGGAACCTTGGGCACATATCCTGGCCGGGGTCTCAGGACTACATGAGAGTTACCGGGCCCGAATTCCAGGCACGATTCGTCAACCGAAAATGCCTGCAGGTCCCCTACCCTCTTTATGGAGGCCAATGCAGCTCTCTGCAGTGCGGTTAGCACCAGAGTTAAGTCCCAAGAGGGTATAGAGTAAGGGCGAGGCGGATTTAGTATCTCCTTCTGGTTTTATACCTGCGATGCGGAGCACGAGATGCAAATCTCGCACGCCAATGGACATTTGCCCGTTCTCTATATCTCGAAGCTGATAGGGGCTCCCTGAAGTGATCCCAATTCGTCGATACGTCCGACGTACGTCGATCGTGACCGACTGAAAGGGAACAGCGTTGATTGTTAACACGCTAAAATATATAGAATTGAAATGTATATACTGTATGCATATTTAAGTGGGATGAAAAATATAGAATGTACAGCATGTTCGCTTGCTTATTGTGCCCAAGAGCAAGTCTATCTATGAAAGTCCATGTCATACTAACCCTAAACAGTAACACTTTACTTCAAGGAGTGTGCATAAGACACATGTCATGAATATGAAGGAGTTTGTATGCATGTTTATAACAACTGTCATTAAGTGTCATTCGCTCAGTTGTGTCATTTTTAATGCAAAGATTACATTATTTGAGATGTCTTTGTTATGACAACTTGACATAAACCAATACATCATAACCTGTCAGTGTCTTTGTCATGACAACTTGACATTACCAAGACAACATAACCTGTCATAAACATGACATAGCAGAATAATTATCAAATTTAAGGAACTACTTAGCTTTATAGGTTTAACATTACATTAAACTGTCATGTAGTTGGTTTTGATTATTTGCCAGGGGGAGGTGTGGGTGGAATCACGATGCCTCAATGGCTCAACATTGTAATATCTGTCATCCATCGGCGATGGATGATGGCATCAACTATCGGCCCAACCCTAGTATATAGTATGTATTCTTTCTGTGTATAATATGCTGGTGAAAGAAATGTGCATAGCACCAAATGTATATGCACAGTCCAACATCACAAAACTTATTGGTTTAAATCCAACAGAATATATATTTTTTTAATTAGAAAAGAGGCTCCACACATAATGTATAAGGCAAAAGCACTCCAACTGTTAAAGGGTCACTTCAGCGCTAGGAAGATGAATGTGTATTTAAACTGGTGTCATTTATGTAGTAGAAATGTGAAATTATTTTTGAATTTGGTGCCTTCTAGACTGAGAAAAGACAGAAAATGCATTTTTGTCTTATGTGGATGAAAGACAACAACTCCCAGAATGCACTTGCTTCGCTGCCCTACGAGGCCACTCCCTACACTGCCCCCAGTGTCGTTTTTATCTTCATAATAATATAATAATTTCATTCAGTTAGAGAATAAACACTACAATTAAAAACTGAACGTGTCTTTTCAATAAAGTGTGAGTGAGCCGAACGAAAGTCACAGGACAAACACAGCAGGAGTCCGATTTCATTCAGCACGAGAGGGAAGTAGTAGCTGAGGTAAGCGCGGCTGTCATTCTCAGCGTGTGTCCAGTCTGATGCGTTTTCTGAATGCATATGGAAGCTAAACTCTCATAGGAATTCATTGAAAAGTTGGAACACTCACTTTGCTCTGCAGTGATCCGTTATGAATGCCCGAGGTCGAGCCGTGAGCGCATTTACATTCTGTGCGTGAGATCCCACCCCTGTGGATAGGTTGAAAACATGCGGAACAGCTCCCTCTACTGGCTGTAGTCTTTAGCCTCTGGCCAAAAAATCCTCCGATGACGCAAAATGACGATATTTACGTCATCGGAGGAATATTTCCTGAAATAAAATGCATAATTCTCTCATCTGAGAAAGTACCATAATTCATATATACTACGGGGTTTCTACTGATACAAAGCTTAATGCTAAATCACTGAAGTTAATTTATTACTTCAACAGAGGCCTCAAATAGGCATGAAAAAAGGTTCTGTAAAGTTTAAAACGTTTTCGAGATCAACTTTTCATCAGTGCTACACTATAAAAAAAATCCTAATTTTACGGAAAATAACTCTAAATTGTTTACAGTATTTTCCTGTAATTTTGAATTATGTTTAAAACTATGTAAAATTACAAACAATATCTGTAAATAAACAGCTTGACTGTTATTTTAATTATTATATCATTAATGACAAATTACAGTAATTCTCATTTTTATACAGGAAAATTATTGTATTATTTATACAGTATTTTTCTGTTTTCACAAATTACATACAAATTCATGTAAAATTACAAATAATATATGTAAATCAACAACTTGACCATTATTTTATCATTAATGACAAATCACAGTCATTCTCATTTTTTATACAAGGATATTACTGTATTATTTATACAGTATTTTTCTGTTTTCTTAAATTACATACAAATGTATGTAAAATTACAGAACTAATCTGTAATAAAATATTTAGCTCATTATATTAAAGGTTTATGTCCATACTAACAATTTAACATTATTCTTTGTAATTTTAAAGTAAATCTTATTAGTTTCACTGTAAAAATAAAATCGTAAAAAAAAGGTAAATGACTGGCAACTACGGCTGCCAAACAAAAAACGTAAAATGAAAGTAAAATATCTTAATTCAAATAAAGTGCAAAAACTTTACATACATTTATATTAAAAGTTTGAGAGAAAACTGTTATTTTACAGATTTTTCCTTGTTTAAATTTAGATATTTTACTTTTAATGTTTTTAATTTTATGTTTTTGTTTGGCAGCCATTGCTGCCAGTCATTTTACTTTTTTAATTATTATTATTTTTTTACAGTGTAGGTGTATTTTTACATTCAAACTGTAATTCTGGATACAAATATAACAAACTATATAGCAAACTAAATATCAAACAATAATCTGTTTTTAAAGAGTACAAATCTGCACTGCTCCCCAGGTTGAAACTTTCAAGCCTCTGCCCACACCACAAAACACCACTTGACCAATTAATTAAATATAACAGCAAATAAAAATAAATATACACATTTTCTAACTGTAGTTTAAAACAAGTTATTTCTATAGATGAAAGGTTATTTGCTGTCTTTCCATGTTCACTTGAGCGTGATTGGTCAATCTGAACGTCATCTAGAAATCTGGCCAATGACAACTGTGTGCACCTTCTACCGATCAAATTTGAAAATACACCCGTTGCCGTTGGAGTGCTCGCGGGCGCAGCTTCTAATCTGCAACAGGACTGCTTCGTCGGTCCATTAATAGCATTACATGGATCATTTTACATCTGTTAAAATCATATTTTGGACGAATTTTGATTGTGGGATGTCGACTGAGAATGAAAAACATGAATATGAACAGACATTTAAGTTACCAATGGCGGACAACAGACGGCAGAAGGTAAATAAATACCTTTATATTTTTTCTACTGTCACATCAATATATAGTGCATTGAAGTGATATGCTAATCATGAATAATTTACATATTCTGTTTCTGTGTTTTGTTGTAATACTGTTAAGCTAGGGCTGGGCGCTATGACGATGATAGTGACTATCCTTAGAGATTTTGCAATTATGTTACCTTTTTATATCGCGGAATGTAAATATATCCGCGTAGCACTGAACTAACGTTACTTAAAGTTATTGACATTTTGATAAAGAAACATGCATGAATGAAGCCGCCTCTCCCAGACAGCATGCGATCCCGAAATCAATTATCATTTCGGTAAAATGCACACAATTATCTCCAAATCCCTGTTATGTGAGGTATTCACTTGATTTAAACAGTCAGTTATGTTTGAAGTAACGTTAGAGTTAAACAGGTGAAGTTAACGTGGGGAAACCCGGATGCGTGTCATTGTGCATTCATTCTTAAAGGGGCAGCAGCTTAATAAACTGCCGCCTCATAATTTGAATCAAACAACAAAAGACTAGAGAAGACCTTCTGCGTTTTTAAGAATCAAGTGATATTAATGCATAGAATATCATACACTATAAAAAAAAAAGGTTCTATATGGCACCAAAAAAGGTTCTTGGCTCGTAATCATAGGGGAACCTTTTTTAGTGCTATATAGCACCAATTTTGGTGCTTCAGTGGTTCTTCAGCAGTTCTTCAGAGGTGCTATATAGCACCTTAGTCAAAGAACCGGTGAAGTACCTCTAAAGAACCGCTGAAGAACCACTGAAGCACCAAAATTGGTGCTATATAGCACTAAAAAAGGTTCCCCTATGATTACGAGCCAAGAACCTTTTTTGGTGCCATATAGAACCTTTTTTTTTTAGAGTGTACAGTGAAGACTAAGCAGTATTATTCTGTAGTATTTCTTAATAAAATATCTATAAAATAAAATAACTATATTGTGATATATTTATTGTGAAATAAAATTTCTCATGTATGTAGAATAATATGGTCATAATGCCCATCCCTACTGTCAGCTAGTTTTAAGATCTAGCTTGTCATAAAAAGTAAAGGAGCTTTGGAATGAGTAATCTGAGAACACTGTCATGTACACTCGTTCGACAGAGAGGACATGAAACCACCATTCTTGGACTCTTGAAGAATTATAGGCAAACCAGGATTTTGGATCTACTGTGAAGTTTTTGTATGGACCTGGTGAGTACATTTTGCAAGTCCATGTCTCTGTCAGTAAGTTGATAATTAATATTAATGTTTTATCAAACAAATTAATATTCATTTGTGTGTGTGTATGTTTCTTCCCCCCTCATGATCCAGAAGTTTTGGGAATGAAAATCTGCCACATGATCTTCAGAGGAAGTGAGTATTCGTGTCATATCCAACATTAATACTGTTACGGTACCCTTATGTGTGTGGAAATGTGAACACAGGCAACTCAGCACCAAGGCACAACTCTGGTTCAAACGTACCTTCTTGAGTTTAAAAGCATTGCTCACTCAAAATGAAAACTCCCTATAGAGACTAAATTAAAACACACAAGACAGGGCATACATGTAACAGTCATGCAGAATAAGGCATTAATATGTGCTTAATAAGTACATCCTATTCAAAATGGAAAAGCATAAATTGGACCCACATTATATTATGTGAGTCAAGATGGCGCCGAGGATGGCCGCAACGTCGCAAGCTCTGCTGAAACATTGTAGTTTTTTGTTTGTTCTGTTTATAGTTTTTGTGTTTTTTGTCTTGGATGTTGTCTGCCTTACTACTGTACGTACGACAGACAGACACTTTTGGACATTGGTTCGGCAATCGCACACCGAAAACCGGACTTTAAATTCTTCAGTGACGAACCGCTGCTTACAAACACAGCAGCGGATCCTTTTGTTTGGGCGGGCCGACCACGGAAACGCGGCCGGAGAAGGGGGAAGAGAGCCGGCGTGCTCATCAGAGTAAGACGCCGCGCAAACCGACCCCCAATTCCCAGTATTTTACTGGTAAATGTTCAGTCTCTGGACAATAAACTCTGCGAGCTGAGAGCGCGGATCTCTTTCCAACGAGAGACGAGGGACTGCTGCATTATCTGCCTCACAGAAACTTGGATGTCCGCTGAGATTCCAGATTCGGCCATCGAAACCACTGGGTTCTCCGTGCATCGAATGGACAGAGAAAAAAATCTCTCCGGGAAAAGCAAAGGCGGGGGTGTATGTTTTATGATCAACCGATCCTGGTGTGATCAGAGGAACGTACATTCTATCAAGTCTTTCTGTTCTCCTGATCTGGAATTTCTCATGGTTCTGTGCCGACCATTCTGGCTACCGAGGGAATTCACAGCGGTCGTCATCACAGCTGTGTATATTCCCCCACAAGCCGACACAGACCGGGCACTAAAGGAACTGTATAGGACAGTGAGTGAGCAGGAAACCGCGCATCCTGAGGCTGCGTTTATTGTGACCGGGGACTTTAACAAAGCCAACTTCAAGCGCATCGCACCCAAATACCACTAACATGTTAACTTCAACACGCGAGGGAACCGAGTTCTAGATCATTGTTACTCTCCCTTCAAGGATGGTTACAAATCACTCCCGCGCCCACCATTTGGCAAATCGGATCACGCTTCCATCCTCCTTTTGCCCGCATACAGGCAGAGGTTGAAACAGGAAGCACCCGCCCTCAGAACCATCCAGTGCTGGTCGGACCAATCGGACTCTATGCTACAGGACTGTTTTGATCACGCGGACTTGGAGATGTTCCGGTCGGCCTCTGATGACGACATCGAGGTCTACGCTGATAGCGTAACGCGTTTCATCAGGAAGTGCGTAGAAGACGTTGTTCCGACCAAAACAATACGGCTGTACCCTAACCAGAAGCCGTGGCTAAATGGGGATGTTCGCGCGGCACTCAATGCGCGGACCTTCACTTTTAACTCCGGTAATGCGGACGAGCATAAACAAGCAAGTTATGCCCTCCGGAAAACCATCAGAGCAGCAAAACGCCAGTACAGGGACAAGATTGAAGGACAGTTCAACACCACCGACTCCAGAAGCATGTGGAGGGGAATTAACACCATCATGGACTACAAAGGGAACACAAACTCCACCGTGAACACCGCTGCCTCTCTCCCGGACGAGCTCAACACCTTCTATGCTCGCATTGAGGGAACTAACACCGCCCTCGCGGAGAGAGAGCTCGCGGCTGAAGATACAGAGGTTAGTGCACTCTCCGTATCTGTAGCGGATGTAACCCGATCCTTCCGGCGGGTGAACGTCCGTAAAGCCGGGGGTCCAGACGGCATTCCGGGCCGCGTCATCAGAGCGTGCGCGCACCAACTGGCTGGAGTTTTTACGGACATCTTTAACCTGTCCCTCTCCCTGTCTGTGGTCCCCACATGCTTCAAAACGTCCACCATTGTTCCTGTACCGAAGCAATCAAAAACACTCTGCTTAAACGACTGGCGTCCTGTTGCTCTGACCCCCATCATCAGCAAATGCTTTGAGAGACTAGTCAGAAACCACATCTGCTCTGTTCTCCCCCCCTCACTGGACCCACTGCAGTTTGCATACCGCACAAACTGCTCCACTGATGATGCCATTTCATCAACAATTCACACTGCTCTCTCCCACCTGGAAAAGAGGAACACATATGTGAGAATGCTGTTTGTAGACTACAGCTCAGCATTCAACACCATTGTGCCCTCCATACTTGAAATTAAACTCCGGGCTCTAGGCTTAAACAGCTTGTTATGCAGCTGGATCCTGGACTTCCTGTCAAACAGACGCCAGGTGGTCAGAATGGGCAGTAACATCTCCTCACCACTGACTCTCAACACTGGAGCCCCTCAGGGCTGTGTTCTCAGCCCACTCCTGTACTCCCTGTACACACATGACTGTGTGGCAACCCACAGCTCCAACACCATCATCAAGTTTGCTGACGATACGACGGTGGTAGGTCTCATCACTGACAATGATGAAACGGCCTACAGAGAGGAGGTGCACACTCTGACACGGTGGTGTCAGGAGCACAACCTCTCCCTCAACGTCAGCAAGACCAAGGAGCTGGTGGTCGACTTCAGGAGGAATGAGAGAGAACACCGCCCCATCACCATCGATGGAGCACCGGTGGAGAGAGTCAGCAGCTTCAAGTTCCTTGGTGTCCACATCACAGAGGAACTCTCATGGTCCGTCCACTCTGAGGCCGTTGTGAAGAAGGCTCATCAGCGCCTTTTCTTTCTGCGACGGCTGAGGAGGTTTGGAATGAGCCGCCACATCCTCACACGCTTCTACACCAGCACTATAGAGAGCCTGCTGACTGGCTGCATCACCACCTGGTACGGCAACAGTACCGCCCGCAGCCGCAAAGCCCTGCAAAGGGTAGTGCGCACGGCCAGCTGCATCATCGGAGGTGAGCTTCCCTCCCTCCAGGACACTTACGCCAGGCGGTGTGTGAAGAGAGCTCAGAGGATCATCAGAGACTCTAGCCACCCGAACCATGGGCTGCTCTCACTGCTGCCATCAGGCAGACGGTACCGCAGCATTAGAACACACACCAGCCGACTCCAGAACAGCTTCTTCCCACAAGCAATCAGACTACTTAACTCCTGATCCATCAGGATCATAACACACACTGGACAGAATATCACTCAGCACAACCCACTGTAGATACACACATATTATATACACATTTATTTATCATTTATTATTTATCATATAGCACCTATTGTACATTGGATCTCTACTGTGAATAATAATGTATACTGTACATTGTATATTATTATTACTATAGCTTAATGTATACTGTTTAATGTATGTTTAGTGTATATTGTTTAAAGTATATGTATATTGTAAGCATGTGTATATTGGTTAAAGCTGTGAGAACTACACTCACATTGTGTAAATTATTTATTGTTTATTGTAGAGTTTACTGTGCTGTGAGTAATTGTGGGCGCATCAGATGTGTAATCTGATGCTGCTTTAAATGTTGTACATGTCATGTCGTGACTACTATGTTGCTCAGAACTGCACCAAGAATTTCACCTGCTGTTGCACTTGTGTACATGGCTGTGTGACAATAAAGTGATTTGATTTGATTTGATTGATTGATTATTAGATGGCCTGTACTAACACTAACATTTTTCATTTGATACAATGCACTTATGTGTACATGTTTTTACTTTATTAGATGGCCTGTACTAACACTAACATTTTTCATTTGATACAATGCACTTATGTGTACATGTTTTTACTTTGTACTTACATTAAAAAAATTAGCTTCATGTAATTAACTCCGTAATTTATTTCTGTAGTTACATTTATAATTAACACCTATTTTAATAACACCTAACCCTACCCTAAAACCAGAGGTGGACAAAGTACACAACTCTTTTACTTGAGTAAAAGTAAAAGTACTACAGGTCAAATATTACTCCGTTACAAGTGAAAGTTCTAAAAACAGATTTTTACTTAAGTAAAAGTACAGAAGTATTTGTTTTTAAAAGTACTTAAGTATCAAAAGTAAATTTCCTTTTTTATGTCAATGCATTATTTTATTATTGTTGCATTGTTGTATAAATGCACTCTATGCCATCATGGTGGTTAAAGCCAATCAGTGATGCTCCATCCGACATGCTAGCATAGGAAGTTTCAATTTCTTGTATAAAAGTTATAAAGCTCTTTACAAAGCTGCTGTCACTTTAAGGCTGAATGCATGGACCCTATACTCTGATACGCATACGATATTCTCCCAACTCTTTACTCTTCTCTTTCTCTCAGACATTTACATTTTTGAACATTTTATGAGACAGGCATCAAAGTGTATGCCAACTAAACTAATCTTTAATCTTTTGAGAAAACTGAAACATACTTTTTAAGTATAGCCATGGGTGCATACACGGTGCCAAGGAACCGTCTTCTTACATTTTGCTATAAACTGATCAGGGTTCAAAAAATGTTGGGAAACTTCACATGACCCTATACAAGAGTGATTACTGATAGGCTGTCTGCAAAAAAACAACAACAAAAAAACTTTTAAAGAAGAAAAAAATCATCCACTGACTTTTAAAGCTGCTACAGAAATGACTTTCAACTTTGAGGACCTCGCTAGAAATGTAATGGAGTAAAAAGTACGATATTTGTCTTTCAAATGTAGTGAAATTAAAGTAAAAGTATCCCTAAAAAATAATACTCCAGTAAAGTACAGATACTCAAAAAGTGTACTTAAGTACAGTACTCAAGTAAATGTACTTAGTTACTGTCCACCTCTGCCTAAAACCCACCCATACCACCACACCTGTCCCTAACTTTACCCCTATCCCACCTCATATCAGCAAAAGTGTTTTGCAATACATACACTGTACTTATATTTTGATGTAAGTACATAGTAGTTAAGGTCACCTAATATAAAGTCAATTAAATATTTTCTATAGGCTAGTAGTTAATAGGGTTATGAATAGAAAATCGATTCCAATTCTTGATATAATAGCGAAAGAACACGCAAAATAGAACATTTCTGAACTTGCGAGCTACCTCTCATATAGTGCACGGACAAATACACATATTTATGTCAAAATATCCCTGTAAAACACAATAGTATAGGCCTATTGGATCTGTGCACCAGCAGCAGCCTAAAAGCTAAGCCCGCTGCCATCATTAATGTTAATCAAAGGACAAAAGAAAATCACTCACTGAACTTGACAGAATAACTTTTGTAACTTCATGCAGAATGACCAATTAATTTTGTAAATAACAAATACATTATAGCTTGTATACAAGTTTAAAAACCTTGTAATTAGGGAACTTATCATCATGAAAAGTTTATATTCAGGTGATAACACTAAAAAGAAAGAGAAACATCAGACCCTATGAAAAGAATAGGCACATAAATTGGGTTATGTTCTGTTAATTTGTATATTCAGCAGCTCTCCTCACGAAACAAAATTAATTTCAAACACAAATTTGATTAGAACAGTGTGGAAATTATTAGCAACACTAAAATAACACCAAAGGTAAAACAAATATTTTTAATGAGATTATCAATAAAATATTTTTTTAAATATAGCTCAGCCCTATCTCATACAGCACTTCTTAGAGTTTTTTTTTTTTTTGTCTCAAAAGTGTTGTTTATATAAACATGTTCAATACATCATTGTACATAAGCTCTGCATTACTCACCTTCAGTGGTGGCACAGGAAGGGGCTTGTTATCTTTGTCCAGGGAGATATAGGTGAAAAAGGCTGTGACAGCCCTATATTTTCCCTTCTCAGTCTCCACCAGTTGGTCAGCATAAACAAAAACCTCAATCTCCATTGACTTATTACTGGTAAAGGTCATTCTCCCAGAAACGGTAATGACACAGCCTGCAGGGGTCACATAATATCAGGTATTAAATCTATTCATTATCATACCATATTGATTTTAAAACAGAGGTATATGTCCACAGAATTAAACAGTATTCTGATGTTGAAATTCAAGGGAATACTAAGTCTTACAGCATGCACGAAAGTGTATGTACTATACTAAAGTATATGTATACTTTATGTGTATGCATTACAAGAAGAAACTGAGACAGACTAAATCCAGAAGAACTGCAGCACTGGTTCATAATGGTCCGAACAAGTGTATAGTAGTAGTATATTATTCTCATTGTTGAGCTAGTTCATATTGACATTAATGTAAGGGGTTTTGTATAATTTTTTGTGTTCTCTCTCTCTCTCTCTCTCTCTCTCTCTCTCTCTCTCTCTGGTTTTAGGGTTGCTGACGTCTCTACCCTGGTTATTTAGATTTTCATATATTATATTTATTAAACAGACATCTAGCTCTGTTTCTTGTAAAAAGCAACAAGAGACTTTTATTTTGTTTGTTGTATTTTTCTCTTGGTTTGTGTTAGTCACACTGTAAAAAAAAAAGATAGTAATTGTAGCTGTAAAAGACTGCAAAAATGCGACAGCAAAAACCTGTTAATTGTACCAGTTAAATGTACCATTAAAAACAAACAAAAAAAAACATTATAATTTACATCGAAAAGCCATAAATTGACATTCCCAGAATTCCCTGTGACAATTCACATTTAATGGTTTTTAATTTGGATTTAGTTAATAAGAGTTAACTAATAAATAAAATCTATAAATAAAATCGATTTATGCAATTTGTTTGAAAGCTTCCTCCCTTTACAGCCCTTTTACACAAGTGCCTAAAACTTTTCACAGTACTGTATCTTTGCAGGTAGGTTTCTTCACGCATCTTGGAGATGTTACGGCAGTTCTTCTGGATTTAATCTGTCTCAATTTTTTCTGTTTCATCATGTAATCACAGACAGACTTGATGATGGTGAGATCATATCTCTGTCTGGAGAATACTGGCTGTTGTCAGACTTGTGTATACGAAAATCTCACTGGATTATTAAAATGAATGGCAAAATGAATGGTTGGAAATGTAAACTGACACAAAATATATAAATAACTGGCTTAAAAACTTTTTATTGTGTGAAAATACTAAGTGCCTAAGACTTTTGCACAGTACTGTACATAAAACAAACATTTGTGTTGCCTTTTATTATTTACATTTAGAATTATTTCCCTGCTGTCTGAAACAGATCAATTCTGATCATGTCAGAATGAGCTCTGGAAACCACTGACATAATGCATTGTGCAGCTTATACACTTTAATTGTAACTTTCTGTAAAGCTCATAGCTAACACAGAATACAGATGAAAATTGTATTATCGGCATGGAGAATGAGAGAATTAATATGGTTGTATGAATTTGCAGAAGGTTGTTTCTTTGTGTATGTGGTTGGGGGTGACCAATGCGTAACTTGCAGCCCCCTCCAGCTTTCTATCTGACGACTATGATCTTATCTGTGAAGATTTTTTCAGAGCATAACTTTATTTTTTTTTTTCATTTCACTGTTCCTGTCTGTGATGCAGCTTTGACACCTGGCAGTGTTAAGCATAGCCAGAGAATCAACAGACCTCATTATGCCTTATACACCACATACTCTTAATGGATTGTAAGAAAAAAAAAACTTAAAATGTACTTTTACGCATTTAATGGAGCCCTGAGGTAGGTGCAGAATGGCATAATAAGAACTCGGAACCCTGAATTGCTAGGTACTGTGTTGAAAAGTGGATGTTGCACATTTAAAAATCATTCATGGCAATTTGTCATTTAGAGCAAAGCTGAGGAAGAGAGGATGGTTGGAATTGTTAGGTCCATATTCTGCCCTCTTTGATGTATATGTCTAATCTTTATTTCCATGGAAACGGAGCCCGAGGGCAGATATATTATTTTGTTCTGTCGTTCCTTCACTGTCTTTCCATTCAATTTATCTATTCTCTTAGGACAAACGAACAGTAGGCCTATAGAATTACAGACATATTTAATCTATTATCGGCTACATAATGGTCCGAACATTCAGAAGTACTAGTATGTGAAATAGTATATTATTCTCATTGTTGAGCTAGTTCATATTGACATTATTGTGAGGGGTTTGTATTATTTTGTTCCCCTCTCTTTCTTTCTCTCTCTCTCTCTCTCTCTCTCTCTCTCTCTCTCTCTCTGCCTTTATGGTTTTAGGGTTGCTGACGTCTCTACCCTGGTTGGCTGTTTCTTGACGTAGTGACTGGTACGTGGCAAACCAAATAGGACAGCAGAATGAAATAGTTTTTTTTCATATGTTATATTTATTAAATGGGACATCTAGCTCTGTTTCTTGTAAATAACATAGTCAACTTTATTTATATAGCGCTTTTTACTATGCAGATTGTTTCAAAGCAGCTTCACAGTGATAAACAGGAAAATAATGCAACAGAATATGATTCGGCTGTACAGCCGCTCTGGGGAAAACGGTGATGTAATCAGCTCATTTAAATTATCATACAGTGACAATGTGGAAGATCAGTAATTTAGTTTATATAGTTAATTTAGTTTACTAATTAGATTTATTTGAATATTTAGTGGAAAATTTAGTGTCTCCAACTGAGCAAGCCAAGCCAAAGGCGACAGTGGCAAGGAACCAAAACTCCATCAGGTGGCATAATGGAGAAAAATAAACCTTGGGAGAAATCAGGCTCAGTCGGGGTGCCAGTTCTCCTCTTGCCAATTAACAAACAGTGTATGATTATTATTCTGTCAACTTTACAGGTCAGAAGTCATATTAGGAATATTCGAAAGATCGGAGTCATCACGCCGGAGATGGGTTTATTGAGGATGACATGTTGAGTAAACAATTATTAAATAGGAATATTTGAAAGATCGGAGTCATCACGCCGGAGATGGGTTTATTGAGGATGCTGTATCGATTAAACAATTATTAAATAGGAATATTCGAAAGATCGGAGTCATCACGCCGGAGACAGGTTTATTGAGGATGCCATGTCGATGAGGCAATTTCAGGGGGAGTCTAATTGACACGGTCTCTGTAGACACTTCAGGGTCATGCGTTGGTCTTGTCTGGGCGCAGGTCCACCATCTGATCTGGATACGGCCCGGATCCGGCTGACTACAATAAACCTCGGGATAAACAGAGAGACTAACATTAGCGTAGATGGCATTCTTTTTATGATCTAACGAGTACATCAAATGTTATGGGAAGTGTTCCCGGTTTCGGCTGACCTAGTTAATGCAGCCTAACAATCATTTAATTTTTTTTTTTTTTTATGTGTATGCCATAGTAAAGAGATATGTTTTAGTCTAGATTTAAACTGACCGAGTGTGTCTGCTTCCCGAACAATGCTAGGAAGACTGTTCCAGAGTTTAGGTGCTAAATAGGAAAAGGATCGATTACCTGCAGATGATTTTGATATTCTAGGTATTATCAACTGGCAAAAATGTTGAGACCGCAATAGACGTGATGGAATATAATGTGTTAAGAGCTCGCTCAAGTACTGGGGAGCTAAACCATTTACTTCTTTGTAAGCAATAAGCAAGATTTAAAAATGTATGCGATGTTTAATAGGGAGCCAGTGCAGTGTTGACAGAACCGGGCTAATATGGTCATACTTCCTGGTAAACCCAGGAAAGAACTCAAGCTTCTGCGTTCTGGACCGGCTGGAGTTTGTTTATTAAGCGAGCAGGGCAACCACCCAGTAAAGCATTACAATAATCTAGTATTGAGGTCATGAACGCATGAACTGAGGTTGCGGCGCCCCACGTTGCGGGTATAAATACGGCAGTGGAAATACCGCATATCGCTTTCAACTTCGGAGCCGAGCATTTCTATGTTCCTACGAAGAGTGTTTTGTCTACGAGTCATGAGAGAGAGAGGAAAACTGCCTACCTGCTTCCAGTGTCGGTGTTACGGTGCCTTACAGCGGTGGTTGCGAACAAAGAAGAAAACAAACAGCTGTTTTCACAGCTCGCTGGGCTGCTCACAGTAGGCTTGCACCGTTGAACTGCTGTGAGCCGCGGTCATTTCCCCTGTGTGCCTTGGCACTTCTCGGAGCGGTTTTTTCTCTACTAAAAGAGCAACACGGTTTGACTCTGCGTCTTTTTCAAGATGTCATTCAAACCGTGTGTTTCTGGATGCGGTTGTTTCCTGTCCTCATTTGACGGCCACAATCTCTCTCACATATAAACATGTGAGATTGCTTTCGTGGGTGATTCATGCTCTCTCAGGAGAGCATGGTCACGTCGGCACGTTGTTCGTCTCACCTTTCTCGTAAGGGCTTGAGCGTTCAGCGCGCCGTGTGCCGTCGAGCGCCGGCTGACAGCGGGGGTTGCCACGGCAACCCACCGCGTCACGCGGCACTCTTTAGATGTGCGGTCCAGACTATGAAACCTCAAACGGGGTTGAGTCCCTTTGCTTATTCCCTGATCTAGTTTCTATTCTGGTGCACCAGAAAAGGGCTACTTTGCCTAATAAGCCTTGGTGACCTGAGGATTACAGTGGGGCATCCCCGCCGGGTACATCTCTTTGGGCCCCCACTCCTCTATCGCATCATGAGCATGCTGAGACTTTGTTCGTGGGTGGTTCATGTTCTCTCATGAGAACATGGCCACGTCGGCGCGTTGTTCATCCTGCCCCTTTCATAGGGGCTTGAGCGTTCAGCGTGCCATGTGCCGTCGAGTCTGGCGGCCACGCCCACTGTCTCTCATGCCTGCTGGTAGCCCGGATGGGATTGCTGGTCCTTTTTTGAAAAAAGGGGGGACCTAGCGTTTCATTTGTGGCTCTGGCAGAGAACAGATGTCAATTGCTGCAATGGAGAGAGGGCTGTTATGCGCTGGAGATGATGATGCTGAGTTTCCCACTATAATAGTGTGTGCTCATGCTGAATCAGATTCAGTGTTGACAGCCATGCCTTCCTTGGTGGCTCCCTGGATGTGCATCGGAAAAATTTAGCAGTGTGGAACTATTTGGCGTCAAAATATGGAACACCAAAAGAGCCATAATCTGTATAAATTTTCCCTCTCTCACTACCCTCTGTCCTGCATGCACGAGGGTAGTCCCAGCTCAGGGGTTATGCAGGAACTGCGTGCAGTGATGGACCTCGCTCTCTAGGTGACGTAAGTCACTGCACGCTCCCTGGGTCAGGCGATGTCCACATTAGTGGTCCAGGAACCTGGGGCTAACTTGGCAGATATGCGTGAGCCCGACAAAGTTTGGTTCCTCAACGCCCCTGTCTGTCAGGCTGGCCTCTTCGGCGACGCCGTCGAGAACTTGCCCAGCAGTTCTCGGTGGCCCAGAAGCAGATGGAGGTGGTTTAAAAACAAAACAATAACAAACAAACAAAAAAAAACATCCTGCCCCGACGACTAGCTGCTACCTCCACCCAGTCGTCGGCTGCAGCCCTCCTTCTGCTTGTCGCCGAGGGTGCCCCCCCTGCGTCCACCTCTGCCCCTGCTAAGCCAAGCAGCAGCCTCCACCCGGGCAGCAGGTGGCCGGGCGCAGGGGATGTGCCCAACCCGTCCAGGGTCCCGCGAGTCCGCTAGCAAGCACAAGGGCAAGCGGCCCTGGAATGGGCAGCCCAGCGAGATGGTGAACTGCTCGGGGAGACGGTGTCCGCACCCCTCCCTCCCCCGGGGAAGGACCGGGGGGAGAATATTTTTCGGTTTCGGTCCTGCCGCTGGCTCTCTGGAGTCCAGCGGTACCCACATTCTCAGAGCAGTTTTCTCCCTCCCTGGGCCCTGAGAGGGTCAGGTTGGCAGTGTGCGACGCCCCCGAGCCTTGCCACTCCTTTCCTTCCCTCTCCCCCTTCGCCAGGGGGCAGCAGTGTGGGCACAGAGGACGCCCCCGGGCCTTCTCACCCATACTCTGCCCCACCTGGAGTACTCAGGCAACACTCTGGGCCGCCTCCGGGCCTCCCGAGTTGGGTCTGCGTACTCCACCTCGCTGCTCCACCCCGGGTATGTCTGTTTGTTCGGTCCCTGGGGGCCTGGCTAGGTCTCCCCGGACCATCTCGCCGGCTCATCCGTACCATCAGACTCGGCTACGCGATTCAGTTTGCTCGCCGGCCTCCCAAGTATAGGGGCATCCTCTTCACCACCGTGTGGAGCAGCGATGCCCATGTCTTGCGGTCAGAGATCGATGTCGAGCCGGTTCCTCCAGCCAATATGAAGTCAGGGTTCTACAGGCCCTACTTCATTATACCCAAGAAAGGTGGTGGGTTAAGGCCAATCTTGGACCTGCGCATTCTGAATCGGGCCCTGCACAAGCTCCCGTTCAGAATGTTAATGCAGAAATGCATTCCCGAATGCATCCGTCCCCGAGATTGGTTGCAGCGATCGACCTATAGCCCTTCAGGCTGTCCCTGTCGCCTCATGGCTTCACAAAGTTGTGTGAACACAGGGACATGGTGCTCCGTCACCTCAGCCGGTTGGGCCTTCGGGTCAACCGAGAGAAGAGCAAACTCTGCCCCGCGTAGAGGATCTCTTATCTCGGTATGGAGCTGGATTCGGTCAAACTGGCTCCGCACCTCACACCAGAGCGAGTCCGGTCAGTGTTGTACTGCTTGAATACGTTCAAGGGCAGGACAGCGGTCCCACTGAAATTCTTTCAGAGGCTCCTGGGGCGTATGGCATCTGCAGCCGCGGTAACGCCGCTCAGATTGCTTCATATGAGACCGCTTCAACGCTGGTTACACGACCGAGTCCCGAGATGGGCGTGGCAGAGTGGCAAGTACCGGGTCTAAGTTACTGCTTACTGTCACCAAACCTTCAACCCGTGGGCGGACCCCTCATTTCTCCGGGCCAGAGTGTCCTTAGAACAGGTGTCCAGGCATACTGTGGTCTTCGTGGATGCCTCATACACGGGCTGGGGGGCCACGTACAACGGGCACGCAGTTTCAGGTCTTGGACGGGGCCCCAACTGCGTTGGCATATCAATTGCCTAGAGTTCTGGCGGTACGTCTTGCCCTAGCCCGGTTCAAGAAGCCGCTTTAGGGTAAACACGTACTGGTCCATTCGGACAGCACTGCGGCCGTTGCATACACCAACCAACAGGCTGGTCTACGCTTCCGTTGCATGCTCCGGCTCGCCCGCCATCTCCTCCTGTGGAGTCAGAAGTTTGTGAGGTCACTGCGTGCCATTCACATCCCATGTGCACTGAACCAGACAGCCAACAAGCTCTCTCGTCAGTTGACACCTCCAGCTGATATGGGACCACTTCGGAGCCGCGCAGGTAGACCTGTTCGCCTCTCCGGAGTCGACCCATTGCCAGTGGTACCATTCCCTGACAGGGGGTACCTTAGGCACAGATGCACCTACGCAAATATGCGTTTCCCCCAGTGAGCCTTCTCGCACAGACTCTGTGCAAGGTCAGGGAGGATGAGGAGCAGGTCTTGTTAGTTGCGCCCTATTGGCCCAAACGGACCTGGTTCCCCGAACTCACACTCCTTGCGACAGCCCCTCCCTGGCCGATCCCCTGAGGAAGGACCTTCTTTCTCAGGGGCGGGGCACTCTATGGCACCCGCGTCCAGACCTCTGGAATCTCCCATGTCTGGTCCCTGGACGGGACGCGGAGGTTCTAGGTGGCCTGCCTCATGCAGTGGTAGACTCTACGAGGCGCCTCTATTCCCTGAAGTGGAACCTGTTCGTTGAGTGAAGACTAACGTTCGATTAACGTTGTGCTTTCCTTCCTGCAGGATGGGTTGGAGCAAAGGCTGTCTCCCTCCACCCTCAAAGTGTACGTCGCAGCAATAGCGGCATATCACGATGCAGTAGACGGTAAATCCTTAGGTAAGCGTGACTTAATCGTCAGGTTCCTCAGAGGTGCGAGGAGACTGAATCCTCCTCGTTCAACCTCGGTACCCTCTTGGGATTTAGCCCTGGTGCTTAAAGCACTCCAGGGTCCACCATTTGAGCCTTTGCAGTCAGTTGAGCTAAAAATCCTGTCCATGAAGACAGTCCTCCTGACACTATTGGCCTCAATCAAGAGGGTAGGGGACCTGCATGCACTTTCGGTCGACGAATCGTGCCTAGAATTCGGGCCGGTCAACTCTCCTTGTCCTGAGACCCCGGCCTGGATATGTGCCCAAGGTTCCTACCACTCCCTTTCGGGACCAGGTGGTAAACCTGCAAGCGCTGCCTTCAGAGGAGGCAGACCCAGCCCTAGCTTTGTTATGTCCCGTCCGCGCTCTCCGCGCTTACCATTGAAGGATGTGGCTCCGCAGCATACCATCTCCCGAGACGGGCACGCTTTCCCAGCATTATCCAATAGTCACGCTGAGTGGGTCTTGCAGGAACAGCAGTGACTGTCCTTCCCTGTCGGGAGCCCTGCCTCCCACTCCAACATAGGAGTGGTCCAGCGAGCTCAGGCAGGGCGCTGGAAGGGCCAGCATCCCTGGCATGTTGGTAGGGATCCCAATTCGTCAGTCAGTTCCGACGTATGTCGAACGTGACCGACTGAAAGGGAACGTCTTGGTTACGTATGTAACCCTCGTTCCCTGAAGGAGGGAACGGAGACGTACGCCGCCCCGCGTTGCGGGTATAAATACGGCAGTGGAAGTACTGCATATCGTTTTCAACTGAGGAGCCGAGATAAGTGGCTCGGGTATGCAGCTGAAGCACAGCACCTGGCGACGGGACGTACGTCTCCGTTCCCTCCTTCAGGGAACGAGGGTTACATACGTAACCAAGACGTTATGTACATTAGGGTTTTATGTTGTTAAATTATGTTGCTAAATGATGTTGTTAAATTAATGCTTCTTACATTATTTTAGAGTTGTGTGTTGCTCCTTCTATATATTAGTATTTTCCTCAGCTTCTGGAAAAGCTACTTGTGATGAACTTTGATTCATCATGTAGTTTTCTCTCTACCACCACTGTTATTATGGTGGATGTCCGAATGTTAAAAGTACAAAATAGATTTAAGTAGCAACATGGCCTTGCTAATTCAGCAGAAAATGGCTGTTATATTTTATTTTATTTTTATTTAGATGAGATTTGATTTTAGACCAGGGGTGAAGTCTAGAGAGGAGGGGGCAGCTGATAAGGCCTGCACATCTCCTATTCTCTTAAGCGAGATAAATCCCAATAACACCTATTTTGAGGGTCAGAAACTTCGCTGAGGCTGACTCCAAAGGCTCAAACAGAGCCCCTGATAACCCATCATATGCAGGAACACCTCATATCCAGCCTGGCCTGCTACTTTTTTGAAAATAGGCTAATTTTCCAACTCCCCTAGAGTTAAACAGTTGAGTACCGTTTTCAAATCCATTCAGCCGATCTCTGGATCTAGCGTTAGAACTTTTAGCATAGATCATTGAATCTGATTAGACCGTTAGCATCTCGCTCAAAAATGACCAAAGAGTTTTGATGCAGCAGGCGCAATGATATTACGCAGCGCTAACTTACATAAACATAATTAACGTGACAACTTGCTTGCAAAGGGAGCGTGCTGGGGACTATTTTCAGGTGCTGTGTAATATCATTGCACCTGCTGCATCCATGGTATGGCAGCAAAGTTCCTTGATTATTACGCAGGAATGAGAGTATAGTTCCTAGTCATATCGGCCTAGAAAATCGCAATTTCTCATTTTCCGTCGGTCTTAGTACACAATGTAACTACAGAAGAGTCAAGTTTTAAATAGGAAAAATATCTAAACTCTTTGGTCATTTTTTAGGGAGATGCTAATAGTCTAATCAGATTCAATTATCTATGCTAAGCTATGCTAAAAGTGCTACCGCCAGACTCGGAAATCGGCTGAATGGATTTGAAAATGGTAAAACTTGACTGTTTAACTCTAGGGGAGTTGGAAAATGAGCCTATTTTCAAAAAAGTGGAGTGCTCCTTTAAGTGTTAAGTAGGCTTTTTTAATGACGATGCAGGGGAGTAATAGCTGGTGACCGTCTCCTCACCCGTGGCATCGCTACATAGCCATACTCTCTAAACCCCACAATAGTCGATTAATTTGAAATCATGGGGCTGTGAATACAAGCTGCGTATAGGCTGCCACAGGACCTCGAAACCTCAGTGTGGAGGTCTGGAAAGAATTGGAGATGTCTTCAGGGTTGCTGACCCCGTTGGCTTGCAAGAAAGCGTTTTTCAAAGTCAATTTGTCTACTATCCGAGTAACCACCTTAAGCAGCTCTTCAAAGGTACAAGACTGCGGCATTAAATGATATGGGGTACCTGGGTCAACCATGCTGCCACCCAGCTCCTCTGAAGCAGATGCAGCCAACAGTAGGTCCTCGTCAGAAGAAATCATCAGGCGAGTACCGAATTCAGGTCGAGGTTCTCAGAGTGCCTGTCTCAAGCTCTTCAGCCAGCTCCATCAGTGCGCTGTCTTGGCAGACGTGGGGCCATAACCATGGGGTGCAGATGCATGACTCACATAGTTCATGAAAAGAGCCAGGAGTGAATGAAGCTTTCTCAAAGTGCTAGGGGAAACGCTCCCTTGAGAGTCGATCTAGCATGCTCCGCTACCAAGCAGAAGACACATAAATCATATTTATCATCCCTCATAAGGGCATGGCAGAACACACTGCTTCCGGATGCCGTTTCTTAAACTGAGCACAAATTAAGACGGTAGACAAACTTTTTTTCTTCAACTCCTAACAAACACTAAGATTTTTCACACACAAACACACAATCAAACAAATGGCTTCCTGAAGACAAAGAAGCTGCTGACGTTCATTTCAGTGACGTGCACCTATTTATGGTCTTGGTGATGCGCTTACGCTACATCACCTCCCCATGCTGTCGGCCAATAGATGGTGTGTTTCCACACGTGCTTCAGACACCACCTAATGTAGAAGCGTTACCATAACATCAGAGTAATGACGCAGCGTTTAGTTCCACTCGAAAGGGAACTGTATTTAATTAACATGCTGCTAAACAGAAGTGTGTTCTTATCAGTGGGTTAAATAGAAATATTTTGGGTTTCAAAAATTATATGAATTAAAAATTTTGTGTAAATATTGTTTAAAATAAATGTTCACATGATTTCAGTGAAAATCTTTATATTTAACATTAATTATATTTATAATCCATCTCAACAGGATTGTGTGGATTTAGCACAAGCTAAACGTTTGCAGCTCTTACAGTGAATTACACCGTATACAGTGGGGTTTGTAATGTCAGAGACCACAGTGGAAATCTGGGATTTTTTATTATAAGTTTTATCTTTACCAGAGAATTTAAAATGGTCGCATATGGTTGTCTCAGTATACAGAGAGACAGAGAGTAGGCTATGAATAGTCCCACTTATGACGTTTATATAAGGGTGCCAGGAACAGTATAAAACAATTTTAAAGCATGCCACAAAGCTGACCTAACCATTACAGCTATAAAAGCCATTAAACCATTAAAGTTTGACTTAACTTGAGTTCAGTGATTCCAGGAAGGGATGCTAATGTTTGAAATAAAGCAACCAGGGCATCTGGAAATAATCAACCTTGTGTATCAGCAAAGACAGTCAACATGCATTCCTTTACAAAGCATAAACAGAAAAGCGTATCCCAGTCACACAAACCATATTCCTTATCCAGCCAGCAATAAGAGAAAGGGTCAATTCTACTAAAATAAATAAATATATATGAGAATATATGCTTCAAAATTTCTCCTTTTGTGTTTCACAGAAGAAGAAAAAAAATCTGACATGAAAGACATGAAGAGTGAGTAAACTGCAGAATTGTAATCCATCAACAGGTAAGACTGCTGTTACTGCCACCATTTCCTTTTCCAGAGTAATATGCAGACTCAGATCTTTCAGACTGTGGCATCAAATCATTGCTCTGTCTGATTGAACATATGACCACCTAAGCAGGGTTTAGTATTAGACTATCTGTCTGCCCTGCCAACGGCAGACGTGTTTATTATTATTGCAATTCCGTTTGGTGACACTAGAGATGTAGAAATGAATGCCTATGAGTTAAGACAAAGCCAAATTATCTGCCACTGAATAATTCAAAATCCTGAAAGCTTTACCAACTTCATGTCAGAAAGACAAGCAAGGTTTTTGAACGCACTAGAAAGAATGTGCCTTTTGTATATTTAGAGACCATTATAGTCATGGGTTTGTTTGTCAAATCTCATGGAATTAGCATATAAATAGTTTTTAGAGTATTTTTAAAGTCAGATGAGTAATGAATGAATGGATGAAGTAATAAACATAATAATTAACAGAATACATATTTCATCTTTGCTGAGTCATTCAATAACAAAGAATAGTAAACCTTAAGGCTTCATGCATCCTGAAGGAGTTTGGGTCAAGCTCACAGTTTATTTTAGTGCAAGGATCAAAATTCTCTGCTTTGATGAAATGCATAGCCACAGTGTAATTTATTGTATACACTGAATATTAATGAGGCTGTTGTTTTCTTTAATTCTTACATAAAAATACAGTAATTACATAAAAAGTACAGTGTCTAATTATACTACTGAATGTTATGTCAGCTCTTTACTCAAAGGATAACAAATGTTCTAAAAATCTGTTTCAAAACAACAATAAATCCCAGTTATGCCGATATATTGCTCTAACGTTATTATCTATTCACTCACAAAGTTCAGAAAATTTCTGAAAGTGCAACAGAACGGCACTTCAAGCTAAAATGTTGTGTTCCACAGAAGAAATTCAAGAAAACATTTTGTGGCATTTCCTTCCTTATAATGGCCGTCATCAATAGCAACGTATTATAACAGCGCACATCCACATATCACAACGGACGCATCCTCTCGTTTCCTTCCAATACAACCTGTGTCTCTGTTTATGATTGTATTGAAAATGAAATCAGAGGACTTTACTATTAATACTACTATAATTATTACTATAACTTCTTGTGATCATCTTGTTGGGATGATTGTTTTGTACACTGTGCGAAATGGATTTATAAACAGGTGAGATTTAAAACATTCACATCTCAATTCAATATGTCCCCGTAATTATTTATGTGGTAGAGAAAATCTGTGTAATAAGTGTACAACTTTTCTTCGCGGAAGCTTCATGTTAATTTCAAGTGAGTGAGATAAAATATTTAAACTCAGAACTTGGTGTCCGATTATTTCCCAGACGTAGTTTTGGTATTGAGGTCAAAGACAACTTGCCTTGCGTTACCTATACAACAGTGGGTGATGGTCACAAAGACGACTCAGCAGAGTTGAAGTGTTTGCCCCTATAGCAGCAACTTAATTTTGGCATGTTCTGCAGACAGGGTGACCATACTCGATTAAGTTTCCCTCAGGACTTTTGTAAAAGCCAAAATTTGACAACTCAGATTTGGTCCTTTTAGAAGGCTGAAAAATCTTCCTGACCTGTCACTGCCTTCTGCCATTTCTTCTCATTCCAAAAACACTGCACCTGCACCAGAATGATGTTTTCAAAATTGTGATAATCAAAGACGGTTTTAATTAGGGATGCACTGAAATGAAAATTCTTGGCCGAAACCGAAAACCGAAAAAGAGGAAACCATGGCCGAAAACCGAAAACCGAAACACCGAAATAAATTATGCCAATTATTAGTACCATTGCATTTATGGCTATGACTGTGTACTAACTTTACTAAAATCAAGGCATTGCAATTGCATACATTAATATTGAAGTTTCAAAGAATAAATCAATTACAAATTATGCCAATATTTATTTAGCACATTGCAACAATGCACAGTATTAAATAAAATTCAAACTAAAATGTTTAACTTGACCCCACTCATTTGTACATTAAATAATAATTTACAGGCCAAAAGAAAGGTTTTAAAATTAAATGTTCTCATAAAAACAAAGTGCATTTAGGTCAAGTGCATTTTACATTTTTCTCTGTAGGACTTCTACAAGAAAGTGCATTCAGAACAAGTGCAACTGATTAAAGATACAACTATTTTCTCTGTAGGCCTTCAACATAATAGTGTATCAAAACAAAGACTGCCATAGCCCATATGATAACTGTAGAATAGGGGTGTAACGGTACACAAAACTGAGGGTTCGGTACGGGTTCAGTACAGCAGTTTTACAAAAAGTATCTGTCCTTAAATTAATTAAATTATAACTAAAAGTTTTTTGAAGATATTGCTGTAAACTATATAGGGAGCCCTTACTTGCACATTAATACAGGGAGTGCAGAATTATTAGGCAAGTTGTATTTTTGAGGATTAATTTTACAACATTAATAATTAAACAACAACCATGTTGTCAATGAACACAAAAAACTCATTAATATCAAAGCTGAATATTTTTGGAAGTAGTTTTTAGTTTTAGCTATTTTAGGGGGATATCTGTGTGTGCAGGTGACTATTACTGTGCATAATTATTAGGCAACTTAACAAAAAACAAATTTATACCCATTTCAATTATTTATTTTTACCAGTGAAACCAATATAACATCTCAACATTCACAAATATACATTTCTGACATTCAAAAACCAAACAAAAACAAATCAGTGACCAATATAGCCACCTTTCTTTGCAAGGACACTCAAAAGCCTGTCATCCATGGATTCTGTCAGTGTTTTGATCTGTTCACCATCAACATTGCGTGCAGCAGCAACCACAGCCTCCCAGACACTGTTCAGAGAGGTGTACTGTTTTCCCTCCTTGTAAATCGCACATTTGATGATGGACCACAGGTTCTCAATGGGGTTCAGATCAGGTGAACAAGGAGGCCATATCATTAGATTTTCTTCTTTTATACCCTTTCTTGCCAGCCACGCTGTGGAGTACTTGGAAGCGTGTGATGGAGCATTGTCCTGCATGAAAATCATGTTTTTCTTGAAGGATGCAGACTTCTTCCTGTACCACTGCTTGAAGAAGGTGTCTTCCAGAAACTGGCAGTAGGACTGGGAGTTGAGCTTGACTCCATCCTCAACCCGAAAAGGCCCCACAAGCTCATCTTTGATGATACCAGCCCAAACCAGTACTCCACCTCCACCTTGCTGGCGTCTGAGTCGGACTGGAGCTCTCTGCCCTTTACCAATCCAGCCACGGGCCCATCCATCTGGCCCATCAAGACTCACTCTCATTTCATCAGTCCATAAAACCTTAGAAAAATCAGTCTTGAGATATTTCTTGGCCCAGTCTTGACGTTTCAGCTTGTGTGTCTTGTTCAGTGGTGGTCGACTTTCTGCCTTTCTTACCTTGGCCATGTCTCTGAGTATTGCACACCTTGTGCTTTTGGGCACTCCAGTGATGTTGCATCTCTGAAATATGGCCAAACTGGTGGCAAGTGGCATCTTGGCAGCTGCACGCTTGACTTTTCTCAGTTCACGGGCAGTTATTTTGCGCCTTGGTTTTTCCACACGCTTCTTGCGACCCTGTTGACTATTTTGAATGAAACGCTTGATTGTTCGATGATCACGCTTCAGAAGCTTGGCTATTTTAAGACTGCTGCATCCCTCTGCAATATATCTCACTATTTTTGACTTTTCTGAGCCTGTCAAGTCCTTCTTTTGACCCATTTTGCCAAAGGAAAGGAAGTTGCCTAATAATTATGCACACCTGATATAGGGTGTTGATGTCATTAGACCACACCCCTTCTCATTACAGAGATGCACATCACCTAATATGCTTAATTGGTAGTAGGCTTTCCAGCCTATACAGCTTGGAGTAAGACAACATGCATAACGAGGATGATGTGGTCAAAATACTCATTTGCCTAATAATTCTGCACTCCCTGTATTAAAGGTTAACAACAGAGCCCAAACTATTATCCTAAATTCAGTTGCTATTTATTTTTAGGTCTAATAATCAACACTCAAATAACATAGTACGCAAACATGTAAACTTCACATAAGGCAGTTTTTGCAATAACTTCTAAATCTAATTATAAAATAGTTTTTTATCCAATTCGTTGTTGAAATATAATAATTTATACACAGTGTCTGTCATTTTCATGACAGGTTTATTTAAACATAGGCTACATGAAATAATCAAGATATCATTAACAGATTAAGTAGAATATAATGAATATAACGGCTAATATAGGTCATATATTTAGTGAAAGAGTTGATTTCTCTTGTGAATAAAATTCTGTGGACACTGAATGACTGCCTGAGGTAAATGTGATGCTAAAGTTACATGACATTGTTTAGTTTACAGCAGTTATATTGACGTCTTTTCGCCGTTGAAACACTGATTGAGCGATTACACCACATATGATAGCCTACATGACAGTAAGTTGTAATGTATCCTCAACACACCTTAGATGTTCATTCATGTTTATTCTTAAGGAAGAGATGATCGATCGCGCTCACAGATGATCGCGTTCACGCGCGCGCTGCTGCTTGAACTGTGATGTGATCATCAGTGATGCCACATTAAAGAGCGTCAAAATGGCATTTATCGTTTGAATTTCGTGATACATGTTGATCGATGTTGGTGTGAGAACTCGGATTGAAGTGTGTTCCGCGCTTAAAACATGCCCACTGTTAAAGATTGCATTCGGAAACCGTCCGGTTTCTCAGTGAAGTCTGGTCCTCTTCTCATCGAGAACATGAGGTGCTGAACAGCTCTCGCTGTCAGTGCTTGTGCATGGAGCAGACGTGGGTGTTTCTCAGATATACTGAAATACGTACACACCGCAGACATGTTGCTTCAGACAAGCACATGCAGGTCGCCGTGTTGTTTCGGTGATAAAAGTCTTTCGGCCGAAAACCGAAAATATACTTTTGGGCCATTTTCGGACGAAAATTTTCGGTGGCCGAATATACGGTGCATCCCTAGTTTTAATGATAATTACATTTTAAAAGATATTACTAACCGTTAGTACATTTTATCATGGTTTGTCGTGAAACCGGTAACTGTTCCATCCCTAGTGGTCACACTGGTAATCACTGACAGGTTAAAGTTTTGTTTTGTTTCGCAGCATTTAAGAGGGTGTCAGTTCTCTTTGGACAATGTCAAAATTGTTTTAGTGTTGTCCAGCTGCTGAGTCAGAGCTCTGATTCCAGCTCTAAATGCTCTCAGGTGGGCTTTTGGCTTTATTGTCTCTTTCTTTTGGTTCCACATAGGCTGTTTTCAACAGTGACTTCTTTGACTGCTTTTTCCATCTCCTCTCAATGTTTAACAGCTGTCAGAGCATTTTGAAATCTGGTAATTTACCCTGTAACTCCATTCTGCCAGAGTCTTTATGTCTGTCTTGTGCCTTCTCTCGCTAGTTTATATAGCTTTGAGTGGGGGTCAGATTCTGTTACTTGTGGCTTCAGCCTGTTTACCTCCTAGCTCAGGCTTACAAGGGTGTGGGCCAAGGAGAGGATGGTGTTAGTCAGCTCCTTATGGTCGCAGTTCTGCCTCAGGCTGGGTATCAGGCGTCCACGTGTGTCCTTATCTTTCTGTTCTCTTCTCTGCCATTGTAGGTTGTTGGCAGCCTTGGATTGGAGGGTGCCCATCACAACACCTTGCCAGGTCTCCAGGTCTTATATTTGGATGCATTTGCTTTGAGCATCTGAGGCAAATTGGCACACTTGTGGTGAGAGGAAAGGCCAAAAGGCCAATGCAAGCCCGTACAGAGGTAGTAAGCTAACTGTGCAGAGTATGGCTATGTGGCTGGTTGATGTGTACAGTTAGTGAGGCAGGGTGCTAAAGTTTAAAGGGGTGGTAAAACACGATTTCACTTTTATAACTTTAACTAGTGTGTAATGTTGCTGTTTGAGCATAAACAACATCTGCAAAGTTACAACGTTCAAAGTTTAAAGCAAAGGGAGATATTTGCTTTTAAAGAAATCAATTTCTAAGGACTACAGCAAACGGCCGGTAGGGACTACTACACATTCCTCCAGGGTCTCTGACATCACCAGCCCCAATATTTACATAAACCCCTCCCCGAGAATATTAAATAAGGGGGGGGCGAGGCCATTTTGTATTGCTGTGGGGAAGCGTTGTTGTGGTGGTATAGTTAGTAGGCTGGAGTGTTGTTGCCGCAATGCTGACGAAAAGCTGTTATTTTCATCCGGATTGCAGGTCCACTTTGTTCAGCCTTCCTAGGGACGGGGGTGTGTTGCAGTGCGTTTAACATACAACATGTTATATGCATGTGTGTATGAAACAGAGGGGAACAGGTTGCATTTGCAGCAGATATATGCTGCCCATCATAAATCAAAGCACGAGACAGACAGGGGTCGGAGGAGAAGACCGGAAAATGTGACATAATGGACAATATTCGTCTGTATTTGCAATACATGAGCCGCGGTTCAGCTGCGTGAGACAAACACTGCCAGTGTGAATGCACAACGGGCGCGCGCGGCTCCCGCTGCACATTTCACGGAGGAAAGCTTCCACAATCTTCACAAGTTCAATGCAGGATTCGCACAACAGCTTGTCCTGAAAGATGGATTTAAAAACAGAAGCTGTTTACGGGCCATAACTCCTAACAATTTTTTGATTTTTCGTTGATGTGTTTTCCTGTAATAGTTTGTGTTGTTAATTGTACTTTGTAACGTGCACTAGGCGGTTAGCGAATCACAACACACTGGGCCAGCTAACCAATCTGAGCCCATTGCGTATTTTTGAGGGACCGGCTTCATAGAACGGAAACCATCAGACCGTTTTTACAGAGAAGTGTAGAATAAAGGTAAAATATATGAAAAATAATGCAATTTTTAAAAAACGAAGCATGAATGTTACAGTGCACCCCACAAACACAATCAAGCCTTCGAAAGAATGTGTTTTACCACCCCTTTAAGTAAGATTGTTGACAGGCCATAAGCAGGGGTCAGCTAATGGCTGAAAAAATTCTCACAGGTTTGGTAAAAAAAAAAAAGTGTTAAAAATGAATCAAAAATAAAATAAACAAAATTAAATAAGAATAAAATAACTAAATAACAAAAACCAATCAGAAGGGAATAAAGGGGAAAATGGGGTTTTCCCCATTTAGTTTATGCTAAGAGATGACTAAGCAAAGTAATGTTGATATGATCATAAAACCAATGAAGACTTTTTGGTAAACTAGCAGGGGAAAAGCAAATAGTGCCTGATTACTGATTTATGCAAACAGCAATTGCCTGCACTACTGTAATACTATGTTGAAAGCAATGTGAATCAATGCTGAATTGACTTCAGCTGAACAATTACACCATTTTCTTTTAGAGCCGCTGCACAGCCGAAATGCATCATTGAATCATTTTCCTGTTATCACTGTAAAGCTGCTTTGAAACAATCTGTATAAAGCGCTATATAAATAAAGGTGACTTGACTTGACTTAACGTGACTTGAGAGAAGCAGTGAGAGGAGTTATTTACATTCACACTTCACACTCATTACCACTTTATTTAAGTGTTAGTGAAATACTAAGAGTTGAGCTGAAGGGCTTTAACTTATGTACATGTACAGTAGAGCTGCAAAGGAGCTAACTTTGGCTACATGTAGTTGTAGCCTCCTTAGATCGCTTCAATTTAATAATTAGCTGCTTTTGTATATTCCACAAACTGAGGGTGATTGAGCTTTTGCTGTTGCTGCCCCTAAAACGTGCAGTTTTTAAAAAAAGTGCTTTATGAATAATTGTATTTGATTTGGTTTTGATTTTACTTTTCTTTAGGTTTAGGATGAGGTTTTCTCTAGTAAAATCAGGTTAATTTCTTATTGCATTATTTAATCATGCCATATAGCACTATAAAACTTTTATAGAAAGGAGCATTAAAACTGTAGTTCTTTTTTCAGATTTTATCAGAAGCCGGCATACACAAAAACATTCATACAAATAAGTGCTACACTGTAAAAGAAAATTCAGGTCTCCAATTGAAAATGTTCTAGTGACCGATTGTCACATGCCTGTCCTGTCTTGTGGAGCACTTGGTGTTTTGTTGTTTTGGGCAATGAGCTTGTGTCTCTGTCTGATCCCTCCCCCTTGTTATCGGATTAGTGTTTGATTTCTCCCACCTGTTCCCTCCTGATTTCTTCCTCTTTATATAGTTCCCTTGTGTTCACAGTCCTTGTCGGTACGTTGTCTAATGTCTTCCTTCCCCGTGATCTGCTCCCTTTCCTGTGACCTGATGGTATGTTTTATTTTGAAGTTGTTGCTTTAATTATGGTTTTGTTTTCCCCCTTGTGGGTTTTTGTTTTTGATTATGTTTATTTTTTTAAATAAAATCTATCCCTTCCTGCACTTGATTCCTCACCTCAGTTTTCTTCAGTTTTAACGTGACACCGATCACATCTAAATTTTTCAGTTGGTCGAATTAAATTTCTGTGAAATGATGCAATTTAATTAACAGAAATTCAATTTTGCCAACTAAAAAAATTAAGATGTGATCAGTCACCAGAAAATGTTCAATTGGAGACCGGATTTTTTTTATTTGTATAAACCTTTCCTTTATTGGGATCATAAAGGAAATCAGATGTCTGTGAGCATCTGAAACCATGTACCCATGGGCGTCGGTATGTGTGGGACAAGACCCACCCACTTTTTACGACCAATGATATTGGACCCACTCACTTTTATCATCTCGGTTCTAAGCATGGGCAGACGTCTGCCTTGCCCACTCAATTTAGGAACAGATACTGTTTATCTGTTTTTACGATTTGTGCATTGATTAAAAACCCTCTGAGGTGGGCTCTGTGTTGAAAGGTTTGATGAAGGTCTGCAGAATGCTCCAAACAGTGCAGTATTTTTTCCTTTATTAACTGAAAGTAACGGAGCAGCGCGTTCCTCACGTGCTTCAGTCTGTAGCAGAGGCTGACAAATCACACGAGTGAAAATGGACAGAAATATTTGTGTGCTATAAGATGTAAATTAAGTTGAATTGTATTCGTATGTATCTTGTAAATATTAATATATAGCTCTGATATGGTTTCTGATAAAAAATTAGGTACTCTTTCATTTAAGAACGTGCATTTAGGCTATTGCATGGACAGATTCAGAGGAGCTAGAACATAATGTAATTGTTTAAATGCATATGCATATAGGCTAATTCAGTTTAAACCTTGCCCTCTTTGGCTTGCTGTTAAACTGAGGCAAACTGTCTGCTTAAATAGTAGCATTGAAATAAGAATACTTTATATCTTGTGTAGAATTGTAGGGTCATCCACACAGGACGCGTTTTTGCGGTTAAAACGCGAGACGCAGGTCTAGAGACACGCTTTTTAAAGGTTATTTTAACTTTTGACGTGTTTATAAAGCCACGTCATGCACGACACTGCAAAAGTATGGAAACGAGATGCGATCACAACCACTAGGGCGATGTTTACATTACAAATTATAGAAAAGTAGCGCAATGGAATGGAAAAACACATTCTGTGTAGCAATTCATTGCCCCTCTCCACGCAATTAAAGTTGCATTCATTGCAATAGGCTTCCATTCTGTTTTCATTCCAAATTATCACTAAACAGTAGAAAAGTGGAAATGTTAGCATTTTATTCAAAGTAAAATATCATGACCAGTATATAAAATGTCATGTAGGTGTGTTATAAAATGTTATAAATAATTATAGTTAATAATATAAGAAAAATATAAGAAAAATAAGCCTAGAACCGGGCCTGAATTCAGCGCATGTCTGTTTACTTACCCCTAAGCGATAAACACATTATTATTAAACACGTTAGATGCTTTATTTCCACTTTTCTAATATTTTCTTAATTTTTATTGAAAATAAATGCCTTTCCTATCTGTATGTGATGGGAAAAGAGAGAAACTTTATGCCATGTGTTTTACCCCTACACTATTGCCACTCTAAATAACACATTGATTTTCCTAATTTTGTCTGGCCCAACCAGACGTTTAGTAAACAAGGCGATATATTTGTACTTAATATAAATGCCATCTACTCCAGTAAAAATGTTCTGAGAGAGGACCCACCCACATTTTTTTTGCTTCTGACACATAAGGCATGTACCAATAATATTCCCTGTTACAATGAAAAGAGGTTATTAATGTATGTATTTTTTTAATTACCTTTCTTGATCTTACGATGGAAGTTAATGGCATCCACAGATGCCGTCACAATGTTGGTCTTGCAATGACGGGCAGCAACAATCCCTGCGACCTCATCCATGAGCTTCATTGTCACACCTGAGGATTGCAGATATGAGGGTGATTTACAATCAGTTCTCTACAAAAAACAAAACAATTGTCATGACCACAGCTGGACTGCCTGACTAATCTCCACTGGAACTACAGTGTTGCAGTGATATTTAAATGTTTGAAATGCTATAATTTAAAACAAAAGAGAACTAACAGCATAATATTTGCATATAACAAAAAGCAGGGACACAAAAGTTAATGTCAAGAGTCCATATTATTATTATCCTCCATTATTTTGCTGATATGGCATTGCATGGCAGATTTTCAATCTGAACATTTTGAATCTGAACACAACATTTTGTGGTGAAATTCTATGTTATAAAGCACAAACGATGCAGCACAATACTGCTTAGTGAGTGCTGTAATAATAATCATATAAATTGCACAGCACACAGCTGGGACAAAGTTCAGTTCTTTATGAATTATGAATTTCTCTAGGCAGAATAGGTCACCATCAGTCTCAGGAGAATCAGGACACTGAATCACAATACCTTTCTAACTTGGAAAATTGACTATTTCAGTTTCCAAAACCATGTGTGAGAAACATAGATAAGTTGATAAGTTGTTATTCTCTATTATACTACGGGCAGTTGAATGCTTGAATCTGATTGGTTGACGCATGATCTGCAACATTCTTGCAAGGTGTGTAATTATTTTCAGGGAAACGCATGGCTAAAGTAGTTCCAGGCAGGTCTTTACCGCATTACAGTTCCATATGACCTCGCGAAATGATTTCCGTTCTTTCCTTACAGCCTACAACAACAAAAGAACCAAAACCCACAACAACACTGACCAAGCAAATAAAGATAGTTAACAATAGGATAAAAAAGACAAAATTATTTCAGTTTTTTTGCCACAATTTATTTTTTTTATATTCGGAAAGCACATATTTTCTCCCACTCAAAGGCACACACATACAGTACAGACACACACCCGCACAGAAATGTGTTGTCAACGCTGTTCCCTTTCAGTCGGTCACGTTCGACGTACGTCGGAACTGACCGACGAATTGGGATCTGTCTTCAGAGACCAATCTACTTCAAGTGTATTAGAAACGAGCCAATTGTATTGGCATGCGGTCCACGCACCACCCCGTACCGCGGGAATAAATACGGAAGTGGAGTACCGCATATTGCTTTTAACTTTGGAGCCGAACAGTTTGCTGTATCAAGCTGTTTCTGCGAAGAGTGTTTAAACGAGTCTCGAGGAGGATCGCTCTCTTACCTGGGTGCTGGTGTGACGGCGCGAGTCAGCGAGTGGCCGCTGCAACATACACTTGTTCCTGTGTTGGTTGGCTGGGCATTTCTGTTCTTGAGTGCTCACACGCAGGCGTGCAATCGGACTGCTGTGAGCCGCGGTGCTTCAGCACTTCTAAAAGAGCATTTCCTTCTAAAAAGAGCAACACAGTGTTTCTGGATGCGGTTGTTTCCTGTACTCCTTTGACGGCCACGATCTCTCTCGCATATAAACATGTGAGATTGCGTTCCTGGGTGATCCGTGTTCTCTCAGGAGAACATGGTCACGTCGGCGTGTTGTTTGTCTCACCTTTCTCGTAAGGGCTTGAGCTTTCAGCACGTCGTGTGCCGTCTGGCAACCCAGCACGTCACTCGCGCTCTGCTGCGTGGTCGAGACTGTGAAACCTCAAACGGGGTTGAGTCCCTTTGCTTATTCCTCGATCTACTTCCTTTTCTGGTACACCAGAAAAGGGCTACTTTGGCTAATAAGCCTTGGTGACCTGAGGATTACAGTGGGACTTCCCCGCCGGGTACATCCCCCGTGGGCCCCCACTCCTCTATCGCATCACAAGCATGCTGAGACTTTGTTCGTGGGTGGTTCATGTTCCCTTATGAGAACATGACCACGTCGGCGCGTTGTTCACCGTGCCTCTTTCTTAGGGGCTTGAGTGGGGCTTGCCGTCAAGTCGGACGGCCACGCTCATTGTCCCACATGCCTGCTGGTAGCTTACAGATGGGATTGCTGGTCCTTTTTTGAAAAAAGGGGGGACCTAGCGTTTCATTTGGGGCTCTGGCAGAGGACAGATGTCAATTGCTACATCGGAGAGAGGGCTGTTATGCGCTGGAAATGATAATGCTGAGTTTCCCACTATAATAGTGTGTGCTCATGCTGAATCAGATTCAGAGTTGACAGCCATGCTTTCTGGGGTGGCTGCCCGGATGTGCATTGGAAAAACTTAGCAGTGTGGAACTATTTGGTGCCAAAATATGGAACACCAAAAGGGCCATAATCTGTATAAGTTTTTTCCCTCTCTCACTGCCCTCTGTCCTGCATGCACGAGGGTAGTCTCGACCCAGGGATTATGCAGGAACTGCGTGCGGTGATGGACCTCGCTCTCCGTGTGACGGAAGTCACTGCATGCCCCCTGGGTCAGGCGATGTCCACACTAGTGGTCCAGGAAGCTGGGGCTAAACCTGGCAGATATGCGTGACCCCGACAAAGTTCGGTTCCTCAATGCCCCTGTCTGTCAGGCTGGCCTCTTCGGCGACGCCATCGAGAACTTCTAGGTGGCCCAGAAGCAGATGGAGGTGGTAAAAAAAAAAAAAAAAATCCTGTCCGACTACCGGCTGCTGCCTCCACCCAGTCGTCTGCCTCAGTGCCTCCATCTGCTTGTCGCTGAGGGCGTCTCCCTGTCCAGGGTCCCGTGAAGTCCGCTGGCAAGCACAAGGGCAAGCGGCCCTGGAACGGGCAGCCCAGCAAAAGGGGAACTGCTCAGGGAGATGGTGTCCGCACCCCTCTCTCCCCCGGAGGAGGATCGGGGGGAGAATATTTTTCGGTTTCGGTCCTGCCGCTGGCTCTCAAGAGTCCAGTGGTACCCACATTCTCAGAGCAGTTTTCTTCCTCCCTGGGCCCAGAGAGGCTCAAGACGGTGTGAGGCTAGAGGACACCCCCGGGCCTTCTCTCCCACACACTGCCCCACCCTGGAACGATCAGACAACACTCCGGGTCGGGTCTGAACGTTCCACCTCGCTGCCCCACCCCGGCTGTGGTGCCGTTGGTCCCGCTTGCACAGTCTCTGGGGGCCTGGCTAGTGCTCCCCAGGCCGTCTCGCTGGCTCATCCGTACTATCAGACTTGGCTACGCGATTCAGTTCGCGTACCGGCCTCCCAAGTACAGGGGCATCCTCTTCACCACCGTGCGGAGCAGCGATGCCCATGTCTTGCGGTCAGAGATCGATGTCCTACTGGAGAAGGACGCAGTCGAGCCGGTTCCTCCAGCCGATATGAAGTCGGGGTTCTACAGCTCATACTTCATTGTACCCAGGAATGGCAGTGGGTTACGGCCAATCTTGGACCTGCGTGTTCAGAATGCTAATGCAGAAATGCATTTTTGAATGCATCCATCCTCAAGATTGGTTTGCAGCGATCGACCTGAAGGACGCATACTTTCATGTCTCTATTCTCCCTCGACACAGACCGTTCCTACACTTTGCATTCGAGGGGAAGGCATATCAGTACAAAGTCTTGCCCTTCGGGCTGTCCCTGTCGCCCCGCGTCTTCACGAAAGTCACGGAGGCAGCCATTGTTCCACTCCGAGAACGCGGCGTTTGCATCCTCAACTATCTCAACGACTGGCTTATACTCGCCCAGTCTCGAGAGCAGTTGTGCGAACACAGGGACCTGGTGCTCGGTCACCTCAGCCTGTTGGGACTTCGGGTCAACCAAGAGAAGAGCAAACTCTGTCCCACGCAGAGGATCTCTTATCTCGGCATGGAGCTAGATTCGCTCAACCGGACTGCGCGCCTCACAGAGGAACGAGTCCAGTCAGTGTTGAACTGCTTGAATACGTTCAAGGGCAGGACGGCGGTCCCACTGAAATTTTTTCAGAGGCTCCTGGGGCATATGGCATCTGCAGTCGCGGTAACACCGCTCGGATTGCTTCATATGAGACCGCTTCATGACCGAGTCCCCAGATGGGCATGGCAGAGCGGCAAGTGCCAGGTCTCAGTTTCCCTGTACTGTCGCCAAACTTTCAGCCCGTGGTCAGACCCTTTGTTTCTACGGGCGGGAGTGCCCTTAGAACAAGTGTCCAGGCATGCCGTGGTCTTCACGGATGCCTCGTCCACGGGCTGGGGGGCCACGTACAACGGGCATGCAGTTTCGGGTCTGTGAACGGGGCCCCAGCTGCATTGGCATATCAATTTCCTCGAGCTTCAAGCGGTACGTCTTGCCCTGGCCCGGCTCAAGAAGCCGCTTCAGGGCCAACACTTACTGGTCCGTACGGACAGCACTGCGGCCATTGCATACCTCAACCGACAGAGTGATCTACGCTCCCGTTGCATGTTCCGGCTCGCCCGCCATCTGCTCCTGTGGAGTCAGAAGCATCTGAGGCCGCTTCGGGCCATTCACATCCCTGGTGTGCTGAACCAGACAGCCGACGAGCTCTCTCGTCAGTCCACACTTCCGGGAGAGTGGCGACTCCACCCCCGGAGCGTCCAGCTGATATGGGACCTTTTCGGAGCCGCGCAGGTAGACCTGTTCGCCTCTCCAGACTCGACCTATTGCCAGTTGTACTATTCCCTGACCGGGGGCACCCTCGGCACGGATGCACTGGCGCACAGCTGGCCCCGGGACCTACGCAAATATGCGTTTTCCCCCAGTGAGCCTTTTAGCACAGACTCTGTGCAAGATCAGGGAGGAATGAGGAGCAGGTCTTGCTAGTTGCGCCCTATTGGCCCAACCGGACCTGGTTCGCCGAACTCACTCTCCTCTCGACAGCCCCTCCCTGGCCGATTCCCCTGAGGAAGGACCTTCTTTCTCAGGAATTCTCTGCGGAGGTTCTAGGTGGCCTACCACAAGCAGTGGTGGACACCATCACTTCGGCTAGAGCCCTCTCTACGAGGCGCCTCTATGCTTTGAAGTGGAACCTGTTCGTTGACTGGTGTTCTTCTCGCCGCGAAGACCCCCGAAGGTGTTCGATTAACGTTGTGCTTTCTTTCCTGCAGGATGGGTTGGAGCGAAGGCTGTCTCCCTGCTCCCTCAAAGTATACGTCGCAGCGATAGCGGCATATCACGATGCAGTAGCTGGTAAGTCCATCGGTAAGCACGACTTAATCGTCAGGTTCCTTTGAGGTGCGAGGAGACTAAATCCTCCTCGTTCATCCTCGGTACCCTCTTGGGACTTAGCCCTGGTGCTCAGAGCACTTCAGGGTCCTCCAGTCAAGCCTTTGCAGTCTGCAGAGCTAAACATCCTGTCCATGAAGACAGTGCTGCTGATTGCATTGGCCTCAATCAAGAGGGTAGGGGACCTGCATGCACTTTCGGTCAACGAATCGTGCCTAGAATTCAGGCCGGCTGATTCTCACGTCGACCTGAGACCCCGGATACGTGCCCAAGGTTCCTACCACTCCCTTCCGGGACCAGGTAGTGAACCTGCAAGCGCTGCCCTCGGAGGAGGCAGACCCAGCCCTGGCTTTATGTCCTGTCCGCGCTCTTCGCGCTTACATAGACCGAACTCAAAGCTTTAGGACCTCAGAGCAGCTCTTCGTCTGTTACGGAGGCCAGCAGAAGGGAAAGGCTGTCTCCAAGCGGAGGTTAGCCCACTGGATAGTGGATGCTATCGTCTTAGCGTACCAATCGCAAGTCGTGCCTTGCCCGTTCGGGTTGCGAGCGCACTCCACAAGGAGTGTAGCTTCCTCCTGGGTGCTGGCTCAAGGCGCCTCGCTGACAGACATCTGTAGAGCTGCGGGCTGGGCGATACCTAACACGTTCGCTAGATTCTATAGCCTCCGTGTGGAGCCGGTTTCTTCCCGTGTACTCGCCTCCAACATCCGGTAGACGCAAACTACCCGTTCCTGTGTCGGCTTGGTACGCCACTCCCGCCTATGGCCGGATACGTGCGTTATCTTCTCCAGTTGTGTTCCCCGGAAATGGTGAACCCTGTTGAGCTCCTCCGTCACCCCTTCGGTGTCAGACGTTGCGGCCGTCTGACACCAGGCCTGCACCCGTATGCTTGTGGAACGTGGGTTCCATATGTGTTGGTTCCCTCACGGCGACCCCATATGTGTATTCTCCACGGTACCTGCTACCCTACTCGGCTAGCCCCGTGTCTTTGCCTTGACAGAGCCCGCTATCCAGTAGTCACGCTGAGTGGGTCTTGCAGGAACAGCAGTGACTGACCTTCCCTGCCGGGAGCCCTGACTCCCACTCCAACATAGGAGTGGTCCAGCGAGCTCAGGCAGGGCGCTGGAAGGGCCAGCTTCCCTGGCGTGTTGGTAGGGATCCCAATTCGTCGGTCAGTTATGACGTACGTCGAACGTGACTGACTGAAAGGGAACGTCTCGGTTACGAATGTAACCCTCGTTCCCTGAAGGAGGGAACGGAGATGTACGTCCCGTCGCCAGGTGCTGTGCTTCCGCTGAAGGGCCGAATCACTTCTTCAGTTCCTCAGTTGGAAAAGCAATATGCGGTACTCCCGCATCCTGTGGACCGCATGCCAATACAATTGGCTCGTTTCTAATACACTCAAAGTAGATTGGTCTCTGAAGACAGATCCCAATTCGTCGGTCAGTTCCGACGTACGTCTCTGTTCCCTCCTTCAGGGACATACGTAACCGAGACGTTCTCATGATTTTATCAGTAAAATAGTTTAACAACTTAAAAGCTACATGACATTTCTCACTAGCGAGGTAATAACGTTGCAGTTCTTGGAGCAGATCAACTTGCAGTTTCGCTATGAGTTAGAGATGCTGCTGCCAAGCACTGTTGAGAGATGTACAGATTCAGGTAATTCACATACGCTTTCTCTCTCTCTCTCTCTCTCTCTCTCTCTCTCTCTCTCTCTCTCTCTCTCTCTCTCTCTCTCTCTCTCTCTCTCTATCTATCTCCTTATAGTTATAGCATTAGACTGCTATAGCATTAGATAGCATTAGACTGCTATCAGTGAAGTCACAACAGAGGTTTGGGATTAGAGGAGTAAGAAATTAGTCCTACACACAAGAGCGTTTAAAGGACAAAATACATCATCTGAACAATGTTTTGAGGTGTGGTAACCATAGTATAAGTGTAATAATTGACTCTAGGCCATTGAATTATTGAAAAGATAATTAAACAGCCCGTCGTCAATTATTCTTTACATAATCTGAAATTCAGATTAAAAAATCCCATGTCGATTCACCATGGCCCATTTGACATCATTGACACCGTTGATACCAAACGCCACTGGTTCTTACAAATGTTATAGATGAATGTTTTATATGCTCTGAATGTGCAGTGAGGGGGGGTCAGATTTGAGAGCTGCAGTAGCAAAGGAAGATTATCAGTGACCAGTGTTGGGAATAACGGCGTTATAGATAAACGGCGTTACTAACGGAATTCTTTTTTTCAGTAACGAGTAATCAAACGAATTACTGTTTCTCCTGTTACAACGCCGTTAGCGTTACTGAGAAAAACAAATTTGGCGTTACTATAATTGAGTTCACTGAAGCGGTTTTCATCCGAACAGGCTCTCTGTCAGTCGGACCTGCAACGTGTGTGTGTGTGTGTGTGCATGTGCGCCGCCAGCCATACGTGTTGGGGGGTGGGTTGGGTGTACACATAACTGATGATGATTGGTGGGTGGGAGACAAGGTTGAGGTTTATAGGTTGAGTTCACACACACACACCTATGACGCACACGCATATGCAAAGTCAGTGATGGCAAGTCCAACGACTTCAAAGGTGGCTTTCGCAACTGGAAGTATAAGCGCTACTTTTCCCTCGTTGAGGTGAAAGGTAAGAATGTTTATGTAACGTGCAGCTTATGTCCAGGAAGAAAGAGTCTCTCCACGTCGGTGAAAGTAATTCTAATCTAATGAAGCTTCACATCATCACAGCCACAACATTAGTGGCTAAAAGCCCAGGTGATAACTCCACTACCAGAGGAGTAGTAAAGTACTGATAATATTTACACAATATTTACACTATAGTAGGCCTACTGATAATATTTACAATAATATATTGAATTTGATAGGTGTCTCTCACATTGTCCCACAGCAACATTACAATAGTGTACATTAATGTACACATGTACATGTTTTATAATAATAATTTATTCTATTTAGTGTCCAATTCATTAATTTAACATATTTAATATTGGGGGCATCCAAGTTATTTGACATATTTGAACATTTGAAGAAAAAAAAGTAACACAGTAGTTACTTTCCCTGGTAATTAGTTACTTTTATAATAATGTAACACAGTTACTAACTCAGTTACTATTTGTAAGAAGTAACTAGTAACTATAACTAATTACTTTTTTAAAGTAACATGCCCAACACTGTCAGTGACTGATGAAATTCAAGTCTTGTCCACACAGAAAACTATCATATGGCTTCACAAGACTCAAGGTGTAGCACACACGTTGTATGGGCTATTTGAGAGCTTTTGAGAGCATGGTCATGGTCACTGAGAACTGTCACCTGAAGGAAAACAGCTGTGAGAAGAATCTACAGAATTTCTAGCTGAATTTCTAGCCATATTCCACAAGAAAAAAAAACATACCATATAAGGAATGACATGAGGGTGAGTGATTAGTGCCAGAATGTTAATTTAACTTTGTGAATTCATTCCGACTGATGAATCTGAACTTAGTGTTTACATGAATGCTAAATAAAGTGATCGTGTTGATGTGCGCATTTATATGTCACAAGCTTAAAATTGGAATAGATTTTTGACATGTGCACACTGCATGAATAAACAGAGTTATTGGACAGACAATGTGTAATAACAAAACCTGAACTAGTAAGGTAATAACTTGTAAGGAGTAAGGTAATAATCCAACATTCAGATAAGCAAAAAAAAAAACACACACAGCACATACAAATATTGGGTTGAGCACTCCATTTTATATGAGACTGAACTATTTTACATACGTTTCAGTGCTGAATGAAATACCAACATTCACAAACAACATTTCTCCTACTACAGTAAATGGAATTTACAACACACATGTTGCAAAGGAAATATAATTGCCTTCTCTACAAAAATGCTTGTGCTGTCTTAAAACGTGTCTAAAACTTTAAATGTATCAATTAAAATGCCATTTTCCAAAATCATTTTTGTGTCAGGAGTGTGTCAATGATGCCTAAATACTGCTTAGGTAGGCAGCTTCCTAGTTTTTTTTGTAACAGAGCTAATATGCATTTTATTAACTGCTGAGGAGTATGAACAATCAGTCATTGGAGTCACTAGGTGTGAAGACTGCTTAGTACGACCACTAACTCAGGAATTATATATAAAAGATGCTGCTGCGGCCCAGTTTTGAGAAATCTGACCTGAGGTAATTCAACTGAACAGAGATGCAGAATGCATGTAATACAAGGTCTTTAACAGCCATTTCCATTGTTGCAGGGCCTGGTATAAAGGGGTCACCATCATGAAAAACATTATTTCCCTTGCCCTTTTGAAATAAGGAGATCAGTGTACTATGTAGACATGAGGATGTGACATCACAACTGCAACCAATAGATGACTCAGATAACAAGGAGTTTTCATCCAAACCATTAATTTGTTGTGAGATTGACATTTCATTGTTTAAAGTACAGTATGTTGGATCAGCCCTGAAATTTTGATGAAAGCCAACAGCACACATGGGTGGTGACAGTGATATTGACCTAACATTGATTTGTTGTTGATGACCACAAGATCATGAAAGTATATCTTTGCAGAATGCTAGTGGGTGTTACTCGTTCAGTGGGGCGTTGATGGGCATTTTCAACCGTTTTACCCGATTTGTTTAATCCACTGGGGGCTTGGTTTGGGGGTGGGTCTTCGGGTAAAGTGGTTGAAAAACATAAATTGTAGTAACAGGTGTATCCTATATTACCTACTGTAATTAGATACAATAATTAAAAGAAGTTATTAAAATGTTTGAATAAACCAAACATTTTCCTACATATTTAAAAATTGCATCTTGCTTTAGTAATTCTCAATAGGAATTTCCTGATTAAAGTTCCAAATAGGTTTCTTGAAAAGTAAGTGACATGAACATGAACAAGAATGTTACACTTTATACATAGTGCATGTATTGCATCCATTACTTGCATTCTTTCCTTAGTAGGAGTGAAGGCAGTTTATTAGGGGTTCAAGCATGAAATGCTGAAACCCTATTGTAATTGCAAGGATTCGTAAAACGCATCGTGCAGGACAAACCGTAAGGCCTAGAGACTTGAAACCTGGCCAGATGGTAGGCCTCAATTTGGGGACAACCTATCAGAGTATGACCCTGATTGGCCCATAGGTGGCGCTACAGCAACCAAAAGTTCAAAATTGCTCATAACTCTTAGACTGTTTGTCCCCGATTTTGATTTAGGCAGGGAATATTTTCTGCTATGTCGAATTTTGTCCAAAACCTACTTTTGCGAACTAGTCCCTGGTTTTTCGCCCGATCGGAACCAAACCAGTCTAGGACAATTCTCTGGACTCTCTAGATCAATAATTATCGACAATAAGTTGAACTTTTGCATTTGGGTGGCAGTAACAGGGTCATTTAGAAAAGGGGTGTGGCAAAATACACTAAAAAGCCTATAAATCCCAAATGAAAACTCAGAACTCCACCAAAATTGATGAGCATATGTGTCAGAACATGGTGAGGAAGCATGCAGAGTTTCATGGAGATCGGACTATAGGTGGCGCTATAACTGGCAAAAAGCCTTCATTCTTATTAGGGGTTCAAGCATGAAATGCTGAAACCCTATTGTAATTGTAAGGTTTCGTAAAACGCATCGTGCAGGCCAAACCGTAAGGCCTAGAGACATGAAACCTGGCCAGATGGTAGGCCTCAGTTTGGGGACAACCTATCAGAGTATGACCCCGAATGGCCCATAGGTGGCGCTACAGCAACCAAAAGTTCAGAATTGCTCATAACTCTTAGACTGTTTGTCCCAGGATCAAGTGTCTTATATCGTTGGAATCCTTGGTTCAAGGCGGACAAAATGGCTATCTCCGATTTGCTCGCCCTTCAAGCGCAAATTTCGAGTAAATTGCATTTTTTTGAAAAACCTATTTGTGCTAGCTTCTCCTAGGTTTTTAGCCCGATCGGAACCAAACCACTGCAAAAATATTTTCTGGAGTCTGACAATTAATAATCATGCAAAAAATTTTACATTTCAATTAACGGTCGATAAGGGGAACCAAAATCTTTGTTGGCACCACGGCCACATTTACTAAAACGGTTATAAATTGTGAACGGAAAGAGATTTTTTTGCTAAAGCTGGGATACATCTTCCTGAGCTCAATCTGAGATCACTTGAAAAAAATTGCAACAATTGGCCACTAGGTGGCACTATAAAACGGTTATAACTTGTGAATGGAAAGAGATATTTTCGCAAAACTTGGGACACATGTTCATGAGCTCATTCTGAGGTCACGTGAAAAACAAATCATGACAATTGGCCACTTGGTGGCACTATAAAATGGTTATAACTTGTGAACGGAAAGAGATATTTTCGCTAAACTTGGGACACATGTTCATAAGCTCAATCTGAGTTGACATGAAAAAAATCGTGACAATTGGCCTCTTGGTGGTGCTATAACAGTGAAAAAAATCATGAAAATAGCTATAAGCGCACCCAACCGTTAGTCTACTGAAAATTGGCATGCAGTGTCTTTGTCCAGGGTGCCATGATAGTCTATGAGAACATTGGTGTATCTCAAAAAACTCAGTACACGTCACTGGCACAATGCCTTGAAGGAGCCTTAGAAGTTTCAAGCCCGTGTTTTTTTCACAGGGGTGACCTCCTAAGAATCCTTGCCGAGTCCAACAATACCAAACATGCCAGGTTTCGCCTTATAGTTTTTGTAAGTGTCATTTAGAGCTTTAAAAAATTGTGGTTATCTTCAAAGCCGTTAGTCTGATCGAGACAACAAAGTGCTGAAACCCTATTGTAATTGTAAGGATTTGTTTCAAATAACAGTCGATAAGGGGAACCAACATATTTGATGGCACTAGGGCCACTTTTACTAAAACGGTTATAAATTGTGAACGGAAAGATATTTTTTTGCTAAAGTTGGGATACATCTTCCTGAGCTCAATCTGAGATCACTTGAAAAAAATTGCAACAATTAGCCTTTCACCTAGCCCCGCCCCCCTTAGTTACTGTTGCTACGTCCGACAAACAAATGGTCAAACACGACCAGCGCGACAGATTGCCATGACGGGAAGAGGTATACCCGTGCGTGTCAGTGACCTTTTTTGGAGCAATACCTCCGCGATATCTTCCAGATTGAGGCAAAAGGGGTTACAGCAGTGGTCTCCAACATGGTGCCCGCGGGCACCTGGTAGCCCGCGTGGAGTCTCTGAGTCGCCCGCGCAGCACGTTCTATAAATAGCCTGAATTGTAATCTTTCTTCTTTTTTTTTATGATAATGGCATAAAATGAGAAAATAACTATTGGTGACATTTCATATACCATTAAAACATAATAAAATAATAAAATAATTTAAAATATTTTGCATCTGCACGTTGAGTCAACATACGTTGCCATAGGCAATTACGTTGTGCAAAAAAAAAAAAAAAAAAACGTCACTTCTGTGAGTTGAGTTGGTCGCGGGCAGACGGTACATACTCTACATGAGATAAATTGAACTATAAAAAAGAAAAAGAAAAAATTAATTATGGCTGAAGATGCAAGTCATGCAAAAAAGAAGACATTATTTCAACGAGGAGTGGCAGTGACAGGGCTGTAGCAACGTTGTTGCGCGACATTCAGCAACTGAGACGACGTTTTGACAATATTTTTATATGGTGTCTTTTGTTAGATAATTATATACTTTTTATCGTTTATTATTTATCTAAATTATTATCTATATTATTATTTAATGGGGCTATCAACACCTGCAAGTGTAGCCTACACTTTGAAGAGTAAAAATGACAGAAGCTTTCATTAATTTCAACTTTATTAAAACTGCATATAATCAAATTGCACTTCCAAGTCATAAATTGAACAGTGTGAGCGATGCTACATTAATTACAGTAGAAATTAAAGTTGTAGGTTGTGTTTGATAGCTGGTAGGCTAAACGCAATACTCACGTATCCTTGCTCGATGATGAATGAGAACACAACGAACCCAACAGGTGGTTGGAATTTAATGCTGATTTTCCCGCTTCAGGGTAGTGAGGAGTACATTATGTAGTCCAGTGGTTGTCACCGTTGGCACAACCTTAAGCAATGGCCCTGAACGGTGGTTTAATGTCAACATTGTGACAACGCTGTAACAACCTTCACCACACAACATAGTTATAGCAACTTTTTGGCCATGTTGTTAAAACGTTGTTAGAAGGTTGGCTACGTTGTGCCAACGTTCTGTGTTTGCTGGGGTGTCACTATTGTATCGTATTGAATTTTGTGAACCGTTACACCCCTAATACCCGACCCTGAATATAAGATAAGAATCTCTCTCTCTCTCTCTCTCTCTCTCTCTCTCTCTCTCTCTCTCTCTCTCTCTCTCTCTCTCTCTCTCTCTCTCTCTCTCTCTCTCTCTCTCTCTCGCTCGCCCTGCGTCTCGTGCGCGCACCTCTCTTGTTCTCTCTGCGTCTCGCACGGCAGAGGAGCAGCGTTTTAATTTAGTTAAACACAGATATTATGTTGCTTTTCTAATTTTACATGCAAGTATAGCTAAAACCATTCAGTCACTATTTCATATTATGCCGTTGTTCTTTCTCCCTTTCCCCCCGTGATTTTGTCTATATCGCAAATATAAGACGACCCCCCATTTTTCAGCCTATTTTTAGGACAAAAAAACTCCTCTTATATTCGGGTATATACGGTAATTATAAATTCAATTGTCATAATATTTAACAATATTAATGTTTGTTGTTGTATTTTTCAAAACTTAAAACTTTGTGTGTGTGTGTGTGTGTGTGTGTGTGTGTGTGTGTGTGTGTGTGTGTGAGCGTCTGTCAAACAAGTAGCCCTCAAGACTTTTTTATCCCTTCAGGGAGCCCTCACTCACAAAAAGGTTGGAGACCCCTGGGTTACAGTATGCAGTGGAGGGATATATTCAAAATATTAAAATAAGCAATGAAGGAGACACAACTACTAGGCTAATGCTTACCGGTCTCAATCGAAATCTGAGAAACCCCATGACAATCGCAAAAAAACTCTAATGCCCACGCAATCGACATAAACACACTTGCAGACGGCATCTTGGAAGTTTGTGATCAACCAACGTCCGTAGGCATCGTAGACCTCTTCTTCTGTCTTGATTTTCTCAGATTTGTTGCAGACAATCGCAGTTATCTGAGCTGTTAGCTATATTTTGCTCATTTTTATTAGCAAATTTGATTTTAAGTTTTTTGTTCCAGTTCAGCCCTGCTAACGTTATGTGCTTTGTTCTTGGGGAAGGGAAAAACTAACGTTAGGGTTGCCAAATGTCCCGTATTTTGGGCATAATTTATTTGTCATAATTAATCATGCATAATTTATATCTCCCTTGTCCTGTTTTTTTTACTGCAAAGCTGATCACTGACTGATACAGCAGCAGGGCTGATCACGACACCTGTTATCATCCTATCAATAATAATAATATATTATGATATAATATATCATTATTTCGGGACAAATCATTGTTTGATTTACCGCTCCGAGCGGGACATTCAATGTCAGCATTTTGATTTCGGCAAATCAGTTTAGGCGAATGCAAACAACGTGATTATTGATTCCAACATCCACCCATGCAAGAAAACGTGCAACCTACCTGAGGGAATAATACGCTGATTTACTGCTCAATAAATATTTCTGATTTTTATCGATGTAGAAAACTGTGATGAATAGAAAGTTTCAGAGTTTTCTGAAATAGAAAGCTTTTCTAACGTTATAAATGTCTATACTGTCACTTTTGATCAATTGAATGCGTCCTTGCCTATTACTTTTCTTAATTTCTTAAAAAATCTTACTGACCCCAAATTACTTTTAACGGTTCTTTGTGGCAAGCTTTATGCCTGGGGTTGTGCGCTTGAGTGCGGCTATATTACGTAAACGCTCATTATCCTGTAGGCTATATAGCCTATTTAAGTAATTCAATTAATATAAAGGGGCAATTTTTCCACTAATGGCTTAAATGAATAACTATAGTCGACTAGAAAATGATGAAAATAGAAAAACTTGGGACACATGTTCATAAGCTCAATCTGAGTTGACATGAAAAAAACTCTGTGACTCTTTAATGTGTCTGACAAATCGCTGTAGACTCGAGGCTCAGTTAAAGCTGCTCGTGAACCAATCATCTCTTCCTTCTAGTTATTTATAGCATTAAAATAAACATGAATGAACATAAAAGGAATGTTGGTTTAAAGTGATAAGACGTCAGCACACTTTGTTTTTCAAATTTAAATCCTCCAATGTTAATCTACTAACTCTCCTGACTGCTTTGTTGGACAAAATGGCGGATTATGATTAGTCAGATCGCCTGTCAATTAATCTCCCTGCGAAGGGTCAATTGAGAATGCCCGTGCGCACAATCCCTAATCAAAGTTCTGACAACTTTGCAGTTGCACATAGGAAAGCCCAGAAAATCCCGCTATAATGTAAGAGAGCATCTTTTTTATGTATTTGGACCTAGGCCTAACAATGTGTTATGGCGCGCTGTCACCAGTGTTTTTTTTTTTTTTTTGGTGAGTGTAGGCTCCTCCTGATTTTGTTAGTCATCTCATCTCTTATATGCTGTGTATGATCATATCCTGCCCTATTCATGGTAGCCTACTCGCGGACATTGCGTCATCAATATCATCAATTGCGTCATCAAAGGGCCCGCCTTGATAATCCTACTTAAGGGTCCGGTGTTGGCTCGTCACGCCACTGAATATAATTGTCTAAACTCCTTATCAAAATTACACATTTACAACAAAATTGACATATATACACACTTTGAGTACTACTCATAAAAGTGGTGGAGATCTGGCAAGACTATAAGAAGACTCAGACAAAAAGGTGCTATAACTGTAAAAACGCTTTAAAACCATATATTTCCCATGGTAAACTGCCTGTATTGGCTGTAAATTGACTTTTTCATCTATGATGGCAGTTGTTAAATGCTTTCTAAATAAAACGTAATGTCTTTTGATGCTTGTGTGCTTAAAGGCCTTAACTGCTTGAACCCCGATAAATGCTGCTTGCAGCTTTAATTTTTGTTGTGTTTGTTTGTGTATTGGCCATTACATTTATTACGTGTGAGTGTTGCAATAGCAAGTCATGGCTATGCTGTCGTGCAGCAAGTCGTGACCAGCTGCGTTGTGCAATGAGTTACAAATAGGCTTGTGGATACCAGACAGCCAACATACAGCCGGACTGAGCTTTTGGAGGAGTTGTGTCAGGTTACCATCGACAAATTTGATTAGGGATATACCTAAGGAGCAACTATGGCAACATAGACCTGCCCCTTGTAATGTTAGGAAGCAGGGCAATAGAAGTGGTGTCAGGCAGCATATCTGAAGAGCCACCAAACTACCCCTTCCGCCAGTGTTTCTCTGCACTCCTTGCAGAACAAGCAGGATGAGCTGTGCATACAAGCTGGAGTTAGCAATGAATATTGTGAGTCTGGATTGATGGTTTTTACAGAAACGTGGCTGTGCGACGACGTACCACAAGTGTATCGATAGTATATCATAGTAACACAGCACTTTTTTCATTATTTTTCTGACATCATTCTAACTTACCATAGAATGAGCTTTGTAATGACCCATAGATTATTCTAAGGGTTATTTGATCAATAAATATACTAATTAACAAACAAATTATTTATGCCAACTAATAATATGGTTGTAAAATATATTTTCATCAAAACATCATAACTACACTGATCAGGCATAACATTATGACAACTTACAATATTGTGCAATACAAATTGTGATGGCTAGACGACTGGGTCAGAGCATCTCCAAAACTGCAGCTCTTGTGGGATGTTCCTGGTCTGCAGTGGTCAGTATCTATCAAAAGTGGTCCAAGGAAGGAACAGTGGTGAACTGGCAATAGGGTCATGGCCAAGGCTCACTGATGCACGTGAGGATCGAAGGCTAGCCTGTGTGGTCCAATCAAACAGATGAGCTACTGTAACTCAAATTGCTCAAGGAGTTAATGCTGGTTCTGATAGAAAGGTGTCAGAATACACAGTGCATCGCAGTTTGTTGAGTATGGGCTGCACATGGGAAGAAAGCAAGCCAGCAGAGGCAGTGTGATGTTTTGGGCAATGTTCTGCTGGGAAACCTTGGGTCCTGCCATCCATGTGGATGTTACTTTGACATGTACCACGTTTCATGAAAACGGTATTCCCTGGTGGCTGTGGCTTCTTTCAGCAGGATAATGCACCCTGCCACAAAGCAAAAATGGTTCAGGAATGTTTTGAGGAGCACGAGTTTGAGGTGTTGACTTGGAATCCAAATTCCCCAGATCCAATCGAGCATCTGTGCGATGTGCTGAACAAACAAGTCCGATCCATGGAGGCCCCACCTCGCAACTTACAGGACTTGGAGGATCTGCTAAAGGATCTGCTGCTAACATCTTGGTGCCATATACCACAGCACACCTTCAGGGGTCTAGTGAAGTCCATGCCTCAACGGGTCAGGGCTGTTTTGCAGCAAATGGGCAACCAACACAATATTAGGAAGGTGGTCATTTTGTTATGCCTGATCGGTGTATATACAGTAGAAAGCTGTGAGAGAGTTAAGTATTGGAAATGCAGTGTTGAGTAAGAAAAACCCACAAAAATGATTAGTTTAATAAGAGGGTCAAATTTGTCCTTTTTATTTATATAGCACTTTATACAACACAGATTTAGCTTTACAGTGATAACAAGAAAATGATTGAATGATGCAAGCAGTTAATTTTGGCTGTACAGCAGCTTTAAGAGAAAATAGTGTCATTGTTCAGCTGAAGTCAGTTCAGTGTTGATTCAAGAACGTTGTAAAGATCATCAAATATTAAATTAGTTCATTTCATCTATAAAGCAGTTTTGCAGAAAAACAGTGATGTTGTCAACAGCAGCTCAGTTCAGTTTTCATCCAATAGTGTCAGCACAGCCAAATCAATAATATTGTTGATTATTAAGAGGGTCAGCAGATAGCACAGATATAGAACAGAATGACACTCCTATATTTCTATACCAAGATTACTTGTAATTCACAGAGCGATGCATGTTTTGTAAAGTCCCTTGACAATATACAGGCAGAGACTTGACTACTTGATATCACTGTATAATGATCTGGTTTTAGCAATGGACCCGGAGGACTCTCATCTCTGAGTGAGATTCCCTCAATTTACACATGGAACTGAAAGCACACTCCACCCCCCAAAACTCTCTCTCGACAATTTGTGGCAAAGCTACTTTACAACTCTCAGCAAGGGAGAAAGCACCATCTCTGGATATGCAGTGGTGTAAAAATATGAGAGAAGCATGAAATGGTTGCTGTGTCATAAAAAGAGCCATGTCTACCCTGAGTTGCAAACCATAGCCAACAAGCATTGGCTTTCTAGTGAACCTGGTTGACCAACAAAGTAATTAAAAAGACCACAGGGGGTACCAGCCTACCAGCACCCTTATTCTGGGACATCAGCATCCATTCCACAATATATTCAGGTTGGTACAGTCATCTTAGGCTCTGTTCCCTTTCAGTCGGTCACGTTCGACGTATGTCGGACATCACAGACGAATTGGGATCACTTCAGAGAGCCCCTATCAGCTTCGAGATATAGAGAACAGGCCAATGGGCCATTGGCGTGCAAGATTTTCATCTCGTGCTCCGCCCCGCGCCACAGGTATACACCGGAAGCGAGAGCAGCGCACTATTGTCATTCACTTCGGAGCCAAATAGGCGTTTGTATGGAGAGCAAGACAACAAATATATATGCAAATATATATTTACCTTCTTCAGCAAGAGAGACTCACAAGGACGCTTGTGTGTTGGCGTGACGGCATGTTACAGCGCGACCGCGTGCTCATCACTGCAAGCAGCAAAAACTGCTGTTCTCACAGCACAGAATAATGGAAAAATGGATTTGATTATAATATTTTTTATCTGACTCCATTTATCATATTGTCGAATTTAGGATAGAATGCCAATTGGTTGTTTGGTAATTTATATTTAATAGTTAGTAACACATTTAATCATTCCGTTTAACCCTTCGTTGCCATAATCTACTTGAGAATTATAGATTAAGTCAGAATAGATCGAAAATGTAACAATTTATTAACAATCAGGTAACTGTCTAATGCCAATTACATAATAGACAGAAATCTCTTTTAAATGGAAACACAAATTCTACTAATGGTTACACTTAAAATAGTTTCTGAAGATGACACACAACTAAAAGCATGTCTTTGTGGACTGTCACCTCTGGACACTTTATGAACGTGGCCAAATGTGCCAAGGGGGGACTGAAGGAATTGAAAATTCAAAGATATTTGATATTTGAAATCCAACAAAGATTTTAGCTTTAATGTTGTCAACCCACATTCCTTATCAGAAGGGCGATCTGGAAGACAATAGTAACTGTTGCTTTCTTTTATTCTCTGGCTCTTGAGGTCTTTGGGGTCTTTGGGGCTTCTCTTCCTTGCTCTCTCCCCCCCCTTTTTCCAGCGGAAACACGAACGCGCAACGGCCTTCAACCGCAGCTCGTTACCGTTCATTGGAGCGAGATTTCAGCGATCTTACAAGCTCCCTCTACGAGGCGCCTCTATGAGTTGAAGTGGAACCTGTTCGTCGATTGGTGCTCTTCTCACCGAGAAGACCCCCGAAGATGCTTGATCGGTTCAGTGCTTTCCTTCCTACAAGATGGGTTGGAGCGAAGGCTGTCTCCCTCCACCCTCAAAGTTTATGTTGCCGCAATCGCTGCAAACCATGACATGGTAGATGGTAAGTTTGTTGGGGAGCACGATCTGATTGTCAGGTTCCTGAGGGAGGTGAGGAGACTAAATCCGCCTCGCCCTCCCTCTATACCCTCTTGGGACTTAACCCTGGTGCTAACCGCACTACAGAGAGCGCCCTTTGAGCCTTTGCAGTCAGCAAAGTTAAAAGTTCTTTCTCTGAAGACAGTACTCCTGACTGCATTGACCTCTATCAAGAGGGTAGGGGACCTGCAGGCATTTTCAGTCGATGAATCGTACCTGGAGTTCGGGCCTGGTAACTCTCATGTAATCCTGAGACCCCGGCCTGGATATGTGCCCAAGGTTCCCACCACTCCCTTCCGGGACCAGGTGGTGAGCCTGCAAGCGCTGCCTTCGGTGGAGGCAGACCCAGCCCTAGCTTTTCTCTGTCCCGTCAGCGTCCTGCAGACATATGTGGACAGAATGCAAAGCTTCAGAACCTCAGAGCAGCTCTTCGTCTGTTACGGAGGCCAGCAGAAGGGAAAGGCTGTCTCCAAGCAGAGGATGACAGATATTTGTAGGGCTGTGGGCTGGGTGACACTTAACACGTTCGCTAGATTCTATAGCCTCCGTGTAGAGCCGGTATCTTCCTGTGTGCTCACTTCCCATAGTCAGTAACACCGAAGTGACAATTCTAGTGTCGACTTGCTGCGAACCCTGTCGAGTCCTCCGCAACCCGCGGCAGTCGGACGTGGCGCAGCATCCGACGCCAGGTCTAACACTTGTATGCATTGATGGAACTTGTGTTAGACTGGGTTCCATATGTTGTGACCCCCACGGCGGTCCCATATGTGTATTATTCCACGGTACAGCTCCCTACGGCGAGCCTGTGTCTTTCCCTCAGCAGAGTTTCCTCTGTCGTCTCAGTACGGTGTTGTTCTCCGCCTACACAGGCCGGGGCCACCCCTGGGACTTCTGCCCAAGGTCACTGCCCAAGGTCAGTCCATACGTGTATTCTCCACATGTTAACTCCCTCTGGGCATGATGTGGCTTCCGTAGCGGCCCTCCGGGCACGCTTTCCCAGCGTTATCCAATAGTCGGCTGAGTGAGGACTCTCCCTGAGTCAGTTTTCCCACCCGGAACAGAGCGCCTGTGCGCTGGAAGTGGTAGTAACTATGGCGTTTTCCAAAGGGATCCCAATTCGTCAGGGACATTCGACGTATGTCGAATGTGACCGACTGAAAGGGAACATCTCGGTTACGTATGGTAACCCTCATTCCCTGAAGGAGGGAACAGAGACGTACGTCCCGTCGCCACAGTTGCTGGACCATCACTGCATGGCCGAGTCACTAGTTCGGCTCCTCAGTGAAAAACAATAGTGCGCTGCTCTCGCTTCCGGTTTATACCCACGGGGCGGAGTGCAAGATGCAAATCTCGCACGCCAATGGCCCATTGGCCTGTTCTCTATATCTCAAAGCTGATAGGGGCTCTCTGAAGTGATCCCAATTCGTCGGTAACATCCGACGTACGTCTCCTTTCTCTCCTTTAGGGAACGAGGGGTACGTAACTGAGACGTTTCCACTTGTATTACGATTCTTCCACCTGTATTAAGGCTCTGTTTCCACCTGTATTAAGATACCTGTATTAAGAACACTTTTTCTGTGTTTTGATCACAAGTGGTTAGCCAAGAGGCATTGCTGTTTACATATGTTACCGTGTTTCAAAAACATCTCCTGTGTTTTCAAATGCATCTTCAGCTGGTGCTTTGGATTTAGCTGAGAACCTTGCTTCTTATGTTACACCATAATACACCACTTCCACAGGAGGCTAAGGTCCAATCCCATTTCTACCTCTTAGCCCTTCCCTTCCCTTTGCGCGTTCATGTGAAGGGGTAGGGGTGTCTCGATTCTCTTTTGGCTGGAGTGGTAGGGGGAAGGGGAAGGGCCAGGTAGCCCTTCAAATTAAGATTTTTCAGGACCACACTTCGACCGAAGGGGTATGAGGAGTTTCCCTCCACCGAATACCATGCTGCTAGAATGTGTGTGTGTTGCCACTCGCGATCAATCACTTGTGTGTTGCCTGGCTGCCAGTTTCTCCGTAGTTTGCTAAATGCACTATTTGAGTGATGTGAACACATATTAATAATAGTTAAAAAATATATCTGGTCATCCTTCATAACGCAGTCGATATTTACATCTCGTATTGTCTGTAAACTCTTGCGTTACCAAGACAATGACTGACTTGACGTATAATGAATGAACATTATCGTATCACCACAGTTCAATCAATCAATCAACATTTATTTATACAGTCCTTTACAACACCCAAGGTGAACCAAAGTGCTTTCCAATAAAAATAATAAAAACAAATAATAAAACACAAAATTATAAACCAACAACAGGAGAATACACAAAATGCCACAACAACTGTTAAAAATTAAAAGCCAGTCTAAATAAATGAGTTTTAATGTTCAACGAAACCATATCCGTACTGGCCGGCTCGAATCAGCACGCAATGGAGCGGTTAAAAAACAAAGAGAACAGTTTGGCCTGATGGAAAAGCGGCTTCACTAGTCTTGTATGATCATTCTGTATCATCTTAGGAAACTCTGGCTCACACGTTTTTGAACTGAAAATGAACGCCGTTTTATTAAGTCCAAATACAGTGCAAAACTCTGTTGGGAGTGAGTAATTTGCTAAATGTGCTCACGCATGATATAGCCTACGCACTTCATTGCTGTTCATACTGGTTAAATGTCACAGGACACTAATAAAAGAAACGGGGTATGATGACATATTATGACGCGTGATGCCATATAATGGTATAATAGTGGTGTACCATTTCTTAGGGGAATATTTTCACCCCTACGCCTTGCCACACTGTTTCAAGGGGCAAGGGGCATGGGTAGGTGTAGGGGTAGGGGAAGGCGAAGTGGTATAAAATAGAATTGGGATTGGGCCCAAGTGTCGCAAGTGAACACTGGAGAATCAAAAGGATAAGTAGGGCAAAGAACAAACTCATGTAATAACTGTTTGTTCATGAATTTATGGCTTTTCTCTATTCTGTTGTTTTCATGGTCTAGTACGTTCGAAAAAACACCTAACCCAAATAAAACCAAAATAACCCAAGAATTACCATATATACTAGCATTTCAGGATAATAACTCAATATTATGAACAGTGAGTGCATTACACTTATTTAAATTCATGAAAGCTCCCTCTATCTGTCTCCATCTGCCTTTGGTAAGGTGAAATGAAAGTCAAGCTGACTCACTCTCATGATGGGCAGAGAGTGTTCGCCATTGCAGTTGAATTATGAAAGCGACATTTGAAACCTGCTTTTCTTTTCTCCAGGAGTTATTTATAAGCCTTCTATCGGCTGATTTGCATAGACAAATGCACCTAAACCTGGTGGCCCAGTAAATAATATGATGAAGTGTACATCTGAATAAATCAGAATATCTCAACCACTGGACCCAGATATTACATTGAGTGACGACCCATCACACATCTTTGTACAAAAATAAGTGCAGTAAATAGGAACATTTCACCCTTTTTTTTATTTTTTATAATGCATACGCAACAGTTTGATACATTTTTAAACCTCAATTAATATAGACTGGCTATATTAAGATGGCAATTTGTCTAGGATTTATTGGCATGTTTACCTTTTTTTTTAAAGATAATTAGCATATTTATTTTGCTATTCTAATTACACACAATTATATGATTTTTTTTGCACTTTTTTGTTCACATTTAGAATTTGTTTCCATGACCTACCAGTTAAGAACCACTGTTTTATAGTACATTAGTAGTCTTTCAAAAAAGCAACTTGGTCAATGGTACACTTTTACACTTGCTAAAGCAAATACCTGTCTGTTGGAAATGGCCATAGTGGCAAGCAAACCACTGTGCTTTAGATGCACAGTCAAATAATTATGTAAGGTTCTGGGCACTCAATGGAAAAACAGCAATTAGAAAGCCTATCCCAGGGGAGCCCAGTTTTCTGCTAGCAAGCAGTTCAATTATTAGATTGCTTGTGATGATTACCCCAAATTTCTCCCCTCTACAGGCTAGAGCCACAGTGATAGATGATTAAATATTCCTCTTCAACTTAGCACTCTTGATGTTGTTTTTTGTCTCTTTCTCTCCGCTAAATTCTCTTCACTCTGTACCAACAGAATATAAACAAAACCCACAAGCTTTAAAAAAATAAAAAAAAAGTATTACACCCCCTTTCTCTTTCTTTTAATCGTACAATCATAAAAAAAACTGCTTTGTAATGAAGTGTTATCATAGAAACAGGTTCTGGGATATTTTCACACAACCTCAAGTCTTCCTTCGTACATTGTATGAGTACTTCCAGCTGCTCTAGAGTTAGCAAGGCAGCTTGCGTGAACATCTTTACTTAATTGAATGCTTTTGTGAGTCATAGTGAACTTACTTATGGATGTTGAACACATCCTGCAATAGCTAGCAAAAACTTGACATACAACAAATTACTTTAGATAGGAGACTACAAACTCTAGCAAAAATAATTAAAAATAATTATGTAGCATAGACAGTCAATAGTTGACCCACTTTTCAAATCCATATACTGCATTTTATTTTCTATAAATCAAAAAAGCAGAACTTCTTGAAGAATCTTCATGTAACTTTTCAGTACAATAGTTTAACTGTGCGTTCACACCGGAATCAAAATTCGCTCTGGCTGCCCTGCCAGCAACGCTGTAGAACGATTCATGGACACGCTGACGCTCTGACGTAGATTTAATACTTTTTTAAACTTTATTTAAAGGGGCCGCAAAGCAAACAATCATGTTGATCGGTATTGTGCAGACTGACCACAAATAGGGTATAAGTTAAGCACATTAAGGGCCCTATTTTAACGATCTGAAACGCAAGTGTCAAAGCGCAAAGCGCAAGTAACTTTGTGGGCGGGTCTCGGCGCTGTTGCTATTTTCCCGGCGGGATAAATGGCTCTTGCGCCCGGCGCAAATCTAAAATGGGTTGGTCTGAAGTAGCTTCATTATTCATAGGTGTGGTTTGGGCGTAACGTGAATAAACCAATCAGAGCGTCATCCAACATTCCCTTTAAAAGCAGGTGCGCAAGTTCCATTATGGATTGCTATTATTATGGCGTATTTACCAGGCGCACGCCAGGAGCGGTTCACAGCCGAGGAGACTGATGTTCTTGTAAGAGCAGTGAAAGACAGAGAAGTTGTGTTGTATGGGGATGGGAGAAACCCACCCAAAATAGCGTCGGTTAAATAAATAATTAGCCTGAATAATTTGTAAGCTAGATTTATGCCTATTTTTTCACATCTTCGTGGCACACCACAATGATTTCCGTCATCTCATGTGTTAATATTTTTTTAGTGTAACAATTTATGATTTGCAAAAACAACTGTTGCATCTGTGTAGATTACATGAGCAAAGTGTGTGCGCGTTGTGCACGCTATGGTCAAGCATGCGCCCTTAAAATAGCATAATGAACAACGCGCAACGCGCCACTGACTTTAGACTAGGTTTTTTCTGGTCAGTGGCGCAATTGTTTAATGGAACAGCAAAATAGCACCAGGGATTGTTTGCGCCGGAACACGCCTCCTTTTTTGCGCTGAACCGCCCAGGGAGCGCAAGTTCATTCACTAGTTTAGCGACGTGCTTCTGTGGAGGGAAAAGCGCGCTTTGCGCGGGTGCAAAATAGGAATGACACATGCGTCGGTGTACAAAGTCAATTGCGCTGGGTGCAAGATAGGGCCCTAAATCTTTTAAATGTGAAAGTAAAACAATTGATTGATGGAAAGAACTTAAAGGTCCCATGGCGTGATTTTTTATTTTATTTTATAGTTTCCTGAGGTGTACATATATTGTTAGTATGATTTTTACATCACAAAATGTCATAATTTAGAAATAAAAGCCATTTTTTTCTATCTTGATATTAGCGCCCTGGCTTGAATGCTCTGTTTCAAGGGGCGTGTCTGCTGTGAGACTTCAGTGAAAATGCCCACTGTTGTGATTGGCTGACATCTTTGCGTTCAAAATGAGTATTAGATTATGTGGCGGAGGGGGCGTGGTTTAGCGAGATCTGCAAGAACTGCCAGAGAGAGAGAGACGGACCGGGCACTCGTGGACCAGAAAGACGGAGAGCTGGTGAAAGATTGCTGAGAAAGTTATATTGTACTGAGTTGTTGAGAGCACTGTGAGCGCAAGTTTATTTTGTTTGTGTCTGAGAGTTCTGAACAGTGTTGGGCACGTTACTTTAAAAAAGTAATTAGTTATAGTAACTAGTTACTTCTTACAAATAGTAACTGAGTTAGTAACTGAGTTACATCATTATAAAAGTAACTAATTACCAGGGAAAGTAACTACTGTTACTTTTTTTTTTCTCCAAATGTTCAAATATGTCAAATAATTTGGATGCCCCCAATATTAAATATGTTAAATGAATGAATTGAACACTAAATAGAATAAATTATTATTATAAAACATTGTAGCCTACATTAATGTACACTATTGTAATGTTGCTGTGGGACAATGTGAGAGACACCTATCAAATTCAATATATTATTGTAAATATTATCAGTAGGCCTACTATAGTATAGTGTAAATATTATCAGTACTACTCCTCTGGCAGTGGAGCTCACGTTATCACCTGGGTTTTTAGCCACTAATGTTGTGGCTGTGATGATGTGAGGCTTCATTAGATTATAATTACTGGCCACCGACGTGGAGAGACTCTTTCTTCCTGGGCATAAGCTGCACGTTACATAAACATTCTTACCTTTCACCTCAACGAGGGAAAAGCAGCGCTTATACTTCCAGTTTGCGAAAGCCACCTTTGAAATCGTTGGACTTGCCATCGCTGACTGTGCATATGCGTGTGCGTCATAGGTGTGTGTGTGTGTGTGTGTGTGTGTGTGTGTGTGTGTGTGTGTGTGTGTGTGTGTGAACTCAACCTATCAACCTCAACCTTGTCTCCCACCCACCAATCATCATCAATTGTGTACCACCCAACCCACCCCCGAACACGCATGGCTGGCGCGCACGCACACACACACACACGCACGTTGCAGGTCCGACTGACAGAGAGCCTGTTCGGATGAAAACCGCTTCAGTGAGCTCAATTATAGTAACGCTGCATTATTTTTCTCAGTAACACTAACAGCGTTGTAACAGGAGAAACAGTAATTTGTTTGATTACTCGTTACTGAAAAAAATAATTCTGTTAGTAACGGCGTTTATCTATAACGCCGTTATTCCCAACACTGGTTCTGAAAAAATACGAGTCCCAGTCCCAACCCTGTCTTCTTCCTCCTTTTTCTACGCTACGAACGTTGTATCATGAACCCCTCTCGAATACTTTTACTACGTTTTTTTTTTTACATTAAGGCCCTTTTACACCGGACGCGCAACGAAAAAGCGAAGCGGAAAAGCGAATATTTCGTGTGCGAATAGTTTGCGTCAAAACCATTCACATCAGCCGCGACACGAATTTGCGATGTCTGTGACGTTTCAGAGCTCCAACATTCCAAAACATTTGCAGCGACAGCTGAGAAAACATGGACACTTCATCCTCCTGTGAGGACAAGCTTTTAATTTGATTTAAAAGACCGAAAATAAGATTTTGGTTGCACCCAGTCTTAAAGAACAGAGAGTCTGAAGGGGAGTATACTAATCTTGTACAGGAGCTTAAACTTTATCATGGCCGGTTCCGCACTTACTTTCAAATGTCCGTGGGACAATTTGAGGAGCTCCTCTAGAGACAGTAGCACCGCATCTGACGAGACAAACACACACTTCAGGAACCAATCAATCCAGAGCAGCTGTTTCCAGTTGAGTCATTTAAGTGCCACAGTCGTACTGACGGAAACACATTCACTTTCTATAGTCGCGGACACAATTAGGTTTAGAAAAAATAAACAAGTTTTAACTCAAAAAGGTTGTTATCGTTGTATATGTAGCTTACAGTGGGCAAACAGAGCTGCATCTGTACAGCTGTAACTATAACTCTTGCTCTCGATTTAACGGAGGCAAGTCAGCAGTGACTGCGCGCTCGCTGGTAAGCTGCACGCACATGGCGACCGAGTCGAAAATCATACCGAGAAAAGAGATCCTCTGCACGGGGCAGAGTTTGCTCTTCTCCCAGTTGACCCGAAGGCCTAGACGGGCTAAGTTCTGGAGCAATAGGTCTCTGTGTTCACACCCTGCTCTCGAGGGTGACTCAGTATGAGCCAGTCGCCGAGGTAGTTCAGGATGCAAACCCCGTGCTGCCTGAGTGGCCCGAATGGGAAGACCGCGTACTGAAATGGCCGCCCCCTCATAGCAAACCGTAGGAACGGTCTGTGTCGAGGCAGGATGGAGACATGGAAGTAGGCGTCCTTCAGGTTGATCGCTGCAAACCAATCTACTGGACGAATGCATTCGAGAAGGCATTTCGCTGTCAACATCCTGAACGGAAGCCTGTGAAGGGATCGGTTCAGGATGGGCAGATCCAGGATCAGAATCAGAATCAGAAAGAGCTTTATTGCCAAGTGGGCTTGCACACACAAGGAATTTTTCTTGGTTCTGATACATCTTCCTGCTTCGCTACTGTTCGGACGCTCTTGCTTACTGCTCCGCGCTTTGCTCTATCGCTTCTATATTTTATCTCATAATTTCAACTTCAGCAAATCAGCACAGTGCTCAAACGACAAAGCTTGACTCCAATGATAAAATTAGAAACTCTGGTGACTGGATTACTAAACAAAAATCGGAATATTTCAACCGACCAGCCTCCCACTGCCTTCAGCTTACATTCCGGAGAAGGGAAAACACAGCTGCCTACATTCAAAAGGATAAGAAAATGCCTCTTCTAGAATCTACTTGCTGCACAAACTGCCACAGACTTTTACAAAGGATTGCAGTTCTTGAAACAAAGTTATTTGCGGAACCATCCAACCAGACGAATCACACAGCAGAGCTTCATCATGAACGCCGTCTGCACACTGCCGGTGAGTCCCATAAATGTAGTGCTACTCAACAGGTAGAGAAACAAGTAACTGATCAACACACTAATCGATGGCACAAACAGGGAGCGAGACCCAAAGGCACACGAGACATCAGATTGTCACGAGCATCACATATTGCCGCAGTAGCATGCTCTACCCCAGACACAAGGATTGCAAACACTAGTTTCCTACCACCAAATATACATCTTGAAAACAGATTTGAAGTGTTAATGAATGTGGGTGAGGAATCCCCAAACGTGATGAATGTGACCGAAACACAGATCGAATCAGCCCGTAGCTAACACTGATGCTAACAGGCACTCAAGGTCGAGCAGACAGCGGCCCTCAGCTCAGAGGGCAGCCGAGCCCAGGACTCTGATAGTGGGTGACTCCACAGTCAGAAACATTACCAGCAGGGATACATCTACATGTTGCCTTCCACAAGCAACAGTTTCTGATGTCAACAGGGAACTTAAGAACATTCTTATGAAACATAAGACTGCAAATCGACTTATCATTCATGTGGGGAAGAACGATATTCAGAGAGAGCAGTCAGAACTCCTTAAGAGGGATTTCAATGAACTTTTTGAGACACTTAGAAAACTGAAAGTTCAGCCGTTCATCAGTGGACCACTTCCAGCAAGAGGAACAAATAGGTTCTCACGGCTACTTGGGCTTAATATATGGCTGCAAAAAACCTGCAACATGAAGGGAGTGAACTTTAGCGACAACTTTAATCTCTTCTGGAGTCAGAGACAACTGTTTACATCAAATGGCCTCCACCCAAACAAACTCGGTGCAAGAGTGCTAAAGGACAATATTTATTTTTCCCTTCATCATCCTTCAGCTGTGTGTGCTAACCCACTCAACCTGGATGGCACACACACGCCAGTACAGAGTATGGACGATCACAGGACTTCATTTCAGCATCTGAATGGACATGCGGTTGATACACCCCACAAGGACAATGATAACATCACGCAGCCACAACAACCACTTCTCATGGACACACGCCCAGCTGAGCCTCGCCCTCAGAGCTCACCACAGACACACTGTGACGGATTAGAACTGCTCCAAGTGACACAGATCGAGGCACTAAACAGTAACATCTCAGCCCAGACTGTGGAGACTGTGGAGGCACTGGTAAAAATGGGGATCATCGGGGGTCAGACTGGTGAACTTTTACACCTTATGTGTGGTCTGAGCAATAAGCTGGAAGAAATGTCTAAGTCACTCCATGAACTGGACGATAACATATTGCAGCTTCCGGTAACACCAGAGCAACAGCCCCCCTCACCAGACATGTTATTCCTCTCTTCAGCATCCCCGCTTCTGAGCTTCACAGAGAAAATGGATTTTGTTTATACTGGAACCAGACAATCACACTCGATCGCTGCGAGCCCCCAGATATCAACCAAAGAGCGTTGAGCCCCACAACCACTAAAGACTGTGGGCCCAGCTCGCTCTGCCCCTCCTCCTGTGAGATTTCTTCGGTCACAACGCCAGGGCACACACCCTCCTCCATCTGCAACAAAAACAACTGATACCAGCTCTCAGTGATATGTTCTGGGTCCTCGCAACGTCAACAGCAACCTTATCAAATGTTTACAAAACAAGCGGGAACCCATTTTGCCTGTCTCTGTTTCTATTTCTGTTCTGTTACGTGATAGAAAGTCTAAGGCCTTCTCAGGCCGTATGGCAAACCCATCTAATCTGCGTCCTGTTACTTGTCAAACTAAGATTACTGTGGGGGAAAAAAATTAAATGAATACTGTTAAGTTAGCACTTTTAAACATCCGTTCACTTAAAAACAAATCATTTCTAGTCAACGACTCAATAACCACAAACAACCTAGATTTTTTGCTTCTAAATGAAACATGGCTAGAAGACAGCTGCAGTGCAACAGTCCTCAATGAAACAGCCCCTCCTAACTTTACTTTTATTATGAGTGTCTGCAGGGCAGTCAGGAGGGGGGGGGGGGGGGGGTCGCTGCTCTTTTTAAGGATGTCGATCAATGTAAGCAAGTATCATTTTGGTGACTATTTGTCTCTAGAATATCTGGGCATTGTGCTAACAGGTGCTCCACGCATCCTGCTTATCATTATTTACAGGCCTCCAAAATATTGTTAAGCTTTTATTGATGACTTTACAGAGCTGTTATCAGCAATCTCATCTGAGTATGACTGTTTTGCTATTGCTGGAGATTTTAACTTTCACATTGACAATGCTGAATCCAGTGAATCCTGAATCCAGTACAACAAAAGATCTCATGACTGTTCTTAACACTTTTTTTTTTGACACAACGTACACAGACCCACACATGATCGTGGACACACTCTAGATTTACTTATCAGTAAGGGTCTAAACATTTCATCGATAGTTATTAAGGATGTGGCACTGTCTGATCATTTCTGTATTTTCTTTGATATATCAATCTCTCCTGCCATTGAAACTAGATCTGTCTCTGTCAAAAAGAAATGCTTAAATGAGAACACTAGTGTGCTGTTTATGAAGGCTATATCTTTAACACCAAGCATATCTGCGGACTCTGTTGATGTTCTCCTTGACTCTTTTAACTCAAAAGAGTGTAATTAATAATATTGCTCCTGTGAAAGTCATAAAAAATAGTGGCAAACAAAAAGCACCTTGGAGAAACTCAACAGCAGTGCAATTAATGAAAAGACAATGCAGGAAAGATGAGCGTATGTGGCGAAAGACAAAACTTGTAGTCCATTACAACATCTATAAAGACAGTCTTCGTGCTTTCAATGTGGAACTAGGCAAAGCTAGACAGACCTTCTTTTCAAATATTATAAACAGAAACAGAAACAACACGCTCACTCTTTTTGCTACTGTAGAGAGACTAAAAAACCCTCCGAGTCACATTCCCAATGAAATGCTCTCAGACAGCATATGTAGTGTGTTTGCTTTCTTCTTCTACGAGAAAATCAATAATATCAGAAGATAATGATAATATCAGTCATCATGTCAAAGCAATAGCTAAATCAGCTTACTATCTTCTCAAAAATATTGCAATAATTAGATGCTTTGTTTCCAAGCAAGACTTAGAGAAACTCGTTCATGCTTTTATCACCAGCAGGGTGGACTATTGTAATGGTCTTCTCACCGGCCTTTCCAAAAAAACAATTAGACAGCTGCAGCTCATACAGAATGTTGCTGCCAGGATCCTGAGCAGAACCAGAAAATATGACCATATCACACCAGTTCTCAGGTCTTTACACTGGCTTCCAGTTACATTTAGGATCGATTTTAAAGTACTATTACTTGTATACAAGTCACTCAATGACCTAGGATCTCAATACATTGCAGATATGCTGATTAAATACAAACCCAACAGATCACTCAGATCATCAGGATCAAGTCAATTAGAAATACCAAGGGTTAACTCAAAGCAAGGAGAGCCTTGCTTTTAGCTATTATGCCAGCCGTAGCTGGAACCAGCTTCCTGAACAGATCAGATGTGCTCCAACAGTAGCCACTTTCAAATCCAGACTCAAAACATATCTGTTTAGCTGTGAATTTACTGAATGAGCTCTGTGCTCTGTCCGAACTGCTTGCACTTTAATTATGTTTCAATTTAACCCGGTTTTTATTTTTAGTGTTAATTATACTTTTTATTTATATATATTATTTTCTTTATTTTTTCTTTTCTTTTAATTCCTATTATAACTGTTATACTATATATATTTTTATTTCATTCACATATGAATATTGTAACTTAATTTCTGTGTAAAGCACTTTGAATTGCCACTGTGTATGAAATGTGCTATACAAATAAACTTGCCTTGCCTTGCCTTGAAGCTTCCAGTGTACATATACAAATACAAACACAACAAGAACATAGTAATACAAATTCTAAGAATAAAAATATGAAAAATATAAGGTCACAGTTACGTTTAGTCAGAATAAACATTTACAGATTATGAACATATTTACAGTATTTGTAGTATTTTACAGCTGTGTGATTGGCCCAGATATGGGAGGCGTAGCGTCCCGGTGTGGGGGCACATTCAGCAGCTGCGTCCTGACAGAGGAGACCAGGGAAGGACGCACGTTCCACTGGGGTCTGCTCTGAGAGGAGGCTGGCGGGCGAGAGAGAGGGACGAGAGCCCGAGGGCCAGCAGCGGAAGGATTTTCCCCCGGCCCTCCACCAGGGGAAGGAGAGGCCCTGAAGGCCACCGAACGGTCACAGGAAGCACGGGGACTTCCAGGGCCGTGTGATATCCTCATGCACCTCGGGAGCGAAAGGACATTTTGCAAAGACAAAAACCAATCGCAAAACCACGAGCGCTCATGACAGGGCAGAGTTCCACACCAGCCCGAAGTTCGCAACTGCCCAAGATAACAAGGCTGTCAACTCTAGGTCGGATCCGGCAGCGCTGGCACACCCGAAGGCGGAGCACAGCCTAATCGTCAGCCCCAAAGGACTCAAGCCCACCTTGAGAAGCGGCGATCAACATCTCGCTGCTATCTGGAGTGTGAACGAAACGAACGGGGCGTCAGAGACTAAATGAATTGCATTCCCGCTGAAAAAAAGGGAGAAATGTTTCCTATAAATAGTGTTGCGTGCCTTCTTATAAAACCCGCCACAGCAATGATCAATTTCTCCTCCATTTTGCTTGGGAACTAATGTGGTCGGAACCAAAGTTTACAGGACTGCGTTCTCTGGAATCCTCTCAAGTGGAGCACTTCTACGTTCCAATTGGTTGCCGTTGAACTGCGTCATAGCTCATTACCATAAAGTTGACCTGATTTCAACTCTCCTCGACACCCAAATCGTCCAAGACGCACTGCGCCGCCTGCTCACATTGAAAACGATTGACTTCCGGCCCCTTTGACACTCTCGCCGCCGGCAGTCCAAACGCAGTTGCAGACTATAAACTGTCATGGGAAAAGAGCTGAGAACATTCTTCTCATTTTTTCCTTTTGTGTTCAATAGAAAATATTGGTATGACATGAGGGTGACCAAATGATGTCAGAATTTTCAATAAACTTAAATTTTTGCACATACACTGATCAGGTATAACATGTGAATAACACTGATTATCTCTTCATCGTGGCACCTGCTAGTGGGTGGGATATATTAGGCAGCAAGTGAACATTTTATCATCAAAGTTGATGTGTTCGAAGTAGGAAAAATGGGAAAGCATAAGGATTTGAGTAAGTTTGACAAGGGCCAAATTATGCTGGCTAGATGACTGGGTCAGAGCATCTCCAAAACTGCAGCTCTTGTGGGGTGTTCACGATCTGCAGTGGTCAGTATCAATTAAAAGTAGTCTGAAGAAGGAACATTGGTGAACCGGCGACAGGGTCATGGGCGGCCAAGGCTCATTAATGCACGAGGGGAGCGAAGGCAGACAGTTTGTTGCGTATGGGGCTGCATAGCCGCAGACCAGTCAGGGTGCCCATGCTGACCCGTCCACCGCCGAAAGCACCAACAGTTGGCACATGAGCATCGTGAGCATTGGAAAAAGGTGGCCTGGTCTGATGAATCACGTTTTCTTTTACATCAAGTGGATGGCCGGGTGTGTTTGCGTCACTTACCTGGGGAACACATGGCACCAGGATGCACTTTGGGAAGAAGGCAAGCCAAGGGAGACAGTGTGACGGCCGTTTCACACCGCAAGCGTGAGCAGCACATATTTTTTTCAACACCCATGTTAATCAATGAGTGCATTCACACCGGGAGCAGGAGCAGGAGCAGGAGCAGGAGCAGCATGTGAGCATCAAGCAGGAGTGTCGAGTGAGCAGCAGTGAAGCAGGGGTTTCAGCGCTGAGCGTATTTTTGCTGCATTGCTGATGCTCAATTAAAGTGAAAGCCGCACTTTTTATGGACAAAATAAATATGATTTCACAGACAAAGAGCTCAAAATGCACACAAGAAGCATGTGTAGTGTGTTTTAACAAGAACTGGAGTATGTCAGAAAAGAAAATTAAGAATAAAAAACATTTGTAGAATATTTACCCATTTAAACTTGTTTTAATTATTCAGTTTGAGTGAAAGTATGGTTATGATTATAAAAAAATAAATAAAGTAAACTAGCCAGAAAATATGATTATTATCATATTTATTTTAGTTTATTATGTAATACTAAAGGTGTAGGTATAGGTATAGGCTCTAGCACTACCCGAATCAAACCCGATTGTGCTTTTTTTCCGCAAAGTTTGCTGTCTTGTAAACATATCGATGTATGAATGAAATGTCATAATCAGAGCTGTTTTCTTGATTGTGTTTGTCGTTTACCATTTACATGCAAATGTGGTAGTAGCCTACACCTCCCCATGTTAACAAACTTTCAAGACTATCAAGTTTATAAATGACCAACTTCTAAAAACAAATATAGGCTAGTTGTCTTTACAAATAAATACTCACTTTATGATATAAGTGAACATTATATGTAGCGTTGGAGCCGCTGCTGTGACGCTGTACAAAGACTTCCAGTGTGAATACTCTCATGCGTCTGGAGCTGCAGTAACGGTGTAGCTGACATGAAGCTCACGCACTGCTCACGCTTGCAGTGTGAAACGGCCGTAATGCTTTGGGCAATGTTCTGCTAGGAAACCTTGGGTCCTGCCATCTATGTGGATTTTACTTTGACACGTACCACCTACCTAAGCATTGTTGCAGACCATTTACACCCTTTCATGGAAACAGTATTCCCTGGTGGATGTGGCCTCTTTCAGCAGGATAATGCACCCTGCCACAAAGCAAAAATGCTTCAGGAATGGTTTGAGGAGCACAACAATAAGTTTTGACTTGGCCTCCAAAATCCCCAGATCTCAGTCCAATCGAGCATCTGTGGGATGTGCTGAACAAGTCCGATCCATGGATGCTCGCAACTTACAGGACTTAAATGATCTGCTGCTAACATCTTGGTGCAGCACACCTTCAGGGGTCTAGTGGAGTCCATGCCTTGACGGGTCAGGGCTGTTTTGGCAGCAAAAGGAGGACCAACAGAATATTAGGTCATAATGTTATGCCTGATCGGTGTAGGTAGATTGAATTTACTCGTAAAACGGACCTTCCCGAAAACTCTCCTCCGGATTCACAAATGCTTTGTAAACATCCGATTTGATAGTTAAATATGTGTATGTTAGTGAATTCCAATCATTCATAAATAGGGCGCACGTGCACACTCATCCCCAATAAGCATAATGACTGCCCATGAGTTACAAAAACGTAAATTACGTGCCCAGGAACGCTGTCTTATCCTGAATCACTACGGTACACATAAGTGTTTATATTCTGACTATTTTAGTCTGGTTCGGGTCGCACTGCTGCGGAGGTCAACAGTACCTGCATGACTGTCATGGACATAAACAGAGAGAAGTAGCTCCGGCTACAATGTTCTTCCACAAGACGCATGCAGTTTTGTTTTTTAACCGCTAGAGCGCCACAAGTTATATAGTGTTGCTTTAACTTCTCTATATCTGTTCAGTCGTTGTATAAGTAGGGTGGTTGGTCGGTGTAGTATTTGTCCCGCCCATCCTTCACTGTGATTGGGCGGCAATAATATTATCAAAATTCAGTGTCATCAGTTTGACTAAAAGAACATAGAACATTTGAATGTTTTACACATCATTTACACTTGGTAGGGAGCAGGTGTAAATTTCCTTCATAACATTTTGAATAATTTGAAAATGTTCATGAATCCGAAAATTTACGTCTCAACGCAAAAATTACTTCTGCTTGTGTTTCATGAATGAGGCCCATTGTACATAGATGTGTGTTATTTAAGTTGTAAATTTGAACTTTTATGTAATTATTTTCAGAAATACATTTGCATCAGTAATGTTTATGGTTTTACAAACACTTATGCATATTTTAAACATTAATTTGCAGTGCTGCATGCTTGCCTGCTAGGCTTTCATTGTAAGTGCATCACTATACAAACATTTTCCATTCAGATAATGGCTGCTGAGTTGTATTTAACCCAGAATATTTCTTTAACATATTTAGTAATTTATTATATGGTAAAGACTCAGCTGGGTTTACTCACACAAAACTCCCACAGTCTTACTACTGATACAACAGTGCCATATTGGCACACAGCCTTTCTTTCTGAGTAACACACACAGATATAAACACTCACACTTGATCTGTGATGGATGTAACCTGTCTGCACTCTATAATCAGTCCTGCTGGAGCTCGGCTGGAGGAAATCCAGATGCATTCATGCACCCATCTGTTAGTTTTATCGATGCCTTCTCTCCTCAAATGCACACACTCCATCTCTGTCCATTTACACACATCTAGTCCCCAAACACACTCTCTCAGAAGACACATTGCTTAGGCCCCCACAATTTAGCTTGCAGCTCTTTCTGTCTGTGTTATTCTGTGATCTCATTTGGTCTCCCATGTGAACACAGACCTAAACAGCCACTAGACCGAAACTTAAAACTCATTTGCATGGATCTGAAGATCATATAAACTAATATTAAGACTTCATCTCACTTTAAACAACACAAAACATTTATACTACATATATATAATAATAAATAATAAATAAAAAGTTTCACAAAGAACATTAAGCCTCTTTACTAGGGATGCAACAATATAGTTAGTCCACGGTTCAATATATATACCTTTTTTTTAACCACGTTTTTCTGTTCGGTTTGGTTCTGATGGCTTGTCACATCAGTTTTTGCTATTCTATTCTTAGGCGACAGGAACAGCAAGAGGTTAAGGAGAAAAAATACTTTTTTTATTGCAATTCTCTTTCTTTATTTTACTTAAAAGACTTGAAAACCCTTACTTAAACTTAAAACTTTACATATACATACATATATATATATATATATATATATATATATATATATATATATATATATATATATATATATATATATATATATATATATATATATTTACACTGGCAGCTCAGAGCTGTAAGGCAGCATTTAAGTATGAAATTGAATGAATAAATGTAAAAAATAAAACAACACATAGATTTCACTACAAAATATACATTGATTCTTATTAAAGTTACTGTACTAAAGTTTTTTTCAGTGATTTTCTCTTTGTCTTTTGTTGTTTTATTAACATTAAAAGGGATAGTTCACTCAAAAATGAAAATTTTGTCATTGATTACTCACACTCAAGTTGGTCTGAATACAGTTCTTTATTCCATTGGACATAAAATATATTTTGAAGAATGTTGGAAACCAAACGAATGTTGCTGGTCCCCATTGTAGGAAATAATATGGAAGTCAATGGCTACCGTCAACTGTCTGGTATTCAACTGTCTGTGTTCAACAGGAGAAATTAATACAGGTTTGGAACAATATTAGAGTGAGTAAATAATTACATAATTTTAGAGGTGAACTGCCCCTTTAAGGACAAGCGGCAGCATGTTCACTAGGCTGCACTGCTGTCAATTTAAGACCTGCACGCACCTAATATACAGACACATGCCGATTTTACTTTCACTTTAGACATAACCGACTGTGTTTAAGTTAACCTTGTGTGTATTTGACAGTATTAACGCAGTAAGACTACTTAGTCCAGTAATCGGGTGTTTGACAGTCTTTTAGTGCGCACACTCAGAAAAGCTCATGTTAAAAACAGTGCATAAGCACGCAAATTAAATGTTTAACCGGCAAGGCTATAAAACGCATGCAAATAATGACATTTCGTGATTGTGAATAACGTCTCGGTTACGTATGTAACCCTCGTTCCCTGAAGGAGGGAACGGAGACGTACGTCGGAACTGACCGACGAATTGGGATCCCAATTCGTCGGTCAGTTCCGACGTACGTCGAACGTGACCGACTGAAAGGGAACTATAGTGTTCCGTGAGTATAACCCTACCACTAATGTGTGATGTGAATACAGTATATGTCGCATTGTTCAGTATATTGGGATGGAGGCAAATGATAGAATGTGTACGGTAGCACTACGATATTTTTTTCAAAAGCAGTTTTTGGTGACATTTTAATCGTCCACAAATCACAATCAAAAATCATGATATTGCATACCCCACCCACACCACAGATTTGAAAGATGGTGGTGCGCACTACATCCTCACTTCACTGCTCTGTTAAAGTGTGAAATCTGACACCAGCATTGCAAGCGTGGCTAAACCCTACACTCTAAAAAAAAAAGGTTCTATATGACACCAAAAATGGTTCTTGGCTCGTAATCATAGGGGAACCTTTTTTAGTGCTATATAGCACCAATGTTGGTGCTTCAGTGGTTCTTCAGCGGTTCTTCAGAGGTTCTTCACCGGTTCTTTGACTAAGGTGCTATATAGCACCGCTACCATATACAGAACATGTTAAGATATGGTGCTATATAGCACCAAAAGTGGTTCCTCTATGATTACGACGAAGAACCATTTGTGGTGCCATATAGAACCTTTTTTTTTTAGAGTGTAACTTTAGTGCATAGTGAATGGATATTTGCTCATATCAGCACGTAGACTCACAGGCACACTCAAACAGAGCCAACTCAGAGATAAATAAAAATAATTAATTAAATGCAAAATCGAAGCGCATATTGAACCGTGAATGCCGTACCGAACGGTTCAATATTATATTGAGAATTGTGGCATCCCTACTCTTTACAATCTGATATTATTTTTAAGATAATTAAGACACCAACTATATAATAGAGTTTATCCAGTGGGATTTGGAATGTGATTAGGAAAGTTGAACATTTGAGACGATGACATTATTGGTGAATATACACTATATTGCTAAAAGTATTGGGACACCCCTCCAAATAATTGAATCCAGGTGTTCCAATCACTTCCATGGCCACAAAATCAAGCACCTAGGCATGCAGACTGCTTCTACAAACATTTGTGAAAGAATGGGTGGCTCTCAGGAGCTCAGTGAATTCAAGCATGGTACCGTGATAGGTTGCCACCTGTGCAATGAGTACATTCGTGAAACTTCCTCATTACTAAATATTCCATGGTCAACTGTATTATAAAAAGTGGAAGCAATTGCAAAGAACAGCAACTCAGCCATGAAGTGGTAGGCCATGTAAAATCACAGAGCGGGGGCAGCGCATGCTGAGGCGTACAGTGCACAGAAGTCGCCAACTTTCTGCAGAGTCAATAGCTACAGATCTCCAAACTTCGTGTGGCCTTCAGATTAGCTCAAGAACAGTGCGTAGAGAGCTTCATGGAATGGGCTTCCATTGCCGAGCAACTGCATCCAAGCCTTACATCACCAAGTGCAATGCAAAGTGGACTCTAGAGCAGTGGAGACGTGTTCTCTGAAGTGACAAATCATGCTTCTCTGTCTGGCAATTCGATGGAGGAGTCTGGGTTTGGCGGTTGCCAGGAGAATGATACTTGCCTGACTGCATTATGTCAAGTGTAAAGTTTAGTGGAGGGGGGATTATGGTGTGGGGTTGTTTTCAGGGGTTGAGCTTGGCCCCTTAGTTCCAGTGAAAGGAACTCTTAATGCTTCAGCATACCAAGACATTTTGGACAATTTCATGCTTCCAACTTTGTGGGAACAGTTTTGGCGATGGCCCCTTCCTGTTCCGACATGACTGCGCACCAGTTCACAAAGCAAGGTCCATAAAGACATGGATGAGCGAGTTTGGTGTGGAGGAACTTGACTGGCCTGCACAGAGTCCTGATCTCAACCTGATAGAACACCTTTGGGATGAATTAGAGCGGAGACTGCAAGCCAGGCCTTCTCATCCAACATCAGTCCACAAATGTGCTTCTAGTAGAGTGGATAAACACAAATTCCCATAAACACACTGAACCTTGTGGAAAGCCTCGAGTTGAAGCAGTTATAGCTGCAAAGGGTGGGCAAACTCCATATTAAACTATAAGAATGGGATGTGCATGTAAAGGCAGCTTCCCAAAACTTTTGGCAATATAGTGTATATGTTTTCCCTGTGTCTGCACAGCCTTGGCTATGTCAGTAAAAAAAGAAAAAGTTGTTTGAGAGGTGGAAAACAAGTATAATTTTATATTGATATATTAATATTTACAATCTTATAATATTTTAAAATATTTTGACAATCTAATAATATTTTAAAACATTTTGTTTTGTACTCATGTTCACCATGAAAATGTGCATGTTTGACTTGTGCTCATGACAGTAATGCAGTTTGCAACACGGTGCTGATTAATTATTTTTGCTTTAAGAGTCCAGTCCGATTTTACTTTAATCATATTTTAAAGGTCCAATGGCATGGCATTTGCCTATTATTTTATAATGTTTCCTGAGGTGTACTTATATTGTTAGTATGATTTTTACATCAAAAAATTTCATAATTTAGAAGGCATTTTTTCTATACTGTTATTACCCCTCTGGCTGAATGCACTGTTTCAAGGGGCGGGTCTGCTGTGAGACTTCAGTGAAAACGGCCACTGTTGTGATTGGCTGATATCTTTGCATTTGAATTGAGTGTTAGATTATGTTGCGGAGGGGGCGTGGTTTAGCAAGGCACTGTGCATGCGCTGCATGCATGAGAGAGAGAGAGACTGACAGGGCATTCATGAACCACTGAGAGCTGGAGGAAGTTTTATTGTACTGAGTTGTTGAGAGCGCTGTGCAATGCGTGTTCTCTCACAAAATGCTTTCACCACAACAGCAAACACGACATCAACAGGAATTAGGGCTGGGATGGTTAACGCATTACCACAATACCGCGGTCACGTGACGCCTACCTGAGATCGTCACCACCATCACGAAAAAAAAAAAAACATTGGCCTGCATGTGTGCACGTTGTGTCTAATTCCATGGATTCATTGATTCTAACGACATGGATTGTGTCTAATGACATGTGTGTCTTATATGGATTCAAGGTTTTCTAAATAAAACTTCATCAAAGGAGGGAGCAAATCCGACCTTTCGCGAGTTGGGGAGCGCAATGTTCCATTATAACATTCCATTTGTATTGACTATTAGGCCTATATGCGAGAGTACCTGTGTAATGTCTTGTAGCCATAATTTGAATTTCATTTTACTAAAGCATAAAATACAGGCGCATAAGCAGGACCTCAGTTTTTAATTGCACGTGCTTAACACAATTCTCTCACATGGTTGCGCAGCCAACAATAGCGGGTAAGTAGATAGAAGTCATAAAAGCAGAAAAAGAACGCACCGCCCGGGCCATGGGTTTGTGTTGAACGCTGGTGACCGTTTTCTCCCATAGCTGGCAAAAAAAACAACGGCTTCAGAAAGAACAAACTGAGCTGGACCTGCCTTAGCACTCCTTAGGCTACTGGTAAGTTTTAACTCTCTTCCAACTCTGTTTGGGAAAAATTGACTACAAATAAGCTGGGCCTGCGAAATTTCATTCAATATAATCAATAAATAATCTATTGTAGGCAATTCAATTTAAGTAGGCTATGTGATTCTGAAATTCCAATTTCATTAAAAGGCTATCGAAAAAGATATCCATCTGGCAGGCATACAAGCACAGTAGTGTGCGACAGCGACACTTTAAATAGCCTTCGTTAAATAGCACCACTGAGACAAAAGCGCCTATATGCCTATGTAAAAATATGTAATATAAATAACATAAATATAAATAATAATTTTATATATATATATATATATATATATATATATATACAATCACGGTAGTGTGAGCAGTGACTAAATAGCCTTGAACCACTAAGACAAAAGCGCACACCACATGGGATATGAAAATTAATATAAATATGTAATGTTATAAAATATAAAAAATAAATATAAATAATATTCATATTAGGCTATATTATATATAAAAGTAGCATAATATACAATCAAGGTAGTGTGAGCAGCGAGTGATGACACTTTGTTAAATTAAATAGCCTTGAGCCTTCGTTAAATAGTCTTCATTAACCACTGAGACAAAAGCGCACACGAGATGTAAATTGTAATGTAAATTAATAGCCTGAATATGTAAAAATATGTAGCCTAATATAAAAATATAAATCCTATAAATATAAATAATATATTATATTATATGCACTGGTGTGTGCGCGAAAGTCATTAGTTTAAGTGATCGAAGACGACTGTAATCTGAAAGTAAAAATATGGGAAATAAATGAACATGAACAAATAAATATATATTACTGCTCAAAACAGATAAATAAAAATGTGTTTATTTGTCTTTGTTTATGCTGTTCCATCTTCAGATCTCTCAGTCGTGATTTGATAGCCTATAGGCTATGAAACCGTAGCCTATAGTCTATATTTCGTTTTGCCAGCACTTTTTTTTCAGATATCATTCCATTTCTGTTCTAATTGTTCCTGTTCTAAACGTGAAAAAATAAATGTAAAATAAACATGTTCCTTATTATGTTCAATTGCCTGCGCTGGTGTGTGCGTGTGCGCGAAAGTCGAGCGGGAGCCGTTTAAAGCGGTTTACCGCTGAACCGCGGGAATTTCTTGCTTTTCAACCGCAGTAAGAAAAAATCCATACCGTCCCAGCCCTAACAGGAATACAGTAAGAGCTTTGTGCAGCATAACAGCGTCCTTCATTATAATGGCAGTTTGGGCAAGTGTGCAGATACATATGCGACTTTGATCGCTCTCTGTCGTTTAAGCAAGTTGTTTCATGCTACTAACAGAAACGATCGTTTTAGTCACTGGCTTGATTCACTGATGCATTACGCTTAGGGCATCAAGACGGCGATCATTAAACGATCTAGAAAGAAAGTCTGAGTGAACTTGAATGATTAGCTACACATCAGAAATCACTGATTACAGGTCAGGCATTAATGAACACTGTTATTCACTGTTTGTCGCGGTGCTGACAGGAAAATACGAGATCAGCTCATCTGGGCTCTCATTTTCTCAAAGGCAGAGAAAGACAGCCAGAACTTGGTTTACACCCATCAAAATTTCTAGCCACTTGGGGACCATATACAGGCTAGGGAAAATCATATTAATGTTAAAAAACCTCATAAAATGAAATGTTCAAGCCATGGGACCTTTAAATATTCTTAAATATCTACTATACTATATAACAATTTTCAGTCTTCATCATTACCAAACTCTTTTATAATCTGAACCCCTTTATATTTAACTTGTGCAGACTCTGATGTGCCTTAGTGAGACCTGTGTAAAGTGGCTAGGGTTGCCACCTGTCCCGGTTTTACCGGGATTGTCCTTCTTTTTAATAACCTGTCCCGGGAAATGTATCCACTCTCCCGGGACACTGAATGTCCCGGTTTTCGAAAGACTACGTGAATATGTATGTTCAATTTAGTATTTTCTCACTTGAAATAGCCTAGGCATTGTGCACAGAGTGGTCGGTGTCTCTCATCGGGGTGTCTCTTGTGTGTAGAATGCGCTATCATTGGCTCTGGGACGGGTCGGGTGTGTCGCGTGACGTGACGTAGGCACGTCATCTAGCGCATCTATCTTGGCAGCTAGCCAGTTACTACAGGCGGCAAATTGAAGCAGTGAAGAAGATTGTACGTCGTCAACATCATATGGAGGAAGTTTGGTCCGATAAAAGAAACAGACTGTCAGTTGCAATGGTGAAGTCTGAGCTTCAGGTCAGATTGAATTTCAAATTGTCATGCACTGAATTCAAGACATTCATTGAAGAACAGAAACCACTGATAGCTGCAGCAAAGGGAAACGCCAAGTATAGATGGAAGACTAGGTAAGCTTAGGCCTATTTATGTATGATTTTGTTATTCCAATGTCTGATTGAGACATACTAAATAAAAGTGGCTAAGGTATGGCAAATGCAAATCTAATCAGGTCATCCCTCTACTTATTTCTTTAGCAAAGAGGAAGCAAAAGCAAGCACAAGCACCAGTATCTAAGCAATCAGGTAAGCTATAAGTTAAGTAAGATAAGTGAGAATACTTGAGATGTTTAAAATATTCACGAGTCACGACTATGCACAATCTTACTGCACAAAGGCCAATTTTGTCTTATGGGTCTAATGTCTAATGGACATTTTCACTTGTGAGCAAAGCGGTCAGTCAGGTCATTGGGTCCAGGTTTTTTATCAGACATAGGTGGCAACCCTAAAAGTGGCCATGTAGGATGACGGATTCAGATTCCACCAAACCTTTAAAAGATGATAAAACACGATCCCACGCATAATGCCTACACAGGATAGCTATTCATAGCAACCTGTCACATAGCTAAGTCATATGAGCACAGAATTTTTGAATATTCCCTCAGCCTCCACATATTTTACTCTCAAGAACACAAGCACATCTCACTGTATTGACTTTTAATTCAAAAGTTTTGTTTAAAGCAACATCCACTGTCTTTGTGTACTTGAGTAAAAAATGACAATTAGAAAATGTCCTTATCGGAACAGCTCACCATAAATAAAAAATCTGACATCATTTACTTTGCGTTGTTCCAAACCAATATGATTTTCTTTTTTTGTGAAACACTACAATGTTAGGCAGAATGACCCAGCTGCTCGTTTCTATACAATGAAAGTAATTGCTCAAAAATGACCAACAAATCATCATAAAAGTGGTCTCACTGTAGCTTTATGTGTCAAACAAGTAGATATTTGTCAAAATATTTATCAAAAACTCCCATCAGAATTGAATGGAAAATGCCCTTTTGTATTCTGATTCAGTTCCTGATTTTGAATTGAATATTAATTAAGGTAGCAACAGGTAGAAGTAGAAATTGCAATTAAATATATTTAAAATAAAAATAAAAAAAGGAAATTGATTTTTTATTAGAAAACGTCTCGGTTACGTATGTAACCCTCGTTCCCTGAAGGAGGGAACGGAGACGTACGTCGGAACTGACCGACAAATTGGGATCTGTTTTTAGAGACCAATCTACTTCGAGTGATTAAAAACAAACCAATGGACATTGGCATGCGGTTCACGCATTCCACGCACTGCCCCGCTGCGCGGGTATAAATACGGAAGTGGAATACCGCATACTGTGGAATACCAATATACTCATTGCTTTTCAACTGAGGAGCCGATATAAGTGACTCGGGCCATTTAAGTGGAGTGGGAGTCCGGGCTCCCGGCAAGTGCACCAGAAAAGAAACTAGATCGGGGAATAAGCAAAGGGACTCAACCCCGTTTGAGGTTTCATAGTCTGGACCGCGCATCTAGAGTGCCGAGTGATGCGCTGCGTTGTCGTGACAACCCCCGCTGTCAGCCGGCGCTCGACGGCACACGGCTCGCTGAACGCACAAGCCCTTACGAGAAAGGTGAGACGAACAACGCGCCAACGTGACCATGCTCTCCTGAAAGAGCATGGATCACCCACGAAAGCAATCTCACATGTTTATATGTGAGAGAGATCATGGCCGTCAAATGAGGACAGGAAACAACCGCATCCAGAAACACACGGTTTGAATGACATCTTGAAAAAGACGCAGGGTCAAACCGTGTTGCTCTTTTAGAATTAAATGCTCTTTTAAAAGTGCTGAAGCACTCAGGCAGATGACCGCGGCTCTCAGCAGTCCGATGGCAAGCCTGCGTGTGAGCACTCAAGAACGTAAACGCCCAGCCAACCAACACAGGAACAAGTGTATGTTGCAGCGGCCACTTGCTGACTTGCGCCGTCACACCAGCACCCAGGTAAGAGAGCGATCCTCCTCGAGACTCGTATAAACACTCTTTGTAGAAACAGCTTGATACAGCAAACCATTCGGCTCCGAAGTTAAAAGCAATGATGCGGTATTCCACTTCCGTATTTACCGGTCCTTCTCAAAAAATTAGCATATTGTGATAAAGTTCATTATTTTCCATAATGTAATGATAAAAATTAAACTTTCATATATTTTAGATTCATTGCACACCAACTGAAATATTTCAGGTCTTTTATTGTTTTAATACTGATGATTTTGGCATACAGCTCATGAAAACCCAAAATTCCTATCTCAATAAATTAGCATATCATGAAAAGGTTCTCTAAACGAGCTATTAACCTAATCATCTGAATCAAAATTACACCTGCAAAAGATTCCTGAGGCTTTTAAAAACTCCCAGCCTGGTTCATTACTCAAAACCGCAATCATGGGTAAGACTGCCGACCTGACTGCTGTCCAGAAGGCCATCATTGACACCCTCAAGCAAGAGGGTAAGACACAGAAAGAAATTTCTGAACGAATAGGCTGTTCCCAGAGTGCTGTATCAAGGCACCTCAGTGGGAAGTCTGTGGGAAGGAAAAAGTGTGGCAAAAAACGCTGCACAACGAGAAGAGGTGACCGGACCCTAAGGAAGATTGTGGAGATGGACCGATTCCAGACCTTGGGGGACCTGCGGAAGCAGTGGACTGAGTCTGGAGTAGAAACATCCAGAGCCACCGTGCACAGGCGTGTGAAGAAAATGGGCTACAGGTACCGCATTCCCCAGGTCAAGCCACTTTTGACCAAGAAACAGCAGCAGAAGCGCCTGACCTGGGCTACAGAGAAGCAGCAGTGGACTGTTGCTCAGTGGTCCAAAGTACTTTTTTCGGATGAAAGCAAATTTTGCATGTCATTCGGAAATCAAGGTGTCAGAGTCTGGAGGAAGACTGGGGAGAAGGAAATGCCAAAATGCCTGAAGTCCAGTGTCAAGTACCCACAGTCAGTGATGGTCGGGGGTGCCATGTCAGCTGCTGGTGTTGGTCCACTGTGTTTTATCAAGGGCAGGGTCAATGCAGCTAGCTATCAGATTTTGGAGCACTTCATGCTTCCATCTGCTGAAAAGCTTTATGGAGATGAAGATTTCATTTTTCAGCACGACCTGGCACCTGCTCACAGTGCCAAAACCACTGGTAAATGTTTTACTGACCATGGTATTACTGTGCTCAATTGGCCTGCCAACTCTCCTGACCTGAACCCCATAGAGAATCTGTGGGATATTGTGAAGAGAAAGTTGAGAGACGCAAGACCCAACACTCTGGATAAGCTTAAGGCCGCTGTCGAAGCATCCTGGGCCTCCATAACACCTCAGCAGTGCCACAGGCTGATTGCCTCCATGCCACGCCGCATTGAAGCAGTCATTTCTGCAAAAGGATTCCCGACCAAGTATTGAGTGCATAACTGAACATAATTATTTGAAGGTTGACTTTTTTTGTATTAAAAACAATTTTCTTTTATTGGTCGGATGAAATATGCTATTTTATTGTGAGATAGGAATTTTGGGTTTTCATGAGCTGTATGCCAAAATCATCAGTATTAAAACAATAAAAGACCTGAAATATTTCAGTTGGTGTGCAATGAATCTAAAATATATGAAAGTTTAATTTTTATCATTACATTATGGAAAATAATGAACTTTATTACAATATGCTAATTTTTTGAGAAGGACCTGTATACCCGCGCAGCGGGGCGGTGCGTGGAATGCTTGAACCGCATGCCAGTGTACATTGGCTCGTTTTTAATTGGCTCACTCTAAGTAAAACAGATCCCAATTCGTTGGTCAGTTACGACGTACGTCGAACGTGACCAACTGAAAGGGAACTGAATGTTTGAAAGTCTTGAAGGTTTTATAGCCTTGCTGGCAGATACAATTCTACTGACTCTTATTTCACATTCCAATTCAACTTTCTGTGGGTTGTGGTCAATTAAACTCAAATTTGACTTTATAAATTGGAAGGGAACTTTTTTAGACAATTTCAGTTTGTTCCTCACACAAAGCTATCGTGACTTTAAAAGGTATGGAGCATTACAGCTGTGCCTACTAAGAACTTTTTTGGTATGGGAAAAAAGCAGCCAAAATAGTCTTCAAAATCTCCCCTTTTGTGTTCCACAGGGAAAAAACAAACAAACAACAACAACAGCAGCAGCATACGGGTTTGGAACAACATGATGGGATGACAGATTTTTAATTTCAGAATTAACTGTTCATTTAAAAACACAGGAAAGGTGAGAGAGAAATAAATCAAATGCATCTTTACAAAATAAAATTATTAATTTGAATGGCAGAACAGTTATGAATGAGAAAAATACTATGAAAAGGAAATGAGATGAAGGGGAAAGAACAATTCCATTTCAAAGAGGGAAATCACAGCTGTCATATTGCTTTGTGTCATGTAACAGAGGTTTCCAAGGGTCTGGCGTAAACCCATGGACCTCCCCTTTCCTCTGACAAACAGGCTGCCTCTGATCCTTTAGAAATCCATTCAGGATATTCAGTTGCTTTGGTCTGCTTTCATCATGCGCAATGGGGAAAAGCAGACATGGAAACAGACGGGGAAGGCAGAGAGCAAGTGTGTGCGCATGTGTATAAGCCAAACGTCCTTGCATACAGACACAGCTGTGAGAGAGAGCTTGGGGGGAAATGTGTTATTTTATTTTCTGTTGCACCGGTCTGTCATAGGATTGATTGAACTCTCTTAACTATTTAACTTTTTTAATTTAACTTTTTGAAGTGAAGTGACGTGTGGCCAAGTATGGTGGCCCATACTTGGAATTTGTACTCTGCATTTAATCCATCCAAGTGCACACACACCGTGAACAAACACCCGGAGCAGTGGGCAGCCATATTACCATGTGCCGTGGTATTGAGGGTGGAGGAGAGCGCTGGTTATTCACTTATTCCCCACCGACAATTCCTGCTGGACCTGAGACTCAAACCTGCAACCTTCGGGTTACAAGTCCAACTCTCTAACCATTGGGCCACGACTGTTTACAACAGAAATTAACCATCACCGAACTTACTTAAGCTGGACTATGACACTAATTGCTTCTAGAGCTGCATACAGCCAAAACAAACTTTGTTGCATTATTTTCCTGTTATCATTTTAAAGCTGCTTTAAAACAATCTGTATTGTAAAAAGCGCTATATAAATAAAGGTAACTTGACAAATCACCAGCATTAAAAATGTGTAAAAAAGTGTAGGCTATAAACTACATGGTCGCAAGATATCACAATAAGTCCGTTTACATGGACAACAATACTCGGATATAACCTGCCACCGGAGTTCTGATCACCTGCACCTGTCCTTCCTCATCACCAGCACTATAATACCATGCTCATTCCTGAGTCCCACGTCTGTTCTCTTCAAGACTACACAGACCCAACCTGCTCACCTGAGATACCCTGATCGTCTTTGTTTGTTCCCATCGTCAGTCCTTGGTCTTCATCGTCTCGTCAGCACTGTTTCCACTCTCTGTCTCAAGTCTGTCTACGTCAGCTAAGTTCAAGTCATCTGTATTCCACCCTGTGATTCAACCCTCTTGTGCCGTGTCTGCTTATTCCCAGCTTGTTTAATAAACTTCACTGTTCTATCTCATCCACCGTCTGTTCCTTCTGTGTGTGACACTGATTAAGACAATACTCTGATTTAAAAAAATACCATGTAAACAGCGATTTCTAATTATCTTCATCCGGCTAAAGTCATAGGCCTACTCAAAGTAAACACAAACCGAATTAAGACATGTGGAGTATTCCTATTTTAGTCATATTATCAGAGTGCATTACAGACATCTACACACCTTAATCAAACTATTAATGTTGTGTGTTACAGGAAACATACGCACACGCAGTGGTCAACCATTTGACGGAAAACAAGAGAGCATGGCTTGTCTTGCAACTCTTTCCCACCAGTCCTTACTTTGTACTGTCATCCAGTACCTCAGAGTTTATTGCGGTGGCAGAGGAGGCCCGTTTCTGGAGAAGTTGTATCCGCCGTCGTCCATTTGCATGTGTAGCATGACAAATAATTAATTGCAATTGAAGCTTTTGTAGAATTTGAAAATGAAACACCCAAAACTGTTTATGGTACCATAGCGAAGACGTACTTTGATATATGGATGTTGATGCGTGAAATTCTGCAGGGAACGTCGGACTGCGTGGCATGGAAACGTAATAACGTGTGCCATTAATCAATCTATGTTCTATAAAATTTTAAACGGGAACATGAACGGAATATTCTAAAATCAACAAAATGTAAACACCTTAATCAGAAAATTGTCTTATTCAGAATAAGATCAATAATTAGATTACTGCTGTCCATGTAGTCACTGACGCATGACGTCACAATTACTAAGCTTCAGACAACTCTTTCATTCTTTACTTAAAAAACATTTTAGATTGGTTTCCCACTGAAGCTAAGCAGGGTTAAGCCTGGTCAGTACCTGGACGGGAGACCTCATGGGAAAAGGTTGCTGCCGGAATAGATGTTAGTGAGGCCAGCATGGGGTGCTCTTGGAAAGTAAATCACGTTACTTGTAATGCATTACCCCCAACATTGTTTATGAGTACACTACCATAGATACAGTAAAGAAACGGAAGAGATGAGGCAGCAACAACAATGAATAACTCTAGTTTTAGTGCTGAATAGCAACAGACACTGGACAAAGAAAAAAACGTTCTAGTGTGCATTAACTGCACGCAATCCAACTGTTTGGACTCCAATAAGCATACACTGAGCATTAATTTACTTTGAGCTGACTAATCTTAACATTGAAAAAAACTGCACACATCTCCTTTAAGAAGATGTTATAGCCAAGCGTGTTGAACTACATATAGCCCCATCCAACAAATCATAATAGTTTTAATGGCACTGTTAAACAAGTGATAAACGTTTAAATATATTTACAGCTTGCGATAGGTTTCACTTGCTTATTACCTGACCTTCATTCCACTCTCTTTATGACTCAAATTACTTTATTATCTCACTTTATCATCTTACATAAAAATTCAACTGTCGCCCCTGGATTCACCTCTTTTGTCCTTTTCAACTAACCATTAACAGAATTACCTTAGTACAGCTCAATTTGTAAACCAATCTCTATTCAGCAAGGGAAAATGAATTAAATCAATTTTAGCCACCATCATTCCATCCTCAAGAACATTATTAGCCAGAAACAGCAGGGAAAAGATTAGTGCAAGAGACGATAAGAACAAACATTTGCTCTTGATGGATCCAGCTCAGCCAGGAGGCTTTTGAGTTTTTTCTATCCTGGACATTCCTTGTTAGCAGATTAATAAGTTGTGTAATTGAGCCATTCATTATGCCTGATGTTTTTACTGGTGCACAAACTTGCACAGCCACTTTGTAGATGTTTGGAGGTTTGAGATGCTTAAAGCCCATTACAAAATAGTAAGAAGACTCGTGTTTTAAGTGTAACTTGAGGATACACATAGGGTTAGGGTTATAAAAAATGTAATAAACTTTGATGCTAATTGGTTAGGTTAAATCAGTTTAAACAAACTAAGACCAGCAAACCACCTTGGACTTGTTTAAGCTGTTTAAGCCAAGATATGAAATTGATACAAAAGCCAAGCACTTTGAAAAGAATCACATTTCTGTCAGGATCACTGTCGTCAAAGTGAAAGACAATTTGTATATAGTTTAGATTGGCGGTATGGTTCTGTTCTGGGCAAGAACTCCCTGCGCATCCATGCAGCCTAGCATGGATAAGAGCAGGGAGAGCAGTGATAAACCCCCTAAGGGTAAACAGAACAATGTATTGCAGATAGCATTAATGTCAATATTAAAATGTACAACCTAATTCGGGAATTTAGTCTGATTCATATGCCAAATCCTGACTGACAAGTGGAGGAGCTGGGGATGGAGGATGGTAATTAGCTCCGGAGAAACGCGATAGCAGCTGATAATACTGAAGGAGCTTATATATGCATGCTGTGATAGGCATCGTATTCCTATAGGTAGACGTGATCAGCTGACAGTCAGCTGATGCAAGCTTGACTAACGTGCCCTGCCAGAACTAACGCTATACGCTGAATTTTTGGAGAAAAATGGGGAAAACCCAGTTTCCACAATGAGGTGACAAATTGAGAAACACAAAATACATACAATAACAGAACCAGTTCTGAAGACACTTTCCATGTGTAAATGAGATACTTTACCTAAAGCAATAGCTCTATTGCTTGTTTTCAAGGACAACTAAAGGATTCAGAACAACTGCATGGTAAGTGTCTAATCTAGGAGAAAACTATTTGTGTTTATCTAGAAAACAGTTTTAGAGATCACCAAACCAAATTTTCAAAGAAGTCTTCTGAAAAAGCTGGATAAAGTCTATTTAATTCATATTTTGAGCAGGCCTTCAAATTAAGCCTTCTCTCCAAATAAGTGCTCTAATCCACATATTTTGCCTTTAAAGTAAACAAGAAATCAAATCACCTTTTTATTCTGTTTTATTTACTACACTATTATGTACAATCTATAAGTGCACATTATTTAGAAAATGCATTGGTGAATCATGAAGAAACAACATGCCATTATTGACAAAAACTTACTTGCTCCACCTCTGAAACAATTTTACTTTAAAGCTAACATCACCTTGGTCACCTAGCTATAAGGACAGAGCGATTTAAAAAAATAGCGATACCAAATAGTGATTTAGTCATTGTTTTGAGTACCTGTTGTAAGTAATGCTATCTTTCTAAAATCTTGCCAAAACCTAACGATAATTTAATGCCAGATAATGTTAACATAACAGAGGTTAGAGCAATAATATCACATACAAATTTGAAAAAGAACCATTGTGATACATGTAGATGCTATTAAGTGACCACTTACCATGTGCCAAACTGTTTACATCACTTAACTACTATGTACTTGCATACATATATGATGCAATATAATTAATGTGTACATGCATAGTTAAATTGCACTCATATTTAAATTACACTCAAGTCGAGTCACTTTTATTTATATAGCGCTTTATACAATAAAGATTGTTTCAAAGCAGCTTTACAGTGATAAACAGGAAAATAATGATCAATGATGCAAACAGAATTGATTATGCTTTAAAGCAGCTCTAAAAAAGACAATGCCATTGTTCCACTGAAGGCAGTTCAGTGTTGATTCAGTTCAGTTCAATTATACAATTAGTTCAATTCAGCTATAAAGCATGCAAAAAATGCAGATGATCATCCAGCTCAGTTCATCTCTCATCCAATAGTGTCAGTACAGTTCAGTCAATAATATTGCTGAGTATTAAGCCAAAATCTGAGAGTAACATGTATGTTGTGACAATCCAATGTTGGAAAGAGTTAGCCTTGCAACTAGGGGTGTAACGGTACACGTATTCGTACCGAACCGTTTCGGTACAGGGCTTTCGGTTCGGTGCACGCGTGTACTTTAACAGTCTTTAACAGTTAACAGTAAGCTTGTTTTAAGCACGGAATACCCTTCAATCCAAGTTCCCACACAAACATATTAAGTATTCAGTCCATTTTATCACGAAATTCAAACGATAAATACCGCTTTGACGCTCTTTAATGTGGCGTGACTGATCACGATCATCTGTGAACGCGATCGATCATCTCTCCCTAAAGAATAAACATGAATGAACATCTGAAGGTATGTTGAGACATTACAACTTACTGTCACATATCATAAGTGGTGTAATCACTCAATCAGTGTTTCAACGGTGGAAAGACCTCAATATAACTGCTTGTAAACTAAACAATGTCATGTAGAATCACATTTACCTCAGGCAGTCCTTCAGTGTCCACGGAATTTTATTCACTAGAGAAATCAACTCTTTCACTAAATATATGCACTATATTAGCCTATACTGTATATGCATTATATTCTACTTAACCTGTTAGTGATGTCTTGATTATTTCATGTATGTTTAAATAAACCTGTCATGAAAATGACAGACACTGTGTATAAATGATTAGCCTATATTTCAACAACGAATTGGATAAAAAAATATTTTATAATTAGATATAATTAGAACTGCCTTATGTGAAGTTTACATGTTTGTGTACTATGTTATTTGAGTGTTGATTATTATACCTAAAAATAAATACCAGCGGAATATAGGCTAATAGTTTGGGCTCTGTTGTTAAACTTTAATAGTAATGTGCAAGTAAGGGCTCCCTATATAGTTTACAGCAATATCTTCAATAAACGTTTAGTTATAAACGTTTAAGGACAGACACTTTTTTTTGCAGTAAATCACTGTTTAATAAAAAATAAATAAAAAGCAATTTTGTAAAACTGCTGTACTGAACTCATACCGAACCGTGACTTCAAAACCAAGGTATGTACCGAACCGTCAGTTCCCTTTCGTTCAGTCACTACGACGTACGTTAGTGACTAACGAATGGGGGTTTCGCTTAGAAGCCAATTATCTTCGAGAATTCAACAGCGCCCAATGGCAGTGCCAATGCCATGGGCATGCGGAATTTGCATGCGTAACTCCGCCCCACCTCGTGGGTATATAAGGAAGTACGCTGGCAACATCGCATTATGTTTCTGCTTTGGAGCCAAGAGTATCTCTTCACTCCTTCAAGCCTGATCCTGAGTCTTCGACAAAGCTTTGAGACGAGCAGCTTTCCAGAGGCGTTGGTGTTACGGCGCGTTCCAGTGATCATCATACTGCCTGCCTGCTGATCTGCGCAGTGGTCCGTCTGACAGCTGGTGTGTGGTCGCTGGGCGCTTCGGCGTTCTCTGCGAGGCTTTCCTCTCCTAAAAGAGCTTGCACGTGACGCGTCCTTTTCAGGATGTCTCGTCCGTGTACTTCTGGGTGTGGCCGGTTGCTTTCCTCTTCTGATGGGCACAAACACTGTCTGGTATGTCTGGGCTTTCAGCATGCTCAGGCAGCGTTTGTGGATGAGTCATGTTCCCACTGCGGGAATATGACCATCGCGGTGTTGCGGTCAAGACTCCATGACCTTCGTAAAGAAGTGAGAGTCCCCTCTACCACACCCCGATCTACTGAGTCCCCGAGGCCCAGTACTTCGGCTGGTGGTCAGGGTGACCTGACGGTTACGGTGTGGAACAAAGCCCCGACGCTCATGCCTCGGGCCACACCCCCGTCTTGCACACTGCAACCCGCGAGTGTTCAGACGCAGATCGCGGGGCCTGCTTCGGCCCCCCCGCGCATCTCGTTTGGCGCTCCAGAGGAGGATGCGATGTCGGTCACCGCATCACAAGGTGGGCTCGAGTCCTCTGAGGATGATGACTCGGCTGTGTTGCCGCCTTCGGGCGTTCCAGCATTGCCCGAGTCGGACCCAGAGCTGACAGCCATGCTGTCTCGGGCAGCCGCGAGCTTAGGGATAGAGTGGAACCCTCCGCCCTGTCCCGAACGCTCAAGGCTCGATGATTGGTTTTTGGGAGCCCGCGCTGACAACCGTCAGTCCCCGCCCCCAATACCTTTCTTTCCCGAGCTGCATGAGGAACTCGCGCGGTCCTGGAAGTCCCCGTTGTCTTCCCGTGACCGGTCAGCGACTTCCTCCGCCTTCTCCGCCCTCGATGGGGCGGCGGCTAAAGGGTACACTGGGGTCCCCCCAGTTGAACGTTCTGTTGCGATGCAACTGTGTCCTCAGAGCGCTTCAACTTGGCGCGGCGATCCAAAGCACCCCTCCAAAGCCTGTCGATTCACATCAACCTTGGTGGCGAAATCGCACAGAGCCGCGGGGCAGGCCGCCGCTTCTTTGCATGCCATGGCGATCCTTCAGGTCTACCAGGCCAGGATCCTCAAGGACATGCACGAGGGTGGAGTTGATCCGGGGCTCTTAAATGAGCTGCGTGCCGCCACCGACCTCGCTCTCCGGGCGACGAAGGTGACCGCACGCTCCCTGGGTCAAGTGATGTCCACAAACGTGGTCCAGGAGCGTCACCTTTGGCTGAACCTGGCAGATATGCGGGACACCGAGCGAACCCGGTTCCTCGATGCCCCCATATCCCAGGCCGGCCTCTTCGGCGGGGCGGTTGAGGACTTTGCCCAACAGTTCTCAATCGCCCAGAAGCTATAAAACACGTACTGCCCCGGCGGCCAGCTGCTGCCTCCACCCAGCCGCCGGCACAGTCGCCTCAGTCTGCTCCCCGCCGAGGACGCCCTCCTAAGGCTCCCGCCCCTCTCACCCGGTCCAAGCAGCAGCCTTCACCCGGGCCGGGTCGTGGAGGAAGCCGTAGGAAGGCGTCCAAGTCCCCTCAGGCCGCCCCGCGCCCCGCTAAACGCCAGGCCAAGCGGCGCTCCTGAGACGGACGGCTCAGGGATGGGAAATTCTTTCGAGGAGATGGTAGCAGGACCACTCCTTCCCCCGGTGGAGGGCCGGGGGAGAATCCTTTGTTCAGCTGCTGGCCCACGGGTCAGCAGCACCCTATTTTGGTCAAAGAAAGAATTAACACTCCCATCCCTGAGCCCACAGAGTCCGGCGATGACAGTGCGCGCCACCCACGGGTCCCGCCACTCGCATCCCACTCTGTCGCCAGCCTCCTGGCAGAGCAGACCCCAGTGGAACGTGCGTCCTTCCCTGGTCTCCTCTGTCAGGACGCAGCAGTCAACCGTGCCCCCGCACCGGGACGCCCCTCAGCCTCCCATGTCCGGGCCGGTGACGCTGCATCGCTGCAAGCCCACACCGGGTACGTCTGTGCTCCGAATGACCCCGCTGGCGCAGTTTTTGGAAGTCTGGCTTCAGCTTCCAGGGCTGTCCCGCTGGGTCGCGCGGACCATCAGGCGCGGCTACGCGATTCAGTTCGCGCAGGTTCCTCCCTGCTTCCGGGGAGTCCGCTCCACTATGATCGGGGCCAATGCCCCCGTCATGCGAGCGGAGATTGCCACCCTACTGGCGAAGGGTGCGATCGAACCTGTCCCTCCAGCCGAGATGAACTCCGGGTTTTACAGCCCGTACTTCATCGTACCCAAAAAGACCGGTGGGCTACGGCCAATCCTGGACCTGCGCGTCTTGAACCGTTACCTTCACCGGTTTCCGTTCAAGATGTTGACAGCGAAACACCTTTTCGAATGCGTTCGTCCAGACGATTGGTTTGCAGCGATCGACCTGAAGGACGCCTACTTCCATGTCTCCATTCTACCTCGACACAGACCGTTCCTACGGTTTGCTTTCGAGGGGCGGGCATATCAGTACGCAGTTCTACCATTCGGGCTATCTCTGTCCCCTCGCGTCTTTACGAAGATTGCCGAGGCAGCCCTTGCGCCCCTTCGGCAGCACGGGGTTCGCATCCTGAATTACCTCGACGACTGGCTCATACTGGGTCACTCTCGGGAGCAGGTTTGCGGACACAGAGATCAGGTGCTCCATCACCTAGCCCGTCTGGGCCTTCGGGTCAACTGGGAGAAGAGCAAACTTTGCCCCGCGCAGAGGATCTCTTTTCTCGGTATGGATATCGACTCGGTCGCCATGTGCGCGCAGCTTTCGAGCGAGCGCGCGCAGTCTCTGCTGACTTCCCTTCGTCAACTCGAGGGCAAGAATGCGGTTCCACTGAAACTATTTCAGAGGCTCCTGGGGCATATGGCATCTGCAGCCGCGGTGACGCCGCTCGGATTGCTTCATATGAGACCGCTTCAGCATTGGCTACGCGATCGAGTCCCGAGATGGGCATGGCGGTCTGGCACGCTCCGGGTACAAGTGACTCGGGCCTGCTTACAGACTCTCACCCCGTGGTCGAACCTCGAGTTTCTACGGACCGGAGTGTCCTTAGAACGAGTTTCCCTGCTTACTGTTGTATCAACAGATGCGTCATCCACCGGGTGGGGTGCCATGTGCAATGGACAAGCAGCCGCGGGCTCCTGGACAGGACCCCAGCGCCTTCTGCATGTCAATTGCCTCGAGTTACTGGCAGTACGGTTCGCCCTGCACCGCTTCCGAGCGTTGCTGAGGGGTCAACATGTACTAGTCAGGACAGACAACACGGCCGTAGTAGCGTACATCAACCACCAGGGCGGTCTACGCTCCCGCCGTATGTCTCAACTCGCCCGCCATCTCATTCTATGGAGTCAGAAGCACCTGAGGTCCCTTCGTGCTGTCCACATCCCGGGAGAGTTGAACTGTGCAGCCGACGAGCTGTCACGGATTCAGCCCCTCCCCGGAGAGTGGAGACTCCATCCCCAGACGGTTCAGCTGATATGGGAACGGTTCGGCGACGCACAGGTAGACCTGTTTGCCTCCCAGGACTCTTCCCATTGCTCCCTGTATTATTCTCTGACCGAGGGCACCCTCGGCACGGATGCACTGGCGCACAGCTGGCCGTCAGGGCTACGCAAATATGCGTTTCCCCCAGTGAGCCTTCTTGCACGGGTACTGTGCAAGATCAGGGAGGACAAGGAGCAGGTCATTTTGGTCGCCCCGTATTGGCACGGCCAGACCTGGTTCTCAGAACTTCTACTCCTTGCGACAGCCCCTCCCTGGCCTATCCCTCTGAGACCGGACCTTCTCTCTCAGAGACGGGGCACTCTTTGGCACCCGCGTCCGGCGTTCTGGAAGCTCCACGTGTGGCTTCTGGACGGGACGCGGCAGGTTTGAGTAGTCTTCCACCTGCGGTGGTCGCTACCATCACTTCGGCTAGAGCTGAGTCTACACGACGTCTCTATGCTTTGAAGTGGAACCTCTTCGTCTCATGGTGCTCTTCCCGCCAAGAAGACCCCTGGAAATGCCCGATCGGGTCTGTGCTATCGTTTCTCCAGGAGGGGGTGGAACGAAGGCTGTCTCCTTCCACCCTTAAAGTGTATGTGGCCGCAATATCTGCCTACCACGATCTCCTGGGGGACAAAAAGGTAAGTCAGCACGACCTGATCATCAGGTTCCTGAGGGGGGCGAGGAGACTGAATCCTCCTCGCTCTCCTCTCGTACCCTCTTGGGACCTCTCAGTAGTTTTAAGTGCTCTGCAGAGGCCTCCATTTGAGCCTTTGCGGTCAGCTGAGATTAAATTCTTGTCTATGAAGACTGCTCTGCTGACCGCATTGGCCTCGCTTAAGAGGGTCGGGGACCTGCAAGCATTTTCGGTTGACGAAGCGTGCCTAGAGTTCGGGCCGGCTAACTCTCACGTGATCCTGAGACCCCGGCCCGGATATGTGCCCAAGGTTCCCACCACTCCGTTCCGAGACCAGGTGGTGAACCTGCAAGCGCTGCCTTTGGAGGAGGCAGACCCAGCCTTGGCATTGCTCTGTCCAGTACGCGCTCTCCGCGCCTATGTAGACAGTACGCGATGTTTCAGGACCTCAGACCAGCTCTTTGTCTGTTATGGTGGAGAGCGGAAGGGAAGTGCTCTCTCGAAACAGAGGTTGTCTCACTGGATAGTGGACACCATTGTTTTGGCTTACCAGCAGCAAGGTCGACCATGTCCCCTTGGGGTTAGGGCACACTCCACTCGGAGTGTGGCCTCCTCTTGGGCTTTAGCGCATGGCGCCTCGCTAACAGACATCTGCAGAGCTGCAGGCTGGGCGACACCCAACACATTCGCCAGATTCTACAATCTCCGAGTGGAGCCAGTGTCCGACTATGTACTCGCCCCTACGGGTGGCCGGTAATGGGCCAGGCTCAGGTGTCTTCGCTTGCTCGCCATTCCACTCCACGGACTGGATACGTGCGATATTTTTCCTCAGGTGAGCTCCCCGAGAGCCCTGAGCTCCTCCAGCACTGCTTACGCCGACATCAGTTCAGTCTGCCCTTTCGAGCCCAGACCCTCATGTCCGGCCAGGTGCTCCGTGTGCATGGTTCCCCTCCGGCGACCCCCACACGAGTATTCCCACCGTAAGCCTCCTCAGCGAGCAGGTGTCTTTCCCTCGGCAAGTCCCTGCCACCCCTAGGGTTAAAAATCCACCTTCGGCTGGTACCCTAGAGATCTTCCATATGCAGCCCTTAGCGGGTCATATGTGTATTCTTAAGTCCTCCCTACGGGTAGGCATCTTGGCATTCCCTCACTGGGATATGCTTCCCAGTGTACCTTGGTATTCCTGTGATAAGTGGGAGTCCTTCGTCCGTACTAGTCTTACGACAGGGTACTCTCACTTACGCAGGGCACTGGATGACGGCTGAGTGGCGTTGTTGTATTGGAACCCCCATTCGTTAGTCACTAACGTACGTCGTAGTGACTGAACGAAAGGGAACGTCTCGGTTACGTATGTAACCCTCGTTCCCTGAGGAGGGAACGGAGACGTACGTTTCCTCTGCCACGTCAGCCGTGCTGCTGGAACGCGGAGTTCAGTCTTGGCTCCTGCAGCAGTAACATAATGCGATGTTGCCAGCGTACTTCCTTATATACCCACGAGGTGGGGCGGAGTTACGCATGCAAATTCCGCATGCCCATGGCATTGGCACTGCCATTGGGCGCTGTTGAATTCTTGAAGATAATTGGCTTCTAAGCGAAACCCCCATTCGTTAGTCACTAACGTACGTCTCCGTTCCCTCCTCAGGGAACGAGGGTTACATACGTAACCGAGACGTTTTGTGTACCGTTACACCCCTACTTGCAACAGTTAACCTTGCAATGTCTTCTTTAACAACTTTGCCTTTCCTCTGTTCTGTTCTTCCCCCATTAAGTTGGGGAACAAAGCCACCACTGATACCCCAGACCAGGAAGAACCTAAGTTCCGGTTAAAATTCCTATGTTCTTGGCTAAATAATCTTTCAGACGAATACAACTTTTTTGGACTTAAAATTTTGGGCTGAAAGAAGAAAGTCATATGCACCTAAGATGGCTTGAGGGTGAGTAAATCATGGGGTAATTTTTATGTTTAGGTGAACTATCCATTTAAAGAAGGCCATCTTGGCCCACTATTGGCATAGCCTCCGCGCATGTGAGCTATTTTTGAAACGTGACATCACACATGCAATCTGCAAACTGTGTATGAGAGTTATGTCGGTGAAGGAGTCTCAATCCAAAGTCAATTATTCCCTGAATGTGAATGCTGAATCTATTCTATTCCCTGAATAGATTCAGCTCTTGCCCTCTTATGGCGAGGGCTGAATCTACCTCAGTGCTGATAACGGTATATCAACTATCTAGTTTATATTTCCAGTTCTCTTGTTTGATACACACAGACATTTGTGAATAAATGCTTTATTGGAATGGATGTCCACTGCAAAGGACTCTAATACCCGAGTCACCTGTCGTTTCTTGGATCTACAGTACTTCAGAGTGGAGCATCGAGAGGAGAAATTACAAGGTAATGTTGACACCCTGTCCCGGAGGGAGGAGTGCCTATGGTCCGTTGCTCCAGGCAATAACCTTGAGCTGAGGTAGCACGTGACCAAAAGAGTAGGTCCCAGCAAGGAAAAGTCCTCAATTATGAGTACTTCCAACTGCTTACCATCCAAACATGGACCTACGAACAGCTCAATGATGGTCACCATAATAATAACTGAGGTCACCATAAAAGTGGAAAATCTGCTTCAATGAAGGTTGGATGGTCCTGGGTACAGACTCCCTAAGCATGCAGTGCTAAAGCATAAGGTGGCCTAGAGGGAAACCAGCTGAAGAGTAAAAAGACAGAGTTAAGCCTTTCTTCTGTTCTGCGTTCCCACTTTAAGGTGGTCTAGCGTAGAAACAGATGTGGGGAACAAAGCCACCACGGATACCCGAGAACGGGAAGAACCTAAGTTCCAGTTTAAATGGTAAATGTTCTTGACTAAATAAAAACCCACCTCCTATGTGGTTATGTTTTGTGGCAGCTTAATCCTCTACTCACCTTGAGGCCCATATCACAATGTACACAATATGAACATTTTCAAATGCTAAATATTATTATGTAAATGCGGCTGTGGCTCGTCTATAATGGCAAGTGGGGCAGAGCCCCAACAAAATATTTATCCAAAACATACACATCTATATAAACTGAATCAATAATAAATTGTAAATGTGTTCTGCAACAAACATTTTTGGGGATTTTCTAGAAGGATATATAAAAATTTTACGTATAGCTTCGACAGGCATGTATTATGATACCAAGTGGGGCAGCAGCTCTCTGAGCCAATGTGGTGAAAAATGGAACTGCAGCGCACTCTAATTGAGAACTATTTGGGCAGATTTCCACGTTACCTTGCGTAAACCTCACTCCAGACTAAGATGATATCAATCCTCTTCAGCTATGTGTATATTAGTCTGCATCAGGTCAGTAACTAGTTGGCATGTCTGTTCTTCCTATGTGGAGTAGCGTGTCAAATTAATGAAATATAAATCCTTTAGTTTAAACATGCTCATGTGAATAGTTATGTTGTGTTTGTTTTATGTTTCAGAATAGACATGTCTTTCTTTTTCTCACTTGTATTCCTCCAAAACTAGTAATATTCTAAAACAACAGTCTGTGGCAATAAATACTACATTAAAGCAATTCTAAAATAGCATTCTCATGTGCCATGACTTGTGTGTACATAAAGCCTGTCAATCAACATCCGCCCTAAGGCTGAATTAAGCAACCCCTGCCAAAAGTGTGTTCAGTGATATAAAGCTTACAAAATGTTCATGAGAAACTAGCGCTAAGACACAGAATATGCCCCACCTAAATTTACGGTCAGTAGCCACACTATGTAAATGCATAGTAGTTAAAACACAGTCTGGAGGTAGCTTTATTGAAAAAGACTAACTAGGGACACGAATAACCTCTCACAATAAGATAGAGTTTTAATTATTGCAGGATCAAATGTTTTTGAATTGCTAAAATGAGAGTTATTAACATATAATTATAACAACAGCACATTTGCATTGAGAATGACTGGGCAAGCACAGCACTCAGTTCTTAGTCATCCAACAGTTTTCCATGGAATAATCTCTTAAAGAACCATATTGATAATGATAAAGGGATATTCTCCCATGAAAGATAAATGGAAAAGAAGGTGGATTTTGCCTAGAGTGATGAGTCCTCCATGGATGAACTCAAATAAACTGGACATTTCTAAGTCAGCTGGTTATATCAGATTCTGTGAGGCTGTTTATCAGTTTTAAGAATGCAAAGAATGGACTTGAGTTCTTGTGGAAACCTGTCTTGCGAGGCTACCTTGAAAGAATGAACTCGGAAGGACACGGAATGCATTTTTGTGAGAACTGTGCTGAGATGTGCTGTGATCTTCTTGCTGACTGTCCACCCAAACATGAAAATGTTGTCATCAATTATTTACTTGTCATCAATGTCATTCCAAAACCTTTTGTTCAACTTTGAAACACAATCTGAGATTTCTGTCCCTCCATTAAAAGTATATATTTACACAAATCTCTGACACTTCAAAACATTAATAAAGAGATTGTAAAAGAATTCCATATGAATCAAACGGTTTAATCAAAGGCATGGCTCGACAATAAGGACGGCCCAATGACCAGTGTGAGAGACTTTTGGAGGGGATGAAACTGTCACTTGCCTGATCGGGCCAGTGCTGCATCGCCACAAAGGTTTATCATTTGCATGTGCTTTTAAGCTTCGCCAGTTAAAATATTCAAGTGCAAAAAGACTGATTCAGTACTCGCTGTTTGAGTAGTTTTAAGTGCGCAACACACATCAGAAGCACTCCCAGGAAGCTGCATCTCAGACAGTGTACAAATACTGAGTCTTCTTTAACGTGTTATTGTGCTTGAACAGACATATTCATACAAAATTATCAAAAATGGCAAGTATCCTTGTAAACATAGTCGTTATGTCTTAAGTGAACGTAAACAGTTGAGAAATAAAATGCATGTGTAAGGGGCCGGGTCACACAGAATGTGTTTTTGCTGTCAAAAGCATGAGATGCAAGTCAGTGGAATGAATAAAACCACAAGGTCTAGAGACGCTTTTTTAAAAGTTAAACATCTTTTAAATTGACCATCACATTTTTAGAATGCCGTGTCATGCCCGAGATGCTGCAAAGAAGCGAGCGCAACTGTTAAAGACGTCCATCTAGAGTGCGTTTACATAAACGATGGTAAAGTAGTGCACTGGAATGGAAAAACAGTTTATTAGATTCGTGAATTTGTTAATCAAACAACAAAACAAAGAAAAGAAAAAAAAGAAAAAAGAAATTATCTCTCACGACTCGACTGAATAGCTTTTGTAACTTTACTAAGGATTAATATATATTTAATTTATACAGTGGATTATGCAGTGTAATTTTACATTCAAATGCTTTATTCAATTTCTGTACCTAAAAACTACTGTTAAACTAACCTGAAAAGCACTGTTTATTTCATTTATGTCTTTGTTCTATTGTATTTATTTTTGCTATTGCTTGTCATCTGATTTTTTGTTTTTATTGTATTACGGTTTACTTGTCTTTAGCACTATTTTAAATTTATATGAGTTAGGCTAGTTTATTAAGGTTAAATGGGTAAAAAGGGCCAGGCCAGTAGAAAAAATCCTTAGCATTGAGTCCTGCAACGTCTTCTTAAGAGATACGATCACTTGCTGAGGTGGCTCGGGCATTTCGGATGCCTCCTGGACGCCTCCCCAGGGCACGTTCTGGGCACGTACCACCGGGAGGAGACCCCGGGGAAGACCTAGGACACACTGGAAAGATTATGTCAATAATAGCCTGGGAACGCCTCTGTATTCCCCGGAAGACCTGTATTCCCCCGGAAGTGTCTACGGAGAGGAAAGTCTGGGCATCTCTGCTTAGACTGTTGCCCCCACGACCCGGCCCCGGATAAGCGGAAGAAGATGGATGGATGGATGGTATAATGAAATAAGAGATTTTTTTATATATATATATCTGAAATATCAATGTCTAACAGCTACTAAGGTTGCACAATATATCGAAAAATTATCGTCATCGCGATAATAGTATATGCAATATCCATATCACAGAGAGGTGCGATAAATAAATAAAAAATGATGTGCCGAGCATTTGTGCGTTGCATGCATAGGTTGTTTATCCAAATGTGACCAATCAGAAGCGGCCTTACTATCTTTATACCCGCCTCCCCAGTAAGAGGAACCTAAAGTGGCTCAGTAAAAGAGCTCAGAGGCAGAGTCCGAGCAGATGGTGGAAAATCAAAACGAATGGCCGGTGTTGAGACGAGCGAGGAAAATAATGACAGCAAAGAACTTGTGGCTCAAAAGAACTGTACGTCTGAAATATGGCAATATTTTGGCTTCAAGAGAGGAGACTTGTCACAAATGCAGGTACTGTGCAAGTCATGCCGAGCAATTGTGGCCACGTCGAGAGGAAATACAACTAATCTCCACAGTCACCTGTAATACAACCACAGTGAGCTATATAACGACTTAAAAAGTAAGCCCAAAACTCCTAAAGAAATGCCAAGTAAAAAAACCAGAGTCTCGCAGACAAGCATTGATCAAAGTTTTGCAAATGTAACGCCTTATGAAAAAAACGTTGAAATGCCACAGGGAATTAACAGAAGCTATCACGCGTTTTTTAGCTAAAGACATGATGCCTGTTAACACAGTGAGCAGAGAAGGCTTTGTGAGTCTAATTAACAAATTGGACCGGAGATATCAGCTGCCATCGAGAAATAATTTTTCTCAAGTCGCAATTCCACAGATGCACGACACGTGTGAATACGGTGAGCGCCGAGCTGCGTCAAATGGACTTCTACGCTTGCACCACTGACCTGTGGTCCAGTCGGACGACTGAGCCCTACATGAGCTTTACTGTTCACTGTCTTACTCAAGATTTTGAATTAAAAGCACGTTGTCTGGGTGTTGTATATTTCCCCGAATCCCATACCAGTGAAAACATAGCCCATGGACTGCGGGAATTTTAGCCAGCTGGAACTTAAAAGAAGAGAATCAAGTGTCCATCACTACAGACAACGGCGCTAATGTGGTGAAAGCTACCGAACTTAACAATTGGGTCTGACTACAATGCTTTGGTCACCGCTTGCATCTGGCCATCGGTGAGTGTTTAATGTTTATATTTGCAATAATTAAATGAAAACAGAAAAAGGTATAGTTTGTATTGTATAGCTGAATGTAGTATATAGGCATGATTTTGGATATTATAATATCTTACATTTCTTTTTTATAATATAATATTTAATAAAATGTTTATTAAGTAAATATATAGTAAATTGACTGTTTTCTATCTCAAATGCTGTTACATAAAATTAAATTATAATATTGCAATGTAAAAAATAATATATATATATATATATATATATATATATATATATATATATATATATATATATATATATATATATATATATTTTTTTTTTTTTTTTTTTTTTTTTAATAGCTAATAAATCTAGCATTTCTCTAGGGAAATGTGATATCGCAAGAAATATCGTTATCGCAATATTCAGCAACAATATCGCATATTTTCCTAATATCGTGCACCCTTAACAGCTACACTAGCAAATAAAGTATTAGAGGAAGGTAATGGCTCTTTTGCCTCCCTGGAGATCATTGTGTTCTCAATGAGCTCCTATAAAGCATGGCATGATTTTGAGAGGGAATTGCTAGATATAGACAATAGTCTCCGTTGCACTACAACTGGCTGATTATCCTGGCAATGCAATAATGCCTGCCTATCATGCTCTCAGCCAGTCCACAAATCAACCGCAATGGGTCAAATGAACAGAAATGAACTAATTACAAAGTAATCACTTCCCCCACTCACTTTCGGCCCGATCAGAATCAAATGAACTTGAATTACTGATCTGTGATTGATGTTAAACTAAAGCTGTACCTCTGTGATCATCATTACACCTGCAGTGCAGTATTTACAAAGGACTAGTCCAAATAAAACGTCATTATTAATAACAGTAGCCAAAAACAGTAGTGAGGGTAGTAGTAGTCAGTAGTAAACAAATATAGAAAAATTAAAATTTTGCTGTATTACTCTAGTTATTATAAATTAATAATCGAACTAAGATGGCGGCGCGTGTAGATCGCAAGACTCAGGTTCTCTCCAGATTCTGCAATTTTGCTGTATTTTTCTTGTTCATCTCGGGTCTGTTCGTACAGAACTGTTGTGCCTTTACATCGTACACCCGTTGTGAGCTTTTGGATATTGGTTTGCGAATTTCCGACAGTTTTATGGACAATCTTCGACTCCTTCCTGAGATCGCTAGAACACCCGAGGCTCTGCACTCTACTCGGCCGGAAGTGCTAGAAGGCGGCGGTGTGATCGTAAACAAAGGCGTGGGAAGCGCGGAGGTCGGCGTGCTAAGCTAATGCTATCACCGCACCGGCTCTCTTTACCCAGCATTTTCCTTGCTAATGTACGATCGCTAGTGAACAAAATGGAGGAGATTCGACTCAGCATCACACACAGTAAGAAACTTTTGAACTGTAACGTCCTAATATTCACGGAAACCTGGTTAAACAGCGGAATACCGGACACTGCTATTGAGCTAGCGGGACGCCACACACTCCGGGCAGATAGAACATTAGATGGCTCCGGGAAGAGCAGAGGGGGTGGATTGTGCATTTACATTAACAAAGCTTGGTGCACAAACTCTGCTATTATTGGGAGTCATTGTTCAGCTAACCTTGAGTTTCTCATGGTTAAATGTAGACCGTTTTATCTACCGCGGGAGTTCACTTCCACCATTATCACTGCGGCCTATATTCCTCCGGATGCTGATGCTAAGCTTGCTATGAAAGAACTTCACGCAGCCATCAGTAAACAACAGACTGATCACCCGGAAGCTGCGTTTATTGTTGCAGGTGACTTTAATCACTCAAACTTAAAGTCAGTGCTACCCAAGTTTCACCAGCATGTTTCCTGCCACACCAGAGGAAACAAAACCTTAGACCATGTTTACACAAACATGGCTGAAGCTTACGTTGCAACACCCCTCCCCCACCTGGGACAGTCAGACCACGTCTCTTTGTTTCTAACACCCAAATATGCACCTCTCATCAACCGTGTGAAGCCATCAGTGAAGACCATCAAAGTGTGGCCTGCGGGGGCATTTTTCCACACTCCAGGAAAGGTTTCTAAACACAGACTGGAGTATGTTTGCTTCTCAAGCCACCAGTGGCGCTCACATGGACATTGACTCATTCACCTCCTCTGTATTGGATCATATCAATACCACCATTGACAGTGTTACAACCCAGAAACAGATCACCACATACCCAAATCAGAAGCCTTGGATGAACAGGGAAGTGCGACTCCTGCTGAAGTCACGCAACACTGCCTTCAGATCAGGTGATGCACAAGCCTACAGCACATCCAGAGCAAACCTGAAGAGGGGCATCAAAAAGGCCAAGCAATGCTACAAGCAAAAGATAGAGGGACACTTTTCCAACTTTGACTCTCGTCGCATGTGGCAGGGCATTCAGGCCATCAGTGATTACAAACCCACACGGTCCACCCCCGCAGCCATTGATGTCAACTTCCTGAACGAGCTAAATTACTTTTATGCTCGTTTTGAAAGAGACAACAGAGAAACTGCAACCAAGCTCAAACCCTCAGCTGACCACCCACCAATCACACTCGCCACCACAGAAGTCTGCAAGGCACTGAGCCGGATCAGCGCACACAAGGCTGCTGGACCAGACAACATCCCTGGTCGTGTTCTCAGGGCATGTGCAGAGCAGCTCGCTGGGGTTTTTACAGATATTTTCAACCTGTCTCTTGCCCAAGCAGCTGTACCAACATGCTTTAAACGCACTTCCATTGTGCCAGTGCCGAAACACTCTAGCCCGAGGTGCCCTAAGGACTACTCACACCCATCGTTATGAAATGCTTTGAGCGGCTGGTCCTGGAACACCTAAAAGACTCTCTACCATCCACATTGGACTCACACCAGTTTGCCTATCGCAGCAATAGGAGTACAGAGGATGCAGTTTCCATGGCACTGCACTCTGTGCTCACCCATCTGGACAATTAAAACACTTATGCACACATGCTGTTTGTTGACTTCAGCTCAGCATTCAACACTGTCATCCCATCCAAGTTAATAGCCAAACTTGGAGACCTGGGCATCAACACATGTGTAACTGGATTTTGGACTTCCTAACTGACAGACCCCAGAATGTTTGATCAGGATCCACCTGCTCCACGTCCATCACACTCAACACTGGTGTACCACAGGGCTGTGTGCTAAGTCCGTTTCTCTACTCCCTCTTCACCTACGACTGCAAGCCTGTGTATGGATCTAATTCCATCGTCAAGTTTACGGACGACACTACGGTGATTGGTCTCATCAGCAACAACGATGAGACTGCCTACAGGGAGGAGATCCAGCACCTGGCCACATGGTGCGCTGATAATAACCTGCTCCTCAACACCACCAAAACGAAGGAGCTCATCGTGGACTTCAGGAAAGAGTCAAAAGAACACACGACACCATCCACATCAATGGAATGGCCGTTGAGCGTGTCTCCAGTTTCAAGTTCCTGGGGATCCACATCTCGGCGGACATGTCGTGGACGACCAACACCTCCAGCCTGGTCAAGAAGGCTCACCAGCGCCTCTTCTTCCTGAGGACACTGAGGAAGAATCAGCTCTCCTCGGCTATCCTGGTGAATTTCTATCGCTGCGCAATAGAAAGCATCCTGACCAACTGTGTGGCAGTATGGTATGGGAGCTGCTCTGTTGTGGAGCGCAAGGCACTGCAGCGGGTGGTGAAAACTGCCCAGCGCATCACAGGGACTCCACTACCTGCCATCGAGCACATCCAGAGGAAACGCTGTCTGCATCGAGCTCGCAGCATCCTCAAGGACTCCTCTCACCCAGCCCACAGACTGTTTTCTCTCCTGCCCTCTGGCAGGCGTTTCAGGATCCTCCGGACCAGAACCAGTAGACTAAAGAACAGTTTTTTTCCCCAGAGCTGTCTCTTTACTGAACTCAAACCCCCGTTGATCCACTTCCCTCATAAACTGCTAACTCTCCTACCTCACATCTGCCTTCACTTTGTTATTTGCACTACCGACTGTTTATTACAGTAACAACTGTTTACTTATGCATCTTGCACTGCCATATCTTAACTGGATTATGCTCATTTGCACTGCCGACTGTATTTATAGTACCAAATGTTTACATTTGCATTTTGCATCGTACTTCTAACTGCAATATGCAACCACTTTCCACTGCACTTTTACACTTTCTTTCGGATAGCTCTGTCCATAATTTATTGCACTACCTTAATCCACTGCTATATTCCTCATATTAGCCTAAAATATTATTGTATACCTCTATCTGTAAAATTCTGTTTAAAGTAATAGCCATCTGTATATTATATTCATAGGACATATTCACTTGTAAATTCTGTTTATAGTAATAGCCATCTGTATATTTATTCACTGTACATATTCACCTGTAAATTCAGTTCTGTTTATAGTAATAACCATCTCTCTATTTATACATATTTATATATATTCAGTACATTTCCATGTCCTGCACTTACGCAACCACTGTATATATCCTGCACTTGCTGCTATTGCACTTCTGGTTAGACCTAAACTGCATTTCGTTGCCTTGTACTTATACTTGTACTTGTGTAATGACAAAAAGTGGAATCTAATCTAATCTAATCTAAAATTAAAGGGGGGGGGGGGGGATGCTGTTTCATGCATACTGAGCTTTTTACACTGTTAATGACTTGGATTCCCATCCTAAACATGGACAAAGTTTCCCAAAAAAGTTGGACGTTTGATGGAGTATTTCTGTGCCAAAAATACTCCTTACGGTTTCTCATAAGTTTCGGAAGTTTTTTTTAGAGTATGGGTATATGTGTCAGATGGGGCGGAATGTCCTTGCACGGGCCGTACAGGCTCTTCTCCCGGAAGGGCACGTTCGCGACTAGAGCGAGAGAGCAAGCGCTTTAGGGAAGCTGGAGTCACAGGATTTCACGAAATCAACAATGTCACCAAAGATGTGTGTTTCTGGTTGTCATGGCAAGACAATCATGATTTTACAGAGCAGCAACGGAGTTGTGCAAATGTTTGTTTGTTCCCTGAATTTACGCGATGATGGTTTATAAACAAGGAACAGTTCAACTCTGGATTTGTAGCTCGCCTAATGCTGAAAGATGGAGCAAACCTCAGCGATTAAGGTTCACGGCCGTGTGTTGGTAGCAGGCGGTGAGTAAAAATGCTTCAAATGTCTTTGTGTTGTTAGCTATCGATTCCATTGTTCTTTCTATGTAAACATGCATAGCTCAACTCAATAGCTGTATGTGCTCGTCATTCTTTAGCCCCGCAGGGACTTTTTTCGGAAAGACTCGGTACAACGTATCTTTCTTTTATAAATATAATAAAAATAAAATAAATAAAAAAATAAAATTTCGGAGATATGAAAGATACAATACTACTCTATAGGTACTCAAGATTGACATGAGATTGACAAGAACCCCCTCTTTGAACTGTCACCTTATCGTGGTGGAGGGGTTTGAGTACTGAGGGCTCGGAGGTGGACTCGTCCATCACCCAAGCTGAAGTCACCGAGGTAGTTAATAAGCTCCTCGGTGGCAAGGCACCGGGGGTGGATGAGATCCGCCCTGAGTACCTCAAGTCTCTGGATGTTGTGGGGCTGTCTTGGCTGACACGCCTCTGCAGCATTGCGTGGCGGTTGGGGACAGTACCTCTGGACTGGCAGACCAGGGTGGTGGTCCCTCTTTTCAAGAAAGGGGACCGAGAGTGTGTTCCAACTACAGGGGGATCACACTTCTCAGCCTCCCTGGGAAAGTCTATGCCAGGGTACTGGAGAGGAGAACTCGGCCGATAGTGGAACCTCGGATTCAGGAGGAACAGTGTGGTTTTCGTCCCGGTCGTGGAACACTGGACCAGCTCTATACCCTTTCCAGGGTGCTGGAGGGTTCATGGGAGTTTTCCCAACCAATCCACATGTGTTTTGTGGATTTGGAGAAGGCATTCGACTGTGTTCCTCGTGGCACCCTATGGAGGGTGCTCTGGGAGTATGGGGTCCGGGGTCCCCTGCTTCGGGCTGTTCGGTCCTTGTTCAACCGGAGCAGGAGCTTGGTCCGCATTGCCGGCAGTAAGTCAGACTTGTTCCCAGTGCATGTTGGAGTCCGGCAGGGCTGTCCTCTGTCACCGGTTCTGTTCATAATTTTTATGGACAGAATTTTTAGGCGCAGCCAAGGGCCGGAGAGTGTCCGGTTTGGGGACCACGTGATTTTGTCACTGCTTTTTGCAGATGATGTTGTCGTGTTGGCAACCTCAGACCAGGACCTTCAGCGTGCACTGGGACGGTTTGCAGCCGAGTGTGAAGCGGCTGGGATGAGAATCAGCACCTCCAAGTCCGAGGCCATGAGTGAAAATGGTGGCTTGCCCACTTCAGGTTGGTGGAGAGTTCTTGTCTCAAGTGGAGGAGTTCAAGTATCTTGGGGTCTTGTTCACGAGTGAGGGAAGGATGGAACGGGAGATTGACAGACGGATCGGTGCAGCTTCTGCAGTAATGTGGCCGCTGCACCGGTCTGTCGTGGTGAAGAAGGAGCTGAGCTGTAAGGCGAAGCTCTCAATTTACCGGTCAATCTACATTCCTACTCTCACCTATGGTCATGAGCTGTGGGTCATGACCGAAAGGACAAGATCCCGGATACAGGCGGCCGAAACAAAATTTTCAACTAAATATACAAATAAATGTAATTACTAAACTAAATTAAATACATCAACTAAATTACTGATCTGCCCACATTGTCACTGTATGATAAATGAAATGAGCTAGATGACATCACCTTTTTCTCCAGAGCGGCTATACAGCCGAATCAAATTCTGTTGCATTATTTTCCAGTTTAAAACTGTGAAGTTGCTTTAAAACAATCTGCATTGTAAAAAGTGCTATATAAATAAAGTTGACTTGACTTGAAATATTATGACAACCGACTTTTGAGGACAAATAGAGAGAGAGAGAGAGAGAGAGAGAGAGAGAGAGAGAGAGAGAGAGAGAGAGAGAGAGAGAGAGCATATATAGCATACCAGTTTTAAAACCTCAGTTGTTGGGCATGAGCTTAGTATCCAAAAAAATAAAATTAAATAAATAAATTAAATAAAATGCAAATGTCTGGTAGGAGATATTTTAAAATTCTAAATTTAAGGTTTAGATTTAACTGTATGTGTCAAATGTTCCCAGTTACAGCATTTACATGGACTGTGCTGCTGATGTTCTTGTGTTTATGTAACTCATTCAGGTCAGTGAGTTGACTTCTTGTCATGCATGTACAAATGGGGCAGTGGTGGTTACAGCCAACCCTCTACATTGCAAGTAAATGCGGCTCAATTTTGTTCTATGCTAAAGTTTTGTTTGTCTAAAGTTTTGTTCTTTGTTCTATACAAGTGATTGTGTTAGAGGATAAGAACATGTTTAGAACATATATTTTCACTGCATATTGTATCCTATGACCGCCTACACTAGAACACTCTGATTAAGCGTTAGTGATGGGTGGCTCATAAACGATTCATTCATTTTGAATGACTTTTTTTCCCTCACATGCAAAGAGAGAGAAAGTGAGAGTCTTACATACACGTAGAATGATGCGCTAAATGAAAATGCCATTCTTTTTTGTTTTGTTTTTTCTGGCAAAATGACAAAATTAGTTTAGCCTTTAGCGTAAAACAAAGTCTTTAAGACCAAGGACCCTATCATACACCCGGCGCAATGCGACACCAGGCGCGACGCAAGTGTTTGTTGCTAGTTTCAGCCCGACGCAGTTATCATTTTCACATCCAGCTCCATGTTGCTTAAATAGCAAATCCACTCGCGCCCATCTGTTCGCCCATGGGCGTGCTGGTCTGAAAACGAGGTGTGTTCAGGAGAATTGTTGGCACGTTGCTATTTTGAGGCGACTGAAATCGACTGTGCCATTGACCAACAAAAACCTGGTCTAAAGTCAATAGCGCAGTATTTTTTGTGCTTTTTAAAGGGCATCAAGTCAAGTCACCTTCATTTATCTTTACAGTGATAATAGGAAATTAATGGAATGTGCGCCTATAGGAGTGTGCACAACGTGCGTACACTCTGCTTATTACACACACAGGGATGCGCAGCAGACAAACATGCCAAATATTCCTCTCTGGAGAAGCGTTCAGTATTTCTGCTCGCAAATTCCACCATGTAAATAGCGAGTCCGCCATAGTGCAAGCGCAACTGGCTTTTAAAGGGAATAGGAGATGAGACTCTGATTGGTTTATTGCATGTTATGCACAAAACACACCCATGACTCATTAAGAGACTATGTACAACCCTTTTGGACAATGCATCTTGCACGCCAACCGTTTTTTCCCGTCGTTAAACTTGCAAAAGTGGATTCAGACTAAGTGCACCTGTGCCACGTGCTTCAGACCTTACACTCAGATCAATAAAATAGGGCCCTAAGCAGAAGCCACTGCTGGCTTCTTTTTTTTTTCTGGATGTTGGCAGAATTAATGCACAAGCAGCAATCCCCTTGGCCAGTGCTCACCTATCACATGCATGTTTTGATTTCAGCCAGTCAGATCTTCGATCTTGATTCACAGAAAGTGAATGCAGACAATGTGATTAATATTCATTAACCCAACAGCCTGACAGATCTTAGCAGGTTGTATATTAGTAGTAGTAGTAGTAGTAGTAATAATAGAATTGTGTTAGTATTATTATTATTAATGATATTATTATTAAATATTACTTTTTTTACAGAAACACAATGACCAATAATTCCCTTTCGAAAGGGAACTTGCACTGCGTCCTAGAATGCATTGACGGAACGCCTCAGCGTGACAGGTGCCTGAAGCTAATATCGAATCACGGCAATCCTATTGACCGGCGAAAACCCATGATGTCATCAATGTGCGACCAGGAAGTATATAAGGGAGCCTTGCAACCATGACATTCATCTTTTCGTCTTCAGGGACTGTTCTGTCTGAAGTGCTTTGAGTTAAGGTAATACAAATTCATTATTTAATACACACAAGCTGTGTATTTACTGCCTGGGATCAAGAGCATGCACAGTCAGTTCTTATGGAGCTGTTTGTGTGAATTGTGAGCGTTTTTCAATCTGAGATCGCTCCGCTCTCATCTGGCTCTCTTCTTGAGGGAAGAGGGTTCGGCATCTGGGACTGGTGATGCGGGTCCCGCTCATGCCAATTCAGAGCGCTGACGTGCATCATGGGTTTCCCAGATGGAGCTCGCCGATCGTCGCAAGAGGGGTGTAATCCTCTCAGACGATCTGGCGGCTGACAAGACTTATCAGCAAGTGCTCTTAGGGATGGCTGGTGAGAGTGGTAAATAAATCCTGAATCCTCTCAGCCTCCCTGACCGTGTATGCTGAGCTGATGGATGTTATGTAACGCGCTGCAGGCAGGCAGGCTGAAGCTGCCATGTTGGTCCGTTAGAGGAGAGATTGCTCGTGATAGATTGGACGATCGATTTCTCCCGGGCCACAAACCATCGGCTCAGGTGAGCCTACCATTCCTTCCTGATCTTCTTACAGAGATCGAGAAGGCATAGAAGAACCCATATTCGGCCCAATATTCATACGACATCAGCGTTTTAACTTTGTTGATGTCGAGGGGATAGGGGAATATGGGTATGTGTTGATGCTGCCAATTGACGAGACGTTTGCGAACTCGCATATGGGTAAGCATCAACACTGAGAGCTCCAACTCTGCCATCTGACCTCTCAAAACTATGTTGTGCTTAAATGGCAGGGCAAACATGGAAGCAGGTCAGGCTGCTGCTGCTTTGCACACCATGGTGGTGTTTCAGGCGTACCAGGCAGATCTGCTGAAGGATCTCGACCAGAGGTAGGTTTGTTACCCCTGATGCGGTGGTCGAACTGCACCGCAGCACAGATCTGGCTCTCCGTGCCACCAAACAAAGCAGCTGCCGCAATCGGTCGATCGATGGCGGTGATGGTGGCCGCGGAGAGACATCTGTGGTTGAACTTGGCTGATATCATGGAGAAAGGAAAAGGCTTTCTCCTTGATTAGCCAGTTTCGCCTTCCGCACTTTTCCACCGCCTCCGTTTGGGCGGTGGTGGGAAAGTTTGGGGTGGATGAAGGCGCGTTCGGCAGCGTTTAACCTGCGTACCATTGAGATCCGGATCCGCGCCCAGGCATCGGGAGGGCCTTGCCCGTCACGGTCTGAGGGCTGGAGGGCCAGAGTGCCAGTATCACCTCTCGTGCGCCCCGAGGTGGAGTAGGTTGCAAAAGAGGCGGGACTCCCGGAAGAAAAAGGATTTGAGGGAGGTGATCGATCACAAGCACAGTTAGCGTCGGTGATGGATCTCCTCCCTGGGGGTGAACTGAAACCTGACCCTCATCGTTCTTCTTCATCATTTCCCCAGGCACTTCTTACATCAGGCCTGGGGCTGGGTGGTAAGAACTTCAACGGCCCACCTTGGCTCGATCAGTGAGAGCGCCCCTTTCAGGCATGCAAGGGCAGTAGACACAGCGTTCATATGAGAACTGTGAGTCTTTGCTCTACACGCCACAGGTGAGATGAGTTGATCTGTTTGTGTGAATAACACTAAAGACGTATTTCTGTACAGACCTTCGTTCCCTGTATAGAGTATGGGTTTATGTCATTGTTAGAAAGGTAAGGAGAAGTTTGGGAGGCTGGCCATCACCAGGGCCGCCTCGGTAGCTGGCCTAGGCTATATTAGGGATGTTGGAGGCACTTTGCTGAGGCATTGTCGCCTCTGGACCTTCACTACATGAATGTGGGTTTTAACTAGCATGCCTAATGTCAGCCTCCTCTCATGTGAGAGTTGTTCGGGCAAGGCCCGCCCTCTTTCTGTAGCCAGTAAGACTGCGCCATCATGTAGTAGGCCTTAACAGGCCTCTATGATGGCCAGCCCTAGAAGGGTTTGTTAGGCCAGTTGGCTGAAAACGAGCAGTTGGCTCTGGCAGTCTGGGCAGTAGACTTCTGGACAGGTAGCAGGCCTTAGCAGGCCTCCTTGGAAGAGAGTCCCAACGCTTGGGCATAGCAGCTGCAACCAGGTAGCTAGCCTCGAGAGGCCTCCTGTGGGCGGCCCCAATTTATGTGTTGGTGTGATATGCTTCCCAATGTTTAGGGGTGCAACGATACACCTATGCCACGGTTCGGTTCACATCACGGTTTTGGAGCCACGGTTTGGTTTGGTTTGGTTTGGTTCGGTTCTGTTTGCTGTGGGTCAGGGTTCATGGCAGGGCACCAGCAATAATAACGCTAGATTCACTTTTAACCTAATAATTACAACAACAATAATTTAACTTATTAACTTTATCTTTATTAACTTTATACATTGGCTTCACGTTTTCTTTAGAGCAGTTAGCAAACCTGAGTAAACTAAAATGAAATAAATACCTCCACTGTAGACTAGTCTAGACTGGTAAAAAAAAAAAAAAAAAAAAGAATTTATTCCACAAAAATTAATGACCACACACAATTAACACCACTTTAGCCTACTTAAACACATAAATTGTATGAATGTGACTAATGCTGATGATGAATAAATAGGCCTATAAGTTAAAGCTATTAAATAGCAGTTTTTGTAACACAATAAAGTAGCCACCACACTAATTTAAATTTACAAAATAACAAAGTGAAAATGAAGTGACATTTTTGGGTTATGGAAACAACAGTTACCATGGTAAATACACAATACCAAAATGAACTGTTAATGAATATATGACTGCTCCTGATTAGCACAGAATGCATGCAAAACTTACGTTGCATGATCGTAGTTTCTCTATCGCTTAATATATAAAGTGATATACCGCGCGCTGCCGTGTTTGCGCATGCAGTAGAAGTATGTGCGCTACGAGCACAGTATAACGGCTGACAAGACATGAAAGTTCGGTTTTCTAAGGTGAAAGAGACATATAGCCTTACAACATATAATCTGACCGCAGATACTGAATCAGGACAACGCGTTTTTCTCAGGCACTACGCGACCCACTCAGAACAATGGGTCTTCTTGTGGTGCCCCCTCAGCACAGCCCGCAGCGCATGGCGGGAGAGGCGGCACTGAGCTTATCACCCAAGTCACGTGACATGCACTTAGTTAATGTATATTTAGTAAATAATATTATTACAATAACATTTAGTAAAAAAAAATACAGCTCTTGTTAGTTGTTAAAAGTGTACTAATTGCCATTTAATCAAATATCAAGGAAGAAAAAAATAATTTGGCATAAGGTGAAGTGAGAGCTGGGCTGGGGCAGCAGGGCGGGGCGGGTGCGTTCGGTTCGACATGAGAGAATCACGGTTCGTACCATGGGTGGTGAATCACGTTCTTTTCCGGTTCGGTTTGAATATCGTTACACCCCTACCAATGATGTTGGTTTTGTGAAGCAGAAGGCTTGTTATCAGCTAGTAGGCCCTACCAGGCCTCCCTCCCCAGGTCCCCAGCAGTGTGGGTATTTATTTTTCAGCCAGTGGTCTTACTGTCAGTCAGTTGGCCGTTTCAAGGCCATCCTGAGACTAAGCCCCAGAAAGTCTGGGTTCATAGCAGCCAGTTGTAACTTGCTATCAGGTAGTAGGCCTCACCAGGCCGCCCTGAAGTCGAGTTCCAGAGTGTAGATACTCTGGTAGCTAGCATGACTTGCTAGTTATACAGATAGTAGGCCTTACCAGGCCTCTCTGAAGGTGAGTTCCGGTTCCCAGTCACTGTGACAATTAGCATGCATTGCTAGCAGGTAGTAGGCCTCACCAGGCCTTCCTTAGGGCGAGCTCTGACTAAACAACTAGCCTGACTGGCTATCAGATAGTAGGCCTCACCAGGCCTCCCTGAAGGCTTGCTATCAGGTAGTAGGCCTCACCAGGCCTCCTGGAATGCGGGTTCCTGAGATTGGGCACTTTTTGCCAGGTCGGGTTTGGTGCTCCCCTCACTGAGGGTCACTTGTGAGCATGCAGCCGCCTGAGTCTGATCAGACAGTCGCAGGCCTCTCATGAGGCCTCTCAGTTAGATCAGTCCGTAGGCCTGTCAGGCCTCCTTACCGCTTTGAACATAAGTGCTTTGTAGATCCGTGGATCGAGCAGTTGGACTCCTCTCGCTACCAAGGGTTGTAAAGCGCTACCTGAGTATTGCTCTCCAGGATATCCGTCTCTGAGATCCGGTTTGAGGAGTACTGCCAGTTTTTCAGTCCCTCAGTCTGGATGCCTCACCGAGGCAGTGTCCGGAGGCTCTGTTCTGAACAGACAGGGTTGGCCAAATCGAAATGTCCAATATAAGGGGCACCAGGTCAGGCCTCCCTGGTGGCATGCAGGTAATTTTGTTCCCTGAGTAATGATTTGGCTGGGGCTCCCTCGGGTCGTCTAGCCACATTCCCTTAAAGGGACCCCTTCTGTTGAAGTGGTTGGTCATTTCATTTGTATTTGCTTGATCTGACAGTTACATTTACATTTATGCATTTGGCAGACGCTTTTATCCAAAGCGACTTACAGTGCCCTTATTACAGGGACAATCATAGAGTAACATGGAGTAAAGTGCCTTGCTCAAGGACACACTGGTGGTAACCGCTGGGATCGAACCAGCAACCTTCTGCCTATCAGTTCCATGGTTTAACCCACTAGACCACCAACTCCATCAGTTGTCACTGCCAGTGGGCATGCACTCCCCTCAGCATGGCGGCGTTGGTATATCATTACCCAATGCGTTCTAACACGCAGTGCAAGTTCCCTTTCGAAAGGGAACATCTCAGGTTATATATGTAACCTCTGTTCCCTGAGAACAGGGAATGAGACTGCGTCTCTTTGCCATGCCTCTGGGCCTGCCAACCAAACAGTCCCTTCAGACGATAAGGTGAATGTCATGGTTGCAAGGCTCCATTATATACTTCCTGGTCGCACATTGATGACATCATGGGCTGTCGCCAGTCAATAGGATTGCCGTGATTCGATAGTAGCTTCAGGCACCTGTCACACTGAGACATTCCCCCAATGCGTTCTAGGACGCAGTGTCTCGTTCCCTGTTCTCAAGGAACAGAGATTACATACGTAACTTGAGTATTCTTAAATTTTCATTTGTACATGGTTGTTTTAGTTCTAATTGCTACCAGACAACTATCAGATTTAAAAACAAGAAGACAGCTTTCTAACTGAAATAGAACCTCACAAGTGAAAGATTTGAAATTCTTGTCATGGGAAGCAACTTCATTAAGCGTCACCCATACATGGCGCACAAATAGCGCACAGGAGACTTCACTAACATTCAACAGTCTAATGTTAGCATGGTTCAAAGACGACTCACACTTTTGTCAGAACTATTTAACTACTTAAACACATTTGTCAGAACTATTTAAAACCATTTTACTAGAAAAAATAGTGTAATATTCATAAAAGAGTTATTAAATTGATTACCTCCATGTACAAAGCCATGCAGCGTGCAGTCAGATGGGCCAATGAGGTGGATAAGACTTGACTGACTGAATGCAATAGTGTAAGGCTCTAAGGAAGAAGAGAAAATGGAGAAAATTTTATTGGAAACAATAAAATACACAAATATGAATATAATTGAATATAAAGATCTGCAAATAAAAGAAAAAACGAATTACGATTATTATTTTTTTTAAATAACATACATACTCCTGGATATATAATATTTGACAATTAACTTTTAGTTGTTTGGGGGGGGGGATGCATACATACCCTTTGTTTGTCTATCTGTGCAGCATCAGAGCAAAATAACAAAATAATGTCAAGATGAGACTCTATTCCTAAAACTCTTAGTGATAGATAAAATGTCCAACAATCAGAGCAGTCACTATAATCACCAACAAAAATATTAAACATGGCTAAGGAATTATGATGTTTGTTGGACATGTACCATAGTAACACCATGTTTTTGAATATACACGCTATGGTACTATGGTACCATTTAAAGTACCATAGTAAATGCATATTCTAATCATTCAATATTATGGTATCAAAGTACCATGGTATTACCACCTGATACTATTACTGTACCAAATTATTGCCAGTGGATTTTTTAAGGTATATATAGACCCAGATGGGGTAAATCCAAGTGATCACTAACACATCCAACACATGAGTTCAATGAGGATAAGGATGTGTGTATTTCACATGAAGGAGGAAGTGTTACCTGGAACAGAGACAGACATGAGGATCTCACCATTCCTCTCTTTGGTCTCTAATCGCTCTAATTTCTGAGCCTCATATCTCTTTTTTCCTGCTTCCTCCTGTTCTGAGCTGGAGTACTGCGATAGACAAAAACATGTCAGCAGAAAGATTGAAACAAGTAACTAATTTTTAAATAGAAAAAAAGTAAACTATATTGAGAAATGTTGGTGAATATTAGCAAATATTTTTGGCAAAAACTTTCACATTTGAGTTGAAGGGTTAGTTCATCCAAAATTGAAAATTCTGTCATTAATTACTCACCCTCATGTCGTTCCAAACCTGTAAGACCTTTGTTCACATAAATACAGTGCAGCGCTTCTGAGTTCTACATCAGAACGCAGACTTATCATTGGCCGACGCTGTTCATGTGAACACCACAACGCATGTATGTGATGCTAACGCAGGAGCTAGCCAATGGTGAGCTGCCGTTCTGAAACAGAACTTGGAAACACTGTGCTGTTGTACTACGTCAACAGCGTAGGAGAATGACACAGATGAGAAGAGATTGTTTAATAAAGTTGTTATTTTTGTTTGTTTTTTGTGCACAAAAAGTATTCTCGTTGCTTCATAACATTAAGGTTGAAACACTGGAGTCGCATGGACTATATAACAATGTCTTTACTACCTTTCGGAAAGTTGCAATGACCTTGCTGCATATGGAGGGTCAGAGAGCTCTCCTATTTCATAAAAAATATCGGTAACACTTTACAATAAGGTTGTATTGGTTAACATTAGTTAATGCATTAGTTAACATGAACTAACCATGAACAACACCGCTTTTCAGCATTAGTTAATCTTTGTTAATGTTAGTTCATAAAAATACAATTGTTCATGGTTTGTTCATGTTAGTTCACAGTGCATTAACAAATGTTTACAAGATTTTAATAATGCATTAGTAAATGTTGAAATTAACAAAGATAAATAAATGCTTTATTAGTGCAGTTCATTATTAGTTCATGTTAACTAATGTAGTTAACTAATGTTAACTAATGAACCTTATTGTAAAGTGTTACCAAAATATCTTAATTTGTGTTCCGAAGATGAAGAAGGTAGCCTATTATGGATTTGGAACAACATGAGGGTAATTAGTAAGTGAGTAGTTAATGAGTAGAGAGTAGCAGAGAATAATTAATGACAGAATTTAAATGTTTGGGTGAACTAACCCTTTAAGTCTAATTGTACATTCTGACGTAAGCTACCTGTCACATGCCTGTCCTGTCTTGTGGAGCACGTGGTGTTTTGTTATTTTGGGCCATGTGCTCGTGTCTCTGTCTGATCCCTCCCCCTTGTTATCTGATTAGTGTTTTATTTCTCCCACCTGTTCCCTCCTGATTTCTTCCCCTTTAAATAATTCCCTTGTGTTCACAGTCCTTGTCGGTACGTTGTTTAACATCTCCCTTCCCCGTGATCCGCTCCCTTCTCAGTGACCATTTGGTATGTTTGTTTTGAAGTTGTTGTTTTGAGTTTTGTTATGTTTTCCCCCTTGTGGGTTTTTGTTTTTGATTATGTTATTTTGTTATTAGATTCTATCCCTTCCTGCACTTGAGTCCTCACCTTAGTTTTCTTTAGTTTTAATGTAACACTACCAGAGTAAACTACCAGAGAACTTTGAGATAAACTACTTGTATTTGAAAATATGTGAAGTGACAATAATAAAATATAGATAAATTGAATTGATACAAACTGTATGTTCTAATGTCACTCCTAAGAGAAGATACAATGGGTCTCATTCACTAATAATTGTGTGGATTATTTCGTATTTGTGTACACAGAACTTCTCACAAAAAAGCCCTGCCTAATTCACAAAACGTGCATATGCACATTCATTTGTTCTAATGTTAGTGAATTTGGAGTATTCTAAATGAGCGGCCGTGTCGCTTGCATAAAAGCCATTTGCATTAAACAAGCTCAAACCATCTCCATATTAGGGCTTTCCACACAACCTTTCCTTCACAGCCTTTCATTGCTCTCTGCAGACTCACTCTTGCCAGATACACGAGCAATGCCAAGTGTGCCACTCAAAACCAGTGCAAACACAATAAACGCAATTTATACAGACCCAGATTACAGACCTCTGATTAGACAGCTGTACATACGTGTATAACTGCTGCTTTATTCAGAGAAACCTCGCAGCTGAAGCTATAACGCAGCTTATCTTACTCTTTCACTGTATATAATGAAATACATTTTAAATGAAATTGTATTATTCGTTAATTTATAATATAATAAATAAAATCTAATATAAAGTGTTTTATAATACATAAGTGTTTTTTGCATAAGTGTGGTTTAAATTGGTTCTATATTTTTTTTGGGAGAGTATAAAGTCCGAAAGTTTATGGTGAATCATCAATTGTTCATTTGTATGCAGGTTTTCTCGCACAAATGTGTGCTTACACATGCTTAGTGAACGAGACCAAATGTTTTCACTGATGTACAGACGCTTACCTCAATAGGAGGAACTTCTGTGATTTTGGACACATTTTGAAGAGAGAATGGGACATACCACAGCGTTGCCTTGTTGGTCACTTTTTTGCCACCTACAAAAATACACAAAATAATATCAACATAATCAGTGAATAGGAAATCAAAAATATCTTCAAATTCAGTGCATTTATCACATAAAGAGTAATGTAAAGTAAAACAAAATATAGTAATTGCAAACAGGGTCATCGCTAAAGTGGGCATAAAAAGTGGTGACGATTCTAGGGGCCCCCATGATTTCAACCGAGGGTGGCCCTAGGATACCCTACTTATAGTAATTGTAACAAGTTTGTTACATCAGAGGTTCTCAAAAAAGCACAGGAGCAGCTGAGAATTTTTTTCTAAAAGGTCATAAAAAGATACAGCTACAAAATATACTGGATAACATTTCCAATCATCGGAAAAGACCATATCTTTCCAACAAACTCTTAGAGAAGTGATACATTGCCACTAAGTTTCTGGTGTTGTCATGGAGACTTCAGCATCTCACAGTGAAGCTGGTTTTCTTTCTAAAGAGCAAGTGAGGCTATTTTGGGTAGGCTGTGTTTATTAGACACGAGAGAGATGTGAGAGAGGAAAACCATGCGCTTGAGCGGATAAGTACACATTTAAGGCGTCACTAAGAAACCTTGAATTAATGAAACTAGTAATGAGGGTGATAATGACACACTAACCATAAGGAAATTCTGGATTTAATTTGCATTCAAAAATCTTGAGATTTTGAAGGTTCCATTTCCTTCAAATCATGAAACCAATCACTTCAATTGTAAGAAAACAGAATACTGCTGTATGTATAAAAATACAGTCCACCAGTATTATCTTAATAGTCATTTTATATATTGAGTAGAAAGCCTGGAATCAAGACTCCTACACATTTTGACCACTGAATGTCCAATCGTATGTGTTTACAATATATAAGGATCTTTCAAATTAATTCACAGACAGACATTTCACACACAAAGACCAATTTCAAGTACTGAGATATTTTATAGCTGAGTAGAACAATAAAGATGTATAATGACAATGCCAGGCCTGAAAATGAGCAATTCCTTGGCATTTCCATGACTACTGGGACCATGTTGAACAAAACTGGTTTCATTTAATTCCTTCCTATCCCCTAAAGTATCTTGATGACAAGATTTAATTTGCTGATGACATTTTAGGAATATACATTGTATTGTATGTATGCATAAAAAAAAACCTTTCAAGGGAACTCGCGCTGCGTCACCGCTCTGGGAACGCCTCTGCGTGATTGCGTCGTGAAGCACGTATGTCATCAGTCCAATAGAGAGACGGAACGTCATAGGCGGGTGTCATAGACCCGGAAGCTATAAAACACACCGGCAAACACACGCTGTTAGCTTCTGTTGCCTTCAACAAGCGCTCTGTGTAAAATCTGTCCAAGTGTCTTTGTGTTGTGTCTGAGTTCAGACTGTTTTGTTTCGTTTGCACTCTCACCACATTGATAAGAGAAAAAGAAAAGTATGACGAGCGAACACCGTTACAGACAGTGTTCCTCCCTGCTCACGCTACATCACGAGCGGGGATACACACTTGATGTGCGCTGTTTGTTTGGGAGAGCAGCACGCGCAGTCGGCACTCGAGGGTGCCGCTGCGAGCATTGTGAGGCGCTGCCTCTTCAAGTGCTGCGATCACGCCGGGCCCCGCCCTATCTCTTCCTTCACCCGCCAGATCCAGCGCTGCCTCTCTGGGATCGGGAGCCCGCTCTGCGGCTTCTCCCGCCCGGGGAGCAGCCGCGATGCTGCAGCTATCTTCCTCCGAGGAGGTTGATGTCTGTAGCATCGATGCAGGGGGTGGAGACTCGTCACTTCATTCCCCTGCAAGTGAGGAGCTCATGGAGGTGCTGAGCAGAGCGGTGGCCAGACTGAGCTGCCGTAAAAAGCAGACTCGACGAGCGCTTTCTCCCCGCGCGCTCTGTTCAGCCTCCTCGTAGGAGTCTGCCGTTTTTCCCGGACCTCCACACCGAGGTGTCGAGGTCTTGGAAGCGGCCCGTGTCTGCACGCATTTTCACCCCGCAGACGTCAGTTTATAGTAATATCTCGGGGTGGAAAAGACACGGTTACGGTCAGCTGCCTCAGGTTGAACAGACGCTTGCGAGCCATCTGTCACCCGAGTCTGCGTCGACCGTAAAGGCTCCGACTTTGCCCACAAAACCTCTTAAAGTGACATCTGCTTTTGTGGGCAAAGCATACTCGGCAGCAGGTCAAGCCGCCACGTGTCTAATGGATGTCTATCGTGCAGGCATACCAGGCTGATCTGCTAAGGGACCTGGGGGAAAGCCATGAGATCGGAGTCGATACTATTAATGAACTTCGATCGACTGCCGATCTCGCTCTCTGTGCCACCAAGGAGACGGCCCAATGCGTCGGCCGTTTTATGGCAGCCCTGGTGGCCACGGAGAGGCATTTATGGCTGAACCTTACGGATATCAAGGAAAGGGACAAGAGCTTTTTGCTTGATGCGCCGCTGTCTCCGGAGGGCCTGTTCGGTGACACCGTCACCACGGTTACCGACAGGTTCCTGGAGGCGAAAAAACAGGCAGCGGCGCTCAAGCAGTTCCTTCCCCGTAAGCCCCAGGTCTCGTCTGCTGCTGGGCGAGACAGTGAGGGTGGTCCCCTCCGCGGGCGCACGGTGCTTACCGCTGTACACGGTACCCGTGCGTCCGCGGTACCCTCACGGGGTCAGTCCGCCAACCCCGCCCGAGTGCCGGGCGCGGAGGGGCTGGCCGCACCCTCTTCGGAGGTAAATTATGCCGTCGAGTCAGTCGTTCCCTGCTGGTTCGCCGCTTCAGGGCGCTGCACTCGCGGTGCAGAGTACATCAGAGACCTCGAGAGGCTGGTTCCCTTAGTAGATTTTGTGTCAGAGTGGGAAAATCTGCCTCACATATCTCGTTGGGTCCTGCGATGCGTAAAGTTGGGGTACGCGATTCAGTTCAGATGCCGTCCCCCCAGCTTCAACGGGGTCTCTCCACTGTGGTGGACCCGGTGCAGGCTCTGGTGATGACTCAAGAAGTACAGACTCTGTTGCAAAAGGGGGCTATAAAGAGGGTCCCCCCCCCCGGACAGGGAGTCAGGCTTTTACAGCCGGTACTTCATAGTGCCAAAGAAGGATGGTGGGCTGCGCCCCATCTTGGATCTTCGCGTCCTGAACCGAGCCGTGGCAAAGCTCAAGTTCAGGATGCTGACACTCAAACAGATCGTGTCTCAGATCAGGTCCGAGGACTGGTTTGTCACGATAGATCTCAAAGATGCATATTTCCATGTCTCCATCCTTCCGCAGCACAGGAAGTTCCTGAGGTTCGCTTTCAGGGGAGAAGCGTACCAATATCGAGTGCTTCCTTTCGGTTTAGCCCTTTCACCCCGCACGTTCACGAAGTGTGTGGACGCTGCTCTGGTCCCCTTGCGTTTGCAGGGGATCCGCATTCTCAATTACATCGACGACTGGCTGATACTAGCACAGTCAGCGCGTCTCGCGGTTCAGCATCGAGATGTTGTTCTCGCGCATATGAGGAGGTTGGGGCTGAGGCTCAACTCCAAGAAGAGTGTTCTTTCTCCTGTGCAGAAGATCACTTATCTCGGGGTGAGTTGGGATTCGGTCGCTATGCAGGCTCGTCTGTCGGAGCCTCGCGTGGGGTCGATCCTCTCAGCCGTGAAAGGGGTGAAGCTAGACCAGCCGCTCACTGTAAAGCAGTTTCAGAGACTGTTGGGTGTGATGGCGGCCGCGTCCAACGTTATTCCTTCGGGCCTGCTGTTCATGAGGCCGCTACAGTGGTGGCTCAAGACCAGGGGTTTTTCCCCGAGGGGGAACCCCTTTCGCGTAATCAAGGCAACGCGGTGGTGTCTCCGCACCTTGGTTATGTGGAAGTTCCCCAGGTTCCTGACCCAGGGCCCGTCGCTGGGGGCACCGTGTCAGCGTACTTCTCTGACCACGGATGCCTCCCTGACGGGCTGGGGGGCGACCATGAGTGGTCGCTCGGCCCAGGGTCTGTGGCAGGAGCACCAGCATCCGTGGCATATAAATTGCCTGGAAATGTTGGCGGTGTTTCAGGCTCTGAAGCACTTCCTGCCGCATCTCAGGGGCCATCATGTGCTTGTGCGCACAGACAGCACATCGGTGGTCTCCTACATCAACCATCAGGGGGGGTCTGAGGTCCCGTCGCTTATACAAGCTGGCGCGCCTTATCCTCCTCTGGGCTCAGGGGAAATTGCTGTCAGTCAGGGCTATGTACATTCCTGGGCGGTTGAACGTGGAAGCAGACATCCTGTCGAGGCAGGGGCCAAGACCCGGGGAGTGGAGACTCCACACCGATGTGGTGGAGCTCCTTTGGGAGAAGTTCGGCAGGGCCCAAGTGGACCTGTTCGCCACTCACGAGAACTCTCATTGTCGTCTGTGGTTCTCCCTGTTGCCTCCAGCTCCTCTCGGACTGGATGCGATGGTACAGGAGTGGCCGAGGCTGCCCCTGTACGCTTTCCCCCCAATCGCTCTGCTTCCGGGAGTTCTAGAGAGAGTGCGCCGGGACGGGGCCCGTCTCCTGCTAGTAGCCCCGTTCTGGCCGGGCCGGGTATGGTTCTCGGATCTGGTGTCTCTTCTCGACGGCTCTCCCCTGGAGATCCCGTTCAGGAGGGACCTTCTCTCTCAGGCGGGCGGAGTTTTTGTTCACCCCCGCCCGGAGTTGTGGAAACTGTGGGCTTGGCCTCTGAGGGGGCCCAGCTCATAAGTTCCGGTCTCTCAACTGAGGTTGTTGAGACCATTCTACACTCCAGAGCTCCTTCTACGAGGAAACTTTACTACCTAAAGTGGAGACTCTTCACCTTATGGTGTCGAGATCGCCTGCGGGATTCAGTTAACTGCCCTGCGAGCGTGGTGCTGGAGTTCCTGCAGGAGAGATTCTCTGCTGGGTTAGCCCCCTCCACACTAAAGGTGTACGTGGCGGCCATAGCTGCTTACCACACTCCTTTGAGTGGAGTTTCATTAGGGCGACACCCTCTAGTAACTCGTTTCCTCCGTGGAACCTTGAGGCTGAGACCTGTGACACGCACCAGGGTGCCGGCCTGGGACTTATCCATCGTCCTTCAAGGCCTTTCCGAGGCTCCCTTCGAGCCGCTCGAGGAAGTTTCTGAAAAGTTTCTCACTTTCAAAACTATTTTTCTTCTTGCTATTTCTTCTCTTAAAAGAATTGGGGACTTGCAAGCCCTCTCTGTCGCACCCTCGTGCTTGGAGTTTGCCCCGGGTATGGCTAAGGCCTTTCTCTCTCCGAGGCCCGGGTATATTCCTAAGGTCCTCACTAATCCTGTGAGACCTATTGTGCTCCAGGCCTTCTGTCCTCCTCCCTTTGTGACGTCAGACCAGGAAAAGTTTAATCTGCTTTGTCCAGTTCACGCTTTAGACGCCTATGTCCACAGAGCTGCCCTGTGGAGGAAAACTGATCAGTTATTTGTTTGCTACGGACCTCCATCCCGTGGGGGTCCGGTGTCAAAGCAGAGGATGAGCAAGTGGGTAGTCGAGGCTATCTCACTGGCTTATGTGGCGGCCGGACAGCCCTCTCCTTTGGCTGTTCGGTCCCACTCCACTAGGAGTATGGCTGCTTCTCAAGCACCCTTGGAAGGGGCCTCCCTGCAGGAAGTGTGTGATGCGGCGGGGTGGTCCTCGCCGCATACTTTTGTCAGGTTCTATGAACTAGATGTTTCTGCTACTCCGGGGTCTCGGGTGCTCGCCTCATAGCTGTCACAGGCGGGCATCCAGACTCGCATGGGGACGTAGGTATTCTCGTTCCCAGAGCGGTGACGCAGCGCGAGTTCCCTTGAAAGGGAACGTCTCGGTTACGACTGTAACCTTAGTTCCCTGATAAGGAACGAGACGCTGCGTCACCCGGCCATACTCCTCGCATGCCCGCAAGCGCCTTGTTTCAGGCCTTCTTCAGAAGCTAACGGCGTGTGTTTGCCGGTGTGCTTTATAGCTTCCGGGTCTATGACGTCACCTGCCTATGACGTTCCGTCTCTCTATTGGACTGATGACATACGTGCTTCACGACGCAATCACGCAGAGGCGTTCCCAGAGCGGTGACGCAGCGTCTCGTTCCCTATCAGGGAACTAAGGTTACAGTCGTAACCGAGACGTTTACATTCCTTGTACTACCATTATTCCTATTATTCAGGCTAAGGCAGGGAATCCTCTCAAGTTAGATAGTAAATGTCGAAATGATAGTAATACTAAGATGCATAATCATTTTGGGTTACACTTTATTTTACGGTGTCATTGTTACAGTGTAATTATATATTTAAGTACTGAGTAATGTTAAGTAACAACATGTACCGGGGCCGGATCTAGGCATGGGCAGGGGTGGGCTGAGCCCACCCAAACGTCTGCCTTGCCCACCCAATCAGAATTAAGGAACTGATAATGATCATTTGTTTTTACTATTTGTGCATTGATTAAAACAATCTGAGATGGGCTCGGTGTTGAAAGTTTTGATGAAGGGCTGTAGAATGCCCCAAACAATCACAAAAATAACACCAGAAATGTTTTCTTTATTAACTGAAAATAATGGCGCGGCGCGTTGTAAGCTACGTGCGCGCTTCAGTCTGTAGCAGAAAGGCAGAGATATTTGCGTGCTATTAAGGTAATTACGAGATGTTGTATGCGTGAATATGTATCATGTAAATATTAATATGCATCTCTGATTTTATTTTTTTATTCATGCCAAGTTGAAATGCACGCTCATTTAAGCTACCGGTAAGTGTTTAAAATGCAAGTGCATAGTTCAGTTGAAACCTTGCCCTCTTTGGCTTGCTGTTGATGCTGTAAACTGAATGTAGGCTACGAGGCAAGCTGACTGTTTAAATAACAGCACTGAATTAAAAATGCGCTGTTTATCTTTTAATCAGTTTAGGGCCATTCAAGCAGGACTGTGTGAGGTTAAGTGTGAGGTTAAAAACGTGATGCAGGTATATTGACAAGTTTTTAAAAAATGTTTTCTTTCTTTCTTTTTTTTTTTTTAAATGAGTGCCGCGTTTATAAAGCCACGTCATGCACGAACTCTGCAAAAGTATGGAAGAGATGCGAACGCACCGGTCTTGGGCGGGTCGCCAGGGTGATTTTAAAAAAGGAGTTACATTAGAGTTAGGGCCTATATTAAAAATAAAAAAGAATAATTTTGTTTTCATTAAATCAGTCTAGGCATATAAAAGGAATAAATTCACGAAATATATTTGACTTAAATAATTAACAGATTAACAAAAAGAAAGAAAAAACTGCAACAGTGCTGTTGAGTTTGGTTCATTTTCAGCATGGCACTCCTCAAACAAGTTCACGAAAAGGAAACGACAAGCAAAGCACATCTTGTTTTCTTTATTTTACAATAGCACAATGTAAGTAAACACTTTGCAGTTTTGAACGATGTCCTACTCTTATTATCTGTATGACCAAAATGACAGAGTAGGCTATTTTATGTTTTCACATTTTTGCGCATGTGAAGAGGATGATTTTTCCATCAGTATTGGGACGCGAGTGAACAAAGCCTATAATAAATAATCATGAGCGCTGGTTACTTTCAGATTCTCATTAATTTCGTTTTGGTTTTATATATATATACTTATATTTTTTAATTATTGATCTGTTCTGAATACCGTTAAATTTAAAGGATGTTGTAACGCATCGTGTCCAGAGGAAAATCAGGATAGCTCACTTAACTGGAGTTATTGTAGACATGGAGGCGATGGACATTTCACGGCCCCACTTTATTCCCTGTGAAACTCACGTAACAGTCCGTCACAAACGCTAGCATTACTTAATCAACAAAACAACTTGATTTGAGCAACAGAAAATAACCCGCATAGATTGGAGTCCTGGAGGCGCAGTGCGCACATACAGCGCAGGCAGTTCAACAGGGAGCGCGCAGCTCTTAAAGGGGCCACACCATATTCCTACTCGTTACAATTTGTTGTGGAGTGAGGGGAAATAAAATAACCTATAGATATGTTTGTAGTGTTTATAATGTTTGTAGTACATTATAACATTCCGCTTTATTTACCGGTATTATTTCTGAATGCAATCAAATGTGACTTATACATGACTTACCTGTTTTTTTTTGTTGTTTTTTTCAACCAAACGATTATTTGGTTAAAATTATTGTTGGTTGGTTAACCAGTTAATTAGCCTCCCATATATAGGTATAGCTATCAAATGAGTGCAGAATGTTGCGAATATGCATCAATAATCAAAAGCGTTTGTGTGGAAAAGTGCTGAGATGAATTTTTGTGCCATCTAGAGAATAGAGTCAAATTACCAATTGTATACAAGTAGGCTTTTCTTATGCTTGGCTTGACTTGTTTGAATGTAAATGGCTGTAGGCTTTTGGTACATGGGTCGCGGGAAAAAAATGTAAACCCAACCAAAAAAAAAAATGCCCACCCGGGATATCTGCCAGCCCACCCTTCTATAGGTGCTTAGAACCGGGCCTGACATGTACTTACTATAGGGTTAGGTAAGGGTTTGGGTTTAGATGAGGGTCAGTTGCATGTAATTATTCATAATTTACTGTTATTACTATGGTACGAACATGTAACATATGTCACAACGACATTGTAAAATAAAGTGTTATCTTATTTTGTTTTCTCAGTAATGCCTGGATGCTATAAACACACTTTATAATCTAAGATTGTTAGTAGCATGGGGCCGTAGATACTGTCCATTTTGATATCCAATTTTGACAAATGTTGCAAGGTTGCAATACAGAGACTAATATGGCGGATAAATGAAAGCTGTTTCTTTTACATTTTATAAACACAACACAAATAATTTAAGACTGAACTGTACCAATTCAGCAGAAAGAGGAGAATTAATTCTGACAGTCTGCTTTTGGGAATATCATTTGCATTTTACACTCTGTTGAAGTCATCCAGACAAGCCAGTTGCCATGACAACCATGCAGGGATTCTGCCGCTACCATGGCGAGAGAATGGCTTCTCTAATTGGTTTCCGCAGCAACTTGTCTAATGGTTCTACACAGCGGGATATTTACATGTTCTCGACAAGCAAAGAATCATGGGCAAAAAATAGCTCCCACACTGGACAGATGAAGTCAGATATCACAGTATAAGTTTATCATTTTCAATTTTGAATAATGTTGTCTTACAGTGAAAGTTTAAAAGGTAGATTTACTATCAGCATGCAACACAACTGCTTTAAACTCAGAAATGCTCTGAAGTAGGTAGAATTATAAAAATGTATATAAAATATTTAATGTAGAACAGGAATGGGCAACTTCAGTCCTGGAGTGCTGCTTTCCTGCAGTTTAGCTCCAACCTTGATAAAAACTCACCTCCCTGTAGCTTTCTAATAATCCAGAAGACATTGATTAGCTTGTTCAGGTGTGCTTGATATGGTTGGAGCTAAATTCTGCAGGACAGTGGCCCTCAAAGACCATCCCTGATGTAGAATCCTAAAGGGTACATAACACACACAGTTTCTGCCAATCTCATATTAATATTGAGTATCTAAAGAGTAGTATTGCATCCTTCATATCTCCGAAGAGTTTTATTGTATTTATAAAAGACAGATACGCTGTCCCAATTCTTTCCGAAAACAGCCACACACATGCACACACACACAGTACATCATGGCATTATCCATGGATAACTTTCAATTCACTATACGTTCATGTTGTTTACATTATATGCACATACGTGCCAATTGCCAACAAAACACAGACATTTGATGCAGTTTCACTCACCACCTTGCATGGCTTGACACCGCCATTGGTGTGTGAATGGGTGAATGTGAGGCAATGTGTAAAGCGCTTTGGAAGGCCATTGGTCTGTTAAAAGCGCTATATAAATGCAGTCCATTTACCATTTACCATTTATTTACCGTATCCCCCAGAGTTATGCTGCCTTCACGTGCTATCGGAATTATCGTAAATACGAGTTACCTAGGTAAAAATTGTACATGAACGCCCTCTGATGTCGTGTTTACCACTGGGAAGTTCGAAAATAATTTTGATACCCCAATTCCCGAGATGGGCGTGTCATAAGCTTTAAACATGGTGGCGGAGAGAACTACTGCTGTGGCAGGTGTGGTTTTATTGGGGTTTTTTTTTCCAAAACAGCTTGGTTGTCTTGTCTTGACATTAATGTAGTATATATTTACATGTAAGAGTAATCATATGAAGTGTATTGTATGTTTCGTACACAGCGAAAATAGCCTGCATTTGACTGAAATTACAGAATCAGCAGAAAGCGGACTATCTGGAATGTTTAGGTTGTCGGTGCATGGGAGACTACAAATGATGATGGTTTTAATAAGATTTTCCCAATAAATAGGCAAGAATAACCTGGTGTCCACCATGATTCCTGTTCACTCCGACAACAAAGCACTTGAATGCAACAAGCTCGTAATTACGACTTCTAAAGTGGGAATTAGGACATTTCCGATAGCACGTGAAGGCAGCATTAGATATAAGTCCATACATACAATTCTCATCTTCGTGCGTGTCATAACTCTGTCTGACGCACCGACCTCTAGCCTAGCTTAGCACAAAGACTGGAGGTAAACGGCTCCAGCTAGACTACTGCTCAATAAGTGACAAAATAACACCAACATTTTCCTATTTACATGACGTGATGTGTAGTTACATTGTGTACTAGACCAACGGAAAATGAAAACATATTATAGTAGTAAATCTTGTCAAAGTTGCGATTTTCTGAACCTTTTCTAGATATGACTAGGAACTATACTCTCATTCCTGCGTAATAATCAAGGAACTTTGAGCCGTACTATGGATGCAGCAGGCGCAATGATATTACACAGTGAAATACTCAGAGTCTGTCTAGAGCTTACAACTGCATGAGCTTATATGGAAGAAGCTCATGCCTGAGCTTGCATTCTGGGTTAAGTTGCGTTGGTTTGACATTGTGGAAAATAGAATAATAGAATCAAAATGTATTATCCTTTTTACCCATTAGGGATGTGACGGTGAGAAATCTTTCCCTCACCGTCACATTGCAGTGCTTGTGCACTGAGCGGCTATGAACGAATGCAGCCATGCGCAGTTTACTTACGGTTGGCCAACCTGACGGGACGGGTTGCTTGAATTGTGGGTTCATTAGCCTTTTATTCTTAATGAAAAACACAACAAAACAGTACGATGACGAACTCCTTTAAATAGGCGCTTTTACATTTCGCTTTGAAACCAAATCTTTTGGGATCATCTCGTCATTCAGCTCCTCACTTTTGTGATGAATGAAATCTGACTCTCGTTTGGCTCATGTAGCATGTTCAGTTTTTAATTGTAGTTAATATGTTAAACTGAACAAAATTATTTTTACTACTATAATATATCAAAACTGGGACGTAACAGACCTGTGTGTTTTGTATTGCTAGGTCAGTGTCCATTCTCGGAGCATATAAGCCCTGCCCGCGTGAGGCGCGCCACTTCTCGAGATTCCTCCCTTTTTAGACATAATAATATGTTCAGCCCCTTCCCTCCGAAGCTTTGAATATTCGATGTTGATTACTACCGAAGCTTCGAAGCTCAGAAAATGGTATTCGGACTAGCCCTACAAATCAGACATAATTATTTGTTAAACAAACAATCAGTGAAACTCACTCTGGGCCTAGAAACCCATCCCCCAAAAGACCATCTAAAGCCACAAGTGCCTCAGTTACAGGCCCGTCGCAAGGGGGGTACGAGGCCCGGGGGTATAGCCTATCAACGGGGGTCTACTGTTGCTATACCTAGAGATGAACAATTTGTTGTTTACATGGATATTTAAGAAAAAAAAATGTTATATTCAGTTTAACAGCATTAGGTTCAAGTGTGTAACTGAATTGCACTATGCGCACATTTTGACTCATTTTGACTTAAATTATGTTCTAAATTATGAATGGGTCAAACGCGTTTGCAGAACAGCCTGAATCCACCTTAATGACTTGGGACTGCTCTCTCACTAAATCATCAGAAGCGATTTCTCAGTCAGTAAAATAACCAGACAGTATTGAAAGAACAACAGCTCTGTTTTTCAGTTGTTTTCCTCTGTGAACATGCACTAAATGGATGTCTGATAATTTCATTGCTTTTTGCAGTTTTCAGATTTAAAAACATTTAAAAAGTCTAGAGCATTTCAATGAACTATGAGTAAAGCTCTACGAACTTGACGTGTGATGCCCGCTGACTGACATGCATGCGCATGAATCACTGTCACACGCACAGTCTCACGCACAGAGAAATATTGTAAGTTACTGCATATTACATTTTTAACAAGCATAATAAAACAGTATCACAATACAGACTTTTAACTATTTTAGTATTTTGAAGGAACTTTGAACTTGAAAACTTTGAAAACATGAACTTTAAAGGGTTAGTTCAACCAAAAATGAAAATAATGTAATTTATTCCTCACCCTCATGCCGTTCCACACGCGTAAGACCTCTGTTCATCTTCGGAACACAGATGAAGATATTTTTGTTGAAATCCGATGGCTCAGTGAGGCCTGCATAGGCCTCAATGTAATTTACACTCTCAAGATCCATTAATGTACTAAAAACATATTTAAATCAGTCCATGTGAATACAGTGGTTCAATATTAATATTATAAAGTGACGAGAATATTTTTTGTGTGCCAAAAAAAAATGAAATAACGACTTATATAGTGATAACCAATTTCAAAAAACTGCCAAAGTCACATGATTTCAGCAGTTTGGTGGTTTGACACGCGATCCAAATCATGATTCGACTCACTGATTCATTTCCTCTCCGAAGCTTCATGAAGCAGTGTTTTAAAATCGGTTAACACTATACAAGTCGTTATTTAGTTTTTTTGGTGGACGAAAAATATTCTCGTCGCTTTATAATATTAAATTTGAACCACTGTACTCACATGGACTGAATTAAATATGTTTTAGTACATTCATGTATCTTGAGAGTGTAAAATACATTGTTCCCTTTCGTTCAGTCACTACGACGTAACGTTAGTGACTAACGAATAGGGGTTTCGCTTAGAAGCTAATCATCTTCGAGAATTTAACAACGCGGCATGCGGAACGGTGTGTACCAGCGATCTCACACTGCCTGCCTGCTGATCTGTGCAGTGATCTGCAACAGCTGTGTGTGTTTTCCCTGGGTGCTTCGGCACTCTACAGAGCTTTCCTCTCACAAAAAGAGCTTGCGCGTGGCACGTATTTTTCAAGACGGTTCGCCCGCGCACTTCCGGGTGCGATCGATCTCCGTTGCTGTCAATGGGCACATTCACTGCTCGACGTGTTTGGGCTTCAGCACGTTCGAGCAGTGTTTGTGGATGAGCCTCGGGCTGGTGTGGAACTCCGCCCTGTCACGAGTGCTCGTGGTTGCGATTGGTTTTTGGGGGCGGGACCTGACAGCTGTGCCCGCCCCCAATGTCCCCAATGCCTTTCGCTCCCGAGGTGCATGAGGAGATCACGCGGACCTGGAAGTCCCCGTGCTTCCCGTGACCGTTCGGTGGCCTCCTCCGCCTTCTCTGCCTTCAATGGGGCCGCGGCCAAGGGTACACTGGGGTCCCCCCACTGTTGAACACTCTGTTGCACACTACGGTGTCCACGGAGGGCTTCGACGTGGCGTGGCTATCCTAAGCACCCTCCCAAGCCTGTGGGCTCGTCTACTTCGGTGGCGTGGTCCTGCAGAGCTACGGGGTAGGCCGCCGCCCCTTTGCACATGCACAAGGGTGGAGCCGACTCAGGGCACTTCAATGAGCTGCGTGCCGCCACTGATCCCGCCCTCCGGGCGGTGAAAGTAACCACACGCTCCCTGGGTCGGGCGATGTCCACAGCTGTGGTCCGGGAGAAACACTTGGCCTTACCTGGTGATGTGGGGGAGGTTGAGCGGGCCCACCTCCTCAACTCGCCCATATCCCAGGCTGGCCTCTTTGGTGTGTGGCTGAGAACTGCGCCCAACGGTTCTCTGCTGCCCGAAAGCAGACTGAGGCTGTAACATGTACTGCCCCAGCGGCCAGCTGCTGCACCCAGCCGCCGGCTCAGTCACCTCAGCCCACTCACCGCCGATGTCTTTTCTCAGTATGGATATCGACTCGGTAGCCATTTGCGCGCAGCTTACGAGCGGGCGCGCACAGTCTCTGCTGACTTGTCTCCGTCAAATCGAGAGCAAGAGTGCGGTTCCACTGAAACTATTTCAGAGGCTCCTGGGGCATATGGCATCTGCAGCCGCAGTGCTTCATATGAGACCGCTTCAGCATTGGCTTCGCGATCGAGTCCTGAGATGGGCATGGCGGTCTAGCACGCTCCGGGTCCTAGTAACTCGGGCCTGCCTTCAGACGCTCACCCCGTTGTCGAACCTCAGCTTTCTACGGGCAGGTGTGCCCTTAGAACGAGTTTCCAGGCATGTTGTTGTATCAACGGATGCCTCCACCAAGGGCTGGGGTGACATGTGCAATGGACATGCTGCCGCAGGCTCCTGGACAGGACCCCAGCGCCTCCTGCATATCAGTTGCCTCAGGTTGCTGGCAGTACGGCAGCACGGATGCACTGGCGCACAACTGGCTGCGGGGCCTGCGCAAATATGCGTTCCCCCCAGTGAGGCTTCTCGCACAAGTTCTGTGTAAGATCAGGGAGGAGATCAGTATTCATAGTACATATTCACCTGTAAATTCTGTTTGTAGTAATAGCCATCTGTATATTATATTCATAGTACATATTCACCTGTAAATTCTGTTTATAGTAATAGCCATCTGTATATTTATTCACTGTACATATTCACCTGTAAATTCAGTTCTGTTTATAGTAATAACCGTCTCTCTATTTATACATATTTATATATATTCAGTACATTTCCATGTCCTGCACTTACGCAACCACTGTATATCCTGCACTTGCTGCTATTGCACTTCTGGTTAGACCTAAACTGCATTTCGTTGCCTTGTACTTGTGTAATGACAATAAAGTTGAATCTAATCTAATCTATTGGCACGGCCAGACCTGGTTCTCAGAACTGCTACTCCTTGCGACAGCCCCTCCCTGGCCGATTCCTCTGAGGAAGGACCTCCTTTCTCAGAGATGGGGCACCCTCTGGAACCCACATCCTGAGCTCTGGAACCTCCATATGTGGCTCCTGGACGGGACCCGGCAGGTTTGAGTACCCTACCACCTCCGATGGTGGCTACTATCACTTCCGCAAGGGCAGAGTCCACTCAGCGTGCCTATGCATTGAAGTGGAACCTCTTCGTCACCTGGTGTTCTTCCCGCCAAGAAGACCCCTGGAAATGCCCGATCGGGTCCGTGCTCTCGTTTCTCCAAGAAGGGTCGGAACGAAGGCTGTCTCCTTCCACCCTCAAGGTTTATGTGGCCACTATATCAGCCTACCACGACCTTGTTGAGAACAAACAGGTAAGTCAGCACAACCTCGTCATCAGGTTCCTGGGGGGAGTGAGGAGACTGAATCCTCCTCGCTCTCCTCTCATGCCCTCTTGGGACCTCTCAGTAGTTTTAGATGCTCTGCAGAGGCCTCCCCTGGAGACTTTGCGGTCAGTTGATCTTAAGTTCTTGTCAATGAAGACAGCTCTCCTGACCGCATTGGCCTCCATCAAGAGGGTAGGGGACCTGCAGGCATTTTCGGTTGACGAAGCGTGCCTGGAGTTCGGGCCGGCTAACTCTCACATGACCCCGGCCCGGATATGTGCCCAAGGTTCCCACCACTCCGTTCCGAGACCAGGTGGTGAACCTGCAAGCGCTGCCCTTGGAGGGGGCAAACCCAGCCTTGGCACTGCTCTGTCTAGTACGCGCTCTCCGCGCTTACGTAGACAGGACGCGGTGTTTCAGGACCTCAGACCAGCTCTTTGTCTGTTTTGGTGGGAAGCTGAGGGAAAGGCCCTCTAAAAGCAAAGGCTGTCTCATTGGATAGTGGACACCATTGTTTTGGCATACCAGCAGCAGGGTTGTCCATGCCCCCTTGGGGTCAGGGCACTTTCCACTCGGAGCGTGGCCTCCTCTTGGGCTTTAGCGCATGGCGCCTCGCTAACAGACATCTGCAGAACTGCAGGCTGGGCGACGCCGAACACATTCGCAAGTTTCTACAATCTCCGAGTGGAGCCTGAGTCCGACTATGTACTTCGCCTCCACTAGTGGCCGGTAATGGACTAGGCTCAGGTGTCTTCGCTTGCTCGCCATTCCACTCCATGGACTGGATACGTGCGATATATTCTCAGGTAGCTTCCCTGAAGCCCTAAGCTCCTCCAGCACTGTTTACGCCGACACCAGTAAGTCTGCCCTTTCGAGCCCAGACCCTCGTGTCTGGCCAGGTGCCTCTGTGTGCATGGTTCCCCTCCGGCGACACCCACACGTGTATTTCCACCGTAAGCCTCCTTGAGCAGGTGTCTTTCCCTTGGCAAGCCCCTTGCCACCCTGCTGGTGAGGCGCGAGGCCCTGTGCGGTCACACACTTGGCACAGCCCTTGCGACGGTACTGCTCAGTTACCATGGATACCAACTGATAAGACAGTTTATTGCTCCAAATAATGTAGCCACGTGGAAAAGGAAAGGGGCCACATTTAACCCCTTAAACCCGAAGTGTCCCGGCCCCGGGACACCCCCCCGCGAAAAAAATTTGCGGGGGGGTTACTAAGCAACTACTGAATGTAATAACATAAAATAGGTATCATTTTAAAGCTTATCCATTTTGGGATACTCTAAACGAGCGCTGAGTTATTCATCTAAATCGGTGTACCGCCCGCGGGCGCCACCTAGCTGTGAAAAAATTAATTGTCATATATTTCAAAACTACTGCATTGATCAACACAAAATAGGTGTCATTTGAAAGCTGAGAGTCTAAACTTTAAAATGAATGTAGCCATTATGATTATCTCCAAAGTAGTGTTGAGTTATTTGCTGATAAAATGAAAAAAAAAAAATCATAATTTATGTGGGGGGTGGGGGGGGATTATTATGTACTTCAATGTGTCAAAAACATCATACAGCTCAGATAGTCATGTGTCATATGTCATTTGAAAGGTCTCACTGAGTAGAACACAACAAGCCTAATTGTTTTGGGCTTTGACTGAATTTTCAGCGAGTTTTTGTCAGTTAAGTCCTGCAAGACCCATATGTAAATAATATACTGATGCGGCATTCACGTGGCGTTTTTCACTCGTCTCTTCATGAAACGTGGAAAATGGCACATTGTTATTTACAGCAGACTCTCACGATTAAAAAGAGACCAATGACACCATAATCCATCTCTTAGATCTTAAAATATCCCTCGTTAAAGTAGAACACAAACAAAACAGCACCAAGCCAATGAGCGGAGTAAAAGAAAGCAGTTGCTAACACTTGGCGTTTTCACTCATAACTTCATGAAACATGACCCGATCGTTAAAAATGACACATCCCTATTTACAGCAGACTCTCACGATTAAAAAGAGACCAATGATACCATAATCCGTCTTTTAGATCTTAAATTGGTGTATGTCACTCAGAAAACAACAGTTTTAAAAATGCTTTCGGGAGTCAAGGTCTGAACAAAAAGGCTACCTTTGTTCCAAATGCTGTAACTTTGGACTACTTTATGCTATCACCACAAAATGTACAGATGTAGACCACATATAGGGGAACATCACCAAAAAAGAATTAACCTGCTACCGTATTGTCTTCCTGAGTTATTGCATGTAAAATAAGAAAAATATGAAAAATTATAAAAAAAAATACAATTTTTTTTTGTCTTTTATCAGCAGTTTCTCAGCAATAGATTGTCCAAATGTAATAAAATTTATATTTTCTAAAAATATAGAACGTTTGCTAACACATGATATATACTTTTTGACTCTCCTTGTTGTAGTTTTGAAGTTATGAGTCTTTAAATCTGTGTATGTCATTCAGACAAAAAATCTCTAAAAATGCCTTCAGGGCTTAAGGGGTTAAGACACAAAGCCAGTAAAAACACACTCTTTTGACTCAAGTTATAGACAAACTGCTCTATAAATTAACATGCACCCAAATATATTTTGTGTGTGCTTACAACTGTCTTACGCAGTGTTCTCTGAATGGGATGTTTGATTTTATGCACATTGTATGACAGAACCAACGGTTAATGTAACCTCACCTACACCGTATTTGGTGTCTATGAAGTTGTAATTTAAAGATTTGAATGATTGTGTACATAATATACCAATAACTGTGCAATATAGTAGTGTTACAAGACTCTTTAATAGTTTCTTCATCGGCCACTAATAGAAGCCACACATGCAAATCTGTAAGCGGAAACAAAGAGCTATAAAGTCTCCAACAGAGGATTCTTCCTGCTTGGAGATTCGATCTTTCCCATTGGTCAAACGGCCCTATGAGGCAGGACTTCTCCCCAAAACTTTAAAATAGAGACGCAAAGATCTCTCACTCTCTCTTCTCCCTCACGCCTACGACTGATACGCTGCGTCTACGGGTTTTGCCCAGCAGGCCCGTCAGGTATGGTGGGCCTACACGCACATCAAGCCATGTGCAGATTCCTCAACCATGACGAAGTCGAACTAACCGTGCAAATGCATCATATCTTCTTCACGCAACACAAAAGAAATCGATTGCAATATATGTACACTCACCTAAAGGATTATTAGGAACACCTGTTCAATTTCTCATTAATGCAATTATCTAATCAACCAATCACATGGCAGTTGTTTCAATGTATTTAGGGGTGTGGTCCTGGTCAAGACAATCTCCTGAACTCCAAACTGAATGTCATAATGGGAAAGAAAGGTGATGTAAGCAATTTTGAGCATGGCATGGTTGTTGGTGCCAGACGGGCCGGTCTGAGTATTACACAATCTGCTCAGTTACTGGGATTTTCACGCACAACCATTTCTAGGGTTTACAAAGAAAAGGTGTGAAAAGGGAAAAACATCCAGTATGTGGCAGTCCTATGGGCGAAAATGCCTTGTTGATGCTAGAGGTCAGAGGAGAATGGGCCGACTGATTCAAGCTGATAGAAGAGCAACTTTGACTGATATAACCACTCGTTACAACCGAGGTATGCAGCAAAGCATTTGTGAAGCCACAACACACACAACCTTGAGGCGGATGGGCTACAACAGCAGAAGACCCCACAAGGTACCACTCATCTCCACTACAAATAGGAAAAAGAGGCTACAATTTGCACGAGCTCACCAAAATTGGACAGTTGAAGACTGGAAAAATGTTGCCTGGTCTGATGAGTCTCGATTTCTGTTGAGACATTCAGATGGTAGAGTCAGAATTTGGCGTAAACAGAATGAGAACATGGATCCATCATGCCTTGTTACCACTGTGCAGGCTGGTGGTGGTGGTGTAATGGTGTGGGGGATGTTTTCTTGGCACACTTTAGGCCCCTTAGTGCCAATTGGGCATCGTTTAAATGCCACGGCCTACCTGAGCATTGTTTCTGACCATGTCCATCCCTTTATGACCACCATGTACCCATCCTCTGATGGCTACTTCCAGCAGGATAATGCACCATGTCACAAAGTTTGAATAATTTCAAATTGGTTTCTTGAACATGACAATGAGTTCACTGTACTAAAATGGCCCCCACAGTCACCAGATCTCAACCCAATAGAGCATCTTTGGGATGTGGTGGAACGGGAGCTTCGTGCCCTGGATGTGCATCCCACAAATCTCCATCAACTGCAAGATGCTATCCTATCAATATGGGCCAACATTTCTAAATAATGCTTTCAGAATCTTGTTGAATCAATGCCACGTAGAATTAAGGCAGTTCTGAAGGCGAAAGGGGGTCAAACACAGTATTAGTATGGTGTTCCTAATAATCCTTTAGGTGAATGTATATCTGGGCTCTGCAAGTAACGTACGATATACTAAATCGTTGTGTGGTTAGTAAAGCTGTGAGCTCATTTGTTAACAAAGGAGTTTGCAGTAAGAAACTAATGGCTTTCCTAGGTGCTTGACTCTTTTCATAACCTCATTCTTAACATCTGTTTTCCTGTTTCATTCTGTCCATTTCCATCTGACCCAGGTATGTGTGACTCCTGTGTATGATTTTTTTGTTAGATTAGTTTTGTTTGTGATTTAGTTAATAAAATTTGTGCACAATGCATCTCTGATTCTGACTCCCTGCTGAAAACTAATTGACACTTAGATTTTGTTAAATGTTCTAAGCACTGTAAATGCTATGGAAGAATTTGTTTTCTGTGGCCATGAAAATTATCCTTCTCTTAGAATTAATTAATAATCAACACTGAGTGTTCACAGGATGAACTGGTCGATTGATTGTAATGTTTATGTAGCTACATCAAGTTAATCTCATTAACTAGTTCAAATATTCATAATTAATAATCATAATGAGTTATTAATAATTTTTTATATTTCCCCTTTGAGCTTATTAACTACATTACTAAAACATGCACTTCCTTTGTACAATAAATTCACAGACTGCGCTGACTTTAGATATCAAAGAAGTCTGCTGAGAGTAATCAATGTTTTTTTAGTGACTTGCGTCTACCAGAGTAGATCGGTCTTGATTACTATCTTAGATTTTCCATTACTGCCGGCCAACACTTTAATCACTGGTTTCAGTATGGACCCATTGGTCAGATACAAGAGAAAAGACATTGTGCAGTACAACTGTGTACAGAACCCTGAGTGATTGCAGGGGTGCTGTACAATTTGTTTAGATGAAGTATTTCTCAAGTTTAACTTGGATTTTAATCTACATGAACTATTGTGTTATTATCTGAAGACAGGTGGTTTATGTCTATTATACATTTGATAAAATTAGGTGATAAACAGGTATGTTCTATATCATATCTATATCAGTATGTTCCATCGTGTATTTCACATAAAAAAGACTGGGATATGACTTTTTACTTTAATTAATTTTTCATTAGGGTTGATTTATTAAGAACATTTCTGAATAAGCAAAATCTTGCAAAACCTTCCACATTTGGGGACATTGTCAACTAGAAATCCAATTCATAAATGCATAAAATATATTTTAATTATAAAAACATAAAAGGCTTAGGGGTGTCTTTTAGGGCTATGGTTTGTGTTTGGGTTGGAAGTATTTATATTTAGATTCATACATAATTTATAATTAACTTAATTTGTAATTAAAAGTGGGAGAATATAAAACATCCAGTATATAATCAAAGTCTATGGTATGTCCTTATTTAGATAAGCAGCTAAGGAAATGTGTGTTTGTCTAATAGAGAGTGACGGACAGAGAGCAAATGTGTTCATTTTAATGTGATTTTGCATTTGTATAAAAAAGTGTGTAGATGGCAGTGTAGATGGCTGCCCTGCCGATGAAATCATCACAGCCCCTGCATTCAGGGTCTGGAGACCCCTAAGTAGCGTCAGCGAGACGAGGCTGACAAGATTGGCCCTGACTGTTTGTGTGTGTGTGTGTGTGTGTGTGTGTGTGTGTGTGTGTGTGTGTGTGTGTGTGTGTGTGTGTGTGTGTGTGTGTGTGTGTGTGTGTGTGTGTGTGTGTGTGTGTGTGTGTGTGTGTGTGTGTGTGTGTGTGTGTGTGTGTGTGTGTGTGTGTGTGTGTGTGTGTGTGTAACCCGAGAGAAGAGTCATGTGATGGCCTAGCCTGAGTTCATGCATGTATATAAACAGACACAAACATACCCAGCCTTTAAATGCATGTCAGGCCAGGAAACTAATGTTTAAGGAAATATTTTTTTGCCAGAACCTGGCCTTTTTGCTGTATGTTGCCATGAAAAGAATATGTAATGCTGAAGACTATGTATGAATGGAATGTATGGAAAAAAACATTGTCTGTTTTACAAAAAGAGAGTGAGATGTTACATTGAGGGCTAGAACTACTGTAATAGAGTCGACACCAGCTATGATGATAGTTACTGTTGCTATTATGCACTTAGGTGGCAGCAGTTTATTATTAACCATGTTAATGAAGCCAGCCAATAATAGCGCAAAGAGTGTATGAATGAGGACATAAAGAGGCAGTGATTTCCAGGCCATGGTTCATTTACATTCTTGGATGCATGCATGCATATTTATTAACAAGCAATACAACTTGCATTTGTTTTTGTCTCTCTATACATGGCATGCAGGTACTGCTTTCCGTGGGCAAAGAGAAAAAGTTTTGCTCTATGCTCTGTTTAAATTCTAGAGGAAGACACTGCATTTGCAGAGTAGACTGCTTTCCTATGATGGTATCGCTCTGCAACTGCCGCCTGTGTTGGTGATGCGTGACGTTAACTTAACATGACAGAAGCACATAAAGTATGCCCCCATTCCACTCGGCTGCCTGCGGCTCAGCACGAGCCTTTAAAGGGGCAGCGCTGAGACAGTTTGAGACCACTCGACAGAGCCACCTTAACACAACACACTAAGGACAAAGACTGGTTAACATGTACAGTGCGTGAAAATTAAACATTGATTGAGTGGACTGCTACTTACATAGACTAAATTATGGAATAAAAGGCATTGACTGTCAAGGAATAATTAAAAAGCTTTAATGTAACGTAACGTAATGTCATTTAAAGGGTTAGTTCACCCAAAAATTTAAATTCTGTCATTAATTACTCCTGTCATTAATTGTCATCCTGTCATTATTTACTAATCCCAAACCCGTAAGACCTTTCATCTTCAGGACACAAATTAAGATATTGTTAATGAAATCAGAGAGCTAAAAACATTGTAAACGAGTAAAGACATGGTTAAATAGTCCATCTGGGTAAACAATAGTGAGCCGGCGTTCTGACGTAGATTCCGGAAGTGCTGCGCTGTGTTTACTACATGAACAGTGTAGGAGACTGAGATGAAAGAGAAAAAATTGTTGAAGAAAGTCGTTATTTTTGTTTAGTTTTTTTGCACACAAAATGTATTCTCGTTGTTTCATACCATTAAGTTTGAACCACTGTAGTCACATGGACTATTTTAACAATGTCTTTACTACCTTTCTGGGCCTTGAAAGTTGTAATAACGTTGCGTCTATCGGGGTCAGAAAGCTCTCGGATTTCATCAAAAATATCTTAATTTGTGTTCTGAAGAAGATGAAGGAACATCTTACGGGTTTGGAATGACATGAGGATGAATAATTAATGACAGAACTAACCCTTTAAGAGTAACTTTAACAGCATCACTTCACTTGAAGCCTCTGTATACACACCGCATTATATATAAGTCTTAATGCAATAGAATGCATTCATAATGCTTATAATGCACTTAATAATAAGTGCTTGTCTATTAAACTTACACTTTTTGATAGTTTAATGCAGGAAGACATTATAATACAATATAAAGGTGTAAGCATTGATAGGTAAGAATTATAATGTATTATAACTATAGTTACAATTCGTTTTTAAAATATATAATGCATTACAATGTGTAAAGGCATAATGAATTAAGGTGTTATGAATATTCAGTTAAGTGTTACAACTTTATCCAATTATAAATTTTATCCAATTATACATTTGTTTATAAATGTATCTTTTTTTTAATTATCCTCTTTATTTGAAGCAATATTTAGTCCCATATAGGTCAACTTATGGCCTGAGACACCTTGATCATCTCTTTTTTCTGTTCCAAATATACCTAAAGAAATTGGAAGACGTGCTTTCAAATTTAAAGCCCCTTTTGATTGGAACAGCTTACCTTGTTCCCTAAGGTCCATTTCTTCCTTTCCACTCTTTAAGTCAGCCCTGCTAACTTATTTACAATCCTGTGATCAATGTAAATGTTTCCCTAGTATATGACCTGTATTATTATTATGATTTTTTTTTTTTTCTTTTTTTTTTTCTTGTATAGGTATGTATATTCAGGTTGTATATATGTGTATGTATGTATGTATATGTATGTGTGTATGTATGTGTATATGTATGTATATATATGTATGTATATGTGTATGTATATATGTGTATGTATGTGTATATGTATGTATATGTATATAATATCTGTTTCGGTGGCTTCATCAAATATGGTATTCTCAAATATGGTTATCTCTTGTAATACTTTAATATTTTGATATTCTTTACTGTTTATATGAATATGCTGTGGACAGAGGTGGGACTGGTTGGGGTGGCTGATTGTGTCGAAGAGCTTTAGTATGTCTGAGTGTGTGGTTGTTTGATGTTATTATGAGGACCCCCTCGAAAACGAGATGTTCCATCTCAAGGGGTTATCCTCTAATAAACTGAATCTGAATCTTATAGCCGGATACATAAAGAACACTCACAAGTGTTATTTGCTATATATATATATCAGTTCTCAACAAGTTGATTGTTTTATTGTCGAAAGATGTGACCTATATTATCGCCCAGTATATACAATTAAAATAATTATAAAAAATGTTTTAATTGTCATTACAATTATTTATGAAAGGATAAATGCATAATAAATGCCGTTATGAATATTCATTGAAGTGTTACTACTTTCTCCAAACTTACCCAGATATACTCACGTTAAGTGGTATGTATTAAATCTGAACTGTATTAAAGGGCAAATCTGAACTGCTTGATTGTCGATGAAAAATGTAAACTATATTATCGCCCAGCTATTTAAGTTGGATGTATAGTACATTATACTTGAATGCATACAGTTTATTGACATAAAGCAATATATACACTATATAGCAAATCCCAACTAGGTTTCTCATTACCATAATGGCGTTTTATTTTAATGCTATTTTTCCTATTCAATTTTTTAATTGCTGTATTACAGTTATTAATTTTAATCCACTTACATCAATAGGCAGTGCAACAACTGTGAATTCGTTTTTTTTGGTGATGAGAATTTTGGGGGGAATTCAATTCATCAAGTATTGTAATTGGGAAACAAAATAAAATGATTATTCGTAAAATGAGGTTTCATTGAAATTCTACAATGTAATAGTTTCTTGTTTCTTTATTTTAAATTTGGAGTGTAATATATGACGAGACATGTTCTTTTACTGGTTTTCGATTCATTGCAAGTGTTCAAATGTGGCCACTCCTAAGCGGAGGGAGCCCAGAGGTGTCTTTGTTTGTAGCGGCTTCCGCAGACACTTCCTTCACTACTACTGACTGGATACTTCGCCCACGCCAAGCTGGATCGCTTTTTGCCACATGACAACCCTGTTGCTGTGGTAACAACATGTGCCTTGGGGATAGCGCCTTTGTTTTAGCTGTACAGTTTTTTCTTCTCTTATATTGTTTTTTCCCCCTGTCTTTTCTATCCATCAAAAGAACAAATTTCAATGTGATCATGTCAGTTTTCAAATGATAAAGCACCATATTTCTCTATATGTGTCTAAAATTAGCATCACTTTATATTCAGATTAGTTAACGTGTTTATTGAGCTATAGCTCCCTCTTGAGATGAGGTAAGAGAAAGAGGAATGATCAAGCATCAGCTTTTGCAATATTTGTTTCAATAAATAGTGATAACCTATGTTACTCATATGAATATGGTAAAGCACCCAGTATTTCCAAAAATAGGGTGTTCGGCCCTTTTGAAATTAGCTATAAATTGCTACATTTGCAGCTCATTTTACTTACATAATGACACAGGCTGGGCTGACTGGTGTTTGGCAGTGTCTCAAACCAGACTGAACTTTGACACAGTTACAACTTTGATAAAAGCTAACCTTTAACCCAGAAAAAATGAATGCACACAATGACAAAACGATAAAGGCGCATTATGTCAGGTTTTATGTAAACCAGATTGAATGCCACGATTTTGGCTCGCTAAATTGGATTATGCAAAAATTGTGAATTAAAAATTAATAATTTTAATTAATAACAACTTTGCGTGGTCCACACATAAATCAATAACATGATTCTAAAGATTTGAAATATAGTGCATTTGCTACATGGAATACTATTATGTAGGATTGTAACAATATATCGTGTCACAATATATAACAATAAAAAAATGCAACAATATGTATCGTGGAGTGACAATATGTATAGTGAATAGTTCACCCAAAATGAAAATTACTGTGTGAGAAAAAAATTCAAGTTTACAGAGTTTTAGTGTCAGTACTACATAACAACTAATATATATATATATATATATATATATATATATATATATATATATATATATATATATATATATATATAATGTTGAATATAATGTATAATAATGCAATGGAGGAATATCTCTGGTTCCTGATAATGACAAATGTCTTATGTTTCCAGTAAAAAGTAGCCTATGTTATTTTATATATATCTAGTCAGTGACAGAGTGCAAGCATATCTGTCTAAAATAATTCTGTATTTTCAGCTTCAGAATCATGACTATTTTTATTCTGGTGTCACCATTGTCCTGTGCATTGGATTACCAGCACCAAGTCCAAGCCTATTCATTTCCACCACCAATGTAATATCAAATTTAGCATTTTAAATCAACAGTACATTATTTGTTTTTTTAACCTATTACCATATGCCTTTGAGTATCGCATTAATAATGAATCGTGACATGAGGGTATCGTTACACCCCAACTATTATGAGATTTTTTTTTATGTTTCTGTTATTTTCAGAACTTGATAGCCTCTGTTCACTATATGCTTTCAATGTATGGAACATGAAAATACATTTTGTTCTACAACTGGAGCATTAGTAAAAAGACAGAATTTTCATTTTTGTATGAACTACTCCATTAAGCGGTCCTTTATGACCTTTCACTGACCTGTGACTATGTTCTCTGAGAGAACATTGATCTGCACCTCGACAGAGTGTTTGGAGGTGTAGGTAATCTCAGCACTGACATGGGCTACTTCACCGATGAACATTGGGTACAGGAAGTCTGTGCGCTCCACCCGGGCCAAAGCAGCTACACAGCGATCCTATTTGCCAAATGAAATTGTCATTTATTTGCACTTTACTAGTATACCAGGATACTCAGAGTCTGCATCAATAGATACTGTGTGTACAATGTGCTACATATACGTATGTAGTGCCCTCTACTGGCTACAACAGACCATGGCCATTTTTAAGCAGAAGGCTTGAAACAGGGTCAAAGAAAAAATACTTTGCAATCTAAACAATATATACATTTTTTTCATATTACAGTAATGAGAAAGATATTGTTTTGCATTAATGTAATGAGAATCAGTGTTAACAGGCAAATTAAAAATATGAATGGTCCTAAAATGGCCATAGTTGATATAGCAGTAAAATATGACAACTCATTTCTTTACAGGCTTTGTGAGTTTCACATATCACTTATCAAAACAGATGCTCATCAGTTCTAGAAAAGCATAAAATATAATACACTTTACATATAAAAAAAATATGGTGGTTCCAATGTTGAAAGCTTTGCATTCAACATTTTCCTATAACTAAGACTAAAGAGTATCATGAAGAGGAACTCACCCCGTTTTGAGTATTGCAGTGGCGTGTGCCAATGATGCATCCTGCTTCCTCAATCATCTTCAGGATAGTGCCACCATGAACATTACCAACAATGTTGGCATCATCAGGACGCATGATCCTGAAAGATTGGGGGGGGAAAAACTTTATAATTTCTAAGCTTTATAGAGATGCAAAATGTATTGATGACCATATTCGGTATTGGCCTATAGACCAACATTTAGATGTATACATTTGAATATTAAATGACTAACAATTCAAACGTTCACAAATTTTATTCATTAAAATCTGACAATATTATTAAATTACATTATCTGTTAATATATCCTCTGCTGCACACATGTAAACAGGAGGGAACTTTGACGGGCTCAATCCCCAGGCTTCAAGACTCTAATGATTCATTCTTTTATGTCTACAAGCATTACTAGTCAATAATTATATTTATATTTCCATCCCAAGAGTGCAGGTATTATCTAGCACTTTTTGCTGTTTACATCACTCTGCTTTTCTGTGTTTGCGACGGTTTTTAAGTCAGAGATGCAACATTTAATCCTATATATTTTATACATTCTTAGAGTGATTGTATTTATAGCCACTCAAAAATGGATTGGCACACAGGAAGTGTATTGGCTGCATCATAAAAGACGGAAGGAAAAAAGTTACACAATTACAAATGACACAACAAATGACAACATATGTTGAAACAAAAACAGACGTGATTATATCCACAACCAGTTTGGGGAGAAATTCTACCATGTCATAGTATGCCAAAACAAACATTAAACTTCTTATAAACCTCATATTAAACTTCTTATAAACCTCCATGAAACAACAAGTTCACTGAATTGTTTTGTTAAACATAAATCCATGTCAAATCCAATATTACAAACAAACAAAAAAAACTGAAATTCTGAAAGAATATGAGGTGTGTGTCTGTCTGGAACAATATGAAAAAGTGTGTCTGTTTAGAAGAGCATGATGAAGTGTGTTTGTCAAATAAATCAACTCTACCTGCTGAGCTCATAAAGAGAAGCCATGACTTCTTAAAAGTTAGACGAGAGAGACTTGAGAAGTTCCCAACACAACAGTGACTTTCAGCGACAGTAACATTCTTACATTCATTTCCTCCATCACATCACATTATTCATGACATCATCATCTTCTTCACCACTAGTGGGATGCGTTTCAATGACTCAGACTCCACCCACCACCTTCATTCAAATTCTCTGTGACTTCAGTCAAATCACTAGCAATGACATATCCACAATTTTGTCCTGTCTCTAGAACACACTAGATGTTAACTGAAATGGAAATTACTAATATTATATTAATTCTAAACCGGTTAGCCAAAATTGTTCAACTGCTAGTTACGATTCTAACTTTTGACACTGTTGTAAAATAACCATTTCTGTGATGACACATTCTATATTTATGTGCAAAGCTGCTACATTGCTTAGCAACTAATAAAAATATATTATTTGGAATAAGAATAATTTCTTCTGATTATTATTATTCATAATTACTAATAAATGTAGTTAACAAGTTAATTGAAGTTCGGGAGCAGGACCACACCTCAATTAATCAGCTCTCTCTCCCCGTCTGTATATATACACGGAACCCACCTTCACCACACCGTTTGTCTCAGTTTTTTCTACATGGATTCCGAGCTGCAGATCAACCCCTCTGACTCCGAAGACGATTTATTCAGAAACTCTCCTCCGTCACAGAGCGTCAGGTCTTCACAACAATCCCTAGGCAGCCAAAATTCACACCGGCTGCGTTCTGTCGTAGAAATCCCTCAGTCCCGCGGGCATTCACGTCACAGTTCATCATCGAAGATTTCTCCAACACCGACTCGACAGGATCACTCTCCTCTGCAAACGAGAACTACCATCAACGATCGACACAGGCACGAAAGCCGGCGCGATCGCTCTCCTCGTCAACGCGTCATCATTCAACAAACCATAGCAATTCTCAGCGCACTCACGCCACGTCTTCCAGACCAGAGAATACCATCAAGAATTGGACCGTGGCTCGCCTTCAGCATGCTCTTAAGGACAAAGGTATCCACTTCAGCCGATCTGACAATAAATCAAGACTATTTCAGCTTTACACAGCATCTACACATACTTCAAATTTAAATTCCGAGCCTCCAACACTTCCGGCATTGACACACGATCCTCTCATCGTCACTCATGAAGTCACCACACTGCCTCCACAACGGCCTCAGCCAGCAGTGTCCGCGCCACCTAGTGGAGACCAAGTAATACTACCTCCAACATCTGCACCTTCTACCTCAGACTTATCCCAATTCATGACATCTTTCTTTGCTTACTTAAGCTCACAAACAGCTACAAATCCTCACAGACATTCATCCCTCCATCCCAGCATCCATTCTTCTACCCTTCCTTCTGGCATTAACAGCCACTGGGGCACTCTTGATGCAGAACTCTATTGTCGGATCTTCGCAGCACGCACTTCTATGTCCTGTGAACTATGCAGAGCACCATCACATCCAGCCTCAGCTTGCACCATCACACCCTCTCAATCTCAACCCTCCTCACGCAAAACATCTGTATTCAATAGATTATCCACAGCAGCCCCACCTCCTCCTCTAATTCCGAAACCTCTAAACATACAGCCCACAGCCAACATTCCACTTCCCATAAGGCATTGACAAAAGAGGACGACCGATCCTCTACCAAGGAGGCAGAATGGTATGCAACAACTTCAACCATCTTGGCTGCTCTCTTTCCAACTGTAGATTCCTACACACCTGCTCCTTCTGTGGAGGCGCCCACTCAAGAGCCTCTTGCCCCCACAACCCAACTGCTCTACCCGACTGACTATTACAGTATCTCGGCACACCAGTCAAGGTAGAAGCATTAGCTACTGCCTTATTAGACCACCCCGACAGAGAGTTTGTAGATTTCCTTATCAATGGATTTAAAAACGGCTTTCTTCCAGGCATAGAAATAATCCCAGACACTTCTCATCTTTCCCATTACTTCCAGTCTGCCCTCTCCGAACCAAACACTGTTGACACTTTAATAGCTAAAGAAGTTCAAGAGGGATTTATGATAGGCCCGTTTAAAGAACCTCCTTTCACTCTTTTTCGCATCAGCCCTATTGGAATCGCCACCAGGAAATATTCCGGGAAGAAGAGATTAATCATCGACCTGTCCTCCCCACACGGCTCACACATTAATAGCATCATTCCAGCCCCAGACTTCTCCATGAAATACGCTTCCATCGACCAAGCCATCACTCTCATCCGCAAGGCAGGCCACGGAGCATGGCTTTCAAAAGCAGACATCACCAGTGCTTTCAAAGTCTTGCCCATTCACCCAGAATTCTGGCGTTTCTTCGGAATATTCTGGAAAGGAGCTTATTATTTTTCAGTACGCCTCACTTTCGGCTGCAGAAGCAGCCCCAAGATATTTGACTCCCTCTCTGAGGCTTTATGTTGGATTCTCATCAACAACCACAGGCTTCCCTACGTCCTGCACCTCCTCGACGACTTCCTCATCATCACACCTACATCCGCACCTCCACACTCAGGACTTTCCACCCTCGTTAAAGTGTTTTCCGAACTAGGCGTACCCCTTTCAAAAGAAAAGACCTTAGGGCCCTGCACCTCCATCGAGTTTCTAGGCATCACCCTAGACTCCATCTCCTTCCAAGCATCTCTACCTCCTGAGAAAACGCAACGCATTTCATTGCTCCTATCGAACTATCTTCTAGCAGACAGGTGCACAAAGCAACAGCTGCTAGCCCTCCTCGGCCACCTTAACTACGCCATCAGAATAATTCCCCAGGGAAAATCTTTCCTTTCCAACCTACTATCAAAAGCAGCATCAATACCTACACGACAAAGTCACCTTGGATGAAGCATGCAAAATGGAAATGCGGCTCTGGCAGAAATTCCTGTCTTCATGGAACGGCATATCCTTCTTTTATAATGACTATGTCACACAGCCAGAAGACATTCAGCTGTACACAGATGCAGTGCCTTCCATAGGATTCGGGGACTACTACAGCGGCCGCTGGTTCGCTTCCGAGTGGCCACCAGAGTTCAGCCATCTAATTCAGCAGCCAGACTTTCCCTCATCCACACTTTATGAGATGTATCCTGTCATTATAGCAGCCCTCCTTTGGGGGCACAAATGGTCCCGAAATTCCATACTCATCCACTCAGACAACTCAGCGGTAGTTGAAATCATAAATAAAGGCAGATCCAGTTCCCTGGCGATCATGCAATTAGTCCGCAGACTGACACTTATATCGGCGCAACGTCAGTTCATCATCCGAGCAGCACATGTTCCAGGATACCACAATAGCATAGCCGACTCATTGTCTCGTTTCTCTTTTCAGAAGTTCAGAAGTTCAGAATCTTAGCTCCAGAATCAGACATCCATCCCACGCCAGTTCCACCGTTTTCAGCCACCATCTTCAACTAAATCCACAGCTGGAAGAACTTTCACAAGCTTCGCGAGAAGCTATTCTCAACGGTCTCGCCCAGAGTATCCTCTCTGCTTACTTGACCGTTTGGAACTGTTTTAAGGCTTACCACTCCTTTTACCAACTCTCATTTCCTCTAATGAACGTTTTGTCCATCTGTAACTTCGTTACTCATGCCCATTCCTACCAAAATATCAGGGCATCCTCCATTCAGACTTACCTATCCGGAATTAACTTTATCTACAAACTCGCCACCGGCGACCAATGCCAAACCATTTCTCACTCCCACGTATCTATGCTTATCAGAGGTCTATGAAAACAAGAACCAGTCCTCAACATCAAACGCTTACCCTTAACTTCTGACCTCCTGAGCCAATGCATCCACACATTACGTTCCGGCTACCTGAGCCCATCGTTCGACCAAACATTAGAATGCATGTTCTTTCTCGCATTCTTCGGCTTCCTGAGATGCTCCGAATTCGCCCCGTCGACTTCAGCCTTCAATCCAGCCATTCATCCCAGCCTCTCAGACATCACCGCTCATACACCAGATTCTCTGATATATAACCTAAAGAGAAGTAAAACCGACCAATTCCGAGAATCGTTTCCAATATACATCTTTCGCCTCCACTCCTTCCTCAGTCCTTATGAGCCACTTTCGGAATACGTTTCTTCCCGATACGCCAACCATTCATCTCCTCAAGAACCACTCTTCCTCACGGAAAACAGGAAAATGGCCACGAGATTCTGGTTTAACAAACACTTCCAAAGTATTCTCAGGACCTCCGGCATATCTCCCGAACATTACTCTATACATTCATTCCGGATCAGAGCAGCCACCACGGCCGCCAGCATGGGCATCTCGGACGAAACAATCAGAGTCTTAGGTCGATGGTCATCCGAAGCGTACCGCTTGTACATCCGCAATAATCTAAATGATCTCCGTCAAGCTCAAGCCCGCATCGTCTCATCCAAACCTTTGGGGGTCTTCAAGTAACTGAGCTTACTGCCTACCGAGACGAAGCCCCCACTCTGAGTCTCCCGGGTCAGACTCCCTGATCAGCCAGACAGAGATCCATCGTTTACATCTTTCCCCATTTCTTTCGACCCTTATTAATTCACAAAGCTAATAGCTAATTCCGTGCAGTTGGGGCGTGGTCCTTGCTAGTGAAATGTAGTTAACAAGTTAATTGAAGTTCGGGAGCAGGACCACACCTCAACTAATCAGCTCTCTCTCCGCCTCTGTATATATACACGGAACCCACCTTCACCACACCGTTCGTCTCAGTTTTTTCGAACCCCACCCACCCCTACCCTTCCACCTCTAGCACTCGACCCCACCCACCCTTCCCCTTCCAACTCATCCATCCCTCTTCCCCCCGACCCCAGCCCCCCCACCTCAACCTCTAACTCGACCCCTTCCCTTCCAACTCATCCATTCATCCCACTTCCCCCCAACCCCAATCCTCTCTCCTTCAATCTCTAACATTTCAATTTTAATTCCACAGGCTGCATCCAGGGGGGTCTTCAAGTAACTCAGCTTCAACTCCCTGATCAGCCAGACGGAGATCTTTTACATCTTTCCCCATTTCCTTCGACCCTTATTCATTCACAAAGCTAATAGCTAATTCCGTGCAGTTGGGGCGTGGTCCTTGCTAGTGAATTGTTTATTAAAGGGGTGGTAAACCACGATTTCACTTTTCTAACTTTAGCTAGTGTGTAATGTTGCTGTTTGAGCATAAACAACATCTGCAAAGTTACAACGTTCAAAGTTTAAAGCAAAGGGAGATATTTGCTTTTAAAGAAATCGATTTCTAAGGACTACAGCAAACGGCCGTTAGGGACTACTACACATTCCTCCAGGGTTGCTGACATCACCAGCCCCAATATTTACATGAACCCCTCCTCCGAGAATATGAAATAAGGGGGGGCGAGGCCATTTTGTATCGCAGCAGGGAAGCGTTGTTGTGGTTAGTAGGCTGGAGTGCTGTTGCCAATGCCGACGAAATGCTGTTATTTTCATCCGGAGTGCAGGTCCACTTTGTTCAGCCTTCCTAGGGACGGGGCAGCGTTGCAGTGCGTTTAACATACAACATTATATGTATGCGTGTATGAGACATGAGGGGAATTATTTATAATGTCACTCTGTGTGTTCGCTCAGTGGCTACTATGAGACACTTATTCACACTGCAGTAAGCTAGATCGATATTAGGCATGGTAAAACATGTTACTCGTGGTAAATCAAGAAAACAAGATTTTAACAATAACATTAACTGTGTTGAGCTCCAAAATAGAGTTCTCAAGTAAAGTAATGAAGTATTATTTAAGTTCTTTACACACATGAACAAATAGTACCATGATGAAAAAATACTTTACAATTTAGAAAATGTAATTTTTGTTCGCATTAAAGAAAAAAGGTGCTTAACTGTCATGAAAGTATGTCACAATGTAAAAAATGTCTAACAATTAGCTTCATTTTGTTTGAGAAAAATATATATATATTTTTTATTTTAGTGATAGATAGTAATCCGAATACGTTCTTGACAGGTAACAGCAGATTCACCCCATAAGAGAACAGTCATGGAAGACCAAAATCTTTTGTTTACTGCAAAATGAATGTGTTCATGACAACCATCAGAACAAGTAGTACAGGATTTCCCAGAGTAACCACACGAATGAGAAAGATCTGATTTCTATCTTCTGACTGCATCATACCATGAATTATCATTAACAGGAAAAACAAGATTTCTTGTTCCTTTACCCATTCATTACACTCAACTTTACCTGAAAATAAGTTTTAAAATAAAATAGTTTTAATAACTTTTCTAATCATTACCTAATGTGCAGTAAAGACAGTGTGACGTGTACAGGACTTTTGACTTTTGCATATTGTACAAATGTATAATGAAAAGTATCAAGGATTGTCTCTATGCCATTCTATCAACTGTCTTAATGAAAACTCTTATATTAGTCACATTGCACTCAAAAACTTTTTTTCATTCAGTTCGTATTGCTTTAATTCACTAAAATAGCTCAAGAGAGACACAGTAACATGTAAATTGGTTTAAGCCAAGGTGTTTTTACCCATCACTGATACTTTTAATTGCATCTTGCAAAACAAAAATCACAACAGTAAAGATCCTACCTGGGAATATGAGGATAATGACAAAACCGTCTAATCTCTCTCAGAAACAAAATGCCTGACTCAATCAAATGTAGCATATTGCCTTTTTTGCAACTACACAGTAACAAAATGGATCTAACCACACTAAGTGATTTACCCTGGCTGCTAAGTAATTTTGGTTACCTCTGAGTAAACGTGGTATCTGCGCAACATTTGCACGTGAAAATAATGTGTGTGGTTATATGTGTTCTGCATGGCAAAATGCAATGTGAAGGAAAATGCAATACATTATAACTATAAAAACCATTCAAATGTCACACAATTATGATAATTTATTCTGTAAATTTAAAAGGAACAATACATGGGGGGGGGGGGTAAATTGACAAAAATTGTCATTAATTGCTCACCCTCATGTCATTCTAAACCCGTAAGACTTTTGTTCAGCTTTGAAACGCAAATAAAGATATTTGCAAAAAAAATTGAGAGATTTCAGTCCCTACATAAAGAGATCATAAATCTAATCTGTATGAATCAAGCGACTTAATCCAAATATGATGAACAGATTGAATTTAGGCCTTAATTTACATACAAACTTTCATCGACGCACATATCAGGGGCCTATACCAGGAAGCCGGTTCAGGTGGATAGGATAGCCATGTTTCATATGTTTCAGAGTTTGCGCCAACCCTGGGTTTTTGGCGGTGTTCATCACCATAGTAACTTCATGCCCTGGGGCAGGTTATGTTCTGGGTAAGAGATGGGAAGAGAAAGTGTATCTATCCTAGGGATGCAACAATACAGTTAGTCCACTGTTCAATATTAACCTCGGTTTTTAACCGCGGTTTTCGGTTCGGTTCGGTTCGGTTCTGTTCTGATGGCTTGTCACATCAGTTCTCTTACGAGAGGTTCTCTCGTATTGCGTAAGTTCCTTACGCTACGGGAAAGTATTCTTTCTTCGAGATTTCTGAAAAACCCAAAATTATCCTTAATTTTGTAACATTGTCAACGCAGTGCGGCAGCCTGGCAGACCATAGCAGGCTATTCCAGCGTGCTATTGGCTGCTCTGCTGGCAACTGCAGCAGCCTATCGGTGAGCCCGCGTGACGTGGCGACCAATGAGGGCGCTTCGCGCCCACCTGGCTTCATTTGCCTACAGGTGGGGCGTGGCCACGTGTATATAAGCAGGGCTCACGGGCTGCATATTCGATTTTCTTTTCTTCAGCGAAGCCCTTCGCATCGCTGGATCTGGAACCCGCCGCCGTGATCGTGCAGACGAGCAAGCAGAGGACAGCGCCTGGAGAAGCCGGCAGCATCGCGCCACCTTCAGCCATCCGTGCCTGCTCTGCTATCCGGCAGCATTATATCCTTTCATTGCATGTGTTCTCGCCGTTGCGTCACACGTTTCATAAAAGAGCACGAGCGTTTTTATCAAAACGCCTCGTTCCACCTGCGGCTCGTGCCACGTGCAGCTCAGCACCAGAGACCGCCATGTGTCTGCGCTCTCTGTCTGGGCCGTGACCACGCCGCCGCCGCACTCCTCGCGGGCGAATGCCCCGAGTGTGAGGAACTCTCTATGTCGACCCTGCGGGCTCGACTCGAGCAGTTTTATGACGACATCACTCCGCTGTCCCCCCCCTCTGTTCAAGCCGCGCCACCGCGCCGCTTACAAGAGATGGTTGAAATGAACGGTCTCGGAGCGAGCCTCCTCCCCCTCTGTTCAAGCCGCGCCGCTTACAAGGTATGGTAGGAATGAACGGTCTCGGAGCGAGCCTTCTCCCCCTCTATTCAAGCCGCGCCACCGCGCCGCTTTCAAGGGATGGTAGGAATGAACGGTCTCGGAGCGAGCCTCCTCCCCCTCTGTTCAAGCCGCGCCACCGCGCCGCTTGCAAGGGATGGTAGAAATGAACGGTCTCGGAGCGAGCCTCCTCCCCCCTCTGTTCATGCCGCGCTGATGCGCCGCTTATATACAAGGGATGGCAGAAATGCACGGTCCTGCAGCTCTCTTTACGTTACAAGAGAGCTGTTCCACCCTCGCGCACATTTTTCAGTCCCCTCATGAGTTCAGGCGACTGGAATTGTTCATATTGCTGTACACGAGCCTGTTAAGACACGCACGCCAGCAAACATACGCCGTCATAAGACATGACGCTGACATATGCTCTCCAACGAACCCGCACTCCCCCCTCTTGGACCGCGCAGATTGCGCCGTTCACAAGGAATGTGAGTGCGCTCGGTCACGAGCACGTTCAGCGCGCGCGCACGTGCGCACTCACCGGGAAATTAACAGAGGGTGTTTTCGTCCCGCTGTGGCCGGACGAACCGCCATTCTCTAGCATTTCTCAGCCCCCTCTCCAGTTCAGGCGGCTGGAAATATTACTATTGCAGTAACGAGCCTGTCTTTTATGCACGCACGACTGCCTACAAGCACGAGGACGTACTGCTGTATGCTCGCGCTAACTGAACGCTATTGTGTCCCTCCCGGTAGCACAGTGGCAAAATCAGCGGCTGAAATGCCGGAGACCCGAGTTCGAGCCCAGCTCTCGCGGCAGATAAAAATGTTTTACTGTCCGCTTCCCTGGGCTCGCGGCCAGCTTTTCTTACATACAGAAAGCTAACTCGCACCACGTGGTGCTCGAGTATTTTTGGACGTCTATACATAAGGAGAGAAAAGACGGTTAAGTCCCGCTGCGGCCGGACCACCGTTAAAACTCTGTTTTTCCTGTCAGTCCCCACTCCTGTGGCTACTGCAGATGTTTTCCACGCAGCCTACGAGCCGGCGAACTCGCCCTCTCGCCTGTTTCCAACTGTAGCCCCTCCAAAGTCCTCCTAGCAGAGGGGGGAAGCGACGGTTAAGTCCCGCCATGGTCGGACCACCGTCAAAACTCTTCTTCCTGTCAGCCCCCACTCCTGTGGCTGCTGCAGATGGCTCTCACGCAGCAAACGAGCCGGCAAAACTGCCCTCTCGCCTGTCTACAACCGCCGTTTTTGTGACGAACCAGAGAAATCACGAAGTTGCCTTTTTTCTGGTTGCACGGCTCACGCCGTATGTGTTTTCAAATGCAGTAAACGTGCCCACTTTTGTGTTCACCCCTGCACCCAAGCACCACAAATCCCGTGTCTCTCACTCACATAAAGCGGCCACCGGCCGCTCGAGTGCTAGAGTTAGGTCACGTGTCCGCTTATTTGCGCCCACGCCTAATCACCACACGCGCTGTCACACAGCCACTCTTAACCGGTCATGTTCCACGCGTAAGAGTTGTGCCCGCTCAAACGCGCTCACACATTTTCGCGAACATTCTGCCCCCGGCGCCATGCGCCGCGCCACACACCATTTGTTCTCCGCCCAAGGTGGCCGGAACGACGAGTGTAAGGCCACACACAAGCCACTCCCTGCTCGAAGCGGCAGAGATACAGTGTGTAGGGCGGCCAGCCATCGCGAGCGATCGGCTGGCCCACAGCACAGAGAGCGCGCGCACTGCGCCCGCCCCTCCTATACAGGCCGTCGAACCCGCAAAGCGCGGCGGTTCGAGCCCGGAGGCCGTTCTATCCCGTGTGGCACACGCGAGAGCGTGGGAAGCCATTCCAGGTGTATCAGAATGGGTGCTGAAAACAGTGAAGCACGGCTACACTCTGCAGTTCGCTCGCCGCCCTCCGCGCTTCTGTGCGCGTACGGAGACGAGAGTGAGCGAGGAAGTAGCACATCTACTTCGAGCGGAGATAGCCACACTGCTGTGCGAAGGGGCTATAGAACCGGTTCCCCATTCTATGAGCGAGTCAGGCTTTTACAGCCGGTATTTTCTCGTGCCAAAAAGGGTTGGGTCGCTCAGACCGATTCTGGATCTGAGGCGTCTGAACAAAGCTCTTATGAGAAGATCGTTCAAGATGCTCACGACCAAGCAGATCCTCGCGCATATTCGCCCGAGAGACTGGCTAATCTCCCTAGATTTGAAAGACGCATATTTTCAAATCAAGATAACGCCGCGTCACAGGCCATTCTTACGATTCGCCTTCGACGGCCAGGCTTATCAATACACCGTCCTTCCGTTCGGCCTGTCACTAGCACCCCGTACATTTACGAAGTGCATGGACGCGGCCCTCGCTCCCCTGAGAAGTCGAGGGATGCGAGTGTTGAACTATCTGGACGATTGGCTCATCCTGGCGCAGTCAGAGGCCGAGCTCCTCGCCCACAGGGCAATGCTGCTCAGCCATCTGGACAGCCTGGGGCTCACGGTCAATTGGACCAAGAGCTCATTAGTGCCCACGCAATCAACCTCATTTCTGGGTTTGAATCTGGACACTGTGGCAATGTCAGCCCGCCTGTCACCCCAACGCGCGCGCCAAGTTCGGCGCATAGATGCGTACTTCCGGCCGGGCAAAATCGCACCTCTCAAGCTCTTTCAGAGGATGCTGGGACGTATGGCCTCAGCTGCAGCTGTGCTCCAGCTGGGCTTAATGCGCATGCGCCCGCCGCAATGCTGGTTAAACGCCCGAGTGCCTCACAGAGCCTGGGCGTCCGGAGGCTTCAGGATCAGAGTGACTCAGGGCTGCGTTTCAGCCCTAGAGCCCTGGTTAGTAGCCGACTGGTACCAGCGGGGAGTGAAGATGGGAGCCATCTCACACCGCAAGGTCATCTCGACGGACGCCTCCACCACGGGTTGGGGCGCCGTTTTCGAGGGCAGATCGGCCTCGGGCCTCTGGTCGAGCGGGGAAAAGCTCCTACACATAAACTGTTTGGAGATGATAGCGGTAGAGAACGCGCTCAAGCAGTTTCTCCCGCTTATACGAGGACACCACGTGTTGGTCCGGTCGGACAATACCACAGTGGTGCCCTATGTGAACCGGCAGGGCGGTGTCAGGTCCAGGTGTCTGGGCAATCTGACAGAACGCCTGCTCGTGTGGGCACACAGCTCGCTGCGCTCGCTGAGAGCTGCGCACGTACCGGGCCACCTCAATGTGGGCCCGGACAAGCTGTCCAGGGGCCTCATTCTCCCAGGAGAATGGTCCCTGCACCCTCAGACAGTCCAGCTGGTATGGCGCCTATTCGGCAGAGCGGAGCTCGACCTCTTTGCAACAAAAGAGAACGCCCGCTGCCCGAGGTTTCTGTCCAAAAGCGAGGATGCGCTGTCCCAACCTTGGCCCAGCCTCCCGCTGTATGCTTTCCCGCCGATTTCCCTATTGCCCCAGGTCATAGCGAAAATCAGGGAGACGCGCCGCCTGGTGCTCCTTATAGCGCCGCGCTGGGAGAACCAGATTTGGTACCCAGAGCTGGTGAAGCTGTCGCACTCACCCCCCTGGCCAGTTCCGCTGAGAGCAGACCTCCTCTCTCAAGCAGGAGAGTCAGTTTGGCATCCCCATCCAGAGCGTTGGTCTCTGCATGTATGGGTGACTAACGGATACCCGTTGACCTGCCCGAAGGGGTTATGAACACGATTTCACACTCTAGAGCCCCCTCGACGAGGCGGTTATATAGTTCTAAGTGGTCGGTGTTCACTGAGTGGTGTGTTTCCAAGGGATTGGACCCACAGCAATGTGGGGTCCAGCGGGTGCTCTCCTTCCTCCAAGAGCTTTTGGAACTGGGCAGGTCCCCTTCCACGCTCAAAGTGTATGTGGCGGCTATAGCAGCGTTCGCTCAGACGACGCTAGGTAGCACGCTAGGAAGGAACGAGCTCATCATCCGTTTCCTCAGAGGAGCCAGACGGATGAATCCCCCGCGGCCCCCATCGGTTCCTATATGGGATCTGGCCTTGGTCCTAGAGGCCCTGAAGGCCCATCCTTTTGAACCGCTCGAGACTGTGGAACCAAGGTTCCTTTCGCTAAAAACCGCGTTCCTGATAGCTCTGGCTTCAGTGAAACGCGTGGGGGATCTACACGCGCTCTCAGTGAGCCCGACGTGTATGGAGTTCGGTCCTAATGACTCTAAGGTCATTCTCAGACCGAGGCATGGTTATGTCCCCAAAGCGATTGGCACTCCCTTCAGGGCGCAGATTATCTCCCTCTCGGCTCTGCCAGCATCCGACGAGGGGGACGGTGGCAATATCCTCTGCCCTGTCAGGGCATTGAGGGTTTATGTCACACGCTCCGCCGCCTTCAGGCGTTCTGAGCAGCTATTTGTTTCGTTTGGTGGGCGCACTAAAGGTCTCGCCTCCTCGAAACAGACCCTTTCCAGGTGGATAGTGGACGCGATTGCAACTGCATACGCTTCCAAACACCTGCAGTGCCCGCTAGGTGTCAGAGCACACTCCACCAGAGGCATGGCCTCTTCGTGGGCTTGGGCCAGAGGGATTTCCATCCATGATATCTGTATGGCGGCAGGCTGGGCCTCCCCGTCTACGTTCGTGAGATTTTACAATCTGGAAGTTCCTGCCTTACAGGCGAAAGTGTTACCAGTTCAATAGGGCTGTTGGTCCTGCCCAGTGATTCTGCGCAGACATAGCTCACATACTGGTAGTAAGTTCGGTACTAGGCTCATGTTAATTTGAAGGAGACCGGCGGTGCCGTTTCCTCATTTACGAGACGAGCTGTTGTGAGTTTGAAGGTGACCGGCGGTGCCGTTACCTCACTCATATAACAAAATATTGTGAATTTGAAGGCGACCGGCGTTGCCGTTCCCTCATTCATGAGACAAGGTGTGGTGAATTTGAAGGAGACCGGCAGGTGCCGTTCACTCATTCATGGGACAGGGTGTTGTAACCACCCGTTGTAACCACCCGTCAGTTCGAATGAAGTGTCTGTAGATGTGGTGGCCCGTTTTCCTTACCGGCCACCCTGCCCGAGCAGTGTTATGGTCCCCGGTTCCCTGGGATACATATGCTGTACGCGAGGCGCGCACGGCGTTGACAATATGTTCCCGTAGCGTAAGGAACTTACGCAATACGAGAGAACCTCTCGTAAGAGAACGATACTCGGTTACTTAACGTAACCTCGGTTCTCTCTAGAAGAGGGAACGAGTATTGCGTTCCTTGCCGTGCGCCCCGCGGGCTTTTACGCTTCAGAACTACGAAAACCGAATATGCAGCCCGTGAGCCCTGCTTATATACACGTGGCCACGCCCCACCTGTAGGCAAATGAAGCCAGGTGGGCGCGAAGCGCCCTCATTGGTCGCCACGTCACGCGGGCTCACCGATAGGCTGCTGCAGTTGCCAGCAGAGCAGCCAATAGCACGCTGGAATAGCCTGCTATGGTCTGCCAGGCTGCCGCACTGCGTTGACAATGTTACAAAATTAAGGATAATTTTGGGTTTTTCAGAAATCTCGAAGAAAGAATACTTTCCCGTAGCGTAAGGAACTTACGCAATACTCGTTCCCTCTTCTAGAGAGAACCGAGGTTACGTTAAGTAACCGAGTATCGTTTTTTGCTATTCTATTCTTAAGCGACAGGAACAGCAAGAGGTTAAGGAGAAAAAAGACTATTTTTTTATTGCAATACTCTTTCTTTACTTTACTTAAAAGAATTGAAAAACCTCACTTAAACTTAAAACTTTACTTTAAAAAAATCTCTTGTACACATTCCTAGTGTATTGTATAATATAAAATAAATACAGTATATATAAAGATTTACACTGGCAGCTCAGAGCAGTAAACAGCAGCATTTAAGTATGAAATTGAATTAATACATGTAAAAATAAAACACTACATAGACTTCACTATAAAATATGCATTGATTCTTAGCTACTGTATTAGTTTATCAGTCAAGAGCAGTGAGTGATTTTCTCTTTGTCTTTTGTTGTTGTATTAAAGGCATAGTTCACCCAAAAATAAAAATTTGCCCATAATTTACTCACCCTCAAGTCATCCTAGGTGTATATGACATTCTTCTTTCAGACAAATAAAATCAGAGTAATATTACAAAAGTCCAGGCTAATCCAAGCATTAGAATTTGATTCATAGTTGCTCTGTTTTTGAAGTCCATAAAAAGTGCATCTGTCCGTCAAATAACGTGCTCCACGCGGCTCCAGGGTGTTAATAAAGGCCTTTTGAAGTGAATCGACGCGTTTGTGTAAGAAAAATATTCATATTTAAAACTTTATCAAGTAAACTTTCGGCCCACCACCTTCCGTGGAAAAGTGTTGAATGTTGAAAGTGAAACTCAAGATGCGTGCATGACGTCATGACGAGCCTATACCTGGTCGCATTAGTCTTTCGATCGGCAGGGGAACTTTCAACAATTTTTCCATAAATTGAACAGGGAAGGCGGTCGGCCGAAAGTTTACTTGATAAAGTTTTAAATATGGATATTTTTCTTATAACATGTGATGTGAATGTATATGTTGCATTGTTCAGTATTGGGATGAAGGCAAATTATAGAATTTGTAGAAAAATAATTAATTAAATGCAAAATTTGTAGAAAAATAATTAATTAAATGCAAAACCGAAAAAAAACCCCGCAATTCACAAGCGCATATTGAACCGTGAATGCCGTAGGCCTACCGAACGGTTCAATATTATATTGAGAATTGTGGCATCCCTAATCTATCCATTATAAAAGTGTTCTACAAAGCTCCTGGGGGTTAATAAAGGCGTTCTGAAGCAAAGCCATGCGTTTGTGTGAGAAAAACGGCCGTACACATCGATTTACGATCTAAAGAGTATTTATCAACCCCCCCCCGGAGCTGTGTTTTATAATGGATGGATACGCTTTTATGGACTTCAAAACAGAAGTGGTGAGTGGTGAGTGGTGAGGGCGAGTAAAACATAGGGTAATTTTAATTTTGGGTGAACGATCCCTTTAATCAAACTGATGACTTTCTTACAACTTAAAGGGTTAGTTCACCCAAAATTGAAAATAAAGTCAGTAATTACTCACCCTCATGTTGTTCCAACCATGTAAGACCTTCGTTCATCTTCGGAACATAATTTAGTATATTTTTGATGAAATCTGAGAGCTGTCTCACTCCTCCATAGGCTTTCAGAGGGACTGAAACTTGATGGCCCAGAATAGTAAGTAAAAACGTCATTTAAGGAGTCCAAATGACTACAGTGGCTCTGTATTAAGTCTATCATGCGACGAAAATACTTTTTGAGCGGAAAAACAACAAAAATAACAACTTTTATTGTTGTTCAATTTGAGCCTCTGACGCCACGACGCATGCGCGAAAACTGAGATTAGTAGTAGTAGAAGAAGAACGCTGTTTTCGCGCATGCGTCGTGGCGTCAGAGGCTCAAATTGAACAACAATAATAGTAGGGGAGGTTAATCTGTCTGATTTCCCGATTCGATTCGATTACGATTATTGAAGTCCCGATTCGATTACAGTCGATTTTCGATTATTAACGATTCTCGATTAGCGATTATTGATTTTCCATTTCACAACAGTAAACGAAAATACACTACAAAGTGATTGCAGTATAAAAAAAAAGTCAGCTACTGAATTACTTAACTCTTTTATTGAGTAACAACAACTCAAAGCACTTGTCGTGTAGTGTCGTGTAGTTACACAGAAATTAATACATCACATTGTGTTGTGACTCATCAAGTTGAACTAAACAATAACAAATAAATGAAAGGCTTATTTCCTTTAGGAAGTAGATCAGAACCAACATACTGTAGAAATTGGACAATTTTCTTCTAGAAAGACAACGTGTTCAGGTGGAGGAAGACTGCAGGTTGCAGTCGAAACATGTCAAGGTAAAGAAGAAGTTTTTTCTCCAAACACCTTGTCTTTCTAGAAGAAAATTGTCCAATTTAATCATTAAGAAGACAAAATGAACATTTTTGAACAACTTACTGTAGCTTCAGCTTATATACTGTACTGTAGAACACAGTGACAAAATGTCAAGAGTGATGGATGCGTGCGCGCGTGAGGGGGGCGGGAACGCGACGCGTGGAACGATCGAGCTCCTCTCGTTCGTTTCCTGACGTGAGAAAGACAAAAGGGGGAAAAACGACAGAAGAAAAACGGGTTCGTGTCGGAGGAGTGTCGAGGCCCATTCGGTTCCGTGAGCGGGAGCCGCGGGTCGGAGCGGCTGTGTTTCCAGCATCAGTCCGGCTGTGTGTGTGTGTGTGTGTGTGTGAGATCCGCTCATCGCGTCCTCAGGATCGCCTTAATTCCCGCGAATGTGCGCGTCGATGTGTGTCGCGCTCGCTCATCTGAAGTGCTCATAAATCTGCGGATTGAAGGCGTTTATTCGGTGTTTGTGCGCGAATCTGAGCCGTGCTAACGCACTAATGTGCCTGAGCTCCAGAGGAGGCGAGGCAGGAGGATTTCTAGAGTGTTCCCTCAGAATCATCTCAGCATTAACGACAGATTTACATTCATCTAATGAACACACACACACACACACACACACACACACACACACACACACGGTGGTAGAGTCAGGTTTAGATAAATAAAAAAAATAGATTTTTGAAAATGTAATGATCGATTCATGCTCGTCCATAACATACTCGCGATTAATCGATAATCGATTTTTTTCACCACCCCTAAATAATAGTGGGATAAAGTCGTTATTTTTGTTGTTTTTCTGCTCAAAAAGTATTTTCGTCGCATGATAGACTTAATACAGAGCCACTGTAGTCATTTGGACTCCTTAAATGACGTTTTTACTTACTATTCTGGGCCATCAAGTTTCAGTCCCTCTGAAAGCCTATGGAGGAGTGAGACAGCTCTCAGATTTCATCAAAAATATACTAAATTATGTTCCGAAGATGAACGAAGGTCTTACATGGTTGGAACAACATGAGGGTGAGTAATTACTGACTTTATTTTCAATTTTGGGTGAACTAACCCTTTAAGAATTCAGCCGGCCAACTATTTGAGATGTGACGACGTGGAAACGTTAAAAATAACTATTGATCAAAACATCTTCTATTCTAAATCTGTACAATTGTAATGTACCAGATGCAAAACTTGACAATTCGCTATTAGTATCAGCTAGTGTCACTGTCCCCTGCTGCAGCGCTAGTTAGTGTTGTTGTCAACAGAGCCAGTAGTGGTAGTCACATGATACCTGTTCATTTTCTCATCGTATATCAGGATTAACCAATCACAGTCGTTTGGATTAGAGTTATAGAGTTTACCAACGCGGATTTTCGTTTGGAATAAACAAAACTAACACGATTTAGCATTAGAATGTTTCCAGTAAGACAAAAAAAAACTACCGGAGAACAAACCTCGACGTATTCGGCTTTCTGGCCCCCCAGGTTTGTTTCCACAGATGGTGGAAGAGTTGGTTCTGTCTCATAGCACAATTAGCTTGTAAGCAAATTCACACAAAACACATCGGTCGATTAAGCGAGCATGATAACAAATACCGACACAATCTCATAAAAGGTGCACGTGGCTGGCTCGATAGTGCTTTGGCGCGTATGCAGGGCAGGCTGTACCGCTTACGAGCACAAGAGGGCAATCGCTGCTGGGCGTCGAATGACAAAAGTATTCTGTGACACCGCGCTAGTCGGCTATCCACAGACAGGCTTTTTAAACATTTAATCCTGATTACTGAAACAAAGGGACAAACACATGAGCGCCCAAATTTATGCTAAGGAAATATCAAGCATAAAAGCCATTTCGATTTCATTTCTACTTTCCTTTCAGTTTATTTCACGATCCGCGTATCTATCATAGCTGAATCGAAGGCTATACCACGGCACGCTATCTCTTGAATATAATAGTTATTATTTGACCACCTAGATAACCTTGTGTTTCTGCCAGGGCTCTACATCAGCATCACTGTTGAGGTCATCATACGACATGCGATGTGCCCGGCATGAACGCTGTGAAAAAAATGCACCAGCATCCGAACCTTAGTCATATGAACAGAACAAAAGTATCCCCGTGTATTTCGTTCTCTGTAAAACGAATTAGTGATCTCCGAAAATGATCTTATTCTATTTGTGGAACAGGCTTTGGATTATAGGGCCGCATCATCGGACGTATTCCATTCATTGAGCCATTAAAGGTTAGCTCTACATAAACGCGTCTTACCTGCATATCTGGATGGATGGTTTCGCTTGTGCATTTGAAACAGACATCATGAGTTCGCGTCGAGGCTCGTTTAACCCCGAATCCGTGTGTCGTAATGAAATAGACTGAGTCAGGCGGCGCGAGAGCTGCGGGTTTGAAGGGTGAATCGATTGGCCAGGCTTATTCCAATACTGTGGTATAAGATGTGATGAAAATCAAACTGCTGTTCATTATTTAACATAAATACAGGGTGTGAATCGTTTATCGATGCATACACTGTTTAAGAAAGTTTACTTTCGTTTATTAAGTTACCCATGTGGCGATTATAACCGGACCCTGGCTTTGTTGTTCTAACGCAGAGCCGGCCCAAGGCATAAGCGAACTAAGCGGCTGCTTAGGGCCCCGTGACCACCAGGGGCCCCCAAGAGCACATGAAATTACTTTTTGCTGCATGTTATGATGATTGAAATCGCGAAATGGCCTTAAACAATTACTAAATAAACTGCAAAATGTTACATTTTCTAATATATGCACGGATTGATTCTGACAGCACTGCACGAGCTTGCGGCGCCATCGCCCGGACACTATTCGCTTAGTCAGGGTTCAAAGTCTAAAGTGCGAGAAAATTGGCGCTAAAACGTACTCGTCTGTTGCCCGGTAACCTTTTTATGAATGGATGGATGGATTTGAGAATGCGCTGTGGTTTGGTGCGAATATCTTGTCTGACGTGCTGCATGTTTTGGCGTACAGCATTGCTTCCGGTTTCTCAGTAAACGTTTTTCTGCAAGTGCTACAGCCTATCGTCCTCTTGGAATTATAAGTTGTGTAGCCTACATTTTGGAAGTTTTTATTAAGAAAATTAAAATGTTCTTTCTACACAATCGAATGGAATGTAGAAAAATAAATGTTTATTTGCACCAAAATAAAAGCTCTGTTTAATATTTGAAAGAAATCAACATTTCTTGTTTTTAAAAGAAGTCTCTTCTGCTCAGCAAGGCTGCATTTATTTGGTCAAAAATAGCTACAGTAAAAACTGTAATATTTTGAAATATTATTATAATTTAAAACAGCTTGTCTGTGTGAATGTATAGTAAACTGTAATTTATTCCTGTGATCAAAGCTGACTTTATCATCAGTATTCCAGTCTTCAGTGTCATATGATGCTTCAGAAATCATTGTAATATGATGATTTGAGCTCAAGAAACATTTATGATTATCTGTGTTGAAAACAGTTGTGTACAATGTTTTAGGATTTTTTGAAAGCTTTCTATTTCAGAGAAATGCTGTTCTTTTGAACCTTCTATTCATCAAAGAATCCTGGGGAAAAGTGAGCATATTCAGCATAAGAGACTACCTAAAAAAAAAGTGCATATCCCAGTCTGAACTGTAGTACTGTAAGGCTTTGAATATTAACACCGAGCACACCTGTGGGTTTGCTACTGTTACAATTACAAACCGTATAAGGGTAAAAACATGACAGCCAGACATGATGTAAGCAACACAGCTACAACTACTAACTACTATACTGGATGAGTGAATGATCAAGAATTGACAATAGTCAATCGTATTGGTGGCATCGAGGGGCCCCCAAATAAAATTTTGCTTAGGGCCCCATAAGGGCTTGGGCCGGCCCTGTTCTAACGCAAAGAAACGCTAAATAAAAATAAAAATAACCTTTTACATTCTAGACTTTACCAACATGGTTATCAATTTTCGAAATGAGTAACAATTGTAGGCTAAATGTTTTGCACACTTTACGTTTCATTCTTTCATACTTTAATCAAACCACCGAAAGGTGGCAGCAGAGACCAGGTTTTCCCGCAAGCATTCATACCCAGCAAGCAATTCTGGATTTAAAAGACGTTTAATAGGCGTTCAAACACAGCCCTGACGTCTAGGATAAAATAAGGCGAAATTTGGGTTGTCAGTGAAAATATAGAATTCTAACCATAGCATGGAATAGAGTAGCCTAGTCATCTAGATGGTTCTCAATCCTGTCCTGGGGACCCTCAACCAGTGCACATTTTGCATGTCTTCCTCATCTAACACACCTGATTCAAATCATCAGCTCATTAGACTTGAAGGTGTGTCTGATGAGGGAGACATACAAAATGTGCAGTGGTGAGGGGCCCCCAGTTTGAGAACCACTAATCTAGAACATGAACATGTCAAAGAGATTAAACCAAACACATAATCACTGTTGGCTTTGCTTACATGATGGAATAGGCCTATCATAGGCTACATCTCACAAGTAATGTTGGCAAAAACAGTAGCTATGTAACCAAATTCAAGGTTATTTTGGCTAGAAGTGGGGTACTCTGCCAGACTATATTGGGTCTATAGTTAACCTATAGGTGAAATGACGGCTTCTCCATTGTGGCCTATAGCTCTGTTTGTGCTGCTGACCCCACATTTTATTTTCCTTTATTTATTTAAAAATCTACTTTGTTTTCCTTTATTTTTATTTTTTTAACCAAAAGCTTGCAAACTATGTACATCTATTTAACTCTATATCGTAATGGCAATTGTTCTTTCGAAGAAAGCATATTAATGCGAAGAAGCTGCTGGTGACGCGTAAGGACACGGGATTGGGATATCCAGTTTAGGGCGGGATAGGCTTAATTTAAATAAAACGTACAGATTCCAAAGCCACGCCGTTTTAACGTAATATCTGCCTGTAAATTGTCGTGTCTAATCTTGGACCTGTATCTCTGGCGTTCATAGCTGAGACCATCAAGTAGCAATGCAAACCAGTGATCACTACATTCAAATTGTCTTCATTTGCGCGCCCAAATTATGTCATTGTTATTTTTGATAGTGGATCCGTGCTTCTCCTTTGTTGGCATAGCTCTGTTTGTGCTCTAAAACCCACATTTTATTTTACTCATTTGTTCAGAAAGAATGATGAAAGGGAAACCAGCTGTGAAGCCCGCAATTTTTATTATAAACTGTAGCGTAACACATACATGTATAAACAAGTAAATACATAACACATCCCCCAAAAAAGAGATTTCAGTGAACAACACAACGTGCTTACAATTAAATAATCTGCACCAACTCAGGATACTGAATGTGAGGCGCAAATGTTTTACAATTATAACCCTTGGGGTTTTACTTAGGCGTTTTCAAGAGCCACCGACGATTTAACCCGCAATGGGGAATAAATCTAACCACGTTATATACAGGTCACGCGCAGGATCTTTATGAAAACAAAACTATTTGAACGGGTCTGTTCCATTACTATACACTGGACTGGGAAAACCAAGTATACAATACTTAGCTATGTTATTTGATGACTCGTATTCATCAAGTACATTTTAAAAGAGACAATATTTGCAGATATGTACATTTCTGAAAGGCTTGCATTATAAGATAATTTGTAGGCTGGTAGATCTACCAAGGTCTCCAGACTTTGGCATCGGTGATCAGTGGCACAGGCTGAGGTTTACTGAGAATCGCAGCGTTGCTTTTTTCGGGGTTTACGTTTCTTGCAATGCTAGATTTCAAATGCAGAAGTTTTTGCTGGATTCGTGACATCATTCTGGAGCTCTGTGCACAGCAGTTCTGGCAGGCTGGTGTCTTGGGCATCATCGAGCGTTGGATGAACTCGTTGACGCGATGGCGGGTTTCTGTGTCGAGGTTGGTTTGCGGGAGGCGAGCTGACGCGCGCTGTAGGCAGGTTGTGTACCCCTCTTTAAAACTAATGGCGCCATCTGTAAACAAAAAAATGCACACAGTTTAGTATATTGCTTTGACGCTATTTTACATAAAACGACCATAATATGCGTCGAAATGGGAAATATAGCATATCTGAATCAAAAACTGACCTTTAGACGGAGTGGATTGGATATCAGTCAGGAATCGAACTGTCATCTCCAAAACATCAGCTTTCTCCAGTTTTGAATAACGGCAGTTCTGAAATCGAGAATAGTCAACGGTAAGAAAAAACGAAACGCATTTCAATTGGAAGACAGACTATACGAATATAATACATTTAGCATATGGGGGGGAAACTTACATCTTTGCCTGTGAGCGGGAGAATGAGCGCTTTTAATCGGTTGAGGCTCTCATTGATGCGCGCTCGTCGTTTCTTCTCCAATAAGGGTTTTAAAGTTTTTCTTTGTTCGTTTGCATCCTTTCTCATGGCCACGGTGCGGGGCGCATAAGGCAGAGCAGATACAGCAGTGGCGTTAGGAGTCATGTTGAGGTTGCTGTGGGAAGATCGTCTGTGCTGGATCGAAGGTCCGCGCCGGGTTTATATTTCTGACCGGCGCGTCATGGGAACGCCCCCACGCCTCAGACAACTCCTCTGGCCAAATAACTTTAGACTGTAGAACAAAAGGACGCGTCTGTAGCGTGTATAAATTATATTCCACTCTTAATCTCATTTTAAAAATCAATATATAAACCGACATATATTGGTTTATATCCGATATTCTGTAATTTAATATTTGCTCTTTCCCCATGTTAGTATATTTAGACTGAGAAATTTTAACATAGGCCTATATTATATATTTAAACTTAGTTTATTTATATTTATTATTTGACTAATTTAACTAAACATGTAACATATATTAATGCATCTTTTATAGCCTCCTTTTCTTTTTTCTTCTTTTTTTTCTTTTTTTGCTGTTGAACAGACTAAAAGCCTGAAAACTGTTTTGGAACAATTTACATCTATTATTTAACGCTATATCTTAATGGCAATGCTTTTTCTATTGTTCTTTCATATAGATGCTTGCGAAGAAAACATGTTAATGAGAAGAAGAGGGATGCTGGTGACGCGTAAGGACACGGGATTTGGATCAAGTTTAGGGCGGGATAGGCATTCATAATTTAAATAAACAGACAGATTCCCAAGCCACGCCGTTTTAACATAACATCTGTCCGTAAATTGTGATGAACAATAGTTTTTTTTTCTCTTTCTCTCTTATGATGACGTGGGTCTTACACCTGTATAGGCTATCTGGCGTTCATAGGGAGGGGTTTAGCGCACGCGTCCCCCAGCAGCCCACCAAGTTGCAAAGCAAACCAATATGTGATCACAACATTCAACAAACAATGGTTTAACGTATATTGCTTGTTTCTCAAATATAATCCACATGAATGTGTTTGTTTTACATAATAGGACGTTGACTATGCAAAAATCAATGTAGGTCTACAATGTAGGCTATCAGTGTCGCGTACGCACGTCTGTTGTGTGTTATACGTTTTGTTAAGCTGTTGTGAATGCATGAAAACTAAAAATATGTTTGACCCATGGCAGTTTGTCAAATATTTTCAGCTAGGGGGCCTTGGAGCCCCATGGGATCCACGCGTCCAGCACGCGTCATGTAGAGGTCTCCAGATGGCCTTCCCTAAACCAACCCCCCTTTTAACGATGGTGTAACTTTTGCCCCTCATCTTTCCTTAAGGTCCTAGTTTTTTTATTTATTTTTTTAGAAGCATTTTTGGCGTCGTTGACCCATCTGCATGCGCCACGTCAATGGTTTTGAACTACGAATCATCAAACAAAAGAGAAGCTTTATTCGTTTGTTTAGCGCGCAGACATGTCGCTGTTTGTGAATATGAAAAGCGCCATTTATAGGCTAGGATATTCCTTCTGTTTGAGACGCGCCTTGTAGCAGAAATTTATACCAGATATAGCAATTGTATTATATACAAATTGATGCAGAACTTCAAAATACTACTACATTTAAAGGAAAACGAAACGGGTAATGCAAAACCTACCTAAAATTGTATCTTACTCAAGCAATATGCAGTTTCATTTGTGACTTTTGTTTCATTGTATAATATATATACATATACCGTATATGCTATAGTTATTGTTTTATTGGCTTTACGCGAGTACTATGTGTTTGTAATAATAAAATGAACACAAGGGTGCGTCAGAGTTGCGATGTAGCTTTTGGTAATCAGTGCGTGCCCTGCACGCGTCCCGTTCCCCCAAGGGTCCTTTATTTAGGGAGCATGTCAGCCAATGTTTCACTTAAAATGCGTTCAGTTACAACTCTTTTTGTTCCTTTTTGTATTCTAGCGTGGGTGCCCCATCTGTGGCATCAGCATAGCGTACACTCACACAGAGACCTTTTGTCTAAACTCATTCCAGTACGTGGGAACAAGGTAGTTTTAAGGAGCAAAATCCAGTAAGATGAGCTGCACAAGCTGCACAAAACCCTAGTCGAAAACCCTTAGAATATACGAGTGGGGGAGGTTACTAATGACAGTTAACGGCATTTAGCATGTTACTATTCACTATAATGTTCTTATTTGTTAGTCGGTCTTTCTGTGTCAGATCGTCTGCTATAGTTCTAAAGATAAATGCTCACTGAAATATTGTATGTTGCCATATTCAGAAGAAGATCTACCTATGCCGTTAACATTGGAATGCTAATTTTATATGTTTACTGCTTAGAGTATTCTGTGGTTGTGCTCAATTTCAATTCTACAGCCTTTACTAATACTATACTTATTATTCTGTAGGGACACCTACAGTACATGTATGTGGACACCCTCTTCTAATAAACAGTTTTCAGTATTCTAGTTTTTCTTTGAGGACAAATCTTAAAGGGATAGTTCACCCCAAAATGAAAATTCTGTCATTATTTACTCACCCTCAAGTTGTTCCAAACCTGTATGAGTTTCTTTGTTCTGCTGAAGACAAAAGAAGATATTTTGAAGAATGTTTGTAACCAAGCAGAGAGAGCAACCATTGACTACCATAGAAGGGAAAAAAATAGGCTACTATGGTAGTCAATAGTTGCTCTATCTGCTTAGCTACAAACATTCTTTTAAATATCTTCCTTTGTGTTCAGCAGAAAAAACAAACTCAAACAGGTTTGGAACAACTTGAGGGTGAGTAAATGATGACAGAATTTTCATTTTTGGGTGAACTATCCCTTTAATGCTATACCCAACCAACAAGTTCCAAGCGTCCATGTGTGATGATTTGTGAGTGAGAACTTGTTGCAATACCATAGAGTGACATTCTAGGAAATTGTGCTCTTTCAACTTTCATTGTGATGTATAGTTAATAGACTTTTATATGCTTTTTTACTTTTTTGCAATTGTCCTTTTCCGTTTTTTCACTGTAAATGATATAATTCATAGATTTACTTGTAAAAAATACATTTGACACTACACTCACCTAAAGGATTATTAGGAACACGTTCAATTTCTCATTAATGCAATTATCTAATCAACCAATCACATGGCAGTTGCTTCAATGCATTTAGGGGTGTGGTCCTGGTCAAGACAATCTCCTGAACTCCAAACTTAATGTCAGAATGGGAAAGAAAGGTGATTTAAGCAATTTTGAGCGTGGCATGGTTGTTGGTGCCAGATGGGACGGTCTGAGTATTTCACAATCTGCTCAGTTACCGGGATTTTCATGCACAAACATTTCTAGGGTTTACAAAGAATGGTGTGAAAAGGGAAAAACATCCAGTATGCGGCAGTCCTGTGGGCAAAAATGCCTTGTTGATGCTAGAGGTCAGAGGAGAATGGGCCGACTGATTCAAGCTGATAGAAGAGTAACTTTGACTGAAATAAGCACTCGTTACAACCGAGGTATGCAGCAAAGCATTTGTGAAGCGACAACACGCACAACCTTGAGGCGGATGGGCTACAACAGCAGAAGAGCCCACCAGGTACCACTCATCTCCACTACAAATAGGAAAAAGAGGCTACAATTTTCATGAGCTCCTCAAAATTGGACAGTTGAAGACTGGAAAAATGTTGCCTGGTCTGATGAGTCTCGATTTCTGTTGAGACATTCAGATGGTAGAGTCAGAATTTGGCGTAAACAGAATGAAAACATGGATCCATCGTGCCTTGTTACCACTGTGCAGGCTGCTGGTGGTGGTGAAATGGTGTGGTAGATGTTTACAACTAACAAATTAGGTCACTGTTTGTTAAACAATTAACAATTAACACAGTGTGATCCTAATACTTTGTAATTGTCGTAAACATATTTACATTAATTTCATACAAATTACAACTCGTATGTATAATTTTCTCAAAACATTTTCACAATATAGTTCACACAGCCAACCAAGACTTTAATACACTGCTCAAAAAATTAAGGAAACACTTAATAATCACAGTATAACACCAATTAGACAGTCAATTAAACTTCAGGGAAATCCATCTGTCCAGTTATGAAGCATAAGTGATTTTGAATCAGTTTCAACTGCTTTGGTACAAATGAAAGTGACAACAGCTGCACTGGAGAGGCAACAGCAAGACAACCCCGAAAAAAACTATGGTGGCCATAGACAATTTTCTCCCTATTTCTCCCTGACTGATTTGTCTTTAGTTTTGTGTTTTCTTAGGGTCCTTGTCTGTAGCATGAGGCACCTGCAACCCAATCAGGTTACACAGGCAGTCCTGCTTCTTCATGGCACATCCATACATGCCATCGCAAAGAGGTTTGGTGTGTCGCCCAGCATGGTTTTAAGAGCCGGGAGGAGATAGGAGACAAGCTGTTACACGAGGAGAGCTGGACAGGGACGTAGAAGGGCAACAACCCAGCAGCATGGTATCTGCTCCTTTGTGCGAGGAGGAACAGGATGAGCATTGCCAAAGCCCTACAAAATGACCCCCAGCAGGCTACTGGTGTGCATGTTTCTGATCAAACTGTCAGAAGCAGACTTCATAAGGGTGGTATGAGGGCCCGATGTCCTCTAGTGGGACCTGTGTTCACAGCTCAGCACCGTGCAGCTCGATTGGCATTTGCCAGAGAACACCAAAATTGGCAAATCTCCCATTGGCGCCCCATTTTTTTCACGGATGAGAGCAGGTTCACACTGAGCATGTGACAGACGTGAAAGAGCCTGGAGATGATGTGGGGAACATTATGCTGCGTGCAACATCCAGGTTTGGTGGTGGGTCAGAAATGGTCTGGGGAAGACAGGGTCGCACAGACCTCCACGTGCTAGCCAATGGTTCCCTTATTTGCTGTTAGGTACCGGGATGAAATCCTCAAAGCCATAATTAGGCCTTATGCTGGTGCAGTGGTTCCCTGGGTTCCTCCTGGTGCATGATAATGCCCGGCCTAAAAGTAGGCAGTTTTTAGATGACGAAGACATTGATGCCATTGGCTGGCCCTCACGTTCCCCAGACCTAAATCCAGTTGAGAACCTCTGGGACATTATGTATTGGAGCATCCGAAGCCGTCAAGTAGCACCACAGACTGTCCAGGAGCTCACTGATCCCCCAGGACACCATCCGCCATCTCATCAGGATCATGCCCAGACGTTGTTGTGAGTGCATACAGGCACGTGGGGGACATACACACTACTGACTTACATTATGAGTTGCTGTGATGTACTTCATGCAAGTGATTTTGAATCCAGCCCTCAGTGTTGATGAATTTGGTTTCCACTTCCATTGACTGTTGTCACATAATTTTGTTCTTAACAAATTATAGAATGTAATTATATAAATAAAGATTTTCTAATTTAATATTTAATTCATTGAGCTGTGTGATTTAAGTGTTCCCTTAATTTTTTTGAGCAGTGTATATCAGGGAAAACAATTTCAGCTCTTTTTATTGGTTTTACAAATCACAAAGGTTTATGTAACTTTTTACAAAAACATCAACAAACAAAACTCTGGAATGATGATGAAAGGGAGAGGGGTTAAAACAACAGGTTGAAAGAGAAGAGGAGAGAGTGTAAGAGGAGGAGAGGGGATAGGAAAAATAGAAGGAGAGAAGTAGCGGGAAATTAGATGGGTAGAGTAGAAAGAGTATGAGGAGAAACTGTAAGAAGACATGGACAGAGGGGAAGGTGACAGCAGGATGGAAGAGGAAAGAAACAGAAGATACAGACAAATCTCAAATGAATAAAATTCATTCTTAAATGACCATGTAATAAATCATGGCCTTTCCTTGAGAGAAGCTGGGAAATTGATCCAGTGTGTTACTATTGCATTCCGCTTATATATTTATGAGTATCTTGTAGAAGACTCTGTCAAGACTGAATTAGCTACCTATTGGCTGCCTGTGCCTATTGAATTTATACATTTTAAAACATTGCTGATTACATATAAAGCCCTGAATGTTTTAGCTCCTCAGTACTTGAGCATGCTCACATTAGTCCTTCATGGTCATTGCGGTCTCAGAATTCTGGCCAGTTGATAAACCTAGAAAATTCAAATCAACTGCAGGTGGCAGACCTTTTATTATTTAGCGATCTCAAACTCTGGAATAGAATTCCTAGCATTGTCCAAGAGGCAGACACACTCTGTAAATTTAAATCTAGATTAAATACCTGTTAAAAGATCTGTTAATCTGGCAGACAAATAACACACCACATTTCTAGATTTCAAACCCTGTAAGGGATTGTTAGGATGCATTAATTAAACTGGTCAACTGGAATCAGGAACACTTCCCATAACACCCGCACCGGTTACAAAGAAAGAGGAATGGCATCTATGCTTAAATTGGTCTGTCTGTCTCATCCTTATCCCAATGTTACCATATACCCCTTTTCCACCAGAATGAACCGGGTGCTAGTATGAACAGTGCTAGTCCCAGTTCATAGTTGGTTCGACTAAGGAGCCTTCTAAGAACCGTTTGCTTTTCCACATGCTAGAGAGCAACAACAGAGCCAGGTCTTACGTCACTGTATACGTCCCAACTTTCTCAGCAACGCTAGCAAGGCAGCGGGAAACACAAACACACCAGGCTTGTTCGAGATGCATCGGCGCTGCGCAGACCGGTCCACGTATGATATAAAAAAAATAAAAAAAACGAATGAGTGAATCAAAAGCATAAGGAGTCATATGCTCTCGCTGGACTCATTGTTATACGGTGATCAGTCTGCACAGCACCGCTGCGAACAAGCCTTCCATCAACAATGCAAACGTTGCGTTAGCCTACTATTGATTTACATGGCTTTATGATCCTACATCGGCATCAAAACACAGCGAAAACACAACGAATCCAACGCATTCATGCAGTTCGCCGTAATTTGTATAGACGGAGATTACAAACGAGCAGCAGCTGTTAGCTCCATTAGTCAAGTTTCTCCATTATCTCAAGTTTGTGTTCGTCTTGTTGACTCCGCCCCCGCACCTGACGTAATTGGTTCTTACTTCTAGCCCAGCAATGTTTTGGTACTACTTAAGAACCACTTTTCCTGGCTCGGAGCTGGTGCTTTGGAACCGATTTGAAACTAGGCTCTGGCTCCGAACTAGCACCAGCACTGCCTTGGTGGAAAAGGGGTAATAGTCAGCTAGATCCGGTCTGTATCCAGACCAGATGGTGGACCTGCATTCAGGAACGTCACAACACATTCCTTAAAATGCCAGCAAAGACCATGACAATTAGACAATGAAATGCTTTTCAAAATTGTATGTTTTCAGGCCCCCAAAATTTTGTTATTGTGTAAATGAACAGCCAAAATGCATAAAAAGTTTTCCCTTGTTAGTTTTTTAGTAAACAAAAAGTGTCCAACTAAGCAAGCCAAAAGGCAACACTGGCCATAGACTCGAAATTAAGAAAAAAACCTTGGGAGAAACCGAGCTCAGTTGGGGGACAGTCCTCCTCTGGCCAGACAAATTAACATTTTGTGGTTTAATTCCAGGCTGCATCAAAAGTCAGATTGTGGATTGATATCATTCAGAATATCATTCAGATATGATTGATATCATATCATATTTCATCCAGTTTCTTCTGCTTGAAGATCGGGTACATCATGCCGGCATATGGAGGGAGTTGAAGATTTGGAGTTTTCGTTTCAAAACGCTCTCCATCCACACTAGCGTTTTGCCAAAAGTTTCTCATCCACACTGAAACGTCAGTACACGCCATATTCAACTTACTGCGCATGCGTAAAACCTCCTAAAAGCTCACTGAGATGATGCAGACATCATAAAGTTATCACACAATTATTCTGGCATGATAATTTTATTTTGCTAAATATCTCACCATTCACTAATGCGTCCAGGTCACACTCGGTCAACCATTATTATGTTTGGTCTAAAACGCAACTCCACTCGTGTTTTGCTGCAGGACAGCAAATGCAATTACATTTTCTGTCATCCTTGCAGGACTGTGATATTAAGTGTGCAAAGTAACATATTTTAGCAACTGTGTGAAAGTGAATAGCACATAACTCTGGCACAATAGCAGTATAAACATACTTATCTATTGGTAAAATATGCGTCACATGACTAAACATGCGTCATCGTTTTCAAACACCTCCGTCTTCACAGTCCACACTACACTCTAAAAAAAAAAAGGTTCTATATGGCACCAAAAAAGGTTCTTGGCTCGTATTCATATGGGAACCTTTTTTAGTGCTATATAGCACCAATTTTGGTGCTTCAGTGGTTCTTCAGCGGTTCTTCAGAGGTTCTTCACCGGTTCTTTGACTAAGGTGCTATATAGCACCTCTGAAGAACTGCTGAAGAACCACTGAAGCACCAAAATTGGTGCTATAAAATGTGCAGAGCAGTGGGTCCAGAAAACTAGAGTTGAGAACCACTGCTTTAAGAGATAAATTAAATGATTGAAATGTGATAGTGTGTTTACGCAAGGTTAAAAAGATGGGTCTTTAATCTAGATTTAAATGGACAGAGTGTGTCTGCCTCCCGAACAACGCTAGAAAGACTGTTCCTGTTTTGTGCTAAATAGTAAAAGGATCTACCACCTGCACTCAAATTTGATATTCTAGTTATCAACTGGACAGAATTTTGAGATTGCAATTAATGTGAAGGACAATTATGCAATAAGAGCTGAGTAGCTAAACCATTCAGGGCTTTATAAGTGATCAACACGATTTTAAAAATGTATGCAATGTTTAATAGGGATCCAATGCACTGGTGACAGAACTGTGCTAATATGGTCATATTTCCTGTTTCTAGTAAAAAACCATAGCTGCTACATTTTGGACCATTTTGGAGTTTTTTTTATTTAATAATTATTATTATTATTATTATTATTATTATTATTATTAAGCGGGGTAACCACCCAGTAAAGCATTACAATAATCTAGCCATGAAGTCATGAATGTATTTCACATTGAGCATATGTTGTTATTTTGAGATATTTTTCAGATGGAAAATGTGGTTTTACAAATCCTAGAAATTAGATTAGATTAGATTAGATTAGATTAGATTAGATTAGATTAGATTAGATTCAACTTTATTGTCATTACACAAGTACAGGTACAAGGCAACAAAATGCAGTTTAGGTCTAACCAGAAGTGCAATAGCAGCAAGTGCAGGATATACAACGGTTGCATAAGTGCATGATATACAATGAATGAATAAGTGCAGGACATGGATATTTACTGTATATATATATATATATATATATATATATATATATATATATATATATATATATATATATATATATATATATATATATATATATATATATATATATATATATATATATAGAGAGAGAGAGAGAGAGAGAGAGAGAGAGAGAGAGGAGAGAGAGAGAGAGAGAGAGAGAGAGAGAGAGATGGTTATTACTATAAACAGAATTTACAGGTGATTATGTACTATGAGTATAATATAATATACAGATGGCTATTACTATAAACAGAATTTACAGGTGAATATGTACTATGAGTATAATATAATATACAGATGGCTATTACTATAAACAGAATTTTACAGATGTATACAGAGGTATACAATGATATGTTAGGCTAAGATGAGGAGTATAGCAGTGGATTAAGGTAGTGCAATGAAGTATGGACAGAAGCTATCCGAAAAAAAGTGTAAAGTGCAGTGGAAGTGATTGCATATTACAGTTAGAAGTACGGTGCAAATTGCAAATGTAAACAGTTGGTACTGTGAATACAGTCGGCAGTGCAAATGAGCATAATCCAGTTAAGGTATGGTAGTGCAAGATGCATAAGTAAACAGTTTTTCTAGTAGTGCAAATAACAAGTGAAGGCAGATGTGAGGTAGGAGAGTTGGCAGTATATGAGGGGAGTGGATCAGCAAGGGTTAGAGTTCAATAAAGAGACATCTCTGGGAAAAAAAACTGTTCTTTAGTCTGCTGGTCCTGGTCCGGAGGCACCTGAGACGCCTCCCAGAGGGCTCTTGACTCTTTCCTGAGGTCCACGATGAGCTCCTTCGTTTTGGTGGTGTTGAGGAGCAGGTTATTATCAGCGCACCATGTGGCCAGGTGCTGGATCTCCTCCCTATAGGCAGTCTCATCGTTGTTGCTGATGAGCCCAATCACCGTAGTGTCGTCCGCAAACTTGATGATGGAATTAGATCCATACACAGGCTTGCAGTCGGAGGTGAAGAGGGAGTAGAGAAATGGATTTAGCACACAGCCCTTTGGTACACCAGTGTTAAGTGTGATGGACGTGGAGCAGGTGAATCCTGATCAAACATTCTGGGGTCTGTCAGTTAGGAAGTCCAAAATCCAGTTACACATTGAGGTGTTGATGCCCAGGTCTCCAAGTTTGGCTATTAACTTGGTTGGAATGACAGTGTTGAATACTGAGCTGAAGTCAACAAACAGCATGCATGCATAAGTGTTCTTATTGTCCAGATGAGTGAGCACAGAGTGCAGTGCCATGGAAACTGCATCCTCTGTGCTCCTATTGCTGCGGTAGGCAAACTGGTGTGAGTCCAATGTGGATGATAGAGAGTCTTTTAGGTGTTCCAGGAGTAACACCTTTAGAGTGCTACAGGGCGGTAGTCATTAGGGAACCTCGGGCTAGAGTGTTTCGGCACTGGCACAATGGAAGTGCGTTTAAAGCATGTTGGTACAGCTGCTTGGGCAAGAGACAGGTTGAAAATGTCTGTAAAAACCCAGAGAGCTGCTCCGCACATGCCCTGAGGACACGTCCAGGGATGTTGTCTGATCCAGCAGCCTTGTGCGCGCTGATCCGACTCAAACGTGGCTTTCGAAAGAAAAATTGCTATCAAAGAGCACACCCAGGTTCCTTACTGACAACAAAGACTTGACAGAGCAGACATTAAGTGTTAGACAGTATTCTAAGTTGTTATGTGCGAATGTTTTTGGTCCAATAAATAAAACCTTTCTTCAGAATTTAGTAGTTACTGGTCATCCAATTTTAATATCAACTATGCATTCCATTAGTTTTGTGAATTGGTATGTTTTGTCAGGCCACAAAGAATAGAGTATAATCAGCATAACAGTGAAAACAAACACCATGTTTTCTAATAATATCTCTCAAGCAGGGTGGGAAGCAATGTTCCTACTACTGAGCCTTGCGGTACTCCCTACCGAACTTGTGATCGAAATGATACCTCTTCATTTACTGCTACAAACTGATGATAGTCAGATAAGTATGATTTGAACCATGCCAATGTGATTCCCCTGTTGCCAACATACTTTAGAGCCTATTCAAAATATTTTTTATTAACTTTTGTAAACCCTGCTAGTATAATCAAAATTAATGCATCCAAACTGCAATATTTAACATATATATAACACAAAGCATCCAATGTGTAAACAATATGATTTACACACTAAATCCAGCATAAACTCCAGCACAACCTGCATATTTTTAAAAGCTCAAGACAAACGTCACTATTTGAACCTCACAGCGATTGGCTGCCGACCACATTTTCACTTGATATTTGCATAAAGGAGCTCCATTTAAACACATTGCAAGGGTTGCTAGTAGTGGGACTCGTGCAATATAAGCAATGATGTACACCTGGGCCGCAGTCAAGTACCAACTCTAAGACTATGTGCCATATTTCTATCTAGAGAAGTGGCACCACCCCAGGAGGGATGAAGACCATGTCTTGTTGACAGGTCAGGTCTGCTCTAAAACTTGTCCAATGAAACCATAAATTCTGTGGACACCACTTACATCCAGCAATTGAGTGATTATGAGGGTCTGCTATCTTGTCAGCACAATAAGGAGGGAGAGGGCCAGAGCAGTATCATACTTGCGAGTTCACACACCTAGGCTATTTAATGTTATTTTTAGTGATCGCTGACTGATGAAGTCAGACATCCCTAGCACAGATAACAATATAGAGTATTCACGTTTAGCATTAGCTAGCACCTCAAAATTAGCTCTGATATCAGGCGCCCCTGCTCTGGGTAAACATTGGACTATGGTGCTAACTGACTTTGACTATAGTGCCCTAACTAGGGCACTTTTAACAGGTTTCTTGGTGTGTGTGCGGTAAGTGGGGAGAACCTGTTTATTGTTTTAAGAAAAATGGAATAGTTTTTTACTGTGATTATGCCGTCTCACAGTCACCCATATTTTCCCTGCTGCAAGGGGTCTGCAACCGGTGTTGCGCCAAATTCTGACCCACGCCAGATTATTACCCCCCTGAGTACCCAGTATAGGTAGGTTAGGATTAGGTGTGGGGGTGGGGGTGGAGTAAGGATTAGGCAACCAGGTAGCGGCCTCAACGAGGGGGGTAAAAATTTGTACGGTAGTTAAAATTAGGCACAACACTGGAGCAATGTACAGGGCTCGTAAACAGGGACTGTTTAAGATGGAGCACAAGAGAGAAAAGAGACTGTAAGCACAGGCGACAAGTTAACAGGCTAGCGAAATGCTAAAGTGTTTTGCTAGCGATAGCAAATAGGCCCCTATATGTTATTTTGAAAGGGCTGACCATGTGTGCATGTGTGCATGTGTGCATGTGCTTCTGTTTTTCCAAGCCTAAAATTGCGACCTCCACATACCAATTTCAGGAGCAATTTCAATTTACGAAGAGACAGAGAATTAATTTTCAAAAGCTTTTTTTCATATTAATACATAATATAATGATAATTAATTATATCTTTATAAGGATGGTGAACATTTGTCTAAATTAGTAATTTATGATAATAAATGATAATTTATAATAATTATTTCATTCTTTTTACAGAGTGTTTAAAACAATTAGCTGTTACATATGAGTTTGTATAAGACAGTTCTCAATATAAATACTTTATATTGAGACTACTGCCAGTCCTACATGCTTAAGATAAACCTTTTTCCATGTTTTTGAGTATTGGGAGGTTGTGTGATGTATTTGCAAATTCAACCCTCCTCAATGCTTGTGACATGGTGCTGTGTACTGGGACTAGACATCCTTACCAAAATTGTCTGAACTATGAACTCATTGTTCTCTTTCATTCAACCCATGCATTTCAGTAAGACAACCCCCTCTCTCAAGAGGATTAGCAGCTATTTGCCATATGCAACAATAATAACCCCCCCTACCCCCGACCCCCCCCCCCCCCACACACACACACACACACACACACACACATTTAGAACATAGAAAAACAAGTGTTTATCCTGATTTAAGCAATACAAAATTATTTAAGCAATAAAAAAAGAAATCTGTTTCTATAAACTGTTGTAGTCTATTTAGTTTGATTCAGCAATATTAAATTATATTTTGATTGTAATAAAACCACTAATTCAGATGTTATCATTTCTAGGTAACCATTGTTTTTAGTGTGGACAGAGTGAAGCTCTTTTGCACTGGGTGGTCAGTTCTCTTTTTACTTGTAATAAAAATATTTCTTAATCAATGTCACTTATAAAGAAAATAAAAGGAGCTGTGTCAGGATTGTGCTAGTGTGACTATTTGTAATATGGAGTACAATAATGTGTTGTATCATATAGAATGCAAGATGTAGTTTTGTAACGTACATTTTTTTAATAATGTTATTTAACCTTTATATTGCATTTTCTAGAGGCTAAATCTGTTTTGAAGCTAAATCTTTATTGTATCTGTATTCAATCTGTTTTAAACTTTGAATGTTCCAAACAACATCACTGTAAAACGAGTTGGTCTTTAATTATTTATTAGAGTCTGTATTTATAAATGTAGGAGATAGTTAAAAGAACACAGGAGTAAACAACGCATTACACATAGACAATAACTGACTGAACTGAACAGGGAGTATGCAGGAGATAACAAATTAACTAAATAACAAACAGCGGATAATTGGGTATAAAAGGAGCATCACACCAAAGGCTCAGTCTTTACAAGCAAAGATGGGTCATGGCTCACCACTTTGTGCCAAATTCCATGAGAGAATTATCAAACAATTCAAAATTCACATTTCTTAGTGCAAGATTACAACGGATTCTTTCACCATCTACCATACATAATATTGCGAAAAGATTCAGGGAATCCAGAGAAATCTCAGTCTGTGTAGGGCAAGGCAGGAAAACTCTGTTGAATGCGCATCACCTTTGAGCCCTCAGATGGCATTGCATGAGAAACCGTCACGCTTCTGTGTTAATATATGGCCTCGGGTGTACTTTGGAAAACCATTGTCAGTCAACACAGTCTGCTGCTGCATCAAGGAATGCCACTTGAATCTATGTTACCTATAACAGTTCTATGCAGAGATGGTGTGGAGTTCTCTGGGCCCGAGCTCATCTCAGATGATCGAAAAACACAGTGGAAATGTTTGCTGCGGTCAGATGAGTCCACGTTTCAGCCTGTTTTTGGGAAAAACAGACATTGAGTTCTCAGTCCCAAAGACGAAAGGGACCTTTCATCAGCAACAGGTGCAATAGCAAACATCAGTCATAGATTTGCATCAGTGCAAACGGTATGGGTGACTTGCTATGTGTCACTGCTGAAAGTTCCAACAGTGGGCATGTGAGCATCAGAACTGGACCACGGAGCAATGTAAGAAAGTGGCCTGGCCTGATGAATCATGTTTTCTTTTACATCACGTGGATGGCCGGGTGCGTGTGCGTTACTTACCTGGGGAACACATGGCACCAGGATGCACTATGGGAAGAAGGCAAGCCAGCGGAGGCAGTGTGATGCTTTGGGCAATGTTCTGCTGGGAAACCTTGGGTCTTGCCATTCATGTGGATGTTACATTGACACGTACCACCTACCTAAGCATTGTTGCAGACCATGTACACCCTTTCATGGAAAGTATGATCCCTGTGGTGTGGCCCCTTTAGCAGGATAATGCACCCTGCCACAAAGCAAAAATGCTTAAATGCTTGACACATTTCAGTGCATTCACGTTGTTCCACACACATTCAGGATAGGCTAATGTTTTTTATCTGTTGTTAAGTCCTGTGGACGTATTATTATGTATGAATGTTTCTGAGTATGCATTTTTCTTTCTGTTGGGGTATTTTTGTTGTTATGTTATGCTCTCTCTCTCTCTCTCTCTCTCTCTCTCTCTCTCTCTCTCTCTCTCTCTCTCTCTCTCTCTCTCTCTCTCTCTCTCTCTCTCTCTCTCTCTCTCTCTCTCTCTCTCTCATGCTTGCCTTTCAGTTAACGAGCCACACCTGATGTTTATAAGGAGTGCTGCAGCGTGTGTAGTGTGCCTCTATAAGAGAGCAGAGTGAACACTGCTGCAGGGAGGTTCACTTCTCCCCTGCTCCAGAATTGTTGGCTTGGAAACTGAGTGTTGAAATCATTTGGCACACCTTTTGTGTTGAGTGTGCTCTAATTTGATTTTAATTCTAATTCTAATAATTCTAATTTAGTTTTCCTTACACAAAGTTAGGTAACTTTTTGTTTGTTGTTTTGGCAAGACCCTTTCCTGAAGATTAATTTGCTTCCAATTTACTTTTACCTGTAATAAAATATTTTTTATTTGCCTAAGCTATAGTGGTGACTCACATTTCTGGGGCAGAGGGTTGAAGGGAATCCTACATGTTACGTTTCTCTTTTATTTAATTGATTTGTTACCCTCTCCCAACCCTAGACTGGGAGGGCTTGTAACACTGTCATGAGTATAGCTGTGCTTAGTAAATCTGAATGGATCCGTTGTACTGTTGTTTGCATCTCCATGTGGCCCTGAGGGTTGTTCCATAAAGGCTGCTTAGAAAAGTGGAGATTGAAGTTGTCTCAATGCATAAGTAGCAACTAATTTGAAATGTACATTACTATATTTTATTAAAGTTAAATTAAGTGTGTGTGTGTATGTTACAGCAGCAACTTAAAGGGATAGTTCACCCAAAAATGAAAATTAGCCCATAATTTACTCACCCACAAGTCATCCTAGGTGTATATGACATTCTTCTTTCAGACAAATAAAATCTGAGTTATATTACAAAAGTCAATCCAAGCATTAGAATTGCAGTAATAGTGGTCAAATAACGTGCTCCACGCGGCTCCGGGGTGTTAACAAAGGCTTTCTGAAGAGAATCGACGCGTTTGTGTAAGAAAAATATCCATATTTAAAACCTTATCAAGTAAACTTTCGGCCCACATGCCTTCCGTGGAAAAGTGTTGAATGTTGAAAGTGAAACTCAAGATGTGTACGTGACGTCATGACGAGCCTACCTGATTCTTTCAAACTATGTTGCAATGGTGGATGCACTACAGTTCTTCTCGGATCATGCCCAGCGAATGTCCCGTTGATGGCAGGGCTCAGTGCTGCCTTCCGATGTCTGGTAGAGCATAGAAAAAAATGTACTGCACATGTGTCGAACGCGATCATCCGCGCGCATCCGTGGTGTAATATACCTTGAAAGACGTGCGGACAGGGCTGAGCGCGTGACGCGTCCAGGCGCGGAAAGTGAAGTATACCCCGGGCTTTAGTCTTTCGATCGGCAGGGGAACTTTCAACAATTTTTCCATAAATTGAACAGGGAAGGCGGTCAGCCGAAAGTTTACTTTATAAAGTTTTAAATATGGATTTTTTTTTTTACGCAAACGCATCGATTCGCTTTAGAAGGCCTTTATTAACACCCCAGAGCCGCATGAAGTGTGTTATTTGATGGGCAGATGCACTTTTTATGGACTTCAAAAACAGAGCAACTATTACTGCAATTATAATGCTTGGATTAGCCTGGAATTTTGTAATATAACTCAGATTTTATTAGTCTAAAAGAAGAGTGTCATATACACCTAGGATGACTTGAGGGTGAGTAAATTATGGGCTAATTTTCATTTTTGTGTGAACTATCCCTTTATGTGAAGAAAAAAGAACATGGCAACAGGTGAAAATAAAATTTAAAAATATTGTTCAGAATGGTAAGTATAGTCTATGTAAGTACTTAAGCATAGCCAGCTTGATGTTACAACTGTCCAGACTCATGATATTTATTAATTGCAGCTGCCAAAAAGAAGAGTGAGGTTGCTGGCACTGGGGGAGGGCCACCGACAGCCAACTTTACTCCTGCAGAGGAGCTGGCATTAGAAATGAACAAATGGAGGCCTGTCATTGAGGGAATAGAGGGGGGAACTGCATCTGAATCCATTCCACATAGTATAAGAAATGACTACATAAAATGTGTTTGTTTGTTTATTTTGTTTTTTATTCTTGCATTCCTAACCAAATCTTTTTGTTTCATAGTGATGCCAAATTCTGTGTGCTTGCTGGATCCACCAGACATCATACTGAACCCTTGAGTATGACAGAGTTTACAACAGCTACAGAAAAATTCAAGTAGAACTGCCATATTTAAAACAATGACACATGACCTTTTTTGTTTTTGACAACATTTAATTGTATGTTTTCACCCTCTACATGCAGCTTCAACCTGAATTAAAAAAAACTGTGCGACTTAAATTAAGGGGAAAGAATGTGAAAAACTTAACATGGTTTGGATCGTATTAACCAAAATAATTATTGGCATAACTATCTCTTATAACCCTGCCTGTTTCATTGTCCTCAAAAACTGCTTCAATGCCCCAGTCTTCCTCTACAACCATACTTGGTTGCCTCTCTCTCCTCAGACAGGCAACGTTGTAGCACAACACATGCTACTACAATGTCACATGCCCTTTGTGGAGTCACTCTGAGGTAATTCAGGCACTGGAACCATGACTTGATGAGCCCAAATGCCATCTCTATAAGAGCTCTTGTGCGTGCATGGACAATATTGTAGTTGTGCTGTGCCTCAGTCTGGGTCTCCTGATAGGGAGTCAAGAGATAAGGCAGCCATGCATATCCCTTGTCTCCCAGCAAAATTCCAGAGAATTGACCTGAATAGAGGTGGGTTTTTTTGTTTGTTTTTTTTAAGCATTGAATTTGGTGAAGGTATTTTAAAGCTGTATTTTTTGCCATATGTTAAGTGACTAACATAGCCTACCTTGTGCCAGTTACCTTGTGCAAAGATTCTGGAATCATGCAGTGAGTCAGGCCATTTTGCCTCTAAATTTGTGATAATGCAATCTGCATCACAGATCATCTAAATAATAAAAAATGTAGGTCACTACACATAGATATTAAATGAGGATCGTTATCTGCATTTGTTATGAACAGCTTATTGTGCAGAACAATCTGTTCTACAGTAGTAGCCTACAATGTCATCTATGTGGGACTGTACCTGTACATTGATGCTGTGAAATGATTTCCTATTAACGAAGTCTGCTCCATGTGGACCAGACGGACGCTTTATGCGCACGTGGATACAGTCCAGAGCACCGATAACATTTGGGAAAGCTACAAAAGTTAAGCGTTTGTCTTTCAGTTGCCATTTCTAACATTAACAGACAATAAATAGCCCTATTTCAATTTTCTATATAGTTATTATTTGAACTTACCAGCGATTCCATAAAAGGCCTGTTTAATAGTAGCCTAGGCCATCTCTATGGCCAGGGAAGGTGATGAACACATTGAGTTAAAAAAAAAAATTAAAAAAAAGACAGGTAGACACAGTTCGTACAGAGCGGCAAAACTTGCTTTGCTGATATTCTCTGCATCTCCAACTGTGTACAAAAATGTTCCGCTGGCAAAAAAGCGAAGTGCAATGCATAGGCTACAGTCTGCGGGACTGTGAGCGCTTTATTACGTCGTGTGCTATTTGCGATGTGTGAGCTCAGTAATTTACAAATATATGATATCCCTTAATTCCCTCGAGAAATCTTTACCGCTCATGCAGGTAGTTGTCATAAAAAGCTAACGGGTCTGCCCTGTCCCTGAAAGTACGTTCTCTTTGAAATGCCCTGCGTACGATCGCTCCCCTCTTCCACAACCTCATCAATGAAAGGAAAAATCACACCAACTAAAAAAAATAACTTTACTTATTTACATTTGTTATACTTTTTGTATGTTCAAATGTATTACATTTATTATTAAAGTGCATTTGATTGCATTTTTGGACTGATAGTGGTTGCATGAAATAAAATGACAGCATGCCAGAGAGTCCGATGTAATATCACATTCCAAGCGGGTCAGTGTTAACGGTATTCTGGTTAAGCATCAACTCAGGCTTAGCCTGACAGTTAGCTTGCCCCGGACCGGGTTTACCAGCATAATTTGCCAGAGTAAATTATTTTGCGCTTTAACTATTTTAAATTTGATTCCCTCTGTTCAGTATTGCAACTTGACATATCTATAACGTAAACAAGCTCTAAAAAGCACTAAACAAGCAATTTCTATTGGACTGTACTTACTGAACACTTTATACTGAAATCTGAAAGTTTTTGTTGTGTAATGGGCATACATTTATGAAATATATGGACTCCTTATGTCATTTGGTTATTTTGTGTCCTTTTGGAGTCTCCAAGTGTTCTTTTTTTGAAAGACACCTACATTTACCATAAAAAAGCTCGCATATAGCTCAATATAAATGATGTGTGTGAAAAAAAAAAAACGAAACCAAATATTACAGAAAATTCTTAGATTAGAACTGTTGTTCGGGTAAGGTGGTTTTGAAAAACAAATCTTGGTAATATCCACATAAATGTTTTACAAAATGATAAACAGCACATTTCAATAGGCTATATATTATATATTATATAGCCTACCTTCGCAATTAATTAGATTTTTAGAATGCACATTAGCTTCCCTTTCATTTTAAATTGGATTCACATTTTCTTGTGTTTAATAATTATTGATTTTCAAAGCACTAAACTGAGAGGTCGCCATCCAAAACATTCTACAAATTTATTTTTACCTGAGGACAAATGTATTAAAAAGGTTTGTGTGGCCTGTTAAACTATGCATGCACCACATATGCAGATTCCTGTATCTTTAATTTGGCCAAAATTAAACAAGTGATTACCTCCAAGCTGAGATTCTGTTAATGAACCCGTTTGTGCTAAATGTTACTACTTGATACTGAAGAAAATATTGTTTGGAGGAAGCATGAAGTATGTTTAATGTTATTTTAGATTAAAAAATATTTTATATTTAAATACATCTTAAAGGCCATTGAGAAAGTATAAAATTTCCCAACTAGAGTCCCCCGTGAATCTTGTTATAACAGATGCTAAATCAACTATATTGTTGATATTGTTTCTCAGTTTACGCAAGTGCGTATCTTATGTGCCTATTTAATAACGAACTAGTTTTGCTAGTATTAATGTGTTCGATTTGTTTTTGTCATTTAAACATATATATTTTTTATTTCGTCTACAACGTCCAGTTGCTTTATTCCTCCATTAAGACATTTTGAAAACGAGTTCCAGTGAATAGAAACTAACAAACGAGATTACAAGAATTTCAAAGCAAAATTATTTTATTATTCACAATTTTTATTTACATTTTGTGATTATGTTTCCTTCAGGGACATTCATTTTGCCTATAGTAATTAACACACAGTGTTTACGACTTCTTTGCACAGACCAAATGAAATAAAGTCAATTGTGCAAACCTCAGAAAATACTTTTTAACCCTTGGGGTTTACAATTGTGTTGCTTACAACCCATAACAATTAAACCCCAACGAGGATTGCATAACATTATGCTCGTAGAATACAACTACTTCCATGATCTGTGCTCGCTGGCTCTCTTTCATTTACAAAGTAGCCACATTTTAGGTATAATAAATACTTAAATCTTTATATGAAATCTCAATCACAACCTTTACATTTCAAGTCAAAGTTACCACGACAAATAAATAATGTACAAAGTTAATTATAAACAATTTCCCTGAAGCCTCCTGTTGCGTGTTTGGTCACCACGGTCTCCACATGTCCACAGCTGCCTGTGGCACAGGCTGAGGTTGGATGGGTGCTGACGCGGTACTAATGGAGTGGTTCTCCATTGCAGCGCTGTTGTTCCTCAAGCTCACAAGTCTCTGGTGCATTTGTGAAATCATTCTGGAGTTCTGAGTACAGCAGTTCTCGCAGGACGATGCCGCAGACACCATTGAGTGCTGAATAAACTCGTTGACGCGCTGACGGGTTTCTGGTCCTAGGTTGGACTGCGGCAGCATCACAGAGATGCGCTGAAAACAGGCTTTATAGCCCTCTTTATAGCTGTCTGTTTGACCTTTGGGAGAAAAAAAAATCTTTAAATATACTTGGCCTATTTGAAGTGCAGATTCCAATTAAACGCTAAAATGTAAACAAAAGGAAATGAGATCACTCACCTTTGGCTGATGTGGAAGGCAGATCTTTGAGGAACCGGACAGTCATTTCGAGAATGTCAGCTTTCTCGAGCTTTGAATAACGTGAAGCCTAGAAATTGAAAATTATTTGACACATTAGAATATTGTTCAGACATTGACACACACTTGGATGTAAAGTAAGCGTATGACCATGCATGTACCAACGTTAAGATACTTACGTCTTTGCCGACCAGAGGGAGTATTAGTGTTTTTAAGTGATTGAGGCTCTCGTTAATGCGAGCCCGCCTTCTCTTTTCCATCAATGGCTTGAGAGTCTGAAAAAAGAAATAAATCGGTTAATGTGAGTGTGAGTTTTTAGATACTACAAGGTCAACCTTTAGAATGGTTCAGGGGTGTTAATTAAAGGATCCGTCCTCACCTTTCTCAATTCGTGTGCCTCTTTTCTCTGAGCTACAGTCATTCGGGAACCGATTGAGTGGGAATGAGCTTCGGTAATAATGTTTGGAGTCATGATTTGATCGGTTGGTGTCTCAAGTGCTCTTGAGAAAAGAGTAGAGCGCTTTGTGGTCAGGGTGGGCGAGCGGGGTCTTTTATAGGGCTAGTTGGCTTGGAGGTAGGGCTTAAATTCTATTGTGCCATCGGTTTGACGCAGAGGGGGATGCCATAGGGAGATCTGATCTGACTGTCCCAAAAGTTACCATATGTTGATTGATATTTTCTTCATCCAAACCACTGGTATGCGCATGTGGTCATTTCATTTTCATTGTTTAATAGACCTCCGCATGTGTTTCCATGTGCTTATAGACGATATATGACTCGTATGTAATTCGAAAACAAATTTGACAAAATGTAAGCTCGTTTTCTATAGTTTTCTATAGTTTGTATTGACTACATTTAGTTTATTTCTACTGCTAAATAATACAGGGCATGATGCACGCAATAATTAACCAAGCCACGCTATATAACATCTGCTTATATTCAGACCATACATACACATTCGTACTCTGTCATACAGCAATATGTTAACAAGTACGTACTTTAAGTTAACATTGAGCTAATTTAAGAGTATGGAGGTTTGCAATATACAACACAACATAGTTTTAAAACATAGGCCTATATAAAAAAAATATATATATATATATATATATATATATATATATATATATATATATATATATATATATATATATATATATATATATATATATACAAATTGTAGTCCTATGGGTTATACAAAAAGGTTTTATTCATATTATAGAACTGATATTAAACAGATTTTGCATGTTTTTTTTTTTTCTTCTCCTAAACATTTCTTATTTCTTTTTTTCTGGTTGCATTTTCCAGGGGGCATACATTTTAGCTATTCGGGGGGTTATTTTAAAGGCTCATTTCAAATCAGAGGGGATCTCACGCGCCTGACACGCGCCGTTACTATGTAACAGATGGATGCCTGTTCCTCCAATCACACCAAAGCGCGCCACTAATTTGAATCCCAACCCCCTCGAGTCAAGACTGCCAAACTCTTCAGTCACCTGTTTGCTATATTACTACCCTATCACATTGCTGCGTTTATGGCGTGCCTTTCCAAACCTTTGGCGTCTGTGTCTGAGCCATGACCGAATATGGCAATAAAGCTTCACGAGGTGACACGAAGAGACGGGGTTTTTTTCCATTCTTCTTCTTTTTTCTTTGTTGGGGAGGGGGGTGGTAGGGGAAGTAGGGAATAGAATGACACGCATACAAAATCAAACAATTATAGGCCTACCGCCATCAAAAATGTATGTCGACAGCTTTTGCCTTTTTTGGTGAAATTGGTGTGCTGTCTGCGATATAACAGTCAAACCGTTAAGTCAGTCAGTGAAACTTAAAGTCTAGAACATTCTCGTATTAGCCTATATCTTTATTTGTATTTTTATTTATTTATTTGTACATGTTATGCAAGTATGAGCACAAACTATTAATTGTGCGTTGAAGACCTTTTGAATGTTCCATCATAGGCAAGCACGCGTCACAGTCTCCAAGAGCGCATCAATTAACCTTCAATGTACTAGTTGGCTTGTGCTGGTCTTGACAAAAAAAAAAATTCAGTTTGACTCTTTAGTATATAGCGTGGGTACCCCATCTGTGCAAGCTGAATAAATTGAATACACAGTAGCATATTCTAGAGGGTAAAAACCGCCAAGTAACCTAGGCTATATTTGTGCGAAATCATTGTTTATTAAACCGAAGTTCACTTGATATCATGAAACATTCAATGAATTGCAGACCAGACTTAAGCATGCTGATAAAATGGGTATTGCAAGGATATTGCAGATGATCAGAGTCCTTATTTTCTGTTTGTCAATGTTTGACCAGGTGTGTTTTATTCCTCACTGGTTTTGTTCGATTTGAACTTAATGTCTGTAATGCTTTGTCACTGATTAGTGAATTAGTTTTCATTCTAGCGATAGCATCCAAATTCAGTATAGTGAATAAACAGCCTTGGGGGTTTGCAAGACTTTGCGTCTCTTTCAGAATCACGCTAAGACTGCAGCAGCAGAGCGAGTATTTTTTAATGCGTCGGGTAGTCGCTTTAAATATGTTTCAATATTCAATAATTTCAATAATTAATAGGCTAACAATTAAAAATTAAATAATAAAAGTGAAATCGCCAATTTACATTAAGGCTGTTTGAAGATGGTCGCACTTTATTTGTAGACTAATGATGTTTTATTTAAAGAAGAAATTTAGTGTTTTTATATTCGTTCTTTATGTTCCTGTGCAATCTCTCAAATCTGAATGTCGTGGTTAACGACCTACCTTGAAAAAACTAGTGTCAGGGTTTTTTGTTCTTCATTTCTGATATATGATGTCCTAAGTACACTTATATCTACATAATTTAAATACATAGCCTAAGTATTGCGTGCTATAGCAATGTATGGTGAGTTTCCTTCTCCTGTGTATCCTGATATCTTCATTTATTTAAAGTAGATATGCTGTTTATAATCATATATAAGTTTATAAACAGGTGAAGATAGATATTTCATTAAAAAAAGCATGCTGAATGTGTATTATATGTTTGATAATAGCATTCAACCTTCAAATAATCACTTGTAAATTAGCCTTACAGATATAGAAATTTGTTAGAAAATTAACAGTAGCTACAAAACATTACAGTATTAAGTTTGTAAACCTTTATGTTCAGGAACATGTGGATTCAATACATATATTATTTAAAAACTTGAAAAACATGCAAACGCTGCAGAGAGACCAGAGACAAGCCCAAATAAAGTATGCTTCCCAAGCCAAAACCAACGCTGCCTGCAAACAGCTGTTGACATGCAATATTGCATAGACTTACTAGCAATCACTACATCATTTGTGTTGTTTGGAACCTAAAACCAAATAAGTGCATGTGGAACTGAGGGGACATGTGGGGTTGCGCAAAGCTGCGCGTCTCTCTCAGCATCACGCCGAGACTGCACACCGAGTGTTTGTTTGTCTGTGTTTGCGTAGGTAGTCGTTTTGATCACATAATTTTAACAAGAGTTTAATAGTCCTATAAATTACAGTTACTAAATATAAGTAAAATGGTTAGAATCCAGGTGATTCATTTAAAAAAAATAATGGAGGAATTGAGTCATCGAGATCACAGGTTTCTTTCCTCTGGATTCTTAATCTCTATTTATGTTTCTGATATTACATTAAATCGTAATGCACTATGGGCACGGCCTAGCTTGTAAAAAGTAGAATATGCTACAACCCAAACAATTCATCAAAATTAATAAACAGTGTATTGCAGTAGTGTTTGCAATCATCAGAACCCAGACAAAAGCTGAGAGATGAATTTGCGCGTCCATCAGCCAAACAATTAGGCTACATCCATGGGTGAATCTCAACCCAAATATTACAAAACCCATCAATAACATATCCAGCAAACAACATCAAGTCTTAATTCAAATACCCAAGCTAAAAGCCAAGCCAAATGAATGCACATCTGGTGAACTTTTCACACAAAGACTTGTTTTTCCCCTATAATGATTCGTCCATATAGCTCAAGGTTTATGTGACGTAGCAGTACGCGAAAAGCTTCTCCATTTGAATCGTTTGAGTGAGAACTGCATCAGCACATATACAGTCTTTCAAATGCACGGTAGATGTGTTAAGCGTGTTTTCTTATGTCATTTTTAACAACTTCCTCAGCTAGTAAAGAAAAAAACAGGGGAAAAGAACGAAAAGGCGCGTTTTCCTCGTAAATGTGCACATGGGGCTCTTGGGTCTCCGCTCGCGCTAGGCACGAGAATGGCACGAGCCATGAGGACAAAAGGCCAGATGGCTGTGCAATTATAATGAATTATAGATACGAAAGGGTTGCTTTTGTTATCTAATTTACATTATGGATCATATGTAAAAAAAATAGGCGTATTTTATTTATTTTATAGCAGTAGCATATCACCTAGCTATATGCAGGCTTTTACGAATAGCTGCTAAAATTGTACATAGTGTTAAAAGATCGAATTGGCCAGTTTTCGCGCTAGACACTTACACGAGTTTGATAGCATTGCGACCTCAGAAAGGGCGGACACCATCCACGCCCACAAAGCGCGTGCTTCCTCTTCATTTGCGAGCAGGCTCTCTGAGAAAGTGGGCGCTCAATACAAGCACACGACTGAGCTTTATCAACACGCTTTCATCCAGAAGTTTCCGCAAAACCTGCAATAATGTGGTCGCGTATAAGAGCAGGTAAGTCACAATATAGGTAAGTGGTTCTTTTTCACTGCAATGACAGTTTAATTGATAAGAGAGAAGTATTGCTAATAGACTGCTACTTAAGTTACGTTTTCAGATTAGTTAACTGTAAAATGCTTAGTCAGATAACTTAAACATGTGTTTCACGCGTAATATCGAAATTAACTGATTTTAGTAAATTAATAATAGCTAATAGGCTACTTTGACTTGAGTTTCGTTAATGTATAATATTTGCAGTCAGCTGTTCATAAAAGAATCAAGTCATTACCTTGAGGTAACAATTGCATGTTTTCCTATAAATATAGGCTACTAAAACCACTTCATATTGTGACAAAGAAGCCTCAATGACCAACCACTGTATATAGCCTTATTATTATGGTTACTGTACACGTTGTAGCCTACCTATATAATGTAGTTGACAGTTAAATATTACCTTTAAAGTATGGACAAATTTCGATGATCACTGTAATGTCAAATCATAAAGGCTAATCATAATCTCTTTTTGATTCATATAGCCTATAAACAAAGTCTTTTGACAGTGTTGTCCTGTGAAATCATGGCATTCCTATCGCAATCAATCTATAGGCTTACCTTTATTATTTCATTTAAAAAACATTTAATTTACCGTCATGTTACACTCATGATTAAACAATGTTGTATGCAAATGCAGGGTCATGCACGATATTATACTATATCATTGCATAATTAAATATCATAAAGAAAATTACTTTTTTTATTTTTGTAAATTCATTGTTTTAAACTGTAGGCTAAATATGATAAAGGATAAATGTCAGATTAAACATTTAGAAAACATCATTTGCTATCTATTCTAAATCCGTTACCATAAAACTAGTCAACTATCGACGACGTTTAAAAATTACATGCATACAGGAATTTCCAGCACATTGAGTTCTAACGGAATCTTTTGATTTCAATTACATTTTCCCCACAGCACAATTAGTTGAAGAGTTCACAATTTTAACTAAGAGTTCACTGTAGTGTTCTTAGACCGGTTCCCGTAAATTACTTGAAAATCTTCGTAGATCTGCTCTGGAGTAAATTCAGAGTGTTCAAGTGCATCTTAAGGAGAAAAATCTCACGGCAATTCGTACATATTTTACGAGGTGGCTAATTCGTATGAATTTGTACGACCTCACTCGTACGAATGTGTACGATTTTTGCTAATTCGTACGTATTTGACGAGTTTCCCAGAGCTGACAAATTCGTATGAATCGTACGAATGACCTACCTCAAACCCCGCCCCTAAACCTACCCGTCACTGGGGTTTAGACAAAACCTACAAATTCGCACGAATTAGCCACCTAGTAAAATACATATGAATTGGTCGTGAGATAGCGTTGGTAGTCGCTTGTAGGACAACAAGTACTTACTACGCGTTACCGTTATTACGTGTACTTTTCATGCAATAGGTAAACTACAGTTTGGCTGTAATAGCAGAATACATGTATTAATATTTTATTTACTTTTATTAAACAAAATAAAAGTATTGAATAATAAAAAATATTAATAGATACATTAAAATTCGTAGATTTTTGTGGACGTTGTATGATTAATTGCAGACTATATAAATTAAATTCAGTGAGAGTGTCAATGTTGGGGGAAATGTTCTAATGGCTTTGCTGGTGGACAGGGGCTGACATGTCAGTCACTTTCGGGCACGCATGAAAACTATAGTGCATAGAGTAGCTTATTGAACCTCTTGTCTCACTCAAAGGTCTTCCCACAACTCCTGGGTTACCATTGTCCCCTGGAGCTCCACTAACCACTGCACCTCTATCCACAGGTGAATTTGAGAAGATGAAACATTGCAAACTGCAACAATGTTTAAATACTTACTGAAAAGCTATATAGGCCACAAATATAGTGGTTGACATTTAAACACTTTGGCCGCATGTCTGCATCATTCTATTGCAGGGCTTTTCAAACTGAGCTCCTCCAGAAGGTTCTAAGAGGTCCCCAGAAAATACATGCTTTTATGTTTGCTTATGTTTCAAGTGAGTTTTTCTCACTATAGTCCTCTTTATCTTGCTCACTGTAAGGCAGTGTCCTTAACGAAGTATGTAAGCTGCTTACATACATTTATTGTGAAAGTTGCTTATACAAATAATTTTTAATTGAAAATGTTCTTCTTTAGGTTTATACATCTAACATTAAGTATAGCAAATTTAAGTTTGAAAACAATATGTTGTATTTATAATGTTACACTATTTATCTATGTATGTATGTTATTATGTTTTTTCATACATAAAAATATATAGATGGACTTTTGGAAGGGGGTCATAAAAGATTAATTATATTTGGGGGTCCTTGGCATCATAACGTTTGAAAACCCCAGTTCTATTGGAATAATAAACATTTACCACAATAATGACCAAATGCTACTCTAGATTAAATATATGTGTATACCTTATAAAATTTTACCCCAGAAGTGATTTAAATCTGACAAAACCTCATTTGGGAACATCTGATGATGTTGATATATAAACTGTAATATAACTGTATGAAACACCAGAAATCTATGGTACTGTATGTTCCCATTTAGGTTCATGTAAGTAAGTGTGTGTGATCCGGGTAAACACTATGTTGTGGGACAAAATGTCCCAACAAGGATAGGAAAACCAGACAATTGTTTTGGTCCCCATGATGAAAACAGCTTATAATAAATAATGTTGTTGTTGTTGTTGTTGTTGTTGTTGTTGTTGTTGTTGTTGTTGTTGTTGTTGTTGTTGTTGTTGTTGTTGTTGTTGTTGTTGTTGTTGTAGTAAAAAAGCAGAATGTTTTATGTGTTTAGGGTTAGGGGATAGAATATACAGTTTTTACAGTATAAAAATAATTATGTTTATGGAAAGTCACCATAAAACATGGAAACCCAACATGCATGTGTGTGTGGTCCTGTAAAACCCTTATGAGGACAAATTTTCTCCACAAAGTTGGCAATATCCAAGTTATTTGTCCTTGTGGGTAGATGTTTGGTCCCGTAAGGAAAACAGCTTATAAATCATATTAAGTAAACTAAGAAAATTTAAAAATGCTTTCTGTGATGGGTATAGGTTTAGGACTGGGTTAGGGGATAGAATATAACATTTAAACAGTATAAAATAAGTATGTCTATGGAATATCCATAAAACATGAAACCCCAATGTGTGTGTATGTTAATGCTTTTCTATCCAGGTGGAGACTTCAACCTGAATGCAAACTGACTCGTGCCACCGTGGGGACTTAAATTAATGTCCCAATGAGGAAACAAGCTTTTAAATCATACAGAATTCGTTTTTTTTTTTTTTTTATGTAAAAATGCAGAAAGTTTTCTGTGATGGGAAGTTTTAGTATAAGGGGATAAAATATACAGTTTGTACAGTATAAAAACCATTACGTCTTTGAGTCCCAACATATAGTGTGTGTGTGTGTGTGTGTGTGTGTGTGTGTGTGTGGTGTGTGTGTGTGGTGTGTGTGTGTGGTGTGTGTGTGTGTGTGTGTGTGTGTGTGTGTGTGTGTGTGTGTGTGTGTGTGTGTGTGTGTGTGTGTGTGTGTGTGTGTGTGTGTGTGTGTGTGTGTGTGTGTGTGTGTGTGTGTGTGTGTGTGTGTGTGTGTGTGTGTGTGTGTGTGTGAGTGAAGGGAGACTGTGAAATAAACGAACTTTACCACCTGGCCTCTGAGTCTTTATTGTGAACATCATATCAAATAAATACGCACATGCACACAAAATAAAGTACTTTTCTATCCCTCGGTGTTGTCTTGTTTCATTTAAATCTCTACTTAATTGTTTCCTTAACAAGCAATATTTACTGTATTAGCTACTAACATAAAGCTAATCTTAAATAATCTTGTCTTTGCACCAACAAAGTTGTGGTCTGTTGTGGCAGAATTAACTGAAATATAACATTTAATATGTCAGAATCAACTTTACTGCATTACCTATATCTCATTTTGGAGAGTCAGAAATAGCTGAAATAAGTAACAATTACATATAAATCCATTCAACTACTATCAAAACAATGATAGAGGCATATACGAATAAATATAAACACAGCAGAGCCTGCGCTAATGAATGGCACGCGCAGGGGTGGCAGATGGGCCCATGTGTCCCAACATATTGTGGAATATGGTGTGAAGGAACGGCAAATAAACAACTTGCGGAGGAATTTTGAGATAGAAAATTGAACTACCAAACCACGAATAGAAAATGTAACTACTAAAATATAATTTAAACTGCATAATGTTAAAAAAACAAAAAAGGTAACATTTAAATAAAATAAATCTTCTAGCCTATATTGTTTTATTAAACGTTAAATTCAACGAAAATAAATAAATATCGCTTGCGATGCATGTAGGCCAAGTTGCATGCATTGCATTTCAACCAATCAAAAATAACGTATAGGCTATTTCTTAAGAATTGGGATTAGTAGGAATCAGAGTGCAATTTATGTGATCCATGTGACTCGAATTACAGATTGTGCATACCAAAGTGCAATGTCTATTTTTCTTACTCTTCGTGGATAAGGTTTAAAAGTCTTAGAACAGTCCCATGCGGGACTGGTAGCAGATGGCCAATACAATGGAGTTTCGGTTGGCCTAATTGGAGGGAAATTTGAATAACTGTCACACGCTCGACGCGTGCAGCTTATATCCCACTTTTCCCATGCTCCCACGCCCTCTGCCTTTCAGAAAGTGACCGTTAGATTATCTATTTGAACTGTAGGCCTACTTGGTATCTTATTTTCACACGAGGAATTTGTGAGGAATTTGAATATATCCGTTAGAGGAAGAGGAGACAAGACGTGACCTAATTGTTTTGATTGGCCACACAAAAATGTTCACAACATGATGCTAAATGAAAGTGAATCAGTAGCATAAACCAGGGTCACAGGAACACCACCTTTAAAATATGCACTTCAATTAATTGTGACAAGTTATAGTGCCTATACTAGCCTAAAACAACCAGGCAGCCACACTGAAAATGTGTTAACATAAAATGTGCTTATGTGTTTAATGTCACACTTAGTTGTCACAATGTCACAATTTTTATTAATAAACCTACATTAGGTTAGACATTTTTAATAATTTCTTAAGATAATAGTAGCAGGTTACTACTTTTTACAGTGTTCTGAGATAGTTGGAAAGTTAATTTAGCATACATGATAAATCATAGTTAATTTACAAAGATTAGTCTGCATGTTTAAATGTAGGCTATTTTAAATATACAATTATGACTTTTTAAAAATATTTTAATAAAACCCAAGTTGCCAAATATATATATATATATATATATATATATATATATATATATATATATATATATATATATATATATATATATAGACACACAATAACAGGATTATAATGTGTATTTATTTAACTTTTCTCAATCACTACTCAACAACAAACAATCAATCAACCAAAGATCTAAGATGTCCTATGAGACATGTTGCGCACAGCCCCTGAGGGATTATCCATTCATAAACCTGGCTCGTGAGTCTCTGTGTGGTTAAATAGATGAGGATGGCACGCGCCAGGCACGAGACTGACGCCAAGTGGGAGATGTCAGCATAAATCACACACCAGTTCTGCACAGCATATGGAGACTGCGGGTGGGGTGTTGTGTTTCGATTACATAGAGCGTTAGACGTAGGCATAGGCTACTAATTTCTTATTTTACATTTTCAATTTTTTTTCAATCTTTTATATTTCAATTCAATTCTCTCACGAGTTTTCAGAGTTTATCGGAAGCTAGGAACAGCCTAAACGCTATTAAAGCATTTTTTTAGTCCTATTCGAGATTAAAAATAAAAAAGTGGTGGCCTGCCCTAGACGATGCCTCTACGTTAACACGATCTCGATGAAAGCTCGTATAGGTATAGGCTAGCACCAATTGTAGGCTATGTATCGCGCAATATGCAAAAATGTGTTTATGCGTTCATAATATACGCCCCTTGGGTAGGATTAGTGGTGTGGGTTACGTGTGTAGGCTATTACACGCCATAAAGTGCGTAGTCTATCATATGCACGCAAAAAGTAATTTTTGCGTATAAATTGCATGGTATGCTATAGATACACGCACTTTCATTCAAGAAAGATGGTGGGCGATGCCCTCCTTAAGAGTTGCAACCAATGTGCATTTACAAAAGTTAATGTAGCTTACAGACTAATGAAAAAGCAGTCAATATATTATAGGAGATATACAGTAAATAGTAACAATTTGTTCATTTAATTGTCATGGCAACAAAAAAAAGAGAGAGAAAGTAAGAAAGAAAACGAAAAAAGGGACAACATTGGGCCATGAAGACCCCCCTAGTTAAATTCGTCCGGTTTGTCATTTAATTTTACAGAATGCATACATTATATTTGATGTGGTTCTTATTAATGTGTTTTTGAAAAAGTTGGCATTAATATACAATATTAAAGCAGGCCTATTATGCGTTTTGACAATTTAGATTAAATCAAATAACAGAATCACAGTAAAATAGATTCTTCTGAAAGGTAGCCTACAATTAATATGAATTACATATTTAGACATCTTGCCTAAGTATACGTCATAATGAACTCATTACTGAAAATCACCTCAATTAATTGAGATTTGATAAAAAAAAAAATAGCCTAAATGAACAGGGATGTTTAAAATGTACATTTAATGTAAGGGACTGTTAAATAATAACATAACTAATTATTATACTTTACGACTCACGATTATAGACGAATTACTAAAAAAAGCTTTTCCATGGACACTGCAACAGTTTTACCCTACACAGGCCTACATGATGCCAACATGCTAACCTATAGCATAAAAAGTGCTAAATTAGTACATGCACATAGTTTTAACTTCAAATGAAGTGACCAACCAAACAAGCACAACTCCAAGTGGTGTCTGATATCCCAAATCCATATCGTATAGTTTAATTATTTTTGGCCACACGTTTTGTGAAAATAATAGGCTATATGCGACCGATATGTTAAGACAATACAATAACGTTATATGGGAACAAACTCAGTCTAAAATGTGAAAGAAAAGAGGCTGTTTTATAGTGCTGACATTTTGGCTACCGCGATGCAACAAATATTGTGCGAGCCTGCCATCTGTTGGCAAGGTAGGCCTAAGGGCTCTGAGGTAGGCCTACTACAATCAATCGGTTGCACCTGCCCGTTTCAAAATATAACATTAATATCGAATAGAGCTAAATTATAGAAAATTAGTAATAGGCTATGTTAGAGTTCGCATTCAATCTACATTTTTCTATTGAATACTTTTAAGTAGATGAGAAAAAATATTTTTTTCTCTATTCTGCTGCATACAAATAATCGTGCTGATTAAAGAAACATAAATGTATGACAACACAAGCTAATAAGAAATATAATGCATACAATTAAAAGGCATTTCCCTTTGTTTTAGAAAACAGGAGATAGCTACTCGTAGGCAATAACCAAACAACGTCATAATGACGCGCTGTCCCTTTAACATCTGAGCCGATTTGAGTAGGGCCAACATGTTGCAGTTCTCCTCCCCTTAATGGATTATTCACAAGTTCAGTCCCTCAAGACTTCTGAACGAACGCTTTGAAAACAAGCCAAATGCCCAGCGTTATAGACGCACTGGTCTTGCGGTGTTATTGTTTAGTTTTATTATTGTTTAGACCCGTGTCTATGTTTAGTTGGGGGTCAAGGGACATAACGGGTCAACATATTGTGAGTAAGGTATAGCCGGTGGATACATTCAAAGACGACTAGGAAGACCGTAAAGAAATGCTTCGATGGGTTTCTTTAGGTAGGAGCTACGCGCTGAATGTAGGTATTTTTGTCAAAATGCCATAGCCTACTGATTCATACTGAATATATTTCTTAGACATATGTCTATGCCGTTATGGTCTGGTAATTCAAACAAAGAGGGATGGACAGAACAATGTAACTCGCTCACGGGAGGCTGCGCTGATACGGTTTCTGCAGTGAGGACTTCTGTTAACTGACGCTTAATGGTGCGCTAATAGTCATTTGTTTGGAGACGCTACATCATCATGGTGGTTGAGAGGACACTTCTGGCTGCAAGGCAAGGGGATGTTCAAACTTTAAAAGTACAATTAGCGGAGAAAGTACTCAACGGCGATGTGAAAGATGTGCTGGGAGCGACTCCCGTACACCACGCCGCTCGAGCAGGGAAGCTCACCTGTCTGCGGTATTTGGTTGAGGAAGCGTGTTTACCGGCGAATAGCCTGGCGAGAAACGGTGCAAGTCCTGCTCATGACGCCGCAGCCACGGGCAACCTGACCTGCCTACAGTGGCTCGTGACGCATGGAGGATGTCGAGCGGCCGTGAGTATCTTACTTTTTCAGTAATACTTTAGCCACATTACAGTGTCCGTGTAAATATAAACAGTTCGAATACAGTACAACAACACATCTCAAGAAGACAATTATTATATCAAAGTGGGAATAATACAGTGGGCATATCAAATAGGCCTACATATCAAATACAGTGCGGAAAATGTGTTTTGAATGATAACAGAACAAAATGATTTTATTAGGCTATTATTAAATATTGTTGCAGCAACACAGCTTGTCTAGCTAAAAAAAAAATAAAAAAAAATTTGACCAATTATTTGACCTTCGTCTTATGGTCAAATAATTGACTCAACAGTGTTCCTGAGGTCTTATTAAGAGTGTGACTTCAGTTTAGCCGCTTGACCCGTGCTGTGGATAATACCGTCCTCATGGAGTCAAATCTGTGATTCATGCAGTGAGTAGAAGTATGGAATGAAGCCAGTGTGTTCTGTAAGTGCTAAGAGCATTCAGATAGATATAATAAAGCTTGGAAGAGCCAGGACATTTTTTAATATAACTCTGATTGTATTGGTATAAAAGAAGAAAGTCATATACACCTAGGATGACTTGAGGGTTGAGTAAATCATGGGCTAATTTTCATTTTCGGGTGAACTATCCCTTTTTATGTGTAATTTCATACTTCTATTGTCTAATTTTTTTTTACAAGGGGTAGCTTGTTTTCTTTAAAGTATAAGTCTGCAGAATAGCAATTTATTTGTTTGTCTTTGAAAAAGTAAAACAGATTTATGACCATACATAATGTTGTTTTGGATTCTCTTTTGTAATATTCTGCAAGATCTGTTTTTTGTTTTGTTTTGTTTTTTGTGTAGTCAGGCGATGAACTATAAATGAAAGAAATTTGAAACCATATTATGAAGTTATATTAATGACTTTTATTTTTTGACAAGTAAATATTCAAAAACCATTAGAGAATGCTGCAAAAGGAGAAGTTTTATATTAAAAGTACAATGTGTGATTTGAGAAAAATCGCACAATTACTCGCACCTATATCATTCTCAGTAGGTGAAACATTTTGGTAACACTTTATTTTACAGTGTCCTTGTTACACATTTGACATGCAACTAACACTAAACCAAACCCTAATCCCACTGTAAAACCTAACAGTTGTATGTACTAAAAAAAAATGAGTTCACTGCACTCAAATATTACTGAATGTTGTGTGGACACAATGACTGAAACTGAACTCAAACTGAATGAGTTATAGAACATTTCTAGTTCCCAGCATGATAATTGGATAATAATTGTATTGTTAAGTGATTAAATAAGTGATAATTGCGTATTGGTGGTGACACCTGATGATGGTAATGAGCAGAATCACTGAAGGAAAGAGAAACACAAGAACTACAACTGACTTCAGCCAATCAACTGAAGAATAAAATAAGACATTACATCTATGAAGATCTCAGCAGAGGAGGATTAAACAACTCCACAAACAGCATTGCCAGCCTCACACATTACTAACCAGACTAACTTTTTTTCTGTCATTTCTGTTATATTGCAAATAATAGTTTTGTTTTGAATTCACCATGATGGTGTTCAGTGTTTGCTTTTGTTGGGATCTTGACCCTTGACATAACATGTCTTGCTCTGGCTGCTTTAACTGTGTTTACGAAGCACATTTGTTATGGTAAGAAAAGCTGAGAGAAAATGTGATCAGCTGGTGTTGGTTGTTTTTTGCTGATGATATTATCGTCATGTAGTGACTGAATCACTGATCTCATTCAGAGTCTAATGCTCTGGTTATAGAGGTTTTGCGTTATTGTATTTTTGTATTCATAATAGAACCTATGTGATTCTACAGCAAAATATCCAGGATGGTTGTGGTAATCAAACAATATGCAGAATTTAAATTAATAAAATTAATGCACAAAGGTTTTAATCTACAACAATACTCTGAAAATCAGAGTATGAATCTCAACAAAGGTGACAATCAAAAAATAATATTCAGATAAACAGATCAACTTTGAACATAAAACAAGCTACAAAAACATCATAAACACTGTACAAGTAAAGGAAAATAGTACAGGGAGTGCAGAATTATTAGGCAAATGAGTATTTTGACCACATCATCCTCGTTATGCATGTTGTCTTACTCCAAGCTGTATAGGCTGGAAAGCCTACTACCAATTAAACATATTAGGTGATGTGCATCTCTGTAATGAGAAGGGGTGTGGTCTAATGACATCAACACCCTATATCAGGTGTGCATAATTATTAGGCAACATCCTTTCCTTTGGCAAAATGGGTCAAAAGAAGGACTTGACAGGCTCAGAAAAGTCAAAAATAGTGAGATATATTGCAGAGGGATGCAGCAGTCTTAAAATAGCCAAGCTTCTGAAGCGTGATCATCGAACAATCAAGCGTTTCATTCAAAATAGTCAACAGGGTCGCAAGAAGCGTGTGGAAAAACCAAGGCGCAAAATAACTGCCCGTGAACTGAGAAAAGTCAAGCGTGCAGCTGCCAAGATGCCACTTGCCACCAGTTTGGCCATATTTCAGAGCTGCAACATCACTGGAGTGTCCAAAAGCACAAGGTGTGCAATACTCAGAGACATGGCCAAGGTAAGAAAGGCAGAAAGTCGACCACCACTGAACAAGACACACAAGCTGAAACGTCAAGACTGGGCCAAGAAATATCTCAAGACTGATTTTTCTAAGGTTTTATGGACTGATGAAATGAGAGTGAGTCTTGATGGGCCAGATGGATGGGCCCGTGGCTGGATTGGTAAAGGGCAGAGAGCTCCAGTCCGACTCAGACGCCAGCAAGGTGGAGTACTGGTTTGGGCTGGTATCATCAAAGATGAGCTTGTGGGGCCTTTTCGGGTTGAGGATGGAGTCAAGCTCAACTCCCAGTCCTACTGCCAGTTTCTGGAAGACACCTTCTTCAAGCAGTGGTACAGGAAGAAGTCTGCATCCTTCAAGAAAAACATGATTTTCATGCAGGACAATGCTCCATCACACGCGTCCAAGTACTCCACAGCGTGGCTGGCAAGAAAGGGTATAAAAGAAGAAAATCTAATGATATGGCCTCCTTGTTCACCTGATCTGAACCCCATTGAGAACCTGTGGTCCATCATCAAATGTGCGATTTACAAGGAGGGAAAACAGTACACCTCTCTGAACAGTGTCTGGGAGGCTGTGGTTGCTGCTGCACGCAATGTTGATGGTGAACAGATCAAAACACTGACAGAATCCATGGATGGCAGGCTTTTGAGTGTCCTTGCAAAGAAAGGTGGCTATATTGGTCACTGATTTGTTTTTGTTTGGTTTTTGAATGTCAGAAATGTATATTTGTGAATGTTGAGATGTTATATTGGTTTCACTGGTAAAAATAAATAATTGAAATGGGTATAAATTCGTTTTTTGTTAAGTTGCCTAATAATTATGCACAGTAATAGTCACCTGCACACACAGATATCCCCCTAAAATAGCTAAAACTAAAAACTACTTCCAAAAATATTCAGCTTTGATATTAATGAGTTTTTTGTGTTCATTGAGAACATGGTTGTTGTTTAATTATTAATGTTGTAAAATTAATCCTCAAAAATACAACTTGCCTAATAATTCTGCACTCCCTGTAAGAGTCAAAGAAAATTAGTCACAATTCAGATGCATAATTTATTCATGACCCATGTGGGAGTTTTGATCGGTGGTACCCAGCATGCACTGCAGCATGAAGCTTTTCATTGATTGTCACCATTGTTGAGATTCATACGCAGATTCTTGATGTCTGTGTGTGTCCAAGTAATGCCATAGATTAAAACCTACATGCACTACATGATTTTGAAATCTTGCATATTATTCAATTACCACAGCAGTGCCGGATCTCATGCTGTTGAATCATATAGCCACTATTATGAATAATACAAAAATTAACAACACAATACCGCTATAACCAGAACATAAGTGAGAGCAGTGACCACTACATGATGATTATGCCAACATTATTGTATAGCCAACATCACCTAATCACAATTTCTCTTTGCGTTCCTTGCAATAATGAATGTGCTTTCTAAACACACAGTTAAAGCAGCCAGAGATAAAAACTAAACTAAGGGTCAAGAGACCAACTAAAGCAAACACTCATCACCATCATGTTGACTTAAATTAAACTATTATTTTCATTAAAACAGAAATGACAGAAATAAAGTCAGTCCGGTTAGTAATGTGTGAAGCTGGAAGTGCTGTTTGTGGAGTTGTTTAATCCTCCTCTGCTGAGATCTTCAGAGATTTAATGTCTTCTTTTATCTTCTGTTATTTCATCTAAAGCTGTGGCTTAAGTCAGTTGTATAGTTCTTGTGTTTCTCTTTCCTTCTGTGATTCTGCTCATTATCATCAGGTGTTCATAATTAATGCCCAATCATCACTTAATTAATCACTTAATTACTCAACTGCAATATATATTTAGAATCATTTAAAAAAAATTATATTAGTGAACTCAACTGAAACGAGCTTAGAGTACTCATAACTGTTGGTTTTTAAACTCAAATTATTTGAGGTAATAAGTTTCCTCAAATGTAATTAGTTTGCTTAACTCATTGGGTTTAACTTTGTGTGTGCTATTGTGAGCTAGCAAGCTCTCTGAGTTCATTTAAAGTTTGTAATTTATGTTGTTTTACTCATTATAGTGAAGTTTTAGCTGTAAAAAGTATTTGAATGCAGTGTAAAGTTTAATTGGATATTAAGAAATATCCTTGGTTTAGTGGACTCAATTCCTTAATCCTACTCAATACTTAAAATTAACTACCTTTCTAATAAGCAGTAATTAGGAGTTTATTGAGGCCAAAAGTCATATAGTTAATTAATAGTGAGACGTGGACCCTAAACTAAAGTGTGACCAAAAGAAATGTAGCTGCCATAATGAAAAAAGTAAAACTCTTGTTGTTGTCTTTTTTTTCCCTTCTGTGCACATGCAGTAGTGGAAGTTATCTCTAACATCAATGCCTACAGCAGGGTTTCACATTACATTATTGTGTTTCATACCTGCACAGCAAGTTGAATGACTTCAAAAAACTTTGACCAGTTAAATTTGATCCATAAGAGACTATAGAAAATATAGTGTCTCATGTTAATAAATCTGTTAAAATGCACCCATGTTCCCTTTCAGTGCTTTTTATAATATGTAGCATACATTTTTTTTGCCCTTGAAAAATTTAGAAACTTACCATATAATTATATTTCTGTATTCCAGCTGAATGCTAGTAATTGTATGATATAGTTTAATATATGACACATTATTTATTATGTACTGTGTTGTTTGCAGGATAAGGACAGCTCAGGGGCCACTGTCCTGCATCTGGCTTCTCGCTTCAGCCATCATGAGATCATTGATTGGTTGCTGAAAAGTGGGGAAGGGGATCCTACTGTTGCCACGGATACGGGGGCATTGCCTGTTCATTATGCTGCAGCTAAAGGGGACTTGCCTTCGCTCAGGCTGCTACTGGAACACAGCCCAAAGTAAGATCATCCAATGTGTAATAGTAGGAGTGTGAAATAATTTTGTTTGGTAGAATTCATCCAAAGAAGCAGGACTTTGTTTTTCTTTTTTTGACTGTCATCTAAGCATTTTCATAATCATGTCACAATCTTATGAGACCAGTGATTGTTAAGGTCAATGCATTATCTTAAACAAGTGGCCTTTAGGTATAAGCAGTGTTGGGCAGTAACTAGTTACATCTAAAAGAATTAGTTAATTTAATTACAAAATAAATGTAACTGTAATCTGTTACAGTTACTGAGAAGAAAAATTACAGTTACTTATGAAAATGTTAATGATTATAAAGGGGTTACATCTGAATATTTTCCGTAAATAGTTAGGATATGTTGAATAATATTAATTTGTTGCTTTGCCTGTTTTATATGTGCACAATGCCTCTTGCCATTTAAAGGCTGTTAAGTAAAAAAAGCGATGCTTTTGATTGGTTCTCGTTTGAATTTGCCGCACATCTGCCAATTGCAGAGCACCATGTATGCCAATTACAATGCTAAAGTCGGATTTTGTGGTGGCTGTGTTTTAAAACTGAATTATTATAATACTAATTCAAGTGATGAAGAATTTTGAAAGTCTGGAAGTAATCAGTGTTGAGTACTATTGTAAGGTTAAGCCTGCCTGGTTTAAATGTTAGAAAATTATTAACAGTGTTGAAAACATTCATTAGATATTTAGAAAAGTAATCAAAAGTAATCAAATTTGTTCAAATTGAAATAGTTACACTATTTATTACATTTTAAATATGATAACTTGTAATCTGTACCCTATTACATTTCCAAAGTAACCTTCCCAACACTGGGTATAATACATAGGACATGAAATTTTGTGTTTTTTAAATGGAATAGCAGTGTCGTTCTATTTATTTTGCTGTTCCTTTGTATGTCAGCCAGTTGTTTCTGCAGGACTCTTTTCTACAGAAGAGTCCAGTCTGTGTAGCCACAGGCTTTCAAACGTTACACTGACTCCCACAGATAGCCTAAATGAAATTCATGAAAATTAATAAAATCTGAAAGTCTGGAAGTGAAAATTTATAGTCAAACAAATATCTGTTTATAGATTCTCTGTTTATCAGAGTCTGTGTGACAAAGATGGATTGTATTTATTGTCGACTGGCAACAAGCATTTCAATTTTATTATATCAACATGCATTAACATAATTTCTTTGCAACAGACGAATGATGAATGGAAAAGATAACACATGCATTGTTTTATGTTTGTGTTCTTTGTTATCAACACTGGTATTAAGTGTTATTATTCAGATTCAAAACATCCTGAAATCCATTTTTGTAAATTAATTTACAATGAAGGAAGGCGCCTTATTAATGTATGTAATAGATTAATGGGTAAAACTTTACAATACGGGTGCACTAATATGCATTAATTCATGCTTAACTAATGCACAGATAATCGTGAGTTAATGTACGACTCATGAAGAACTAAACCATTTATTAATGATTACTGCATCAGCAACTAATGAAGATTCTATATGATTAATAGATTAAGTAATAATTAAATTGTTATTAATAGTCATGTGCCTCAACAAGTAAAGTCATAGCACAATGATACCTTTGCAAATTGTTAGCTAATGATTAATTAAAACAGACAACTGGAAGTTGAAATGCATGGTGTTGACCCATTGTGGTAATTAACACATTAATTTACATTATTAGTTAATATATGGTAAACATACATATTAAGCTCAAGTACACTATCTTTGAGCTCAGATTATAAAAAGAAAAAAAATAATTTATCATCCTACTTGATGTCTTAACCAATTGATGTGTTTGTTATTATATACCTCCTGTAATTTCAAGTTAATCAGACCATTGCACCCTGAGATATGGGTATTAATGTGTTCACACTGTCTGGCGGCCATTTTGAAAGCTGTCTGAAAACTTTCACCAAAAGAGTAGCCCCTTAAATGTGAATTTTTTACATGTTTAAGCCTTTATTTTCGATAAGTATAACTTCTTACTGCAAAATTAAGAGATTAATATTTAGACTTTTGCATATTATAACCTGGAACCTGGATGTGGGAAGTAATTACAGTCAATCCAAAAGATAGTTTTAGCAACATTGCGCAGGTGCTGCACTGTTAGCTTACTTTCGTATAAGATTGTGTGCTACACTAATATATTACTTCACAGGCATTACTGGCTTGTACTTTTAAATCCACTATATTATAAATTTACAGTTTATTGATGTTCTGTGGTTTTACACTGCTGTATTTTTTAAAGAAATCATATTATTAAGGTGAGCTTAAAGGGTGCACTACAATGAAAATCACAGCTTCAGTGTGATATCAATAAGAAAAAGTATAATTTCATAGATATTTTCAATAATAGCTGTTCATATTAAAATATGTATGAGCTTAATACATTACCTAGATTATTTATTTAGCAAAATTGTCCTTTTAAATGTAATTTAATAATATGTATTAATTTAAAAAAGGTTTGCTGTTCCAATAAAGCTCAGTGTGCTCCATTTAAACTCATCCACATTAAACGTCTATGTACATACTTCATAAAAAGACTTTAAATATTAACTGATGGTTGTCACTTCAAATTAATCTTTATAAAATTATTCTTTAAAAATGTTGTTTAAAATAAACAAGAATCCCCCCCCCCCCCCCAAAAAAAAAAAACATGCTGTGAGCTTAATGGCAACAGGGGTGTGCTTAAAGGGTACAAACATACCCATTAAGCACAGCCAGACTTTTTGCATTTAATGATGTATATCCTAATTTAAATGCTTTTGTCATTTAAAATAAAATAAAATAAAATATTATTGCGTGAGAGATTAATATTTTATTTTTAACATAACTTCTTGTACTCAAACCAATACTCTGTGCACTAAAATGTCTCAATGTAGATTTTGATGAGCTTAATAGGTACGTTTACTAATATTTTATTAGGGAACAACATGATGTCATATTTAATTAATAGCAATTCATATATTACTTAATCTATTAATCATATAGAATGTTCATTAGTTGCTGTTGCAGTAATCATTCATAAATGGTTTAGTTCTTCATGAGTCATACATTAACTCATGATTATTTTTGCATCAGTTAAGCATGAATTAATGAATATTAGTGCACCCGTATTGTAAAGTGTTACCGATTAAGGTCAAGTTAATATTTTTTGCTTCTGAACCTTACAGTACAATAGCAGATAGAGTTTTGCTTTTTTAAGAAAATCTGAGTGCTTATCCATGCAAAACTCACAATATTAGGGAATTGTGGATGATTGCAGGGTGTTACTAGAATGTTCTGGATGGTTGCTAGGTACTTACACTGGTATAAAGAGCAAAGGGTCTCTATGATGTTCTGGTCTCTAGACATGGCTCTGGTCCTTCCTCTAATGCCAGTAAATGGGATTTCTTGTTGACCATTAAATTGTCCGACAACTAAAAATGAGGATTTAGGCATTTTCGTAAATATGAGGAATAGGAATAGTGTTGCATGCTTGCCTTTTGGAAACATTACAACATATCCAACATCCAGTCCAGCAATGTTACACTTTTTCATGAAAGGCTTATGGCTTCAAAAGAGCGTAATGATTTTTAAAGACAGATATGATTACACTTCATTTCCTGCTGTATATAATATGAGGACTGTCATGTTTATTGCTATACAGTATGCACTGCAACCTGCTGCCAAGACCAATGTCCACTATCATTAAACAGTCAGCTATTACTGCTGGATGTCTTTTTAAAGTGGTGGTACAATTGATTCTGTCCATATTGTAGATATTTAAGAAATTATTTATCATACTATAATTTTGTGATGGTGTGAGCAGACCTTCTTGCTCATTACATTAAAAACAGCATATATTTCAGGTGGGAAGTGTGTGAGCATCAGTGATGTGATGACTGTACTTTTTTTATTTAGAAAGCGAGACTTCCTTTTCTAGAGGCACCACATTGCGAGCTACGGGCTGCGGCAATATGCAGTCTTTGATATTGGTGGTTGAGGGAAATGGGAAATTCAGGACTATTTTATCTTCTAAGTGAGTTGATTGTAAAAAGTGTGTGTTGTAAACCAGAATAGAGGTGGTTAGAGGGGAGAGGATGAAAAGGGGAAGGGATTTGTGATCATCTCAGAAGGACATCATCAGTTCAGAAATGGAGCAAGTTGGAGCATTTTGATATTAAGATAATTTGGAATAAGGTGTTATTATAAACCATGCACAGTATGATCAAGAATGTTTATTAAGAAAGTAAATAAGGCTGCGTTGATGTCACATTGACTTTAAAGGCACAATATATAAGTTTCGCCGCTAGAGGTCGCTTATTAAAAACAAAGGCGTAGCTTTTTGAATGAGCGTGGAATCATGGGAGTTGTAGTCTTGACTCTTCACCTCCACAGCCGATGGAAAGGAATCTGACGGACTCGAGCAAAAATCATATTCATGAATGAGAGAATGTATTCAAGTTTTATCAATGTTACGGTGGTATAAAGCAGGACACGCCGAGAGCCATGGCCCATTCTGCTCTTTTGGAATTTGGGAGTGTTGAAAGTTATGTTATAACGTTACTCTGTGTGTTTGCTCGGTGGCATGAGAGACTTGTTGCACTTTGCATTAATCTAGATTGATCTTAGAATATCATATTAATAAAAACAGGATGACTAAATGACTGTTGCTCTTTTTTTTGTTTCATCTGAACATAGAACCAGGTCCGTTTTGAAGTTCCAGTCGTGTCTGACAACTGAATATATTGGAGTTTGTTTTTGGATGAGCAAGGAGGATTTTTCTAGAAATCCTCCCAAACAACACGTTGTGATGTATGGGTTGTTTGATTCTTTTTCTTTCTGATCCCAAAGACTCTAATCTAAAATCTAAAAAGAAACTAATCTCTGCAATTCTCCATCTGTGATCCTTGGAGAGTCTTTGGCCACTCAAACTGTCCTCCTCGTCGTGTATTAAGACAATATAGACACACGTCCTTTTCCAGGCATATTCGTAACATCTTTAGTTGAGTGGAACTTCTTAATTATTATCCTGATGGTAGAAATGGGAATTTGCAATGCTTTAGCTATTTTCTTACAGCGACTTTCTATTTTTCTAAGGGTACTAATAATTGTGGCCAACATGCATTGGAGAATAACTTTTATTTTATGATGACATTTTCTCCCCACTTTCAATTGTTTTACATAAATGAAAGGTTAGATTTCAAAAGGATAAACAATGCAGATTTATTTTACAGCCATCTTTGATGATATTTATCAGGGGTGCTAATAATTTGACCACAACTGTATATAACATTGTTCTAGTGGTTTTTGGATATTTTAATTAAAAAATCTTACATATTGGGCATAAGCAAGGATAAATGCAAAACTGTTGAGGGGCAACTTCACTAAACAATTGCTTAACTTTTGCGTGTGGTATTTCATCTCAAACATCCACAATTTATTTTAAGCATTTCTAATTGCTTAGAAATAGCAATACAATTTTTTTGGCAGCAATGCCATAGGAGAACCGGTTCGGTTCTCCAAAGAGCCTTTCAGTGAATATTTATTAGAAGAACCATTTTTTCTATAGTGCGAAGAACATTTTAATAATCAGAAGAACCTTGTTCCACTATAAAGACATTTTCAAGCAATGACAAAAGTTCTGTAAATTGTTAACGATTATTCATAGAACCATAGATGACAATAAAGAACCTTTAATTTTAGGAGTGGGCATATAAAACAAAGCACCTTTGACACTTTCAGGCAAATATTGTCAGCTTGTCAGTTCCCTCAAAGGGACATCTTAATATCTTGAACTTAAATGGTTAATCATTTTATACCTTAAGGGTACATTTTATCATACATATTACCATACAAATAAAGTACAAAGTTCGTATTCACATACTGCCCTAGTGAAAAGCTATATATAATATCTTGGGTTAATATGAAGGAATTTTCCGTCTTGATATTTCACAGGTTAGTGTTTCATCCGTATTTTGAATTATTTATTTATTTATTTATTTGATTGTTTAGTTAACAGGGACAATGCACATTAATAAAACATTTCTGTAAATGCACCAGAATTAGCCTAAAGGCTATTTTTCATCTGTAGTCCCTGGACAGAATATTACAAGTCACCCTAAAAAATACAAATACAGGTAAAATACATAACACACTACATAAAAACCATCTCAATATCAATATAAAATAAGAAATAAGAAACAATAAATGTACAGCAAGCAGATATAAATTCAATGTTGACAGACCTGATTATTAATAAACCATTTCTTCACATGAACTCTAAATAATTGATATGTATCTAATTCTCTTATAGTTGCTGGAATAGCGTTCCATTGCTGTGCAGCTTTAACAGAGAAAGCAGACTGACTAAAATTACTCCGCCGGAGTGGTATAATGCAATCTCCTCTTAACGCACCTCTTGTGGAGCGATAAGCAGTTGTTCTGATGGTAACTAATTGGCTGAGAGGGGGAGAAGTTAAACCATAGATAATTTTATACATCAAGCACACATTGGCATATTTAATCATATTTTCCCAACTCAGCAAATTATATTTTTTCAATATTGTACAATGATGAAAATATACAGACTTCCTATCTAGAACTTTGAGTGTACGTTTATATAAAGCCTCTAATGGTTTTAGAGTCACTGAACTTGCCTGAGACCAGGTTGTTAAACAATAAATAATATGAGTAATAACCATAGAATGCATAAACATCTTAGCAGCCTCTAGTGACATACAATCTCTAGTGAGCTTAAAATGATAAAAATTGCATTTAACCTGCTTGCAGACCTTTTTTACCTGAGCTTTAAATGTAAGTTTAGAATCAATCAATACTCCAAGGTATTTATATTGCGAAACTACCTGCAGCCTCACCCCAGACACAAAAACATCTGGCTCATTTCCAATACTGTTTGACTTAGAAAAAAACATGCATACTGTTTTAGACACATTCAGTTGTAAACAATTTTCCTTTAACCATGCTGATACATTTGCCATAGAATTTGTAAGTTCATTAGAAACTTGTGACAAAGTATTACCATGTAAATAAATAACAGTATCATCTGCGAACATTTGTATATTAGTACCAGAACATATAGAAAATAGATCATTTATATATAAAGCAAAAATCAGAGGACCCAGAATGGATCCCTGAGGGACGCCAGTAGACACAACTAAATCAGTTGATTGATAATTTTGTACTCGCACACACTGAGAACGATCTGACAGGTAAGATTCTATCCAACTGAGTGTATGCAAGGAAAAATTAAAACTTGATAACTTTGATATGAGAATTCTATGATTAACTGTATCAAATGCTTTCTTCAGATCAAGGAACACAGCTCCTACTACACCACCTTTATCTAAAAGAGTTTTAATATTGTCTATAAAATAACAATTTGCTGTCTCAGTTGAGTACTTTTTTCTAAAGCCAAACTGCATTGGATTCAAAGTAAAAGTACTATCATTCAAATAACGAGTAATCTGCTCAGCAACCAATTTCTCCATAACCTTAGAAACAGTGGGTAGAATACTGATTGGTCTATAATTAACAATAGAGAATGGATCACCGCTTTTAAAAATTGGGACAACAATGGCTGGCTTCCAAACACTTGGAAATTTACCCTGAGTAATTGAAAGGTTAATAATTTTAGTAATAGGTTTAATTAATGTCATACTAGACTCTTTAAGCATGACTACATCGATACCATATTTATCTTTTGCTCTGGAAGGTTTAAGAGATCTAATCAATTTCATAACATCTAATTCAGTAACAGGCCTTATACTAAAAGCAGGCTCCATTGTATTAACTGGACACACATTTATGTATTCAGGCGAAAAACTACGGACAATAGTTGCTACAGAATCAATAAAGTGATGATTTAATTCTTCTGCTACTTCAACTGGATTGTTAATTATCTTTTCTTGTATTTTAAGTTCAAGAATTTTCCTATCTACATTATGTTGTCCTGTTAATATTTTTAACTGATTCCAGATCATTCTTGGATTGCCACTTGCTTTTTCTATTATAGTCAGGAAGAAGTCAGCTTTGGCTTTTCTTAATTTCTTTACCACACAATTCCTTAACATATTAAATCGGTATCTATCATGGCTCAATTTGCTTCTAAGCGAAACTTTTAGGGCTTGATCCCGTTCTTTCATCAAATTCAAAATATCAACATTTATCCATTGGACCTTATTTTTTATCTTTCTATGATTAAGTTTGCAGGTATAATCTATAATAATATTTTCTAGTCTTCTTGTAAAAATCTGACTATCTTCCTCCTGGTCAACACCCAATAAAAGATCATCCCATTCTATTTGTTGAATAGCACCTTTAAAATCCTCCTGTTTATTTTTTGGAATCCCAAAAGAATCACTCTTAGCAAAGGAGCTAAACCTCTTTTTTGTTAGTTTTCTAGCCACCAAAATTAAATTATGATCAGAAAGGCCAGTTAACATATTAAAGGATTTAAAAATACGTTCAGGTCTATTACTAAATATTAGATCAATTTGACTTTCACTAGAATAAGTAATTCGAGTAGGCCCACTCATTAACTGTTTAAGATCAAAGCTATCGGTTATCTGTTTGAGGTTTTTCCTAGTAGATTTATCTTCCCAATTAATGTTGAAATCACCCATGATTATTACCTCTTTGTTAAAATTACATTCTTTCAATAAATTTTCAAAATTCTTATAAAAACTACAATTTGAAGAGGGTGGGCGATAGATTGCAATAAGAGTGAACGACATTTGTGGTGCTAAAATAATATTTAAGCCAATACATTCTAAATCCTGACAATCTAACCACTGAATTTCATTACACTGAATATTTTCCTTTATATATATCATTACTCCACCTCCTTTGGTACCTATTCTATCTCTTCTAAAGACATTAAAACCTGGCACGTGAACTACTGCAGGAGAGACATTTTCATGGAGCCAGGTCTCTGATAAACAAAGATAGTCTAAGTTCGAATTCAATAGGAGATGATGGACTTGATCACTCTTTGATTTGATGCTTCTTATGTTCAAATGACCCCCTAAAAGTCCCTTTATTTTAGCTTTAGGGTCCCAAACTATTTTAGAATGATTGACAGTCCGAAATATCTTCCATTTTCTATTTTTTAAGATCGCCGGATTTACCACCTTCTTCTTACTATTTGGACGTTTCATCTCCGCGCAGTCCACGACTTCTGTGCCATCTTCCGAATTTGGAGCATACGATACCCCCCGAGCCGCCAAATGCCGTAGTTCATCCAACCCGGCGTGATTATTGTTAGGCCGCACGGCCTGTGGGACAGCCACATCATGCGTTGCATCCACTGTGATACAATCCTCTCGCTCCGTTTCCACGCGGAGAGGAGGACCAGGACACGGAGGAACACCGCCAGAAAACAACACGGCCCGATCATCAACAGGCCGTCCAGCCTCCACGGCCCCCACATCATTGCCGAAGCCCCGAACAAACACGACATCCACAGCAGCGCCCGCCGAATAAAGGCAAGGAAGGTTAGTTGGTTGAATGTAATCACACGGTAACTCGCCACCAAGAGTACGTACCTGTGGGACATTAATATACGTTGCATCCGCGGTGGAGTAATTTTCCTGCTCCATTTTAATGTGAAAAGGACCAGGGCACTGATGAACATCTCCAGATAAAAGCAAGCAGATTATAATAATCAGCGCGTCACAATGTCGAAGTCGAGCCAGTGGCTTTGCGTGTTTCTTCGCCCGATAGTATAAGGAGGGAAAAATAAAAGTCATAGCTAAAATGTGCGTCCCATATCCAAAGTTTACTGCGACTTGATTCGTTTGTTGGCTTAATATCTTAATATTGTTCACAGATAAATTCCAATAAAAATTTGGGATATTTAAGTTTACATAACTCAAAGGTGTATTGGTACTAACTGGTCTAAGAACTGGTCTAAGAAAGTTAAAAATTAATCCATATATTAAGAGAGCTCCAACCGCACCAGCGCTGCATGCCGCCATCTTGCCCAATGATTTACACAATGAATTACACATTGCATTGTGATTGTGTTTTATTTTTAAAGGAAATGTCAGTAAACTTCTTAAACATAAGAATTATGTCCTGCCAGAAAATTCCCAGGACCTTTTTTCTTTTTTAAATAGATTTTATATATATTTTTTTACAGTGCACAACCTTGCATTTAAAACTGACCCATACTATGGGGAATTGTGCTGTGTAAATTGAAGTTTAGCATTTTGTGTTATCTGATTTGCATAATTTGTTTAGCGGACTGGGCACCAAAATAAGATACACTGATAAAAATGAATCATTGAGGCTGTAAGTGTAACAAAAAGAAATCCTTATTTTTTTTACAAATACATTTTTGTTTGTTACTCTACTTGGATAATTTGAGTAGCTCACTTAATTTGTATGGATTTGTAGCAAAAACATATTTTGTATAATTATATATTACACTTATCCTGAATCTAGACTAGGCTTTGTAAACATTTCCAACATACTATTTAAGTTACATTTACTTAAAATATTTACTCTTGGATTTTGCTGATGCAATGAACCCTTTTCACACGATGACAACATATTTTTCCATATTGCAACATAAAGCTAGCAAATTTCAGAGGCTCCTGGGGCATATGGCACTGCAGCCGTGGTAACGCCGCTCGGATTGGTTCATATGAGACCGCTTCAGCACTGGCTTTGCGATCGAGTCCCGAGATGGGCATGGCATTTGGGCACGCTCCGGGTCCCAGTGACTCGGGCCTGCCTGCAGACTCTCACCCCGTGGAGGAACCTCAGCTTTCTACGGGCTGGTGTGCCCTTAGAACGAGTTTCCAGGCATGTTGTTGTGTCAACAGATGCCTCTACCATGGGCTGGGGTGCCATGTGCAATGGACATGCTGCCGCGGGGTCCTGGACAGGACCCCAGTGCCTCCTGCATGTCAATTGCCTCGAGTTGCTGGCAGTACGGTTCGCCCTGCACCGCTTCCGAGCGTTGCTGAAGGGTCAACATGTACTTGTCCAGTCAGACAACACGGCCACTGTAGCATACATCAACCACCAGGGTGATCTATGCTCCCGTCGTATATCTCAACTCGCCTGCCATCTTGTCCTATGGATTCAGAAGCATCTGAGGTCCCTTTGTGCTGTCCATATCCCGGGAGAACTGAACCGTGCAGCCGGCGAGCTCTCATGTTCTCAGCCACTTCCTGGAGAGTGGAGACTCCATCCCCAGATAGTCCAGCTGATTTGGGAACAGTTCGGCGATGCACAGGTAGATCTGTTTGTCTCCCACGACTCTTCCCACTGCAGCCTGTTCTATTCCCTGACCGAGGGCACGCTCGGCACGGATGCAGGTTTACGTGGCCGCTATATCAGCCTACCACGACCTCTTGGAGAACAGACAGGTAAAGTCAGTAGATCTTAAGCTCCTGACCGCTTTGGCCTCCATCAAGAGGGTAGGGGACCTGCAGGATTTTTCGGTTGGCGAAGCGTGCCTGGAGTTCGGGCCGGGCAATTCTCACGTGATCCTGAGACCTCGGCCTGGATATGTGCCCAAGGTTCCCACCACTCCGTTCAGAGACCAGGTGTTGAACTGGCAATCGCTGCCTTTGGAGGAGGCAGACCCAGCTTTGGCAACACGCTCTCCGCGCTTACGTAGACAGGACGCAGTGTTTTAGGACCTCGGACCAGCTCTTTGTCTGTTATGGTGGGAAGCTGTTGTCCAGTTGTCTCACTGGATAGTGGACGCCATTGTTTTGGCTTACCAGACGCTGGGGCGTCCATGCCCCCTTGGGGTTAGGGCTCACTCCACCCAGAGTGTTGCCTCCTCTTGGGCTTTAGCGCATAGCGCTTGGCTAACAGACATCTGCAGAGCTGCAGGCTGGGCGACATCAAACACATTCGCAAGATTCTACAATCACCAAGTGGAGCCTGTGTCCGACTATGTACTCGCATCCACTAGTGGTCAGTAATGGACTAGGCTCAGGTGTCTTCGCTTGCTCGCCATTCCACTCCACGGACTGGATACGTGCAATATTTTCCTCAGGTGAGCTTCCCGGAAGCCCTGAGCTCCTCCAGCACTGTTTACGCCGACACCAGTAAGTCTGCCCTATCTAGCCCAAACCCTCGTGTCAGGACAGGTGCCTCCATGTGCATGGTTTCCCTCCGGGCGATCCCCACATGTGTTTTTCCACCGTAAGCCTCCTTGAGCAGGTGTCTTTCCCTTGACAAGCCCTTGCCACCCTGGGGTTAAAAATCCCCCTTCGGCTGGTTCCCCAAAGTTTTCCATATGCAGCCCTCAGCGGGTCATTTGTGTAAAAGTCCTCCCTCTGGTAGGCATTTTGGTGCATATTTTCCACCTGGAATATGCTTCCCAGTGTACCTTGGTATTCCTTTGATAAGTGGGAGTCCTTCATCCATACTAGTCTTATGACAGGGCACTTGCACTTACTTGGTGCACTGGAAGCCAGCCGAGTGGCGTGATTACATTGGGACCACCAATCGTCAGTCACTGACGTTACTCGGAGTGACTGAATGAAAGGGAACATCTCGGTTACGTATGTAACGTCCCTCTGCCGCTGTACTGCTGGAACGGCCGGGAGTTCAGTCTTGGCTCCTCAGCAGGTAAACATAATGCGATGTTGCCAGCGTACTTTCTTATATACACTCTTAAAAAAAAAAGGTTCTATATGGCACCAAAAATGGTTCTTGGCTCGTAATCATAGGGGAACCTTTTTTAGTGCTATATAGAACCAATTTTGGTGCTTCAGTGGTTCTTTAGCAGTTCTTCAGAGGTGCTATATAGCACCTTAGTCAAAGAACCGGTGAAGAACCGCTGAAGAACCACTGAAGCACCAAAATTGGTGCTAATATAGCACTAAAAAAGGTTCCCCTATGATTACGAGCCAAGAACCATTTTTGGTGCCATATAGAACCTTTTTTTTTTAGAGTGTACCCACGCGGTGGGGCGGAGTTACGCATGCAAATTCCGCATGCCCATGGCATTGGCACTGCCATTGGGCGTTTTCTAAGATCTTGAAGTTGATTGGCTTCTAAGCGAAACCCCCATTCGTCAGTCACTGACGTTACGTCTCTGTTCCCTCCTCAGGGATCGAGGGTTACATACGTAACCGAGACGTTCATCTTTACGGCATACTGCTTATTACATAGTGAAATAGTAATGCATGTTGTATAAGTGTATTCACTTTAGTTCTTTTTTACATATAATTTTATTGGTGCTTACTCAGTTGAATTATGTTTCTGCTACACAAAGTATTTGAGTAGTGTTTTTACTTGGAAAATTGAGTTAAAATTACTTAAGGGTACTTGTTGAAGACATGTAAAGTCTATTTGGTCAAACACAAATTAGATGAGTTCAAAATACTTAGAAGTCTGATGCAAATAGTTGCCTCAATTTTTTAGAGTAAAACCGAGGCAAGATTTTTTACAGTGTAGAAAGCAGCTGCAAATAAACAATGCTATCAATTCATTCTTAGTAAATCCACCTGAAAGTTTAATCAGGAGGAGAGATATTGCTTATGCTCATTCAGCACTGTGTACTCCTGTCTCAATGGCGACTGTCAATACAAGTGATAAACTAATGAGGTAAACAAATACTTTTGAATACAGGTCTGCTATGTAAGAGTCTTCTGCATTGTGGTGATAGGGTTGCTTTTGGAGGGTAGAGATAACATTATCATGTCAGAGGGTCACGTGTATTGTAACTGTCCTTTTCTTATTACATCTCTTGGACAGGCATCATGGATCTTGACATGGTGGTTAAAATGTCTTATTCATTACATAATTGCCGCATTGTGTTGTTGTGATGATTTATAGCAACACAGCTTACTGATGTAGATAATTCTGTAGCACAGCTGTCTACAAGAACACTATGTTTGGCCTAATGGGGTGTGCAGAAAATTACACTAATGGTGACACACCTTAGATAAGTTTGCAGTTGTGTAAACTTAACAAAAGGAATTAGCGCAGGTGTATAGATCCAGGTGGATAAGTTCAGGGCATATGGACCCAGTCAGTAATCCATTCCTTGGATACCTAGCTATTTTGTAATCAAAACACACCATTTTCACAGCATGTTTTTAGCCACACACTTCTGCTATTAGAATCAAGGCAGGGTTGGAAAATCCCAATAACTGGATGTCCCAATATTTTGACATCATACCTTCCCTTTATAAAATGCACTTGCGTATCCTTCCTTATAGACATACATTTTCAGTTTCAATGACTAGATAGATGCAATCTTTAAATTGCTTGAAAACGAAAGGCGTATCATTCAATATGTCATGCCATCTTAAAGGGATAGTTTACCCAAAAATGAACAATCGGTCATCATTTACTCACCCTCATGTCATTCCAAACACATGACTTTTGTTCATCTTCAAAACACAAATACATTTAAAAAATTTTTTTAAAAAAATGTCTTTCCCTTCATTGAAAGTCCATTTCACCAAAATTTTCAAGCTTCAAAATGTATGAACACCATAAAAATAATCCATACAATTTGAGCTGTTTGAGTAGAAAATGCACTACAGGCAGAATGATGGTTAAATGGACTGGCATCGATAAAAATCTTGTACTACTCATAGAGTGCTGGGATGACATATTTTTTGTATGCCAAAACCTGAAAACGAGAGCATTTTAGCACATCTGGTTCCATCGTCTCGGAGTCAATGGGGGTTTTTAATGGGTTTTTAGTTAAATGCCTGAAACAACACAAGCTCAATATACAATATTCACAGTATTCACATTTTATCATACAACATAAAATACATCAGTAATACCCCCCTTGTGATACCCCCCTTTTAAAAAAAAAAAAAAAACCTTTCTGTTCTACAACATAAACAGCACACACCCACAATCCAAACGGATTTATCTAAATCATAACTGCTTTAGAACAAAAAAAGTCAAAATATTGTCAACGTTTACCACAGGCTTTGTTTTACTCATAAATTGAAAAATAGGAAATCTAGAAAGGAAAATCTCGAAGGAACCAGTGGTGAATTAGGCCCTGTCCACACGAACATGGGTATTTTCAAAACAGCAGCTTTTTCTGTGCGGTTTGGTGCAAAAAATGCTTTTCTTACTTAGTATTTTTGTCTTGTTTTCAGTCCAAATATTAAAAAAATCTGACATTAAGAAGCATTTACTAGACAAGCAAAAGTTGTCTTATTTTGGGGAAAAATAACTCAAAATTCAGGGAGTTTTTGCTTAAAATAAGCAAAATAATCTGCCAATGGGGTAAGAAAAATAATCTTGTTTTCTGTTTGAATTAAGATTCTTTTTCTTACCACATTGGCAGATTATTTTGCTTATTTTAAGCAAAAACTCCCTTAATTTTGAGTTACTTTTCCCCAAAATAAGACAACAACTTTTGCTTGTCTAGTAAATGCTTCTTAATGTCAGATTTTTTAGACATTTGGACTGAAAACAAAACAAAAATACTAAGTAAGAAAAGCATTTTTTGCAGTGTAGTTCATTCACATGCAAACGCAGTATCCGGCCACTGACACTGAACTTTTTTGAAAACTCCTGCCAGGGTGAAGATTTTTTAGAAGTTAGGGTTGTCGTGTGGACAGTGGAACTGGAGATTTTTAAAACGGAGGAGGAAAAACTTTTATAAAAATACCCGTGTACATGTGGATAACTGCATAGGCCTTAGTCTTCTGGGTTCTGACGTCATCCCTGCACCACTATATTTACAAGAATCACATAACATAAAATTATTTTAGAAAATTAAAGACACTGTATTACTGCTATTAAATGTTAAAACAACACATCAATAACACAACATAGCTTGCTGCATATAGCCTATATGAAAACATAAGGCAACTTTAATTTACCATGCAATATATAATAGAGCATAAAAAAAGCAGAAGACTAGCGCACATTAATATTTTTGTCTTTTGTCTAATGCTATCTCATGCTATCTCTTTTGAACATGGCTGGACACATCGAGCATTATCAACTCCAGTCAGACTGGCTGCTCATTGGAGCAGACTGTTGGCATTATTAGGGTATCAGTGTCTTTTGTGAAAGGAGGACAGATGTAGATAAAGGGAATGAAACAGTGATTTATGATAGGAGGTCAAATTAGGGTGTTGCTCATGTGTATCCTGTTCTCACAGGCCGTAGAGGACATGGTCCTCTGCTGATAAAGCTAAAGACATTATGAATGCATTGCTCATAAAACTCAATGCAGACATAAGGTGCCACAAAGGAGGGGGGTGGGGGCAGTTACACAACCAGCTAATGCAGATTAGGGGCACTAACTCGCTTCAATTACCTCATGTGTCAGAAATTGGAGGATGGACTCTTATTTGAATAAAGTGTTAGAGTCAAAATTGACAGTGCTGTTGCTATAATTTTGTGAAATATATTAGTCAGGTTACTTCAGAATGATCACCCTTTGTTCCCTTTCAAGGGAACTCGAGCTGCGTCACCGCTATGGGAACGCCTCTGCGTGATTGCATCATGAAGCATGTATGTAATCAGTCCAATAGTAAGACGGAACATCATGGGCGGGTGACGTCATAGACCCGGAACTATAAAGTATACCGGCAAACACACGCCTTCAGCTTCTGTTGTCTTCAACAAGCTCACTATGTAACATTGTCCTTGTCAGCTCTATGTTTGTGTTTAGACTTTTTTGTTTTCATATAACAAGTTTGCAACACATACTGACACATAAAAGAGAGACACTGTGGCGAGTATGAACAGCAGTACAGAAAGTGTGTTTCTCCCTGCTCTAGCTACATTATGAGTGGGGATAAACACTTGTTGTGCGTTGTTTGTTTGGTAGCAGCACGCTCAGTCGGATCTCGAGGGGGCCGGTTGTGAGCATTGTGAGGCGCTGCCTCTAGGAATGTTACTATCCCGCTGGGCGTTCTTCGAGGAGGGCACCGCGGCTCGCGTTTCCCGCGGCATGAGCCCCGCTGCTGTCGAGGCAGCGGCGGAGGCTTATGTCGCAGGGCTCGCGTATGGTCTTGTCAGAGGGGTTAGAGACGTGTTCATTCCTTTCTCTGCCTTCATCTGGCAGGTCCGGTGCTTCCTCTCTGGGTTCGGGAGCCCGATGCTGCAGTCATCTAGCTAACAGTAAAATAGGAGGTGGATATCTGCGGTATCAATGCAGGTGGATGTGAAGACTCGCCACTTCAATTCAATTCAAATTTATTTGTATAGCGCTTTTCACAATACACATTGTTTCAAAGCAGCTTCACAGAAAGTGCATTTCATAAATGTACAGTAAAAATGTAAGAAAAACAATGTTAAAGAAAAATGTTCAAAAAAGTTAATCAATTGTGTATTAATTTAGGCCATAACAACGCTGGCGTTGAGTCGTCTCTTCACAGGCGTGGAGTCGTCGCATCACAGGTGTTGGGGCATCCGAAGTCTCCATGAGCGGCTGGATACAAACTGGAGCTGACAAACTATTTACCTATTAGATAACAACAGAAAAGCAGATGGGAAATAATTAGCATAGCTGCTGTTCAGAATATTATATTAATGCTTTTGATCCGATTTTAACTGTAGTATAAAAGGTAATTATAATGTGAATGCTTGGCTGAAGAGATGCGTCTTTAATCTAGTTTTAAACTGGGACAGCGAGTCTGAACCTGAAACAATATCAGGAAGACTGTTCCAGAGTTTAGGAGCTAAATGTGAAAATGCCCTCCCTCCTTTAGTGGACTTAGATATCCTAGGAATGACCAGAAGCCTAGAGTTTAGTGACCTTAAAGAGCGCGATGGATTGTAGGGCGATAGAAGATCCATTAGATACACTGGAGCTAAACCATTTAGGGCTTTATAGGTCAGTAGCAATACTTTGTAATTGATACGGAACTTAATAGGTAACCAGTGTAGAGATGATAAAATTGGTGTTATATGATCATATTTTCTTGACCTAGTAAGAACTCTAGCAGCTGCGTTTTGGACTAACTGTAGTTTGTTTATTGAGGATGCAGGACAACCAGCTAATAAAGCATTACAGTAATCTAATCTCGAGGTCATGAATGCATGAACTAACTTTTCTGCATCAGAAATAGATAGCATGTTACGTAGCTTAGCAATGTTTCTAAGGTGGAAAAATGCCATTCTTGTAACATATGAAATATGATTTTCGAATGACAAGTTGCGGTCTAATATAACACCCAGGTCTTTTACTGTAGTGGATAAAGTGACAGGACATCCTTCCAAGGTAAAATTGTATTGTGAGAGGTTTTGTGGGCAGTTTTTTGGACCAATAACCACCTCCGTTTTATATGAATTTAATAGCAGAAAATTACACGTCATCCAGTATTTAATATCTTCAACACACGCTGTCAGTTTAGATAATTTAGCGTTTTCATCCGGTCGTGATGAAATATATAATTGAGTGTCATCAGCATAACAGTGGTGTCGTTCGTTCCCGCATGCAACACGACAGCTCCGATGCGCTCGTCACCGTCCAGGATCTCGGGAACCTGCGCAGCGACATCGAGAACACGAGCACCAGGAAAGCAGTGAGTGATTACCTTGCCTTTACCTGAGGTAGCGTGGACATGCCGGACAATGGAAGTACCGATGACCAGAGCGTCGTGTTCCGTCTCGCTAAGAGAGGAGAAGCGGTTCCGGGTGGAGATCTCGAAGACCGGGAGGGGCGGAGAGGTCCTAGCTCTGGTCCTGGCTCGCGTCTTCCGCTGTGGAAAAACCCAGGGTCCCCGGGGCTGTGTCGGTGCCGGAGTGAACGAAACCAGGGATGATGATCGCGTCCTGGGTGCTTGTGTCCTGTGCAAAGAAACACACGGAGTAGACGAGCTCGGAGTCAAGCGGTTACTAACCACTGACTTGTGCGCATCGGCGCGTGATGTTTCAAGTGCTGATCGTCGCTCTCTCAGCACGGCTTGTCTGTCTAGTAGGTCGCAAATCTGCTTCTCCAACGACCCCAACTCCAACTGCACCGAATGCAGCTCGAACGTGTCGTCGCCTGCACTCAAAGGTAACATTAGACACACATCGAGTTATTCGCCATTGTAGCGGATGTGCTACGATGGCGAATTGTAGGTTTCAGTGGTGAGGAGTGTAAATAAGTTACCACGCGTGCAATGCTAGCGGGCTACGGCTAGTAGCGGAAGTTCGGATATAAGTAGCGATATCAAAGCAATCCGATTGTTTTTTATAGAGAATCGTATCGGAGATATATTCACACGCTGTAAATAATAGAAAATATTCGTTTGTAAGCGAGTGTTAAGGAGAAAATCAAGGATTATGAATCAATTCGACGGAGCTCTAACACCAGCAACGCGCTCACAACCCGCACATCAATCCGTTGCAAGTGAGGAGTTGGAGGTGGTGAATAAGTAGTTAAATATTATGGTATATATTCATTATACCTTATGTGTATATATTTATATTCAGGAGCGCGCCTCAGTTAAAGCAGGCTTATGACCGCTTTCTTTGTGCCTACTACTCAGCCTCCATAGCGGGGCTTGCCGTCTCTCTCTAATCTCCACACCGAGGTGTCAAGATCATGGGAGCAGTCCATGTCTAAGTACATTTCCAGCCCCCACATCAGTGTAAAGAATAATATTATGGGTCTGATGAGACATTGTTATGGTTCGGTGCCGAGGGTAGAGGAGACGCTTGCGAGCCATCTCTCTCCCGATTCGGCATCGGCCATTAAGCCCTGACTTTGCCTACCAAGCCATTAAGAGCATCTTCTGCATTTATATTACTTAATTTACTGCATATATGGTTTGTAAGCTGTCCTGGTGGGCAAAGCGTGCTCGGCAGCGGGTCAGGCTGCCGCTTGCCTGCTCACTGTGGCTTCGTGCATGCTAAGCTGTCCTGCTGAAAGACCTGGGTGCGTAATGCCAGGTCTCATCTGTTGTGGTGTGGGAGCAGCAGACACCGAGTACGAGCTCCTCACACCAGGCACAGTGAAACAGAGCATTGCCACCCGTACTCCCCCTCAAGAGGGTGGGGCGGTGGGTGGCACCTCAGGATTAAGACGGTTCTGAGTTCAAGGAAGGCTGTGTCCAAGAAGCCCTGACGCCAGTGGGCCCAGGGCGGTGAGAGCGGTCCCCCCTCCGGGGGCAGGCGGAGTTCACCTCAGCATATGGTGCCCGTCTGCTTTCGGTGCCCTTACAGGGTCAATCCACCAACCCCGCCTGAGTGCCGGGGCGTGGAGAGCCCTCGCGGATCATCCGAGGATGGCTCGTGCCCTCCGAGGAGGGAGGTGACGCTGTCGAGTCAGTTGTTCCCTGCCGCGGTGCAGAGTACATCAGAGGCCAGTCTCGAGAGGCTGGTACACTTACTAGATTTTTGTCAGAGTGGGAGAATCTGCCAGATATATCTTAGTGGGTCCTACAGATTATAATTTTATTTGTTGGCTCTGTTTATGTCTCGTGCCAAAGAAGGATGGATCTAATCTAGATCTGTGTGTTCTATATATTAGGATGCTTACACTCATACATCGTGTCTCAATCAGGTCCGAGGACTGGTTTGTCACAATAGATATGCTTACGTCATGTTTCTGTCCATCCGCAGCACAGGAAGTACCTGAGGCTCGCTTTCAGGGGAGAAGCGCACCAATTTCGGGTGCTTCCCTTCGGTCTTGCACTTTCACCCCGCATGTTCACGAAGTGTGTGGATGCGGCGTTAGTCTCCTTGTGTATGCAGGGGATCCGCATTCTCAATTTTCGGCGAGTGGCACTGTCAGCTCGCCTAACGGTTCGACATTGAGATGTCGTTCTCACGCATTTTGGAGGTTAGGGCTGAGGCTACCATCCAAGAAGAGTGTTCTTTCTCCAGTTCAGAGAATAACGTATTTAAAGGGGTGAAGCTGGACCAGCCGCTCCCTGTCAACAGTTCAGAGACTGTTAGGTCTGATGGCAGCAGCGTCCAGTGCTGTGGCCTGTTGTACATTTACATTTACATTTATGCATTTGGCAGACGCTTTTATCCAAAGCGACTTACAGTGCACTTATTACAGGGACAATCCCCCTGGAGCAACATGGAGTAAAGTGCCTTGCTCAAGGACACACTGGTGGTGACCGCTGGGATCGAACCAGCAACCTTCTGCATATCAGTTCAGTGGTTTAACCCACTGGACCACCACCTCACGAGACTGTTACAGTGGTGGCTCAAGATCAAGGGCTTTTCCCTGACAGGAAACCTTTTCGCATGATCAAGGCTATGCGCCGGGGTCTCCGCACCTTGGTCATGTGGAAGGATCCTTGGTTTCTGGCCCAAGGCCCGTTACTGTGGACACCGTGTCAGCGAGTATCTCTGATCACGGATGCCTCCCTTACGGGCTGGCGGGCGACCATGAGTGGTCGCTCAGTGCAGGGCTTATGGCAGGCAGGACCGGGGTTTCCCAGAGGGGAAGTCCTTTTCGTGTGATCAAGGCTATGCGGCGGGGTCTCCACACCTTGGTCATGTGGAAGGATCCTTGGTTCCTTGCCCAAGGCCCGTTACTGGGGGCACCGTGTCAGCGAGTATCTCTGATCATGGATGCCTCCTTTACGGGTTGGAGGGCGACCATGAGTGGTTGCTCGGCCTATGGCTTATGGCAGGAACACCATCATTCGTGGCACATAAATTGTCTAGAAATGCTGGCAGTGTTTCAGGCTCTGAAGCACTTCCTGCCATATCTCAGGGGCCATCATCTGCTCGTTTGCACAGACAGCACATCGGTGGTCTCTTACATCAACCATCAGGGGGGTCTGAGGTTTCGCCAGTTATACAAGTTGGCGCGCCTTATTCTCCTCTGGTCCCAGGGTAAACTGCTCTCAGCGAGTGCTATGTACATTCCTGGGCGGTTGAATGTGGAAGCAGACATCCTGTTGAGACAGGGGCCGAGGCCCGGGGAGTGGAGACTCCACACCAAGATGGTGGAGCTCCTTTGGGAGAGATTTGGCAGGGCTCAATTGGACCTGTTCGCCACTCACGAGAATTCTCATTGTCGTCTGTGGTTCTCCCTAGCACCTCCAGCTCCTTTCGGACTGAATGCTATGGTACAGGAGTGGCCGAGGCTGCCCCTGTACGCATGTCCCCCGATTGCTCTGCTTCCGGGAGTTCTAGAGAGAGTGCGCAGAGATGGGGCCCGTCTACTGCTAGGACATCGTGTCTCTCCTCGACGGCTCTCCCCTGGAGATTCTGCTCAGAAGGGACCTTCTCTCTCAGGCGGGCGGTGTCTTCGTACAACCTTGCCCAGAGTTGTGGAAACTGTTGGGCTTGGCCTGTGAGGGGGCCCAGCTCATAAGTTCTGGCCTCTCAACCGAGGTTGTTGAGACCATTCTACACTCTAGAGCTCCTTCCACAAGGAAACTGTATGCACTGAAGTGTAGACTCTTCACCTTATGGTGTAGAGATCGCTTGTGGGATCCAGTTAACTGCCCTGCGAGCACGGTGCTTCCAGTCTCAAAGTAAAGGATGAGCAAGTGGGTAGTCGAGGCTATCTCACTTGCTTATGTGGCGGCCGGGCAGCCTTCTCCTTTGGGATACTTAAAGGATACTTGTCCGGGCCCACTCCACCAGGAGTATGGCTGCCTCTTGGGCATTTTTGGCGGGGGTTCCCTGCAGGATGTTTGCGATGCGGCAGGATGTTCCTCTCCGCTCACGTCGTCAGGTTCTTCGAGCTCGACATCTGTGCTTCTCCTGGGGCACGGGTGCTTGCCCTGACAATGTCACAAGCGGGCATCCGGCTCCTATGGGGGGCGTGGGTATAGTCACGTTCCCATAGCAGTGACGCAGCTCGAGTTCCCTTGAAAGGGAACGTCTCGGTTACGACTGTAACCTTAGTTCCTTGAATCGGGAACAAGACACTGCGTCACCCTGCCATACTCCCCGCATACCCGCAAGAGGCTTGTTTCATCCTATTTCAGAAGCTGAAGGCGTGTGTTTACCAGTATGCTATATAGTTCCGGGTCTATGACGTCACCCACCCATGACGTTCCGTCTCTCTATTGGACTGATTACATACGTGCTTCACGACACAATCACGCAGAGGTGTTCCCATAGTGGTGACGCAGCTTCTCGTTCCCTATTCAGGGAACTAAGGTTACAGTCGTAACGAGACGATTTCTGTCAAACTCCAAATGATAAAAATAAAAAACACACACAGGACAGTCATTATTCACAATAAATCTTGACACTGGTGTAGCTAGGATTGTATAGGCCTTAATTTGATACTTAAAGGAATAGTTCACCCAAAAAGTATCCCCTATATGACTTTCTTCGGTAACACTTTACAATACGGTTTCATAAGTTAACATTAGTTAACTACTTTAGTTAATATGAATTAAGAATGAACAATACTTCTAGCATTTATTAATCTTAGATCATGTTAATTTCAACATTAGTTTGTGTTAATTTCAATAATAATAAATGCTTTCTGAAGTGAAGCGATGGGTTTTTGAAAGAAAAATATCCATATTTAAAACTTTATAAACTATAATCACTGGCTTTTGTCAACGGCCGTACACACACAATCACGATAGAGCTTAGAAAGCTAGGTGAGAATTGACGAACGCAGAAGCACAGAGGATAGAGCAAGACAAAAAATGCTGGTCATGAGTTAGAAGTCTAAAACGAGAAGTTTTAAAGAAAAATGGCAATATAAGAGAAGAGGAGCTACGTTCAACCTCGGGTCAGAGGTCACCCTTCCGCCAGAACTCAACTCATGAAAGCATGTAAGGTTGCTGGACGTGTAACAGTAAAAAAAAAAAAAAAAAAAAAACCTTTTCATGATTTATCTTTTGACTTGGGTCTATCCTTTTGACAGCTATGGTTAAAGGGTTAGTTCACCCAAAAATAAAAATTCTGTCATTAATTACTCACCCTCATGTCGTTCCAAACCCTTGACCTTCGTTCATCTTCGGAACACAAATTAAGATATTTTTGATGAAATACGAGAGCTCTCTGACCCCTCCATAGACAGCAATATAATTAAAACTTTCAAGGTCCAGAAAGGTTGGAAAGACATCAATAAAATAGTCCACGTGACTCCAGCGGTTCAACCTTAATTTAATGAAGCGACGAGAATACTTTTTGTGTGTAAAAACAAACAAAAATGACGGCTTTATTCAACAATTTCGTTCTGGCCTGTGCCAGTCTCCTACGCAGAGATTGTTTTCAATTAATCTGTTCATCCAGCCACAGCACATTCACTGTAATTGCAAGGAATAGAGCTACTGGTACATAACTCCAAATGAGTCATTTCGTCCAATTTTAGTGTGTTTCCATTACTTTCTACTATCATTTAAAGTTGGCTGACATGTTCTCTTTTATCAAGGTCTAACTCGTGTAAGAACATTACTTTTCAATTAAAAAAAGCTGATCAACTGTGGCTTGTGAAAAAGAGGTCAAGTGGGACTTTGTTGGTTGAAGTGCTTTGCTCTGCCACACATCTTCTGACAGCTGCTTCTGTTACCTTTTCACTAAAGCCTAAATTATTCATACAGGAAGGACAGCTGTGCTGCAAATAAGGCTGTATTAGGTCAGGGACCTTTGTGAACATACAATAGTGTTTTGATGTCATTACAAACATTGTTTCTGTAGAGATGAGGAAGTCCTGGGCTAGACAGAATATAGAATGTAAATTAGAAAATAATGCTGATCATGATTACCATCAATCCTCTATTTTGGTTTATTGGTGAAACAATAGTTACTCTTGAATATAAATTATAGATCTAATGTATTTCAGTTTGTCTATTTTTTAGCCATATAAATAATATGTATGTATGAATGAATGAATGTGTGTTTTATGTGTAGTCATTACATAGGTCTGTTAGTGTGTCTGTCTCCACCCCCCACCCGGGCATGGATGACTGTGCCTGATAGGGTTACATTCATGAAAGATTCATATGTCTGATCACTTCCTAATGACTGAGCCCCTGATTAATTCCTCTTCCTGTTTTAAAAATTCATCATCTCTTTATTTTTCTTTGGAAGTTTCTCTACCAGAGTCAAATGTTTGTTAGCTTTATTTCTTATTTTTTTTAGATTAACTCATTCTCATCTGAATCATTTGGTAACGTCAATATCTATTTTTAAACATATCAAAAGTATATGCTGAACTTGTAATTCTATTAAATTCAATGCGTTGTTTTGTCTGATTGCTGAATTTGATGTTTCCTGCAGTCAGACCATTTACTTGGTTGCTGGCAGGTTTAAATTCTGCTCTTTAATCCTGTGTGTGTGTGTGTGTGTGTGTGTGTGTGTGTGTGTGTGTGTGTGTGTGTGTGTGTGTGTGTGTGTGTGTGTGTGTGTGTGTGTGTGTGTGTGTGTGTGTGTGTGTGTGTGTGTGTGTGTGTGTGTGTGTGTGTGTGTGTGTGTGTGTGTGTGTGTGTGTGTGTGTGTGTGTGTGTGTGTGAGTGAGAGCAGAAAGTAGAGCCGCGATATCAAAACCCTGCCCACACTTCCACAAATATGGTTAGTACAGTTTACTGCAGAGCAACTCATTATGTCGGTGTGAAATAAACAGTTATGGAAATGTAGAAATTAAAGCTAAAGCTTCAATCTCCTCCTGAAAAAAGTGCCTCAGTGACAACTTTGCTCAGAGATCTGTCAATCACAGCTGTCAATCATGACATCACGTCATACCCCCGTTTTTATAGCATCTATCTTTAACTAATAAAAAAATATATATATATTTTAAAAAACGAACACTTGAACTTGTGTTAAAGTGATAAAAAAACGACCTACAATGACAGAAACCATCTTTGGAAAAAAATGTTTTGAAGTGTAATTTGATTGTTTAATTTGTCTCGCATCCCATTAGAATACATGTAGGGGGTGGGGTTTATGAGCTATACTGGGACCAACCACTTGGGGGCGATCGAGACGTTTTGGCTTCACTATCAATATATCACTCGCCCCTAATTGGAAATATTATATAGCACTTTTAATCTAATATATTCATATTATTATATAATATGAATATATAAAAATAATAATATGATAATATTACTTTTGCTTTAAAATGTTAGATTAGGGTCAAAACATTAAACATTAAAATGTTAGGTCAGGGCACAGAAATTCTTTGCACAGTATACTATATTGCTGGAACATAGTATGCTATTCTGAACAGACCATCTTGAATCCACATAAAAGATACACACTACACATGTAACTATTCTTTTCATTACTTTTCAAGAGAAAGGTGGTTTAGGGGATCAGGTGATGCAAGAGCAAACTATGTAAAGTTTGACATGAGCCACAGAGAAGAAACAATCACTTTTCCTGTAGTAACAATCCTCATACTGTACAGAGCCAGCAAATACAGCAAATTAATACAGTGTGTGAAGCAGTGCGAGCGAGAGCCGTGAGAGAGCTCTGCTCTGCTCTGCTCTGCCCTGCTTATCACACTGATCCTCTTAAGAGACTCATTGATGCCTTGTCAGTCTGTGTCCAAATAAAGCTGAGCTTTATGGTATTTATAGGAAGACTCTTGTTCTCTCCTAAAACTCCTGCTGTGTCTTTGAGGAAGAATCTGAGACAGACATTAATGCTGGATCTTTCCCCCGAGAAAGGCAAACACTGGACTGTTGCGTCAATTTGTCTCAGAGGGTTAACAATGTCTAAAGAAAACAAGGCACAAGAAAACAAGGCACAACTGCGAGACAATTGAGGAAAACCAATCAATATAGGGATTACAAAACATGGCACAAGAAACAGGAAATGGGAACACAACTGGGCAAATTCAAACTAAAAGTCCATATAACAAAAACACAAGGAACACATTAAACATTAAAACAGATTTAAAAGAGTTATAGCACACCTCAACTCAACAAGCTGTACAATTTGACAAAAACCCCTAACCTTTATGCTGTGGACACAAATAACACCTGAAATCATGTAGGCTACTTGTTTCACTGGTGTTACTGAAATAAACTAAATCAACATAGAGCTTACAAATGACATAGTTATTGAACTGAATTAAAACACTGAACAAAATGTAATACCTTAGCAATCACCTAGTATCATGGTGGTGGCGGTGCATATAACAAGCAAAAAAAATATTACATATTTACTCTAGGTAGGGACCAATTCATGTCAAGAGACCACAATATCACAGATACTTGAGAGTGGCTTTTTATATTTCAGCCAGAAAGCAACCACCTAGAACAACCGCAATAGCAATGCACTAATGAACCACCCAATAGTAATTATTTTTTAGTCTGTATACTAATATTAAAGAAGACCTGTTATGCTTTTTTCATTTCAACGCTCTTTAGTGTGTAATGTTTCTGTTTGAGCATGAAAAAGGTCCGCAAAGTTACAAATCACAAATCAGTTAGCACTGTTTCTTAACTTCCTGAAACACCTCCATGTTATTTCAGGAACGAAGTCATTTTAAACAATTCATATGCATAAAGGCATATGTAAAATAAAGGGGCAAGGCCTAGTTGAGTTTCATTAGTATATTGAAACTCACAGCTTTTCTCAGCCTTTGTAGACTGAAGCATGTTGGAATTCATGCTCTGCTTATGACCGGCTTCTTGATTTAATTGGTAATCTCAGTCATCTTCATGGTCACGAGCGCTGATCAGCTCATGAAAGTTATGGTGTTATGCAATATTTTGCAGCACCCTCACTGCTTTCTGCTGTCAATCATCTGGCCCTTAAGAATTGTCCTAACTGGATATTGTCATCATAAATATCAATATACAAAATTGTGCAGCAATGCTGCAATTGAAAGTATTCCATAGTCCTGTGTGATAAAATCATATAATTATGAAGGGTTAGGTTCCCTTTTAGTCGGTTACATTCGACGTACGTCGGACGTCACCAACGAGTTGGGATCACTTCTGGGAGCCCCTATCAGCTTCGAGATATAGAGAACGGGCCAAGGCCATTGGCGTGCAAGATTTGCATCTCTCGCTCCGCCCCGCATCGCGGGTATAAAACTGGATGCAGTGCACATTTGTCATTGTCACAGCTAAACGGCGTTGATGAAGAAAGCAGACTCACTGCCAGCAGAGAGAGAAAGAACGAGAAAATGATAGAGAAGACACCTTGTGTTGGTGGTACAGCACAAACAGCGCGACCACATGTTCACTACTAAGCTGTTGTTCTCACAGCAAACACAAATTTCTTGTTGGTTCGGTGAGGGCGTTCCACAGTGAGCGCAGATACAGGCTGCACTAATCCCTGTATTTTGCCACGGTTTTCCCTGGGTGCTTCAGCACTAAAAGAGCATTTCTTCTAAATGAGCAACACGGGTGAGACACTGCGTCTTTTTCAAAATGTCATTCCACCCGTGCGTTTCTGAATGCGGTCGTTCCCTGTCGCCAGCTGACGGTCACAATCGTTGTCTCGCATGCCTGGGCGTTCAGCACGCTGAGGCAGCTTTTGTGGATAGTTAATGTTCCCACTGCGGGAACATGACTATCTCGGTGCTTAGGTTGAGACTCGCCTACCTTCGGGAGGTTTGAGTACCCTTACCTATGCCTCAATCTAGTGCTATTCCTGCCCAGCAGAATAGACCTGCTTCGACGAATAGCCAGGGTGACGTGAGGATCACGTTTAGGGCAAACCCCCTATTCCCTCTGATGCACCGCAGCCGGTAGAGCTTCCAGAGGAAATCGCTGGCCCCTACCATGGGCGTCCAGCGGTGACCTTTGGGGCTCCAGCAGACGAACAGATGTCGATCGCTGCATCGGAGGGGGAGTTCCAGTCCTCGGAGGATGAAGATTCGGCTACACTGCCTCCCTCTGAGAGAGTCGCGGCGGCCGAGTCGGACCCTGGCTCAACCTGGCCGACATGAGGGAGACCGATAAATATTGGTTCCTGGACTCCCCCATCTCCTCGGCCGGGTTGTTCGGCGACGCGGTCGAGAGCTTTGCCCAGCAGTTCTCGGCCTGCCAAAAGCAGATGGATGCCATCAAGTACATCTTGCCCCGGCAGTCAGTTGCTGCCTCCACCCCGCCACCGGCCGCAGTGCCTCCACCTGCTTGTCGCCGAGGGCATCAGCCCGCCAAAGACCCTGCTCCCACCAAAGCCCCGCAGCATCCTCCACCAGGGTGCCGGCCGCGGGAAGGACATTCAGCCCACTCAGGCCGCAGCCAAGCCAGGTGGCAAGCGCCATCGCAAGAGATCTTGAGACGGGCCATCCAGAGATGGAAGAAACTGCTCTTCGGGAGGTGGTGACAGCGCCACACCCTTTCCCGGAGGAGGGCCGGGAGAAAATCTATTTGGGCATCCCTTCGGGCTGTCCCTGTCACCTCGTGTCTTCATGAAAGTCACGGAGGCGGCCATTGCTCCCATGAGAGAGCGTGGTGTTCGCATCCTCAACTATCTCGATGACGAGATGTCGCGGGAGCAGTTGTGCGAACACAGGGACATGGTGCTCAGTCACCTCAGCCGTTTGGGACTTCGGCACAACTGGGAAAAGAGCAAACTCTGCCCCATGCAGAGGACTCGGTCAATCTGACTGAGTGACTCACAGAGGAGCGCGTCCAGTCATTGTTGAACTGCTTGAATTCGTTCAAATGCAGGACAGCAGTACCACTGAAACATTTTCAGAGACTCCTGGGGCATATGGCATCCGCAGCCGCAGTGACGCTGCTCGGATTGCTTCATATGAGACCGCTTCAACGCTGGCATAGCGACCGAGTCCTGAGAAGGGCGTGGCAGAGCGACTCGTTTTGTGTCTCAGTAACACCGAAGTGCTGCCAAAACCTTCAGCCCGTGTTCGGACCCTTCGTTTCTATGGGCAGGAGTTCCCCTAGAACAAGTGTCCAGGCATGCTGTTGTCCCACGGATGTCTAATCCACCGGCTGGGGGGCCACGTACAACGGGCTTGCAGTTCCATCAATTGCCTGGAGTTGTTAGCAGTTCGTCTTGCGCTGGGTCGCCTCAAAGGGCCGCTACTAGGCAAGCACGTGCTGGTCCGTACGGACAACACTGCGGCTGTTGCGTACATCAACAAACAGGGTGGTCTATACTCCTGTCGCATGTCACAACTTGCCCTCCATCTCCTCCTATGGAGTCAGAAGCATCTGAGGTCGCTTCGTGCCATTCACAGTCCAGGCCTGCTCAATCGTGCAGCCGACGAGCTCTAATCGACAGCAAGTGCTCCCAGAGAGTGAAGACTCCATCCCCAGGTGGTCCAGCTGATCTGGAGTCGCTTCGGGACCGCACAGGTAGACCTGTTTGCCGCCCCAGACACGTCTCACTGCCAGTTGTTCTATTCCCTGTCCGAAGGGACCCTCGGCTCGGATGCCCTGGCAGACAGCTGACCCCGTGGCCTATGCAAACATGCGTTTCCCCCAGTGAGCCTTCTTGTGCAGACACTGTGCAAGGTCAGGGAGGACGAGGAGCAGGTCCTGTTGGTTGCTCCGTATTGGCCCACCCAGACTTGGTTCCCGGAACAAGTGCTCCTCGCGACAGCACCTCCTTGGCCCATTCCTCTGAGGAAGGACCTCCTGACTCAGAGACGGGGCACCCTATGGCACCCGCAACCGGACCTCTGGAAACTCCATGTTTGGTCCCTGGATGGGACGCGGAGGTTCTAGGTGGCCTACCACAGGCTGTGGTAGGGGACCTGTAGGCATTTTCATGGACCAGATACGTGCGCTTATATGCTTCAGTCGAGTTCCCCAGAATGGCGAACCCTGTTGAGTCCTCCGCAACCCACAGGTCTAACACTCGTACGGTAACCCTCATTCCCTGAAGGAGGGAACGGAGACGTACGTCCCATCGCCAGTTGCTGTAGGATCACTGAGCGACGAGTCGCTAGTTCGGCTCCTCAGTGGAAAACAAATGTGCTCTGCATCCGCTTCCGGTTTTATACCCGCGATGCGGGGCGGAGCGCGAGATGCAAATTTCGCACACGCCAATGGCCATTGGCCGTTCTCTATATCTCAAAGCTGATAGAGGCTCCCAGAAGTGATCCCAATTCGTCTGTGACGTCCAACGTACGTCTCCATTCCCTCCTTCAGGGAACAAGGGTTACCATACGTAACAGAGACGTTTTTGCTGCTGTTCCACGTTTGTATAAAAAGGGTGCTTACGTGACTAAGGATAGAGGTACTATTTATATAGAAACAACATGAAAATGTTTTGTATCGCCTATCACCTAATATTTAATTGTATAATTTGATTTTGTGTTTTTGTTTGTGTTTTAGCGTTGTCAATTTTCAAACCAAGAATGGTGCCACACCACTATACCTTGCATGTCAGGAGGGCCACCTGGAAGTTGTCCAGTACCTAGTGAAGGACTGCGGGGCGGAGCCAAGTATCAGAGCCAATGATGGGATGACACCACTGCACGCTGCTGCCCAGATGGGACACAACACTGTCATTGTCTGGCTGGTGAGCTAAAAACAGGTTTTATTTAAGTTTGCCTTATTGAATGAGTTCTTTATTATTTAAATTTTACAATCTAAAATATGGGTAACACTTTATTTTGATGGTCCCTTTGAACATTCTGTTGACTATAAGTAACTTTGGGTAACACTTTATTTTACAGTGTCCTTGTTATATATGTTACATATACTTACCATAGTAATAACAGTAAATTATGCATAATTACATGCAATTAACCCTCAACCAAATCGCAATCCTACCCTAACCCTATAGTAAGTACATGTAGTTAATTAATATTACTCAGTTCTTAAATATATAATTACACTGTAACAATGACAACTTAAAATAAAGTGTAACCTAAATTTGCAACTACACATCAGCTAACTCATTAGAGTGTTAGTAGAATGTCTGCTTAATATCTGCGAACTCTTTATTGTCATGGTCAACAGACATTCTACTGACTATAAGTAATTTGCAACTACATGTCAACTTATTCTAACCCTAACCCTAACCCTACCAGTCTACTAATACTCTACTAACACTCTAATGAAAGTTATTAGATATGTAGGTGCAATGTTTCTTATAGTCAACAGAATGTGTTAAAGGGACCATCAAAATAAAGGGAACCCCAAATAGGTTGTTACAGAATGATCCCAGGTTCAGCACAAGTTAATCTTTATTGTCTAAATGTTGAATAAAAATAATGATTATCACATAAAAAACATCCAAATTGTAAGAGTTTCAAATGAAAAAAAAAATATATAGAAATGTATTTGTTGCGTTATTGTTGTATAACTTAAACAGGATGGGCAGGATAGAGTGTGGGACTGGGTCATCTAGGATATTGAGTGGGATGGGTTGAGATGGGTTGTATAACTTAAACAACTTTTTGGACAATTTTAGCATCTTAGAACCCCTGCTTTTTTTGTGGTTTTCCTATATGACGAGAACACAATTTTAAATTAATTTCGATGGGTAATGACACTAACTTTGCATCAACACTGTTATTGAACTGAATTGAATCAACATTGAACTGACTTGAGCTGAACAATTACACTAGTGCCTTCTTGTAGAGCTGCTTATAGTTGAATAAAACTTTTGGACCCACTTTATTAGGTTTTATTAGGTGGCCTAAACTAATATGTACTAACATTTTAATTAATAACTTGATACAATGCACTTATTGTGTACATACATGTTTTTACATTTTACTTACATTTTTAAAATTACCTGCATGTAATTACATCTGTAATTAATTTATGTAGTTACATTTATAATTACCCTGTTGAGCCATCCTTTAAACCTAACCCTACCCTTAAACTTACCCATACAATCACACCTGTCCCTAACATTACCTGTATCCCACCTCAATATCAGCAAAATACATTTGCAAAACAATATAAACACAATAAGTACATTGAACTTATTTTTTGATGTAAGTACATAGTAGTTAAGGCCACCAAATATAAAGTGGGGCCAAACTTTTTTCATGATTAATGGACTTGGCAACACTGACACTGTTACAGTTATAACTGATGTGAAACAACAATGAGCTAAATAATGACTCTTATCTTCGGTAGAGCTACTTTACAGCTTTGACAACTGTTATTTTACTATTTTAATAATGTGAAGGTGCTTTGAAAGGATTTATATTGTAAATAAAAAAATAAAAAAGCACTATAAATAAATGTGACTTGACTGATATATCCTTCATTCCATATACACACAGGGCTCAGTTTTAGGCCTGTTCTCTTCTCTCTTTATTTGCTCCCACTTGGTTCCATAATTAGGAAGCATGGCATGTCATTCCACTGTTACGCAGACAATAGCCATATTTATGTGACTCTTAAAAAGAATGGCACTGTAAGACCGCTACTTGATGACATCAAGGCCTGGATGGTTCTTAACTTTTTACATTTCAATGCAAAAAAAGATGTTTTTTGGTGGCACCACTGGGACCCCTCCTGTTGATTTGGGTGCCTTGGCCCAGTACATCAAGCCAACCAATACTAACCTAGGGGTTAAAATCGACTCTGACCTTAAGCTCGACTGTCAGATCAGGGCAGTCGTTAAATCGAGCCTTTTTCAATTGAGGCAGCTGGCCAAAATTGTCTTCCGAGGCACATTTTTGAGACAGTAATCCACGCCTTTGTTACCACTCGGCTGGATTACTGTAATACACTGTATGTGGGGGTTAGTGGGTCTTCTGTCGCCCATCTCCAGTTGGTACAAAACGCTGCAGCGTGTCTTTTAACTGGAACACTTAGTGTAGAGTCACTCCACTGGCTGCACGTACATTTTAAGATACACTTTAAAATTATTTTATTTATTTTTAAGTCTCTAAATGGTCTTGCCCCACCCTACATCTCTGAGCTGCTACACTATTATACACCCACCCATTCTCTCAGGTCAGCTGATCAACTGCTCCTGAAGGTGCCCAAAACAAAGCATAAGCTCAGAGGGGACCAGCTCTTCAATTTTGGAATGATCTGCCTCTGCCCATTAGACAGGCCTCTTCGCTGCCTATTTTTTATTTGCTTCTTAAAACCGACTTTTCCTCCTTGGCCTTTGACACCTCATGTTGACATTTTGTTTAATTTTATTGTTTTTATGGTATGGCTGTTTTTCTTATGTTTTATGTCTCTAATCTTTTTTATTTGTATTTTATGCCTTGTATGAGTTATGTATTTTTTTGGCTTTTATTCTGTATGCTATATGAATGAACTACTATGATGATTTGAGCATTTGAACATTTGAGCATTTCTGTACAAACTACTTCTATTTCACTTTTTTTGTCTTATATAGATGAGTTTCACAGAAATCAGCCTGGCTGACAGAGACAATGATGGGGCCAGTGCCATGCACTTTGCCGCCAGCCGTGGCCATGCCAAGGTTCTCAGCTGGCTTCTCCTGCATGGGGGGGAAATAGTGACAGACAGCTGGGGTGGTACGCCTCTTCATGATGCAGCCGAGAATGGAGAGCTGGAGGTATGTAAAAGAAATCACCATGAAAACTACTGTACGTTGATGTTTCTTACATCTCTCTTGTCGTAATGTTTTTGAAATAGGATATATAGCTCTGACATCTAAAACACATCACTGGGAAATTATATTATGATATTAAGACATTAGAATACTGTGTTTTGAATATAAACCATATTTGTGAATTGGGAACACATCATTTTTTATTTAATTTTTTTGGATACATGTTTACATTAGTTAACTAATAACAAATAATGAACTGCACTTATAAAGCATTTATTTATCTTTGTTAATGTTAATTTCAACATTTACTAATGCATTATTAAAATCTTGTTAACATTAGTTAATGCACTGTGAACTAACATTAACAAACTATGAATAGCTGTATTTTTATGAACTAACGTTAACAAAGATGAACTAATGCTGAACAGAGGTGTTGTTCATGGTTAGTTCATGTTTACTAATACATTAACTAATGTTAACTAATACAACCTTATTGTAAAGTGTTACAGATTTTTAAAAATAAAAACAACATGGAAATGCAATTGCAGTGTACTTAACTATTCTTATTATTGTTATTATTATTGGTTGATATCTTTACCACCTAAAATTTTTTTTTTTTAATGAATGTAACCCTCGTTCCCTGAAGGAGGGAATGGAGACGTTGCGTCCGGTCGCCACGGTTGCTGTACCCTCGCTGTACGAGATTTGGTTTCTCAGTGAAAAACAAATGTGTGCTGCATCCGCTTTCATGTTAATACTCTCGCTGTAGGGCGGAGCGCGAGATGCAAAAAATGTGCATTGGCTCGTTCTGTATACACTCAAAGCTGATAGGGCTCCCAGTAGTGATCCCAATACGTTGGCGACGTCGACATAACGTCTCCGTTCCCTCCTTCAGGGAACGAGGGTTACATATGTAACCGAGACGTTTTCTGTGCTGCAAAAGCAAATCCACTTGGTATGCTCTTCAAAAGTTTGAGGGCTCAGGCTTGAATTGATATGGTAAAACCAACACCATCGTTACCGTTCATGTAACTGTTTGTACAAGTGCTGAGTAAGCCCCCAGAGCTGAAATTCAGATATTCTCCATTTATTTTCGGACACATGCTGTAAGCGGTAGACAACAGACTGTGCCATCTGACCAATCAGAGGGAAGGAGGCTCTCAGAAAGGAGGGGTTTAAAAGACTGAATCCTTTATTGAACACACGTTTCAGACACTGTGAGAAAAGCGTGATGCTGCAATGTATGTTAAATAAAAATTCTAATATTTTTTTATTGTTTTGTTTTTTTAGTCAAGTCAAGTCAACTTTATTTATATAACGCTTTTAACAATGCAGATTGTTTCAAAGCAGCTTTACAGTGTTAAACAGCAAAATAATTCAACAGAATTTTATTCAGCTGTATAGCCATTCAGGAGAAAACGGTGATGTCATCAGTTCATTTCAATTATCATACAGTGACAGTGTGGGCTTTAGATCAGTAATTTAGTTTATATGGTTAATTTAGTTTAATAATTAGATTTATTTGGATATTTAGTTGAAAAAATTAAGAAAAAATTTGTGAAATTTAGTGTCCCCAACTGAGCAAGCCAAGCTAGAGGCAACAGTGGCAAAACCCCATCAGGTGACCTAATGGAGAAAAATAAACATTGGGAGAAACCAGGCTCAGTCGGGGTGCCAGTTCTCCTCTGTCCAATTAACAAACAGCGTATGATTATTATTCTGGCAACTTTACAGGTCAGAGGTCATAATAGATCAGAATATTCGAAAGATCATAGGCAACACGCCGGAAACGGGTTTATTGAGGATGATGTGTTGATTAAATAATTATTAAAGTGCAATATTCGAAGGATCGGAGGCAACACGCCGGAGACGGGTTTATTGAGGATGACATATCGATTTAACAATTATTAAATAGTAATATTTGAACAATCGGAGTCATCACGCCGGACGGAGTCATCATGCCGGAGATGGGTTTATTGAGGATGACATATCGATTTAACAATTATTAAATAGTAATATTTGAACAATCGGAGTCATCACGCCGGACAGAGTCATCATGCCGGAGATGGGTTTATTGAGGATGCCGTGTCGATGAGGCAATTTCGGGGGGAGTCTAATTTTAGATGCATGTAAACTTATTGTTGTCAGGATTATGTTCAGATTAGTCATATTTTCTAATTAAACATGTCTCTTTTCATTGCCTGTGTTTGCCCCTGGTTCTCGTCTTTGTTTCATGTGTGGATTTGATGTATGATTACTCCTGTGATTCTCCAAAGTTCTCCTACGTGTTTAGTTTGATAATTAAAAGACGATTTAACTTCAGTTTTTTGTGCGTGATTGCTTACTACAACAAGTTGTGACGGAACCACCCCAGAACCAGAGAAGAAGCACTGGCTCATTGTCTTTTGGACTATGGAACCAGCTCCCACCCTTGTTCCCACCCCCAAATTCTCTCCTTCTCAACCCATCCCACTCAATATCCTAGATGACCCACACTCTATCCTGCCCATCCTGTTGTTCCCATCCTCTCTGCTGGCTGAGTCCACATCCTTGCAAAAACTCAATTCGCTGGTGTCGCTCAGATCCTCTGCTTTACCCCCGCTGCTTATCACCAGGCTGCACCACGGGGCTCTAGCCTCATGACTCCCTGTCATCCCTAGGGCTCCACCATCTTCATCCTTCTGACTTTACCTTTGACACTCATAGTCCTGGTTCCGCAGCGGGCCTCCGACTTTGCCTCAGCCCTCCACCCCTTCAGCTCTGCTGAACTCCTCCTTCCCTTCACCTCCTCCTATGTCCTCACTTCCTCCGGTGTCACCCTGGTCTTCCGGGCCCCCATCTCCACCTTGGTTCCTCACGCCTTTGACTTCCAGGCCTGTGATATCGCCCTGGGTCGTCACACCCTCTGCTCCACCTGGGTCTCCACTCTTCTGGTTATGCATTTGTCAGTCGGCCCCTAGAGTTCTGCAGTTCCCTGTACATCGCCAGCTACTCATCCACCTCCAAGACCCCTTCACCCTACACAGCTGGACTGTTTGTGCAGCAGGAATGTCCCTTCAGGAGGATTTGTTAGTTTTAATTTTGTGCTTTTAATTCTGTTTCCTGTGTTCCTATGTTCTTTGTTTACCACACCAAGTTGTGACAATTGTAGGAGACCTCCAAAACAAAATTAGGAACCTTTAAAAAAAACAATGTATTATTATTAGACTGAATACATCGTTAGTACAGAATAAGTAAAAAAAATAAAAAATAAACGAAAACTGTATTTATTTCAGAACTTATATGAAATTATTGTGAAAGTGCTGTAAAGCAGGTTGCAGAAAGCATATAACTTTGCACAGTAGCAGGGCACCTTTATTCGTTGTAACATTATCCGTCTGAGGGTAGCTGGCAAAAAAGCAAGGCAAAGAAACAGTCAGAGAGTATTGTCTCTTGTTCTCCACCTGAGGGCTAAACGCATGACAGCTGTCATTAACAAAGTACCCTTTTACTGCATTCATTGAAACCACTAATACTTTACTCAACTGTCTTTCTCAAACTCTCATATGTCAACAGATAAATATTCACACCCTACAGGAAGAGCACACACTCTTTTAACTGATGCTGTTTAGGCACAAATATGTGCACAATTCTGTGTAATAGGCTGTGTAATACTCAGAGCTGAGCATTATTGTATTGATAGCAGTATTGATATGGATAGTAGTACTGATAGCTGGAAGCATTATCAAAGTCAAAAATATTATATATTAATATTATATATTTAAGCAACATTTTCTCAAAACTCTGTGTATAATAGAGATATGTCCGATTATGCCCCATAGTTTAAAAAGGGTTTGTTCACATCCCTAACCTTAAGAATGAGCAATAGGAATAGTAATGCTTGCTTTAACAGACATAAATAAATATATTTAATAAAGCAGTCCCAGATTGTCTGGGATTTCATGTAAATGTCTGTTTCTCTGTGTAGTGCTGTCAAATTCTAGTAGTGAATGGAGTGGATATGGGAATACGGGACCAGGATGGATTCTCAGCTGCAGACCTAGCTGAATACAACGGGCATCAACAGTGTGCCAAGTACCTCCGTACTGTCGAAAACATGGTGAGATACAAACAGAACCACACACAGTCTTAAACAAGGGTTGTACAACAAAAGAAATGTTAAATTCTCATCACATATGCTCACATATTTCTGTTTACATTAGTACTACAAAATATGTTATTCAAAATATGTAATTTTTTTGTTTCTGGTGATTTCTTTTTTTAATCTTTTTTTAATCTATTCAATGTATTCAATTATGGGATTACCTATTTAAAATAGGATACAATTCAAAATTAAATTATTCTTGTGTGCACAGGATTTTAGCCACATTTTAAGTACTATTCCTTTCTGTATGTGTAAAACCTTCATGAGGAACATCAACTAAGTGCACCTACAATTGTATGTGTAAGCTATATATTGTAAGTAGGTTGTGTGTAGAGAATAGTGATTGCATGTCCCTAGTGTAGTGATGTGGTTTCTTGCCACCTAATCAGCTGCCAGCTCATTTGTACTGCCTGTAAATAACTTTTGTATATGGAAAGGAATTCCTTGCCTTAAGCACTCTCAAAGAGTTAATTAAAAAACACTAGCAGACCTCTTTAAGCACAACATGCCGAATGTGTCACTAATCTATGCCTAACAATAACACTGGCTTTCATCTCAGAGTGTGGAACACCGAGTCTTGTCACGGGACCCTTCGGCAGATCTGGAGTATAAGCAACCTGACTCAGGCCTCTCCTCTCCCAATGCCACCCTGCCCACCCCAGCACCCCCTGCAGCTCACTTTGACATCTGCTCGCCCTCCAGCTCGCTGTCCAATTACGACTCTGCAAACTCCAGTCAATCCAGTACTGGAGAGAAAAGGAGTGGCACGCCTCCACGAGTACCGACAGGTCAGAGAAACCCACATTTATAGCCCACATAACAGAAATTTAAAAAATAAAATAAATTCATATTTTTATTCAGCATTAAATTGATCAAAGGTGACAGTAAAGACATTTATAATGTTACAAATGATTCATGTCTCAAAGAAAGGCTGTTCTTTTGTACTTTCTGTAGGGTTAGTTCACCCAAAATCATAATTATGTCATTAATTACTCACCCTCATGCTGTTCCAAACCCGTAAGACCTTCGTTCATCTTCGGAACACAAATTAAGATATTTTTGATGAAATCCGAGAGCTTTCTGACCCCTCCATAGACAGCAATATAATTAAAACTTTCAAGGTCCAGAAAGGTTGGAAAGACATCAATAAAATAGTCCATGTGACTCCAGTGGTTCAAACTTAATGTTATAAACAATAACAACAGTTCAACAATTTCTTCTCGTCTGTGTCAGTCTTCTACGCAGTTTACGTTGGCCAGGTCCTGTGTCAGCATCACACGCATGCGTTAGCATGAACAGCATCGGCCAATGGTAAGCAAACGTTCTGGCGTAGCTCTGACTTAACTCGGAAGCGCTGAACTGTATTTACTACGTAAACAGCATAGGAGACTGTCTATGTGGGGTCAGATAGCTCTCGGATTTCATCAAAAATATCTTAATTTGTGTTCCAAAGATGAACGAAGGTCTTACGGGTTTGGAACAACATTTTCTTCACATCTCCTGCATTCCTGTGTGTTTTGAATAGAACTCCCCCCTCTAAAATGACAATACCCCATGTTCTCACATAAATATGCTCAATGCAGTATGATTGAGGCATTATCTTAACAATGGTGGGAAAAGCTGAGCTCACTGAAGCAGAACTCATTCAGAACCATGTTGCCATAGCATTGTCCAGGAAACCTGCTGTGAGTGTGAGCTGTCCCAGTAATGTCCTCTAGTGGACACATTTAGAACATCCATATACAACAGTGGTATAGCTTTTTATACTTTCACTAGCATTCAGAAGTTTGGACATACTTGACTTCATTTCTGTTTTTCATGATCTTAATAAAACCTTTCTATTTATTTAACATTTTTCACCATCACAACAATCCCATACTTATATTTTGCGTTTATTGTTTTGATTACTAATGATTTTTATTCTAAAATGTCAAACAGTGGTAATAATAAAGAATGGGGTGTGTCCAGACTTTCGCCTGTAACCGGTATAGTGAGTATTATTAGGTTGACATCAAGATCAGAGTAAGCACTGTGAATACCCTTCATAAATATAGAATGCATTTTGCTAATCTTAAAAATAAGATGCAATGATCTCTGCAATGTTTTTCCAAGTGTGACACAATCCCAAGAATGTACATGTTTATTAAACAAACTGAAAATGAATAATACTATTGAACAATAATATGTGGTTTGAAGAAAGAAAGAAAGAAAGAAAGAAAGAAAGAAAGAAAGAAAGAAAGAAAGAAAGAAAGAAAGAAAGAAAGAAAGAAAGAAAATGTAATATTAATTATTTATTTATTAATTAAAACAATAAATAGATAAATGAAAAATAACACACCAGCCAACTGATTAAAAGTAGGGAAAAAATGCAGTGAATACAAACAATTTAGTGACAAGATTATAAGAGACTATATTTATAAGAGATTTATCAGGTAAAATATCACATTTAAATATAATATAGTAATAATTTTTTTTTTTTTTTTTTTTTTACATTAAACTACATTTTATTTACTCTGCTTTTTTTTTTTGATGCAATGAATAATTAAAGAAACATGTTTTATTGCAGGAGGTGCAGATTCAACCATTACAGACATGCAGACCTATATGGATATGCTGAATCCTGATGTAGCAGGAAGTTCCCAGAATGCAAAAGAACCCGCACACCTGCCGCCCCCTCCAACGTTTCCCCCTCCCCCACCTCCATCCGATTCCTCCCATATACCACCTCCCCCACCTGCCTACCCCCCACCCAAACCACCTGAGGAGGAAGCATCTGCCGAATACTTGAAGGTGAAGAGGAACCTTCGTAGAGTGGACAATGACGCTGTTAAAAAAGAGGTATGATATATACATTTTCTTGTTGTTTGTGCATCCTCCTTTTAGGATCACCTTGTTTGATACTACAAATCAGAATTTGTAAACCAGTGAAAACTGATTGGCTTCATCACTCTGTCTCCTCTCCACCAATCAGCTGGTGTGTGGTGGGTGTTCTGGCGCTATATTGCTGCTGTTGCATCATTTAGGTGGATGCTGCACGTTGGTGGTGGTTGAGGAGATTCCCCCTTTCTATATGCAAAGCGCTTTGAGTACCCAGAAAAGCGCTATATAAATGTAACAAATGATTATTATTTATAAAACAATTCAAGAAAATATGTTTTCAAGACATTGATCTTAATGTTTTAATATGTTTTAATTGATTAAAAATATAAATGTAATTCATCTTATGAAATATAAAAGTTCAATGTTATATGCAAATATACTATACTTTCTATAATGTACTTTCAGAATGTCCTCCTAAGTTCCCAACGACTCATTCTCAAAATCTGTAATGCCGAGTTTACACTGCCCGATTTTAGGCCCGATTTTGACTCGCCGACAAATGCCCGAAACCATAGGCAAATCGGTGCTCGTGCACATAAGTGACAATCACGCAGTGTGAATGATCAAAGACGCGATCAGAGAGAATCGCCGACGAGTCACAGATGGCGTGAGATATTTGGCATCCTAAATATCTGGACTTGTCGGCGCTTCAAACTCCTGCTGTGTGAAATGTGTTCTGACTGAAAAATACATTGTCGATGTCCGACAGCCAATGAGAGAGCAAGAATGAGGGCAGCTGGAGGTTCGGGGAGGAGTTATAGACCAGAATATCAGTATTTGAATAGATATATTTACAATTATATCAAACAGAAACAAAGCACAAACATTTGCTTGACCAGACGCAGAAGTAGAACATTGCTAAATTATTTATTTACCTCAAACTCTCTTTGCAGAACACAATCCTTGTTCCCTCTGTCTCCCCAACCATTTCCTCTGCCCTAATCTTTTTTCTTTTTCTCCTTTTCGCTGCAATCAGCGCACAGACGATTTGGATCGCAAACTTTCTGCAGTTTATAATTTTTAATAATAATTCCAGTCTCGCGCGAGAACGGTCTTACGCACGCACGATCTCGCGTTGTTTACTTGTTACATCTCACCTCTGTTTGGTTGTGAAATGTAGTTTGCACACCGGAGAGAGTTGTCGGTGATTCTTCCTATTGTAAAATCATGCAGTGTGAAACCTCCTGTCGCCGATTCATCCTGCAGTGTGAACACAGCAGTGAGTGAATGCCACCCCAGATAGTCATGCAGTGTGAAAAGAGCAGTGATCCGACGAGTTTGAAAATCGTGCAGTCTGAACTCGGCATAATTGATGTTACAGGGATAAATTAAATCAAAATTAATTTTGTGAATTTAGATCATGTCTGTTAACTCTGAGGGCATCTATATGCAAGTATACCTTTAAAAGTTGACAAAATGATCAGCAAATACATATTTAAAATGTATAGTTTTCCTCTTCTCTGACTTAGAAAGGCATTTGGCCCTTATAGCTGAAAGGCTTGACTTAGGAATTTGACTTAACTTGATCTGACACAACATTAGGGGCCCTATCATACACCCGGCGCAATGCGACGCCAGGCACAACACAATTGTTTTTTGCTAGTTTCGGCCCAACACATTTATCATTTTCACGTCCAGCGCCACGTTGTTTAAAAAGCAAATGCACTCGCGCCCACCTGTTGTCCCATGGGAGTGCAGGTCTGAAAACGAGGTATGTTCAAGAGCATTGTTGGCACATTGCTATTTTGACTGTGCCATTGACCAACAAAAACATGTTCTAAAGTCAATAGCGCAGTAATATGCGCTAGTAATATGCGCCTACAAGCGGGTGTACAACATGCGTAGTGTACAGCACACTGTTTGTGTGCTGCTACACTGTGTGTGTAATAAGTAGAGTGTCTACCTATTACACACACAGCGCAGCAGCACACAAACATTTTTAAATATTAAAAATAAAAGGATTCTTCTCTGGAGAAGCGTTCAGTCTTTCTGCTCAGAAATTCTGCCCTGTAAATAACGAATCCGCCATGGTACAAGTGCAACTGGCTTTTAAAGGGAATGGGAGATGAGACTCTGAATGATTGCACGTTACGCCCAAAACCCACCCATGACTCATTAAGAGACAACGTACAACCTTTTTGGACCATGCTCCTGGCGCACCAACCTTTTTTTTTTTTCATATTTAAACTAGCAAAAGTGAATTCAGACATGCCCTGAATGAACCTGCGCCAGGTGCTTCAGACCAGGCGCTTGGATTGTTAAAATAGGGCCCCAGATCTGAAAATGCATTTCATGACCTGTTTAAAAAAAAGATCATAGTTTATTTCAATTAGAGCAACACTGAAAATCCATCCATTCAGAGTGCAGCGCACGTGGCCTCTAGTGAGTCATCATCTACAGTATGTTGCTGTTGATCAAACAGATTTGAAGCCATGAGGATTAAAGACCTGAATCACAATGTTTATTCATAGAACATAAAGGAGTCTTATTTGTACTAATGGACAGTATATAGAATAAAAGCCTTTACATGAATTGCTATACAATAGTGGACAAGAGTGAGTAAAGCTATAATCCTGTATGCTTATATACAGGACTCATACATTTTATTGTTTCTCATGCATGTAAAGCTCACAATCAGAACTGAACTGCAAATGAACATCTACCGCAACACAAAAGGCAGCCCAAATGAAATGGAGACTGATTTAAAATGCTCTACGTAGGCAACTCTGCATGGCACGCAAAATATCCCTACTCATGTGAAGTGCACAAGAGACACAACTCCCTCAATTGATTTCATATATCCATATATCACCAGTATGCTGTATCCGCAAACATACAGTATACTCACGGTGGGTGAGATATATTATATAGCAAATCCCAGTTTCTTGATTGCTTGTATTGTCGTAAAATGTAAACTATATTATTACCCAGATCTAATCTGCTAAGATATAGGCATGAAAATATGAATAGTTTATAAACGTTAACATCATGATAAACTTAGATTAGTGCTATACACTTGACCTAACTATACTCTAATAAGTATAAAAACATAAAATACACAGCACACAGAAATATTGGATGAAATACAATTTTTTTTTTATCTACATTTCTCTCTGCTCATCCCCCATCTTGAATGATTTGTTGAGCTTTTCGAAGTGCATTCTGTAAAATACTTCACATTACAAATATAAAGTTGTTTGTGGAGGCCTATTCAGCTCACTAGGTTGTAGAACCTATTATGATGTTAATGATTTAACATCTTAAAATATAAAAAAACAAGTGCATTCAAGCAATATGATATAATTAAACGGCTCAGTTAATTACAAAGACCAGTTTGCCGAGTTAGTTGCATCCCATCTAAGTCCTGTGTGACAAAGTATTCCATAGAGCTTTAGTCATTCTCCGTATATGCCCATAATAGCAAAGCACTCCCTGTGGATTTTACATCTGATTAACACACACTTACCATCGTCTCATCCCTTTTTAATTGGCATGGAATACATACAGTATGTAGGTGTAAGATAACACCTCAGTTAGCTTTGACAGTAAAGCAGCACAATATGGTCTAATTAATCTCCATGAACTTAATCACAGCAGTTTAGCACACAGTCGTGCACAGCAGCCATTAGAAAGGTGGATAATCAGACCAGCAGTGCATCTTCTGTAGTCTGGCCAACAAACTTCAATCTGTCCAAAAAAAACAAAAACAAAAAAAAAGACTCTGTACACTAATCAACACAATGCTGCAAAGCCCAGAGCAGGTGCACACACACGATATGGACTCAAACACTCGTATACAAAAACACAATGCTACTTTTGTGTTCCCGTTAATGAGGGCTTCCATTAGCCGAGCGGACAATTCCAAATGCTCTAATGATGCATTGCATGACAGACTTGACATTAATTTAACTAATTAAACTGTCAGATATGCCAGCACATCCCAACACAAATTCTCAGATCATTACAGGGAATTCAACTGTACGAATGGCATCTTTGGAATATGAAGAGCAGATAATGCACTTGCACATGTCTGTTTGCAAAGCATTTGAAGTAATAGCTTGGATCTTCCCATCAAACCTTGTACCATTGTACCTTATGGTGAACTAACTGATGGAAAAAACATCAGAACTTAACACTTCACATAGTATGCAATAAATATACATATTCAGAGGCCCAAAAACATTTCAGAACACTTAAAATGTCTGAATGTAACTTCATTTTCATTGACTTCACCACAAATTTCACTTTACATTATCATAAATGTAGCTTTCCAAATTTAGGAATTTACATTAAAGTTGTGACATCCAGTGTAACGGGGTAATACATTACAAGTAGCATAAGTGACGTAATCAGATTACGTTTTTACTTTAGATTGTTTAACACATTACTTTTAAATTTACAACAAAATATCTATATATTGTTACCTTTTTCAAATACGGCAAGTTACTATGTTTTCCTATTTATTGACTGACAGTCCTCATGTTGAGAGAAATCTGGAGTAAGTGCAGAGGCTTTGTATGCACTGTGTAAACATGATGTTATGATGGTTAGTTTTAGACTAAATGTGAGCATTACTCATCTCACTTGCACAAAAACAGATTCAGATACAGAAATAGATATTCAAGTAAGAGTGTCAAACTTTCTTCTATTGTGTCCTATTCTTCAGCAATCCAGAATGGCAGCTCAATTTGCTTGAGCTGTGCCCTGTACTGTATAGGTGTAACCTTTTAATTTCCTTCATCGTGAGGCTTATTCATTTCACTTTTGCTGTGAAAGAGCCTAAACATTTGACAGAATAGAACTTTTGTTTTTATTTTTGTTATTAAAAAAGCAAACAAGCAAGCTCAACCCAGGTGAGAAAAAGTAACGCAAAAGTAACATAATACACTCTAAAAAAAAAAAAAAGATTCTATATGGCACCAAAAATGGTTCTTGGCTCGTAATCATAGGGGAACCTTTTTTAGTGCTATATAGCACCAATTTTGGTGCTTCAGTGGATCTTCAGCAGTTCTTCAGAGGTGCTATATAGCACCTTAGTCAAAGAACCGGTGAAAAATCTCTGAAGAACCGCTGAAGAACCACTGAAGAACCACTTTTGAGTGTACATTACTTTCCATAAAAAGTTACAAAGTAATACAATTTGTACTTTTAAAAGGACTAACACAATATTGTAATTCATTACTTTTGAAAACATAACTTTCCCCAACACTGCAGTTGCATCTATTACTACTTTATCCACCAAGCAAATATGAAACCTTCAGCTAGACCCTGTCTATGGCTTCTGCCCCCCAGAATGACCCTCTGCCTGACCCCTGTCTCTCCTCTCAGACAGTATCTCTTCCACTGAACCATAGAGCCGTGATGAGTCTCTAGAAGAAAATTTGTCCCTGTATGTTTAGTGTATCCTAGGGATTTGGCAACCTTCACAACTTTCTGCCCTTTTTAGGAGCACAGATGCTGAAAATATATCCCTCAAATTTTTATGCATGTAAAAAAAGGTGGTGTTTACAGTAATGCACTTACTGTACATCTTAAAATCATTTGCAACTAGTTTATAAGAATCACTTACTAATGTTGTCAGTCTACAGTTTTATCCAATATAATTCCTTTCTTGATGATTTAGACAGGTCAAATATTTATTTATTTTTATTTGTGTGTGGAAGAATTGATTACAAAAATAAAACCTGTATTTCTGCCATTAAACCCTCTGAAATGCCTTGAAATTATATTGTTCTATGAGATTCTATTCACTGTTAAAAAAATAACTGTTAAAAAGTTAAAAACTTCAAGGCAACATTATGCATTCAGATTTTTAAGTTATTTCAACTATACTGTCTTAATAATTGGTATTAGTAACGCATAATATAAATAATATAATTATGTAATGTAACATAATAATGATTATGGAATTGTCACACTTGGTTTCAGCAAACAGGCGATGAAAATGAAGATTAGATTAGAAGTCTTTAATAACACACTCAGAAGGTAAATGAAAACGAACAAACTCTAAACAAGACCAAACAAACTCAAAACAGAACCTAACCGTGACAGAGATATAATTTTTAAAGGTTGTGTATATATATATACATATATACATATATATACATATATACTATATATATAACGTCTAACATGGGGGAATTCACGTAATTCACATTTCTTAAATATTTGACTCAAAAGGTCCCATAGACTGGAAAATATTTTATGCAGTGTGTAAATACATTGCATAAAAAATGCTTCATGACCAAATCATGACTAATTCAGGACATAATGAACTTCACAGAGCAAAAATGTAGTCTCCTTCTAATGAAAATAAATACTTGAATAAGACATGAAGAAATCGTCGTCTCAAATCATATGCAGTCTGCTTTGCCTTTTATGGTCAAAGACTTTAGGCTACAGAGCAGCTGTAATGCTGTTGGGTGGGGGTGACCGGTAGGCGGGATTTAAAGCTGTCAATCAAACACTTACTTAACAGATTACATGTACTTCCTCTTCAGGAGATGGAACCTTTCAGGACTGAATCCATTTAAAAAAAGAGAAATCACATGTTTTCTTTATCTCAGTTGTTTCTCCTAGACAGCAATGGGATTGAATGAAGAGCAAAGGGAGACCTTAGCATCTACAATGTCAAACAATTCTGCATTTAAAAGATTTCAATTTGAACATCTCATCAAATGATCTATGCTGTTATTAATTAGCATTATGCTCAGAAATATCAGAAATTGACTCGTCCGTTTAAATGTTATTTCTTCTACCTAACACTTGAGGTATAATGCTCATAGATATGGAGAGAGATTTAACATGCAGATATACAGATTTGTAATGCTCATGTTACATGCAGAGATGTTTAATACTCATATACAGTTTGCAAAGAGAAATATAATACATACTGTTTATTTCCATTTATTCTTACACAAACATTTATTGTGGTTTGGAGGGGAAACGTGGAAGAAAAAAAAACATCCTCTTGTATACCATGTTAACACAAGTATGCATAGCAACCACATACTGACACAGTTCTGGGTTGTGTTTAGTCTAGTTCAACTCACTTAAGGTTAGTTTGTTTATAGAGCTCTAATAAATTTGAATACCACACCATTTAGTAACTCAGGCCCATATTAGGATATGATTCGCTCAACTAGAATGTTACATAAGTTCACCTGAGTTCACTTTTAGGCTTATTTTTAATGCAAGATCGGCATTTGATTCAACATAATTCTTATACACTTTAACAAAAGGGCCACATTATGTTCTATTTCTAATTCACTGTCTCTTGTTATTTCCGTAAATCAGCTGCCTTTGAGAGAGATCTCCACTTTTATTTGTAATCAGATTCTGTGTGCATAATGCAATCCTTCGACTGGTGAGAAAGTCGAGTCGGAACGGCCATGCTTAGCCGCTGTCACAATGGTTTGCATAAGAGACCATGAGCGCTGTGACCTGTGGTTGGTTAACAGGTGAGCAGTGAAGTCATCGCTGTGGGATGTGATTGTTGAAAGGGGCGGGGAAAGGCAAGTTGTGTGTCAGGTAGAATGACTCACAGCAGAATGGAGATCCTGTGACACCTGTGCATCTACCGGCTCTCAGTTTAAACCTTCGCGTGAGGTGACAGCAAAAATAAGGGCAGCCGGAAAGGGTAAGACTGCAATTCAGTGTTATTTTGTTATGAAATAATGATGGTGGCAAGAGTTAAAACTGTTGGTTTGGTTTACTTGTAAATACTAAAAAAGCTTTGTGTAGGCTAATTATGTATCTGGCTAGTATGTGTCTTTGCAGCTGCAATAGGTGTTTTTGTCAGTTTTGCAGGAATGCCTTTTATTGTATTACTTATGTTTATTTATTATAAGATCATGTAACCTCTGGTTGGTTGGTTAGTTAGTAACCTGTGATAACCTGGAGAACCTTTAAAATGCATTGAATGCAGAATCAGATATACGTTCAACTGCATTCATTTTCTTGACTCAATTTAGCTTTATCTAACCTTACTGCACACTCTTTAGATCAGAGTCCCTGTGTGTTGCAAAAGCCTGAAGAATAAGTATTGGTGACTGGTGACTGGTGATGAAAAATTCAGCAGGTTTTAAATAGGCTCAGGTCCGTCCACATTGTATAGAGGTCAGCTAGCCTTTCAAGCAGCGATTTCCCTGAGGTATGATAATCAAACCATCTGCACTAGGATGACTCGAGTTACACTGGGAGTAACTCTGCAGGGAGGACAGTGCTTTAGAAAACGATGCAAATTGGATGCTGGAAGAATATGAATGGATAATGCCACCCGCAGAGCCGGCGTGAGAAATAAAAACCCACAGATGACAGAATTCAAATTTATTGTCATAGATGTGTGCATATGCTTTCAGGCAGAGATCATGCTGTATTCCTTTTTTTCTGACCCAAAATATATATTTTTTTGTATTATTATTATTTTATTATTTAATGTTTTAAATGACAATATAACATCAAACAACTGATTAATATCTCACATTTGGTGCTTTACTTTAGCTATTCTATAACATTATTTGTTTTTAGAATTGCATTGCATAAGGTTGATTTCTATGCAAATGTAAGGACTTTGCATTAGGGAAATCTTTAGAGAAACAAAGCATTGCCTTTTTTGTGTTGGAAATTTTCTAGAAACTCTTGAAACCATATCCGAGATTGCTATAATGTCATTTCTGTTCTCTTGTGATGTTAAACCTTTACCAAAGGGAGGTCATTAAACTGGTTTTAGATTAGTGATGAAGATTCACTATCATATACAAGTGAGTGACAGGTCCAGAAAGTGAAACCGTTCAGTGCATTAATACTGAAACAGCATACAAGGGGTCAGACAATCTCTCTTTTAGCCTGCTGTGTTGTTTGCCTTCTGCTAAGATGGTGAGGCTTAGAAATCCATGTTAAAGTTCAGCTTTTGTGCCATGAAAAGTCTTTTTGTTTTGTTTTAAATCAGCTGGAGTCACATGAGGCTTTGCCACATGAACTCAAGAGGAATTATGTGGCTTAATTTGTCAGGTTTTTCTAATGTGGAGCAACTTTAATATGGGATGAAAATTCAGTTAATAGTCTGTTTCAGATTTATTTAGAATTGTGTAAAAACAACAGATGCCATTGGTTTGTGGCATTTTAAAGCAGTGCTATCAACAGTGGAAAGGATAATTGTCAAAATCTTGTTTGCCAAATGATATGAGAAATTTCCCACTACATACTACAAAGTCTGTCACACACAATGTTAATATAACCACCTTTTCATGGCGTGTGTGTGTGTGTGGGGGCGGGAATTCAGTATTCAAATAAGGTGACATGTCATTTCAAAAAGTGACAGCTGCCTTTACAGTGACATGCTATATTTTCTGCTATACTTATTCGACTTCTTCTAAAACTAATTTAAACAATATTTGGTAACACTTTAGTTTAGGGTCCAGTTATCACTATTAACTAGTTGCTTATTAGCATGCATATTACTAGCATATATAGCCTTATTCTGCATGATCATATTCAACATCCCTTATTTCTACCCCATACCTAAACTTAAACTAAATGAGTATAAAAATGTATAAAAATGTTAACCAGTTACCTAAAATATACAATTAAAAAATGTACACTGTATAAGGGGAGTAAATGTTACAAAAATTGAGTGTTACACAAAAAACTGTTTGCACATGAATAATATAAGTCAAGTCAAGTCAACTTTATTTATATAGCGCTTTTTACAATACAGATTGTTTCAAAGCACCTTCACAGTGTTAAACAGGAAAATAATGCAACATAATTTGATTTGGCTGTACAGCCGCTCAGGAGAAAACAGTGATGTCATCAGCTCATTTAAATGATCATACAATGTGGGCAGATCAGTAATTTAGTTGATGTATTTAATTTAGTTTAGTTTAGTAATTTATTTGTATATTTAGCTGGAAATATAGGCAAAGGTGTGTGTGTGTATTAATGTTCTGTTGTGTCAGGATTTAAAGTTGTTTTTGTTATGTTGGTTATCTTTGTCGCTTCAAAAAGTTCCAATCCATATCAATCAAGCGGTTTAGTCCAAATTTTCTGAAGAGACACGATCGCTTTATATGATGAACAGATTGAATATAGGCTTTTATTCACATATAAGGTTCATCAGTTGTGAAAAATCAGTTGTGGTAAACCGAAGCTCAAGCATGTTTGCTTGACGTGCGAGAACCAATGAGGTTCATTCTCGTGTTACGCAGCACGCTTGAGTTTCAGAAAGAACCAATGAGGTTTGTTCTTACTCATCATGTAAGTATGTTTGAGCGTCTGTTTATGTTGGCTGATCAATGTTTATATTTGAATAACAGCCTAAATTCATCATATAAAAGTGATCAAGTCTCTTCAGAAAATGTGAACTAAATTGCTTGATTCATATGGATTTTTTTTTTTTTTCAGTATTTCTTTCAATGACTGATTGTTAAAATTCAGCATTTTTTTTGTTTCCATCTCTGAACATGTGTTGTTCATTTCTACATCAGTTGAATCCTGGCGAGAGCCACGAAAGGCTTCGAAGAGTCGACTCTAATCGAAAGTCTCGTAGCTTCAGCAAGCAGCCCAGCACTGGGGATTACTACAAAACCCTGGGTAGTGATACCACGGACCAGTACCCCAACAGAGCCATGGCACCCAACGAGGAGGTAAAGCAATGACATACTCATTTTCATATATTTCCAATTTTAGCAAAAGTAAGACTTTAGACCACTTAGGGCCAGATTTACTAAACAGGGCCAATTAGCGTGAAATCACAATTTCATAAAAGCGGAGTGTACAATTCAGTGCGTGATCAAATTAATTATTTTTTATCGGATGTACAGAATTCACCTCAAGCTCACACAGGTGTCCACATGTGTGGTTTATTACATTAACTATAGACATGTTTCACTAAAGTGAGACAAATATATTGCTGTACCATTAGAAACCTAGCAACTTTTTTTTTTTTTTCCAAAATGCTTTTTGGTTCCATTTTGCTAAATAATCCAATACAATTCTACATTTTAAAGTTATGTTGATCATGCAGTTTTCTTTTATAATGTAAAAATCTTTATATGCTTGTATTTCATAGTTTTTAATAATATCCTAAACATTGCAAAGCACAAACACACTGTCATTATGCCTTTCTACACTTAAATGCTCACATAACTGAATGATAAATGTACCGATAGTAGGAAACAATAGCTTACATCATGCAACAACAAACCACAACCAATATGGTTTTCAAAACACAAAGCAGTTGTTTCCTGGGCAGTCAGCGGTCCAAACTAAATCAAGTTGGCTTCACTCCATCATCTGGCACATTGCAACACAAATCCAAGGTGTGGCATCCCAGAGCTAGCATTGCAGTTCAACATTTATTCTAAACATATAGGATACTGGGTAAACAGTACTGTCTTTTCTTTGTTGTGTTGTGTAAGTCTGACGGCTGTGGCCTAGAAGTATTGTGTTTGCCCCCTGAACTCTCCATTTACTAGCGCATATTTTATTATAAATTAAGGATGACTCATGGGAAATAAAATGTACAAAATATACACTCACCTAAAGGATTATTAGGAACACCATACTAATACTGTGTTTGACCCCCTTTCACCTTCAGAACTGCCTTAATTCTACGTGGCATTGATTCAACAAGGTGCTGAAAGCATTCTTTAGAAATGTTGGCCCATATTGATAGGATAGCATCTTGCAGTTGATGGAAAGTTGTGGGATGCACATCCACGGCACATGTGAACCACATCCCAAAGATGCTCTATTGGGTTGAGATCTGGTGACTGTGGGGGCCATTTTAGTACAGTGAACTCATTGTCATGTTCAAGAAACCAATTTGAAATGATTGGAGCTTTGTGACATGGTGCATTATCCTGCTGGAAGTAGCCATCAGAGGATGGGTACATGGGGGTCATAAAGGGATGGACATGGTCAGAAACAATGCTCAGGTAGGCCGTGGCATTTAAACAATGCCCAATTGACACTAAGGGGGCCAAGAAAACATCCCCCACACCATTACACCACCACCACCAGCCTGCACAGTGGTAACAAGTCATGATGGATCCATGTTCTCATTCTGTTTACGCCAAATTCTGACTCTACCATCTGAATGTCTCAACAGAAATCGAGACTCATCAGACCAGGCAACAGTTTTCCTGTCTTCAACTGTCCAATTTTGGTGAGCTCGTGCAAATTGTAGCCTCTTGGTCCTATTTATAATGGAGATGAGTGGTACCCTGTGGGGTCTTCTGCTGTTGTAGCCCATCCGCCTCAAGGTTGTGCGTGTTGTGGCTTCACAAATGCTTTGCTGCATACCTCGGTTGTAACGAGTGGTTATTTCAGTCAAAGTTGCTCTTCTATCAGCTTGAATCAGTCGGCCCATTCTCTGACCTCTAGCATCAACAAGGCATTTTCGCCGACAGGACTGCTGCATACTGGATGTTTTTCCCTTTTCACACCATTCTTTGTAAACCCTAGAAATGGTTGTGCGTGAAAATCCCAGTAACTGAGCAGATTGTGAAATACTCAGACCAGCCCGTCTGGAACCAACAACCATGCCACGCTCAAAATTGCTTAAATCACCTTTCTTTCCCATTCTGACATTCAGTTTGGAGTTCAGGAGATGGTCTTGACCAGGACCACACCCCTAAATGCATTGAAGCAACTGCCATGTGATTGGTTGATTAGATAATTGCATTAATGAGAAATTGAACAGGTGTTCCTAATAATCCTTTAGGTGAGTGTATATTTTTTTATATATAGCAGCTGTTTGTCTTAGTAAAACATTGAAAGTGAATGGAGTAAAACATTGATTTTCCTTTTCTTTTTTCTTTTTTTTTCTTTTTTTTCTTCTTTTTTTATAAAAGTGTTTTACCCAAAAAATCTGCCATAATACATCAACCTTCATGTTCAAGTCAAGTCACCTTTATTTATATAGTGCTTTTTACAGTGCCGATTGTTTCAAAGCAGCTTCACAGTGTTAAACAGGAAAATAATGCAACAGAATTTGATTCGGCTGTACAGCTGCTCTGGAGAAAACGGTGATGTCATCCAGCTCATTTCAATGATCATATAGTGACAATGCGGGCAGATCAGTAATTTGGTTGAAAATTTAATTGAATGTTTAGTTGAACATTTAAGTGTCCCCCAATGTGATTTCACCAAGTAGAACATGCACCTGGAACAACATCAACCAATCTGATTTGAGGGATAGGTTTACAGTTAATGTGAAGTTTCGGCTTACAACAAGGATTAGGGGCTTCTCCACCATTCTTATTCATCTGTCATTTCCCTCTGATTTCAGGGATAGGTTATGGGTAGGGTTAGAGTTAGGAGTAGGGATTCTGACTTTGTTTTTGGACAAGAATGTTGTTCCAGGATCAACAAAATACATTGTATCAAACCTGTATTACTTTCTTCCATGGAACGCAAAAGGAGCTCCTGCCCACTTTTATTATTTGAAAAGCAGCTAGGATCGTAAGTTTAAGTAGATTGTAGAAACCATTGTCACCAGGAACTACTTCAACTTATGAATCTTTTGAGAAACACAGCCCTGGTTTGTATATGATGGTAAATAATGCCAAATATGGGTTACATTTTATTTCAATAGTCCACTTAAGACATTTTACTTTAGACATGTCAATGTTGTCCTTTATTTATATAGTGCTTTATACAATACAGATTGTTTAAAAAACAACTTTACAGTATAAACAGGAACATATATATTAAAACTGTACAGCAGCTCTAAGAGAAAATAGTGCCATTGTTAAGCCTAAACCAGTTCAGTGTTGATCCAGTTCCGTTGTAAAGATCATCAATTATTAAATTAGTTAAATTCATATATAAAGAAGTTCTGCAGAAAAACAGTGATGTGGTACAGATCAGTTCAGCTCTTACAGGTCAGTGCAGTCTAATCAATAATATTAAATATTAAGTGAATTCTACTTTGCAACTACACGTCAAATAACTAATTAATTTGTAGCTTCATGTCAACTAATGCTTAGATTATTAGTAGACTGTTAGGTTATGGTTATGGTTATGGTTATGGTTATGGTTATGGTTATGGTTATGGTTAGGGTTAGTAGAATAAGTTGACATGTACTTGCAAAGTTATTTATAGTCAGTAGAATGTCTGTTGGATGGACCATCAAAATAATATTAGACAGAGAGTCTACTAATACTCTAATGACTGGTAGTTGACACGAGGATGTATATTACTTATAGATAGTAAAATGTCTAACATGGACTATCAAAATACAGTTTTACCCAAAAATGTGCCATTTCTGTTTATTTGAATTAATCCTAAGAAATTTTAGGAGAAAAAGATTTCCTAAAGTCCCCCTGTAGTCAATAATTGTATCACTTAAAGCATCTTGATTACCAAAATGACATATTTAAACATCTTTAAATAGCTTGAATGTAAGTCTACACCCTTGCTTCATGTAGTATACACAGATTCATGAATATGCAAATTATCCCAGCCTCAACTTACTCACACCAGCTCAGAGATCCACTCGGTTGGGTCAACTTTACTTTAGTAAACGCTGCACAAGGGTATTACTCTTTACAACGTCGGACACATAACGGTAAATAATATGATTAGCGTTTTTCTTGACTTCTTTATTAAACAGCTAATAATGTGTTGCCAGTGTAACACAAACCATGTTCCCGTTTGCCATCTCAGTCTGCCTTCAGTATCAGTCAGTATCCTTAGAACTGATTAAACATCATAGAACGTCAGTGGAGAAAGGCATATAGTTCATCATAACATCATAATATACATCATATACTGTACATAATTAACCCGCTATATTGCTAAATATACATGGTTTTTCATATCAACAGAAAAATATACCGGGATAAACTGGCTTCTCTTGAGACTCCCCAGCTTCAGAGCTGCTAAAGCCCACACGCCCATGATTGGTTACAAGGTAGTTTGTGACGTCAGAACACCAGCGATTTCAAACTGCGTTTTTTGAGACTGTCTTTGGTTCACTGCAGTTTTAAGGAGAAAATACCCTGCAATGGTGTTGACTTATGACTTTGCACATAGCTTGTCTTAAAGCATATTAAAACACCACAGAGACATATAAACAACGTTAACATTTTTATTTTAAATATCTGAGCTGTGATCATTTCTGTCAACAATTGTCTCATTTGCATCCATTTTTTTAATACTAAGCAATTTTATGAACACATTTGAGACAAAGCTGTTACTTAAATTAAGAGGAACTCCATTATTCTCTTGAGCAATAACATTTTCCTCTGGGGAGAACATGCATAATGTGTTCTAGAGAGAGAATAATGTGCAAGAATCAGCATTTCATATGGCCCCTCTCTGTTATTGGATCTAATCTTCATTGAGCCAATTAGATGCCCAGTGGGGCGTCTGGCCACTTGATTGAACCAGATGGTACTCCACATGTCCCTTTGGGTAATGTCCCATTAACACGGACATGGATCGGACATGAAACGCACCATATGTTGGAGATAGTGATGAGGAGGAGGAGGAGGAGGAGGAGGAGGGGAGAGGATAACTGGCACGTGCGTGGCACGCGTCCAGGAGGTGGGGGTGCGTGGGGTGAAAGGTCAGGACTTGTTTACTCGGTGTCAGTCGTTAGGGGCGGGCTGTCTCTGGAGATTCTGAGGGTGAAGGATTGCCATTCTTAGCTTAGCAGATGTCCTGTCATTCCAGCAAACCACTCAATTAGATCGAATTGTGTATTCATCACCAGCTGTAATGCATACAATGGGGCTCTGTAGGAGGTATGTTGGTCAGATTAAGTGGTTTTGGAAAGTATATTTGTTATTTTATTCGGTCTATGATCATTTTATTGTCCAAATAAATAATATTTTATTTTTTAAATTGAACGGTAAAGCCTGACATATGAAATTATAGTCATATAAATATTTAGACAAAATATTTTAACAAAATTTTTTAAATGTTTTTCATGTTTTTTGTTTTTTTGTTTTTTTAAATATCATATGTGATACATTATTGTTTTATGGCTCATATAATATGATATAAAGTAGGAGAATATGGAGGGAAATAAATCTCAGTTTTATTCAAAGGACCAAACTGAGCAGATGCTATTTATATGGCCAAAAAGTAATTCTGATGGCTTGTAATGTAAATCAATGAGATTAACAGCAGACTACTGTAATCTAGTAAACCTAAATTACTTCAGTCCAGCAAGTGTTCATATTGAAATATTCCCAATAATGTAAAAATTATTCTTACGTTTATTTTATACAAATCTTTAAAGATTTTATTGCAAAAACATATGTGTATCACAACCTGAAGAGGACATTTTTAGAATTATATTAACATTTTACTTTTACTTGGTAAAACAATATCAATTAGAGGCTAGAAGGCATTGATTATGTTGATAATGTAGAGGTTTTAGAAATGTACGTGTTAAATTTGATACTGTAGGCTTTATAGTATTAAGAAATGAAACAGTTTGAACATAGATGACAAAGTTTGTATGCTACTTGTGTCACCAAAATACAAAAAGCAATGCACTTTTTTTAACAAATTTCTCAAACATTTTTCCCAATCAGCCATTGATTGGACAAACAGACATTTGTGCCACAAACTGAAACCAGTGCTTTTTGCACAGTGTTTACACTTTTCAGGGAAACAGTTGGACACGTACCTTACTTAATGACAGTGGTCTCTGTTTATTAAAGGTATAGTTCACCTAAAATGAAAACTCTCTAATCATTTACTCACACTCATGACATCCCTGATATATATGACTTTCTTTCTTCAGAACAGAAATTTAGGCTTTTAAAAAGAAAGAAAAGAGTCCATGTGAGTGCCCTACACTTACCTGTTCTCTCTATAGGGTTCTGCACTGTTGGAGGATGCTACGGACACATCCCCTGCTCCTGAGAACGGGACAGGAACCACAGATGATCTACCCCTTCCTCCTCCACCACCTCCCCCACCCACCAGCAACTTCATACCGACTCCACCTCCTCCTCCACCTCTTCCATCGGATCTGCCCCCTCCTCCCCCACCACCCACCACCACACCAGCCCCTCCCCAGCGTCGCATGTCTTCCTCCTCAAGCAGTGAGTACTGACACCACTCATCCAGAACTTCCCAGTCTTTTATCTCTCTAGGAAAAGAATGGTGATTTAAAGGGGTCATGCATTAACATCACACATTTTTTATTGTATATTTCACACCAAGTAACAATATACTGTAAATGTGAAAGCACAACACAAGCCAGTCATTCTGGTTACACTCTGTTTTCAGTGCCTTTGAATTAAACAGTCCTTAAGGCCATAACACACCAAGCTGAAGTCGTTGAAAGGGTACGCTCTGATTGGCTGTTCAACTTAGTGAACCAGTGCACGAGAGCAAGCAAGGAAAATGTGATGCTAAGAGTGTACACACAGACGGACGTCTCTTTTTAATTTGACATCTTCACTTATCGGAGCATTTCAATATGCAAATATTTTCATAACAGCATTGAAAGAAGATAGTAAAACCAACTTATCAACATAGATTCAAAATGTTAAGCAAGTTCTGCTTTTTTATGGTTTGTATATCCACAGTCCTAATTCTGGTTTCTCTTTTTCAATGACAAAGATAGACTATACTATATATGTACTATATGCTATACTGCCTTTATAGACAGTTCCTCTCACACAGGCACAGAACACAAAGTAGTCTTTGCGACATATTTAATCTGAACTTTTTTGTGCAGGCAATGTGAGACGCCAACACAGTCGACTTTTGCTGCCACTGTTTTTTTGATGTCGGTTTGGTGTGTTACAGGCTTTACAATTTACCCGGCTGTTTTTGTTATGGTACCTTTAAAGGGCGTTCATACTAACAGCAATGTGCAATGAAGAAGTGATTGAAACCCATTTATTTTCAGTTAGCTAATTGAGGCAACATGAGTGACAGCTACCATTGACAATGCAACACAGTTGACCACGGCTCAGATTTATGCAAATGAAGTTGCATATTGAGCATCAATGCAATGCGGTCACTACTAATGGGAGTGATTTGTCGCCTGATACAGCTGGATACAGTGATGGAGAGGGAACACCTACTAGCCTAACAGATAGATATTTCTCTATCTACTTTATGAATTTAACCATTGACAATGCAAACACTCCTTAAGACTTGTATGTAAAGGCCTTAAGGTATATTTGGATGACCTCTTTGCCTGTGAAAAAAAAGTAGCAATGCTTACTTAGGGGTTATGCGTTTGAGCCTTTCACTCACTTGACCCTTTGTTTATAGTTTGACCCCTTTAATCTTCTCCTATCCCTAGAGGGCAGAGTATTGTGCAAAAACTAGAATGTACTTTTATTCTTAAATTAATATTTGTGGCTAAAAACAAGGGCTATTGACAGCATCTTTTGCATGATGTCGATTACCACAGTAAATAGTTTTGTATATTTTTATATATCTCAAACTCCCTCAATATGCATGACTCAAGTTTTGTCTGTGAGATGATGTTGTCCGAATGAACATATTTTTTTAAGTTAGGTGAACTTCTACTGATATCCTATGCTCAGGGAATAGGAAACAGTGAACACTACGTAGGGACCCTGTCAATCGGAACATACAGTTGGTGATTTGAGAAATTTCCTGTGAAAGTGCAGCAGGGCAAATATCTACAGTACATTGATTTTAAGTACTTTAGACAAAGTAATTCATCCAAACCCTTAAGATCAGACAAGTGAAGTGAATAACACTGGTCATCTCTTCATCATGGCATCTGTTAGTGGGTGGGATATATTAGGCAGAAAGTGAACATTTTGTGTTAGAAGGATTTGAGTTTGACGAGGGCCAAATTGTGAAGCCCAGATGACTGGGTCAGAGCATCTCCAAAACTGCAGCTCTTGTGGGGTGTTCCCGGTCTGCAGTGGACAGTATCTATCAAAAGTGGTCCAAGGAAGGAACAGTGGTGAATCGGCGACAGGGTCATGGGCGGTCAAGGCTCATTGATGCACATAGGGAACGAAGGCTGGCCCGTGTGGTCAAAAGGTGTGGAAGAAGGTATCCTGGTCTGATGAATCTGGTTCCCTTTCAGTCGGTCTCTACGACGTACGTCGGTTATACAGACGAATTGGGATCACTTCAGAGAGCCCCTATCAGCTTCGAGATTTAGAGAACGGGCCAATGGGCCATTGGCGTGCGAGATTTGCATCTCGTGCTCCGCCCCGCGCCGCAGGTATAAATAGGAAGCGAGAGCAATGCACTGACGTCATTCACTTCGGAGCCGAACGGCGTTGATGAAGAGTTTCAGACTGCTTCCTGCATTCAAGCGAATTCAGAGATTGTCAGAGAGAGAAGAGGAACGCTGTGCTGGTGTGACAGCATTATCCAGCGCGACCGCAAGACTCAGCTGCATTGAAGAGAAACACTGCTGTTCTCACAGCAACCTGTCGGTTCGGTGGGCATTTCCATTGAGTGCAAACACAGACTGCACTATCTCCTGTGTGTTGCCGCGGTCTTCCCTGGGTGCTTCAGCACTTCTGAAAAGAGCGTTTCCTCACAAAAAGAGCAACACGGTGTGACCCTGCGTCTTTTTCAAGATGTCATTCAAACCGCGCGTTTCTGGATGCGGTCGTTCCCTTTCGCCCGCTGACAGTCACAATTGCTGTCTCACGTGTTTGGGCGTTCAGCACGCTGAGGCAGCGTTTGTGGATAGTTCATGTTCTCAATGCGGGAACATGACTATCGCAGCGCTTGGGTCGAGACTCACCTACCTCCGGTCTAGAGCTATCCCCCAGGATAGACCTACTTCGACGGATGGCCGGGGTGACCTGAGGATCACGTTCAGGGCAAAACCGCCGAGCATACCTCCGCAGGCCCCTGAACCCTCACAAGAGCCGCAGCCGGTGGTGCTTCCGGAGGAGGTCGCTGGTCCTTCTCGTGGGCGGCCGGCAATTTCCTTCGGGGCACCCGCGGATGAGCAGATGACGATCGCTGCATCGGAGGGGGAGTTCCAGTCCTCGGAGGATGATGATTCATCTGCACTACCTCCCTCTGGGAGAGTGGCTGTGGTTGAACCGGACTCCGAGTTGACGGATATGCTTTCCCGGGCCGCCGAAAAGGTTGGGCTTGCGTGGAACCCTCCACCACGTCCTGAACCTTCTAGGTTGGATGATTGGTTTCTGGGGGGGGGTCGCGCTGGTTCTCAGCGTCCCGCCCCAGTTCCATTCTTCCCGGAAGTGCATGAAGAGCTTACCAGGTCGTGGACGACACCCTTTAGTGCCAGAAACAGACCTGGTGGCTCCGCCCTCCTCGCTACCCTTGACGGCGGGCAGGCCAAGGGGTACGGGGGGATCCCCGCCTCCAGCTGGCGTGGTGATCCTCGTCTCCAGTCCAAAGCCTGTAGATTTTCGTCCAGTCTGACTGCGAAGGCCTACAGGTCCTGCGGACAGGCCGCGTCCGCCTTGCATGCCATGGCGTTGCTTCAGTTGCACCAAGCCCAAGCACTTATGGACATGCACGAGGGTAGACCTGACCCAGAGCTCCTCCGGGAGCTCCGGACGGTTAGGGTTAGGGTTAAAGTACGAAGGTCACCGCCCGTTCTGTTGGTCAGGTGATGTCCACCTTAGTGGTCCAGGAACGACATCTCTGGTTAAACCTGGCCGATATGAGGGAGACCGACAAGAACCGGTTCCTGGACTCCCCTGTTTCGTCGGCCGGGTTGTACGGCGACACGGTCGAGAACTTCGCCCAACAGTTCTCGGCCGTCCAGAAGCAGACGGAGGTGATCAAGCACATCCTACCCTGGCGGTCCGCTGCTGCCTCCACCCCGCCGCCGGCCGCAGCACCTCCGTCTGCCCGTCGCCGAGGACATCCACCTGCCGCGCCCGCGCTCCCGCCTCAGCCCAGCAGCAGCCTCCACCCAGGCGGAGGCGTGGAGCCGGCCGCGGGAAGAACGTCCTGCCCGCTCAGGCCGCTGCCAAGCCAGGTGGCAAGCGCCTTCGTAAGAGACCCTGAGACGGGCAACCCAGAGATGGAGGAAACTGCTCTTCAGGAGATGGCTGCAGCACCACTCCTTCCCCCGGAGGAGGGCCGGGGGAGAATTTTTTGTTCTGTTATTTCTGTTCCGCCACTGGCCCCAGTGCCAGTGGTACCCAGATTTTCAGTAAAAGAGCAGTTTCCAACATCTCTGGCTGCCAAGAGAGCGCGTCTGGTGGTATGCGATGCTACCATGCCTCGTTCCCCTCGGACGCCTCTCCCTTCGCCAGCAGGGGGCGTTGGCTGTCGGGACGCACTCAATGTGCCTCCTCACACTCGCCCGCCCTCCCAGCGGATGCAGGTTCGTGTGTCTCTCACCCAGACCCCTCCATGGACCACTCCCATGTCGTCCACGGTCCCTGCGTTCTGCTACGCTGCCCCGCTGCGGGTACGTCTGTGGTGCCGATGACCCCGCTTGTACGGTCTCTGGGGGCCTGGCTAGCGCTCCCCAGCCCGTCTCATCCGCACCATCAGACTTGGCTATGCAATTAAGTTCAGGGGCGTTCACTTCACGTCTGTGACAAGGGAGAACGCCCCTGTACTTCGCGGAGATCGCTGTCCTACTGGTGAAGGATGCGATAGAGCAGGTCCCTCCAGCCGATATGAAGTCCGGGTTCTACAGCCCGTACTTCATTGTACCCAAGAAAGGTGGCGGGTTACGACCGATCTTGGATCTGTGATACGTGTCTTCACGAAAGTCGCGGAGGCGGCCATTGCTCTCATGAGAGAGCATGGTGTTCGCCTTCTCAACTACCTCGACAACTGGCTGATCCTTGCTCAGTCGCGGGGTCAGTTGTGCGGACACAGGGACATGGTGCTTTGGCACCTCAGCCAGTTGGGTCTTCGGGTCAACCGGGAGAAGAGCAAACTCTGTCTCGTACAGAGGATCTCTTTTCTCGGGATGGAAATCGACTCGGTCGCCATGACAGCGTGCCTCACCGAGGAGCGCGTTCAGTCGGTGTTGAACTGCTTGAATTCAAACGCAGCACAGCGGTACCACTAAAACAATTTCAGAGGCTCCTGGGGCATATGGCAGCAGCAGCCGCAGTAACGCCGCTAGGGCTGCTCCATATGAGACCGCTTCAACGCTGGCTACACGACCGAGTCCCGAGATGGGCGTGGCACAGCGGGTCCCTCCGTGTCCAAGTGACGCCGAGATGCCGCCAAACCTTCAGCCCGTGGTCGGACCCTTCATTTCTACAGGCAGGAGTGCCCCTAGAACAAGTGTCCAGGCATTCTGTTGTCTCCACGGATGCCTCATCCACCGGCTGGGGTGCCACGTACAACGGGCTTGCAGTTTCGGGTCTGTGGACGGGGCCCCAACTGCACTGGCATATCAATTGCCTGGAGTTGCTGGCAGTTCGTCTTGCTCTCAGCCGCTTCAAAGCGCCGCTCAAAGACAAGCACGTTCTGGTCCGGACGGACAGCACTGCGGCTGTTGCGTACATCAACAAACAGGGTGGTCTACGCTCCCGCCGCATGTCCCAACTCGCCCGCCATCTCCTCCTGTGGAGTCAGAAGCATCTGAGGTCCCTTTGCGCCATTCACATTCCAGGCCCGCTCAATCGTGCGGCCGACGAGCTGTCACGGTTACCGGTGCTCCCCGGAGAGTGGAGACTCCACCCCCAGGTGGTCCAGCTGATCTGGAGTCGCTTTGGGACCGCACAGATCGACCTGTTTGCCGACACGACCCACTGCCAGATGTTCTATTCCCTGACCGAGGGAGCCCTCGGCACGGATGCACTGGTAGACAGCTGGCCCCGGTGCCTACGCAAATATGCGTTTTCCCCAGTGAGCCTTCTTGCGCAGACACTGTGCAAGGTCAGGGAGGATGAGGAGCAGCTCCTCTTGGTAGCTCCTTCTCTAAATCTCGAAGCTGATAGGGGCTCTCTGAAGTGATCCCAATTCGTCGGTATAACCGACGTACGTCTCCGTTCCCTCCTTCACGGAACAAGGGTTACCATACGTAACCGAGACGTTTTCTTTAACATCACGTGGATGGCCGGGTGCTTCGCTTATCTGGGGTACACATGGCACCAGGATGCACTATGGGAAGAAGGCAAGCGGGCGGAAGCAGTGTGATGCTTTGGGCAATGTGTCCTGCCATCCATGTGGATGTTACTTTGACACGTACCACCTACCTAAGCATTGTTGCAGACCATGTACACCCTTTCATGGAAACGGTATTCCCTTGTGGCTGTGGCCTCTTTCAGCAGGATAATGCGCCCTGCCACAAAGCAAAAATGGTTCAGGAATGGTTTGAAGAGCACAACGAGTTTGAGGTGTTGACTTGACTCCAAATTCCCCAGATCTCAATCCAATCGAGGATCTGTGGGATGTGCTGAACAAACAAGTCCGATCCATGAAAGCCAAACATTAAAATAAATGTATGTGGTAATCAACAGTATGTCACAGATGCTGTTGGCAGATTGTAAGCTGTTTTTAACAGAAAAGGAAATTTAACATGACTAGTGTGAGCGCATAGGTGTCAAACCTCAATTCACTTCAGCCGTGGGTGAATGTGCAACCAATCTAACATCCAATTTAAAATATTCATGCTGTTTAGTCTGCAATCCTAAACAGTTTATTTAAACCAGATGTTGTGGTTATCAGTAGACATGTCCATGTTCAGTCCAACTCTCAATATCACCAAGTGCTCTCCAAGAGCACAAGATGGAAGACTTAGAAACGGCCACAAGGTAAATCTTACAAAGTTCTAGCCTGTTAACATGAGATCTGCGGCCTGCTCATTCCAAAGTCTATTTACGAATTAATGCGCATGGGCTATTGTTACTTTGAAATCGGGTTTAGTGTTCTACCATTTACTTAATTGTTCTTCCTCCAAGGGATACTTGACATGTCTTCAGGACAGAACAATATCCGTGATGTGTTGTACAATTCAGAGTTATGTCAGGGAAATGTAGCACTTTATACAGACTCGCTGGCCGTGGAATTACACCATCCATTTGCATCTGTGGTGGCCTGTGAAAGAGAAAACAAAAGCGGTGAATACACAGACAGAAAACCCAACACTGGACACCTGATTTTCTTCTTCTGTTGCAAAGAATTGGATTTTAAGGTACTCAATCATGAAATAATGAATCTCTTAATTCTTCCATCATATTTATGACAGACCATGCAGGATGATAAAGACAGATCCAGTTAGTGCTGTGTGCTAAGCCAAGTATCACTCTTATTATTGCTTATACATTTGAACAAACAAAGTGAGTGACTCATCCTGCACAGATTTGATAAATTCATACAACTGGATGAAGAGAGGTGCAATTTTCACCTGCCAGATAATAAAAGGGGTAAAATGCTTGCTTGCTTGCTTGCTTACTTGCTAGCAACCACCCAGGGCACCCTTGCAACTTCTTAGCAATTCCATGTTAGCCATCAGAAAACCATAGAAACACCTAGCAATGCTCTAGCGATCACCAGAACACCTGAGCAGCCACCAGAGCACCCTAGCAACCTCCTAGAATACTGCTGTGCATACTAAAAGACCCCAGAACACCTTAGCAACCACACAACAAATGCCTAGCAACCAAACAAACAGCCTGATGGCAAGTTTTACATGAGCAAACATTTTAGACAAAATCTAGTTTAATTGCCCTGTTTTATTTTTCACTGGTTTTGGAATTTAATACATGTTTTCAATCAAATATTTTCAGAACATATATAGATCGCAATGAACATTATTATTGATTAGTTTTCTGCCATTTGAATTCATATAAACATGAAAAAGGTACAACTACTTGTTGTATTTAGTGAGAGGCAAACAGGTTATCAAAACAATATTGTGTTTCATTATGTTTCGTTTTTTGTTTGTTTTTTATTTTTCATCTCCTCTATTTTTCCTTACTGTATTTGTCATCTCATCATCCTCTGTCTGTCTTCGCCACACCTGCTTACTGAATACCTGTCTGCTGGGATCTCTCTCTCTCTCTCTCTCTCTCTCTCTCTCTCTCTTCCTCTCTCTCCTTCTCTCTCTCTCTCTCTCTCTCTCTCTCTCTCTCTCCTCTCTCTCTCTCTCTCTCTCTCTCTCTCTCTCTCTCTCTCTCTCTCTCTCTCCTCTCTCTCCTCTCTCCTCTCTCTCTCTCTCTCTCTCTCCTCTCTCTCTCTCTCTCTCTCTCTCTCTCTGGCTGTCTGTTTTGCATTGACACTTTCCTGTGCCTTCCGGCTTTCTTTCTATATTATTCTCTTCTCATGACACAATCGCACTAAAAAAGGAGATCTTTCCTCTACGCTTCTGCCTCCCTCTGTCAACCCTGCTCCAGAAACACTCCGTCAGAGGAAGAGTAAGTATCCCCCCCAACCTCATTGTGTGTGTGTTGTGTTGGTATTTATATGTCTCATACTTTACTTCAATTTCCCTTCATTGAGAGCATTAATTGTGTTGTTTGTTTGGCTACTGGAACACAAGCTGAGGTAAAACTATAATTTTCAATATTACCATAAACATTCGAGTCTCTTCAGATAGCCAAAGAAACCACAGCACCCAGAGTGAGTTTTCTGTGATTCCAGTTGCGATCAACCCACAGAATTCCCAGATGCTCCAGGGACTCTGGCACATCAGCTGTGATTGTTAATACAGCTTTAGCTAAATTGATTGAAAAATTGTGATGAAATTGTGCGGAGGGCGAGGTCGTTTTGTGGCTCAAAACGCTCTATCACAGAAACTATAAAGTCAACATGAAATGGCATTCACAACCTATTTTTAATTTCTGAGTGAAACAGGATAGTCAATTATAAATGATTGTAAAAAGTGGGTGTGTCATATCAAAATGAAACAAGGTGATTGGTTGACAACTCAGAGGTCTTGATGACATCAGCAGATAAGTAAAGTTGTTATATTTTGATAAAAGATTATGAAGATTAATATTTTGGGGTTGGGGGGGGGGGTAAAGTGCACTGATTAATTATGTACAATAAATTCAGGTTAAGTACAATTATTTTTATTTTTTTTTCATGTTGACTTGTCCGCATAAAAAACAAATATGGAATAAAAATCTATTTATCAATTTCAAAATTACAATTTTGATTTAAGTATTGAATTTATGAGCAATTCATCTATTAAAGTGCTGTCCTTTGACATTGGTCTGCAGAGTCATACTGTAGTGAATGAGTATAAAGGTGTGTAAACAGTGGGCGGCCTTATTGACTTAGCCCTGCCGTCAACGCAACGCCTTCAACCTACGTCACATCATTCCCCACTATGAACAGCTATTGTGAACATCTTGATCCTCTTTTTTCTGCTCATATTCAGGCACAAGTTCTTCTGTTTGCCTTTGTTTAAGTTATATTAAAGTGATATTTAGCTACAGGTCATAAATGAAGATTTGGCAAGTCAAGGTTGACGGTAACGTATAGTGTGTTTGTAATAAGCTATATGATGATTTATTTTAACTATAGCAATAGCTAATGCTGGGCAAAATAGCTAAAAGTATTATCAATTATATTTTGATATTTCAAGCTCTTTGATGATTTTCTTTCTTTTATTTACTCTGAAATTACTAAAGTGATGTTTTGTTCAATCAGAGGAACCATTATTTCAACCAAACAGCCATTGTTGCCAAGTAAATGGTCAGTGTTATCTAAGTAAATGTTTTCCACACTGTCTGTTTTTTTAAATAAATCAACATACGGAAGAGTGATATATAATCATTTTAATTTATAATAGTACATATAGTAGTAATTAACAGCAATTTTTACATACGTACATATATTTTAATAGTCACACTTGAGATTAGGTTCCAATTCTCGCTATTAACCTATTATTAACATGACTTTTGCCTCAATAAACTCTGCTTATTATTAGTTTGTAAGGTAGCTGGTAATTTTAGGTATTGGGTAGGATTAAGGGATGTATAATATGATCATGCATTAATATGCGCTGTATAAGTACTAATAAACAGCCAATATCTTAGTAATATGCATGCTAATAAGCAACTAGTTAATATTTAGTATCAGTATAGTATAGTAATATACAGTCAAACCAAAAATTATTCAGACACCAGATATATATTTTTTTACTAGTGGGTGCAGGGACACTAGAGTTAATTTATGTAACTGAAGATAGCAAAATAGCAAAATAAAGTAAACTGTGAAACCCAAAAATCCTTCATACAGTGGACTACCAGTAAAATTGATGCAAATTTGGGACCAAAATTATTCAGACACTTTGACCTGACCATGTTTTGCTTAAGTGTTTTTTCGTGAATTGCTAATGCGACCTTTTACACCACAGACTGAACAAAATTAAGTGTTGCTTGGTGATTGGTTGACCTAAATTGGTATTATCTAATTGTGTACTTAATTTAACAGCTGACAGCTGATTGGTTGGTTGTAATCCATTACCTACCTTTCTATCAAAGTTATCTGACATTATTAAGATGAATTTGTTCTGACACAGTTTAACTCTGAGTTCTTGTCATATTTTATTACCATTTTCTAAACTATAGTGAATAAACTGATAATGTGAGAAAATGTTGAAGGTATACAGTATACTAATAAACAGTAGTTTGAAAAATATTTGTATAAAATATATACACACATATATTTCATATATTTCTAATACTAGTATAGAATATATATACTAATAAACATAAATTATAAATCATTATATAAAGACTACAACATGTTGACATTTTAAGTTGTGTCCCAAATGCAGAATTAAGATTTTAGGCTTTTCAGAATTAAATTGATTTATTGAATATGATCAATGACGTTTCTTAAATAATTTCTTCAAAACCCAGATTTTAAATTGGACATCATTTGGCAAGCCCCCTGTATTTGTAATCTGGGCTATATTTTCTTATGTCGTTTTGATAATGTTTTTTGAGGATAAGGGCATGGTATATTTGTTCCGAAATACTGAATTTGCACAAACATCCCTTCAAAAGTTCATAAGCATATCATTTTGTTGGTGTATCCATGCAAGATGACACGGTAAGTCGCATTTTGGTCTGGCTGATCTTGATTGCTGGTTTTGAAGGATTTTTTGGCACTTTAAGATAATCAGGACGGGAGACCATAGACCAGTTTTAACCAGCTAAGACAGCTATAAGGCGACATTTTAGGCTGGTTTAAGTTGTTTATTTTTCATCAGGCAATGGTCATTGTATGGTCATTTGTATACATTGGTGGATTTATCAGGATCTTATGAAAGGACATCAGCAGAAAGCATCTCTTTCAGCTCTATTATTCACAGTTTATGTGTCGCTCAGCGTGATGTGTGAGACTCTATCCTGTTAATCCACTCAGCTGCTGAGCAAGAGTTAGAGAGTTAGAGTGAGAGGGTGGCTGATCGGTGGAAGGAAGTGTGAGTAAGGAGGAGGGTCAGTGAGAGTGAAGAGAGGACGTAGGGTCAGTGAGTGGACTTCAAATCCAGCTCCAATTTGGCAGCCGTCTCTTGTCAGAGTTGATTACCGCTGATCCGTTCAGACTTCCCCCAACTGTGATGAGCCGCACCGGCAGTAAGCGAACGCAGAGTTTTTTGTTCTTGAGGGAGGAGAGGAGAGGAGAGTTTGAATCAGGAGGGTTGTAGATCTGACTGGTTCTCTCGGTCTGAGAAGACTTTTTCATAACCACAGCTATGACAAAACAATAGCACATCTGTTACGAGGCACTCTGGAGATTTAAATCAAAAACAACAGGTGATGTTCATTTATTTGATTATTTCTTAAATATTGTTCATTTATTTCGGTTTATACATTTAAGAAGTTGAAAAATGATGTTTAGAGTTGGAGTAGTGCAGATACCTCAGTGGTCTTCAGTTATCCTTTTTAAATACAGATTTTGGTTGTTTTATTTATTTATTTACATTATATGTTAGCTTTTTTATTTTTTCCCCTGCAGATTAGATTTGTGCTCTATTTATACCTGTAGCTGTCAGCATTCATTTATTTATTCTGTTATACTTTAGTTCTTATCTGGTGGATTAAACGTATTGGTTAAAGTCTTTTTTCTCACTTTTTATAATTTACATATAACAAGGATAAAATCATGTTAACATTAATATGTGTTGATTGTTTAGAGATTGTTATTAGACACTGTGTACGACAACCTTTTGTTTCCTGGCACTGGCACTTCAATGTATTATGGGACTAAAACTTAAAGAGCAGAGGCCACTTTTGGTCAAGTAGATTATATTTTATAACAATATTACATTTAATAAATACCATATTTTCATTCAAGTCTCATTAAATCCCATTGGTCCTCATTTGCCAGCCACTATCGTTCTTTCAGTCAAATTCACTAAATTGCTGCAAATAATTATGGTAATTAGAAGTATTATTGTAACTTTTGTGAATTTTCATTCACTATTTTCTACACAGCAGTGGGTCAAGGCATTTGAATATGTCATGTACGTTTTAAATCATTTTGATGGTTGAAACTTCAACAAAGGCCTGAACGTTTTCCTTTTTTGAGCTTTACTTTTGGTCCTTTCTTTTTTATACTTTATTCAGTGAGTGGTTTATTTTAATTAGTAAATGTTTCGTACTTGCACAGTTACTGGGTGCTTTAGACATTTGTTTAGATGTCTGGAGTTTTAAATTAAATATTTAGGGGAGAAGCTTGTCCGGTGTGTCTCTCTTTCTCTTCACACATCCATCCATCCTGGCTCAGTTTCCCTTTGTCTTTATCTCAGGCAATAAATCCTTCAACATGATGTCCCCCACTGGAGATAATTCTGAGCTTCTGGCCGAAATTAAAGCTGGGAGGAGTCTGAAGCCGACACCTCAAAGCAAAGGCTACACGACTGTATTCTCTAACAGCGGCCCAGCGGAGAACAACGTAGGTCACGCTCCCTTTCTTTTTTAATTTGACTAAATTTACTAATTTTACATTTAGTTGCACTATTTATATTCTGAATAGCGATTCTCAGAAATTAAAAGTATTTTATTTTAATATATGAGTCTCAGCTGTTGTCTACTTGTAACTTGTGATCTTTCATTTTGGTGTCATTGCCATTGTTTGGCTTGAGATGTAAAATGATATTGTTTGAATTAGAAATACTGATGATTATCGATAGAAACAAAAGCCAAATCAGATATGCCAATAGATACCAATGGACAGGATGGACATGGAGTGATATTTCTTTAAATACATGAGAAAAGAATTCTGTATTGAATAAGAATAGAAAAACTTGCCAGTTATTATTATGGAGATAGATACATAAAAAATGGATCATTATTCCCAAAAAACTGCTTGGGTCACAAAAAGTAATACAATCCAGAACAAAATTACAGTTACAGTGTATAAACTTGTAGTTTGGAGCATTATAAGTGTGCAGGTCAGCAATCGGGCACGAAATCTATTGTCCAGGATAATTCAGCCAGTTCAGCAAGAGGCTTTTGTAACTCAGTTATTAGTGCTGTGACACAATAGCACAATTTACTAAAGTTACATAATTGAGGAAATTACAGCAGGGCTGGCGCCGCAAGGGGGCAAAAGGGGGCATTGCCCCTCAGATCAGATCTGTCCCCCCTCTCCATCCAGAGACGCTGCAAAAGCACGGATACAAAATCATATATCACAACTATTCTGTGTTTTTAATCACATAATGTAATTTTAGGTTTCAGATATTTAAATACACATTTAAATCAAGTACTATAAAAACACATTTATAGTTTGTTGGATATAAATTCCATACACTGATAGAAGCTGCAATAATACTCCTTTCAATTATAATTTGACAAAGTTTTTATTCATATAATATACACATTGTGCAGGAAACTATAAAGTTTACTCAGTTCTTCTCCCAGTTCTCCTTACTTTTATGTATTTCAGGAGAAATGGATGAATTTACATGATATAAATCTGACAGATGCGATTCTCTGAATTGTGGTGCAAACTAACATGGTGGCGCCAATTGCGTGTTATAGATCAACTAACATGATCATTATAAAGGTGTTTAAATGACAAAACACATTCACTTCCACATATTTGATCATCGCATTATATCATATAGTTCATGATATAATTAACAAATTTGTGAATATTTTGAATAAATAAAAGAAGAATCAAAGAATAAAAGTCATACAGTAGCTGCACGACGCGTCAGCATGGAATTATTCTAAAATAATGTTCTAAAAAACTCATGTTGCAGGGGCTCAGCTACAGTATAGAGCCCCTAGAATATATGATATAGATTATATATCCTCCTACTCTACATTGAACATCAAATAGCAAGCACAAAAAAATTGTTTAATGTACAAAATTAAACACAAATGACATTTTTTTAATTTTAACAAGAACTATATAGACAGCCAATAATTAATTGCACAAAACAGTAATCGGCACAAATCTTGTTTAACCTCATTGCAAGTGAATCTGATTCTTTTTAGGAAGAGAGTTGTTTACTGATCCTTGGATGCTACGAAGAACTATTGAAGAGTCTTTCTTTTTAAGAGTGTGTTTTTGTTTTTTGTTTTTTCAAATCAGCTGTCACTATTTATATATTGTCTTCTGGAACATTCAATTCTGATTGATTATTTTGAATTCCAGGAAGAACATTCATCATCGCCGCCAGAGCCTCTGCCAAAACCCCAGCCCAATGACACCCAATCTGCAAAGCCAGAATCTCCACCACCTATTTGTCCACCCACGCCACCCACTCCCACAACCAGCAGTGGGTCACCCCGGAACCTGTCCACTTCACAGAGCACTGAGCAGCTTGCAGCCACCGTCAATGGAAATACTGCTGTTGGCCAGAGCAAATCCAGTGTGGTGGACGTTGAGAGTCTGGTGCCCACACATGACGAGCAGGGCAGAGCCATCCCAGAGTGGAAGAGACAGGTGATGGTGAGGAAACTACAAGTGAAGATGCAGGAGGAGGAAGAGAACAAGAAAAAGGTGAGTGATTAAACATTTGTCTGTTTTAAACATAAGCTGAGGCAGTGCATCTCTTATCCAGCCACAATTTCAACTTTTAGACACTTTAACCAAAGCTTTCAAATCCCAGCTTCATAACATACTTAAAGACCCTACAGAATCAAAATCGGAGTGTTGTGGCTTTGAGTCCTTGAGTTTAAGGTCTTCTTTGCTAGTACATTCCTAAGAGCTGATAAAACGTGCATGTACAAAAATGACAGTCTTTCTTCTGGCAAAACAGACCAAAACGATCCAATATAGTTCCTTTCCCAACCATTAATTGAGTGGATCTGTACTGTCAGTTTTACCGCGTTCATTTTCATCTGGTGGAAAGCACTAATTGCTAATGGGGGTGTTTTCAGAGCACCCCTGCTTCACAGGTAACAGTCTGTCTTCAGAACACCCCCTTTCACTTATTTTGGATTAGCCCAACCCACTGGAGAAAAGAGACAGATTGAAGTACCGGTAGGCTAGTTTGCTGTATATTATTTATTTAATTGTGAGAGCGTTTTTTCTGCTCTTGATCTGGCTTGTTTAATAAATATTCCTTTTATATTTATATAATAAATATTTTATTAAAGTGGACGTGCCTTTTCTGTTTAAGAGTAAAAGCTTTAAGTTAATAGTCTATTCGTGTCTCAGCCGCGAAACTGAGCTGATCCTATGTTCGAGCTGCACAGAGCGGCTGAAATGATTGTGTCTGTCAGTTATTATGATACATACACTCTAAAAAAAAAAGGTTCTATATGGCACCAAAAATGGTTCTTCGTCGTAAACATAGAGGAACCACTTTTGGTGCTATATAGCACCATATCTTAACATGTTCTGTATATGGTTGCGGTGCTATGTAGCACCTTAGTTAGCGGTGCTATATAGCACTTTAGTCAAAGAACCGGTGAAGAACCTCTGAAGAACCTCTGAAGAACCACTGAAGAACCACTGAAGCACCAAAATTGGTGCTATATAGCACTAAAAAAGGTTCCCCTATGATTACGAGCCAAGAACCATTTTTGGTGCCATATAGAACCTTTTTTTTTTAGAGTGTATGACAAAAACAATTGTCTAAATTATGTTGCACATTCCTCAAAAGTTCTTGTGATGATATCACTAGTTGACAACATAGTACTCTATTTTCGGAAGTCATAGGCTATGAAATTGCGCAGGTGCACATGATGCAACGCTGTCAGAGCCGACAGACTCGTGTGTCAAGGCCTGTACACACCGGGACGAATATCGCACGCGCTTATCGCCAGCGTTTTTCGTGACGTTTTTCGGCGCGTCTTGAGTGTTCACACCCAAGCGATTTCCACTGGCGTTGCGCCGAGTGAACGTGCACATTCAGTATATGCGCTCCCGGTACACAAGGTGGTGCTGCGGCACTTTATGCTTCTGACACTCGCTTGTCACACAGAAGAAGAGGAGAGACAGTATTTACGTGCTTGCCAAAACCACAGACATATTATGTCTATGGCAAAACCATTCACACACTTTTTGCTCACTGGCAAGCAGCATTAGCAGCCTATCTTCTTCTTTGTCTACTTACTACTTCTTCGTCGTATCAGTGTGTGCTCGGCAAGACCGATTTTGTGCTTGAGCGCCACCAAGTCGTGTTTTACTGTCACTTCAGCAGCTCCAGGCACGTGAACAAAAGCGCGGATCTCATTGGTCGGACAGTTTTTTACACTCACATTGGCGCCCATTGTTTAGTCACGAGGCGTTAAACGTCGGCGATAAACGCGCGCGAAAATCGTCTCGGTGTGAACAGGCCTTAAGACTCATTTCAGTGCAAAATAATCCGGTCAAAAACGATTTAATATACTGCAAATAGCCTACTAGTTTTTTATGTTTATTTATAATTCATTTAGGCAGACAACAAGGCTACCAAGTACTGCGCACAGTGAGCAGCTAATTAATTTAAAGTTTTTTTTCCCTAACGTCATTTTTAGTCGATTTTTAGTCGAAAATTTCAGGACTTCAGTCAACCAAGATTTTCTTTGGTTGATTACAGCCCTACAAGCTGGTGGGTTGGGATGTTTTGTAATGTAAATGCTATGTGCTATTTTTTTTAAACGCGATAAGCTCCTCAATAGTGCCAGAGAAAAAAACTGCATGTCAAGGCATTTCATGGGTCCTTAAGCATGTTAAATAATCACTTTGTTCAGAATAGCATACTAGTATACTACTGTTTTTGCGGTACATGGATATTGTGCACAGTATGCAAATTGTCTTTATACATAGAATTCACCTCATTTGACCTTCTATTTTAACTGTGATGAATTAAAAATCATATAAAATATTTTTTTAATTACTTGGGCTTCCAAAAGTTGACATGTTAAGATAGTATATCGTTTAAAATACAAAGTAACCATTTTTATTTCCAAGATGATTCCTGGATGCCACTCACATGTAACATGATGAGGTCATGTGACATCAATGTAGCATGCTGCTGTTAATAGTATGCAGTATACAGTGCACACTAAGTAACAAGCTAGTATTCACTTCTGAACACTTATGTTTATAACAAAAAAGACTAACAATTTATCATTTACAATTAATAAATGGAAAAGAGTGCATTTTCTCAGCTTATGAGATCAGTGCTATCCTCCTGTAGTTTTAGTAGTTTGAGCTATAGTATCCTCTCATAAAATTTTAAGAAGGCTTATGATTTTGAATGTAAATTCTATGACTATGACATTAAGGTTTGAGCTACAGTATCTACATGGAGGATAGCTGGCCAGTGAGTGTCTGCATGGAGATTTTTGAGTATACACTCTTTTTAACAACTATATCCAACAATCTACTCATTATTAAAAAAAAATGTGGTCATTTACTTCTCCATTAATGAGTTTATGATATCTGGGTAGCCATAGCAGTGTTGTGTGAATGAGCAAACATTTGTGCAGCTTTTATTATTTAATAAATGTGGCCATTTATGGGTTAGCAGGAATTGTCAGTATATAAATCCTAGAAATTTGTTGTTAATCGATGCAAGGATTGAGAATTAAGGTAATGATGCACAAGGCAACCTTTTGAGCAATGTTGCTGAGCAATGTTGCTTGGACACTTTCCCATTGAGAATGGGCAACAAATTTCTACCTGGATACTTTAGACTGGTCATGGGCCCTGTGTCTCACCTGGTTGCCCATTGATGGCAAAGTTGCCCCGTGTATCATCACCTTTAGTGTTGGGATGAGATATTACTTGGTGAATCAATAATTTTGTGTGGGTATTATATTTGTATATATTTTTTCCAGGGAACATTGCTTTAAATGACAGCATGCATCAGTCAGCTTGGCTAGATTACTCATACTAGCCTTAGATGGTGTTATCGAATTGCTTTTACAGGCTACTTTGTTCCTACATATTTATTTATTTAATTATTGTGAATACATCGATGTGTCCCTCTGGCATGTACTTGATTGCAAAGTCAAATAGCTGGTAAAACAAACATGTATGTTAGAGTTGGCTCTGATTTGTAAAGTTTAAAGTGTAAAGAGTTTTATATTACCGATCAGACATGGTTTTCAGCCTATGATTAAGACAGACTTTTAAAATAATACTCAATCTTTAGTTTTGGTCTGGTTTTCACAGTGAATGTCGTGCAGCATGACATTTGGTTGGCACTTTTCCTATACTCTGTGTTGAGTGATGCAGTGTTTAATTTGGGGCTGTTGTGACTATCCCAAGACAAGCCTAAGTGTGTTTGACATTTACTAAGGAAGTATTAGTTTAATGTGGCTTACTGGCGATAGTGCACGACAGCTCTAAGTTTTTACATGGGGATTCAGTGGTGTGATGCAAAGCCCCTTCACACTGCAACTGGCACTTACAGCATGAAGTGCAGTTGGTCATCTTGCTCATTCTGCTCATTAAGATTTTATTTTTATCTTATACTTTCATACATCTTGTTAACGCTCTGAAGGTTTCTCAATAGTGGAAATTGGTCAAGTTCCCTGGAAACACAAGCTAATATAATTTACAGATAAAATAATGAAACTTCTGGGTCATTTTCAAATTAATGTCTATATGGACAACATCTATGGCAGGCTGTGGAATTACAGGCAATACATTTAGACTTCTATGAGAAACATGTACTGTAAGAACACAAAGTGTACAACACATGTACAACACTTACATTACTCTAAATACCCTTACAATGGAAGTCTAGCAGAAAAGGGCCAACAAGTTTTGAACATTCCACGTGTTCTTATGAGACTGGTGTGATAGAATTGCTTACCAACCCTGTCTGTACAAAGTTGTAATTAATCTTTTAATTCATGTCATGACCAGCTAAAAATAAACCCAGTTTGATGGTATTTTCTCAAGAATACCAGGAAGGGACATAATACATATATCAGCTTTATGTGAAAACAAAATTATTTACATGGAACTGAGTTATGTACACTCCATCCACAAATATTATGTTGGTAACTCATAACTTCGCCTTGAAAAGTAGTCCCACAAGGACAGTTTAGGCAACTTTATGGCTCAAGGAATTCAAGTGCTTTTACAAAAATATGAGCTTTTAAATCCACTGGCCCACTTACCTAATAGACTTCCGCAGTAAGTTTTACTTTATAGTCCCTGTTCTTCTTCTTTTTTTTTTTTAACTGAGGATTGCATTGAAATTATTGTTTGTAGTATTCAATAGCATGTCACTGATTGTATCCATAGCCAATCATTTGAAATTAACCCAGATTATTAATTTAATGTAATTAATAGATTCTAACCAAAACCCTAAACAATACATTTAAAGACAGATACGCTGTCTTGTGTTTTTTTTTTTTTTTTTTGCCTGAATCTTCTTTTGCAAGTCAACTCAGTGAAAACAAGGCAGTATCATCGCACCACTAAATTCATGTAAAGTTTGAAACGTTTGGGGTGAAGAGACTGTAAAAGCGTGTATGTAACGCATCGGATCCACAAGCTGAAGGGCACCCCCTCCTCTGTTTTGTTCCTTTCTATATCCTCCTCTGAACCTACTTTAGTTTGCTCCCAGTGGATACTATCAAGCCCAAGACTGGCGTTATTCTCATGTGCACAATGCCATTCTGGGTCCATTTGGAGAGCTAATGACAGAGGATGACATTATCCGCATTGAGAAGCAGATTGAGAACCTCCAGGTCATGCACAAAGTGACAGAGGTGGAGAAAGATCTAGAACAGCTGGAGCAAGAGTTGAAGCAACTCTTACCTGTGTCTGCAGCTTTGAACCAAGACCACTTCTCTGTCAACCCCAAACAGGTTCATGGGCAAGCAGAAGACTTGCCTGCCTGGTGCAGCAAGATCTCCACACTGCTCAAAAGCATGGCCATCTTGCTCGCCACCTTGGGTGGAAAGGAGGTCGATATTCTGGAAATGATCACGCAAGGATATACGTACGAAGGTCTGAAGAGTGGAAAGGGCCAGACAGAGATCTCAAACACAGCGGCCTCTGGAAACATTGGCCGATCACAATCATTCTCCACTCGAGAGGAGGTGGAGAAGGAGATTAAGCAGTGTGGTGTGTCTGTGAAAAACCTGAAAGCCAATTATGAAATTCATAGCCAATCAAAGTATGAGGATGACAAAATTAACCGCATATACAAACGTACAAGGTCTTTGCCGGCAGTTAGTGAATGTAGCTACCCATCAGAGCCCATCTTGGAGGATGAGCTGCTGTTCTCTCTCAGTGAGAGCAACTCACAAGTCGGAGATCCGTCACCAATAGAGCAAGATCCAAATTTACCATTGGTGAATGAGGAACCTATAACACAGTCCCATGCAACTTTGATGTACACTGGGTCTGAAAGAACAGGACCATCTGACTCAGGACATCAGGACCACCCTGACATCTCTACGAATTCACTAACCTCAGAGCAGCTCACCCGCAGTCTAGAGGTGCAGACAGACCTGAGCTATGTCCAGGAGTGCATCGAAATGCGAAAGGAGAGGATTGTGTTTCTGTTCCTGGAACACTGGAGAAAGTATACAATGACTGAATCCTACAAGTGCTCAGGAAGAGGGAAGACACTAAGTGTTGAAGAGAATGACTGTCATTCCCTGTATTATCAGAACCTAGCTAAGCCAGATGGTACCATACATACGGAGGATGACCAACTGCTGTATTTCATGAAACAGAGACAAGTTGTGGGAAATCTTCTTGGCCACTGGAGGACCATTATGAGCCAGGTGCCCACGCGACAAATCCGGAGACTCAGTCGAGCTCAGATGATCTACTGGCCTGAGCACTTCCTTCCTCACATCAATGGGTCACCTGTTCAATATGAGAGTCTAACCCTTGACCTTTTCATGCTTGGCTACTTTCAGCTTCTTGAGATGAACATGTCCCGCACTGAGCGGAAGTTCCGCCACTTGCTTTGCTATGAAATGTTTGACAGACTTGGCAGTCACCCATGGGAAGTGATCCGCCAGTTCCATCGAGAGGTAATGGAGAGTATTGAGATAGGTAAACGTGATTGGTCAGATGGATTTGAAGATATCAAGGTGAAGTATTTTGGTGACTCTGTGGAGGGTGGTGGGCTGCTGGAAGCTGCTGAGCTCATTCTCCCTCCAGAGGTTCTGCAGGCATCCGCAAGCATATCACATGGGGCTCCAGCTGATGCCAGTCTCTCAAGAATTTCACCACCAGATGACTGTGCAACGGCTACCCAAAAGGGCTCAGCAGAGAACATTACAAATGATACAGAAATACAGAAGAGTCGTACTGAAGTTCAACTACCACATGATGGCATTGCAGCACAAGATGCACCGCATTCAGAAAACACAGAAACGCAAGTAACCGTAACAGCTGAAAGCCCCCAGACGGAAGCCCCACACACTGTGAACGAACAGGGCCCAGCAAATACCAAAGAGGAGCCCAATGAGGACTCCATCAAGCTTATTTATGAACTTAAAGAGTTTAGCAATGAGGAAATTATTAGATATATTGACCGAAGCTTTGCCTTCTGGAAAGAGAAGGAAGCTGAGATGTTTGATATCTGACTCAAATTAAGTTAGGTCAAATTATTTGATGAAACAATTAACAGGAGACAGAATAAATTCTTGTGTTAAGCAGATCAGCAAACAGTTTGGTCAGAGAGGCAGCTGATTGTCAAAAGACACAATCAAATGTTGAGCTTAACTGAATTTAAACAACCTGCCCCGTGATCATTTGTCATCAGACTTCTTACAACCAACTGTAAGCTGTGGTGTAAAATGTAAGTTTAGACCTCAAAACTCAATATTGACATGTTTTGTAAACTGCTATCATGCAGATAAAACAATGAATACACAGAAATATAATAGAAACCATAGCACCTCATCTCACAGGGTGAAGTGAAGGAGAGATCAGTCTTTTTTAGCAGAACGTCAACTTTTCAGTGAGTATAAGATATAAACAATAAAATACTGCACACACACTTTAAGTGTGCTAGTTCATTTTAACAGGTTGAAAGTGCTTTAAATCATCAATTGTTATATGTACTTCAGTAAATAATCAGCTCACACTTTGAAGCACAAAATACATTTTCTTGGAATTAAAATGTAAGATTATTCTGACCATTTTTTAAACATCATTTTGATTATTGATGGAATTCTTTCTGATTCATTCATTAAAAGAAGCCATTTGAATTTTGTTACTTTGAACTATTGTTTGGTATTTGTATGACTTACAATTGAGTGTCTCAGAAGTTATCACAAAAGTCTGTTACAATATGTTTTACATCATCTGTTTTAAATGGGTTTTTTTTTGCATGTTGCGTAATTATTCGAAACATATCAGAATCGTTTTTTAGGATAAGGGTAAATGTGTTCCCTCTTTTCTTAGTGTTCTTTTGAGGTAAGAACACACAGCTCTTAATCAAGAACATAATCAATGATTTTATTTATTCAACCATGATGCATTTGTGTATGAGAATTCTTGATCTTTTTGTTTATCTTTTAGTTTGATTGTCTTTTGTTAGCAGTTGTGTTTGGCAATGTTGTTTTTAAGAGGTTTTAAAAAGAAGATGGATTTCTACTTAAGTTAACTGCAAAAGGTTTTTATTGCCATTGATATTCATAATTTTTTTTACACCTGATATTGACCTTTAAAATTATTCAGCTGTTAAAGTTATGTTCCATCTAGCCATGTTTGAAGTGTCGTTTTGATGGTTTGTTCATTTTTTGAGAAATATACACAAATAAATAAATCTAAAGTTTATGATTGGATACATAAGTCGAGATCATTTTATTTGTTATTTCCTGTTACAACATTAATAAAATGATTGATCACTTTTTTTACTCAGTGACTTAAATTTACCATTTAATGTTTGCTTAGTACAATAATTTATTGCTCTACAAATTATGAACTCTTGTTAGATTCCATGGACTTACTTAGCTAAAAGAGTTAAATAAGAATTAGAGAGTTATCTATGGCGTCTCAGGTATTTTTGGAGTCAAGCTCAAGCTGTGTTCTAGAGGGCATTTAGCAGCCATTTTCTTAAGAAGGCAGGACTGTAGGAAGTATATAATAAGATACTAAATATGCACCATGTTAAAACTCTTATGTAGTATATGTGCTGTATATTTTAAGTTAAAAGTAAAATGTTTTAGGTGATTATATCATAGACACTCAAATACTTTAATCTCACAGAGAGACATTTCAGGTCATATTTCCATACCCAAAATCAAAAGAAATATTATATCTTGATTAAAGAAAATTAAGCCTATTTGTATACCCTAATTTTGCCTAAGAATTAGATATGCACACAAAAACAAAGTCAAAATCAAACTGGACACATACCATAATGACAGTTTTGGGGGAAAATAATGTAACAATGCATAATGGTACAAAAATATGCTGTATTTTCTTTATGCAAAATATAATTTCTTTTGGTTTTAGGTGAAATATGACATTTTCAAGAGACCAAAATATGTCTCTATATGAATACAGTATCGTTCTTAACTACCGTAAATATTTTTTGTACATGGCATTTCTGTCTTGAAACTGGTGCGAGCAGATAGGTCCCTAACAATCACATCATTATCTCATTGCACAGCTGATTGGTCGCTGTTGCATCAGTGGCCAATGAACTGCAGCTCAACATTCAAGTACTGGTAGTTTGCTGCTAGCAGTCTGCAGCGCTTTCAGCAACCCTCCACCTTCCCCAGCTCCACCTGTATATATCTGATACAGGGGTTAATTAATGAATGTTATGTAGCAGATCTATTCCGCCAAGACCAAATACAACCAATTACCATGCCAATCTCTGTTACCATCCTAATCTTTCTGAGAGTTGTCATGACAGAAATGATGGAAAAACAACTAATTGTTTGGTCTGATTGTTATATAGCAATAAATTACATTAGGGTGCTGTCTTGTGTTTTATCATTCATAGCTGCACCCTCTAAATTTCTGCATCTATCAAATCATTTTAAAAGCATCTTCATCTAGCAAGCATTTTTTTCCCGTTTTTTTTTTTTTTTTCTTGGCCTATAATTCCCAGGGGAATAATGAAATATTAAGACGCAGATTAGTTTACTCTGGCTGTTACCAATGATGTGGCTTCACGGTAGCATTTGAGGTAATCAATCCGTTTGGATGGGAAATGAGAAGCTGAAGATGGCCACCCCCTCTGCTGGGCTATAGTTACCATCTGAATGGAGGAAGAAGATCACTTTTCACACTGTGCACACACTATCTGTCTGAGTGAAAGAAAGAAAGAAAGAAAGAAAGAAAGAAAGAAAGAAAGAAAGAAAGAAAGAAAGAACTTTATTTATATTAATTTATTTCTAGATTTATGTATTGTAAAATATGTATTAAGCTTTATAGTGTTTCCAGTGTTCTACCATTCAATATATTTTTACATGCACTCTCCGAGGAAAAAAAGGTACAACAGCTGTCACTAGGACTGCACCCTTTCAAAAGGTAGATTTTTGTACCTTATTTAACCCTAAAGGGTACATATTAGTACCTTTAAGGTACATATTGGTACCTAATGTGTGCAATGTAAGTACCTAAATGTTACAAATGAGTATCTTTTAAAAGGGTACCACCCCAATGACAGCTTTTGTTCCTTTTTTTCAGAGAGTGTACCTGTCATGAACTGCTCTGACACACACGGGTTGAAGATCTAATCGCAGCCATTTATTAAAAGTAATCCACAATCGAAATCCAAATGACAGGCAAGGGTCAAGGGTCCAAGATACAGGCAAACAGGGAAATCCAGGGACAGAAGGTTAGAACCATACCACTGGAGACAAGAGAGCACGCGCACAGAAATGCAGTGTGACACTAACAAGACTTTGCAAAGAATGAGTGAAAATACAGGGCTTATATATAGGATATAGAGTTTAACAGGTAATGAGACACAGTCACAACACAATGAGTGCAGGCAATGAGTTATGGGAAATTAAGTTCATGATCTGATAGCAATGGACTAGTGAGGAGTGCCCTCTGGTGGATATCATGGGCACTCCAGCTGGTAGATGTGACAGTACCAGTATGCACTCTTATGCTTTGGGATTTTTTTGAGATCACTGTAGTGACATCAAAAATGATCTTGAGGTTGTCTACATGAAATGTTATTAACCTAAAAAAAAAACTTTGCTGATCTCATCATCAGCTATGTGCCTTTCTTTCCTGTGTGTAACAGGTGGAAGAAGAGGCGGCCCGTCTGGCTTCCTTACCTGCCTGGAGGAGAGATATTATGAAGAAAAAGATGGAGGAAGAGAAGTAAGTTAAAGCTAGGGCTCTTGCTTTTGTCTTTCTGTTTCCTTCTTATTGTCTCCTGGGTTTTTCTGTTTACTGAACCTCATTCATTATTACATACACATTAGTGTTTATCTCAGTATCATAACCTTTAAAGGGAACTGTTGCCCAAGTATTAGCTTTATTTTTGCTATTTATGATTACTCTAATGAATAAGACAGATAGCGCTGCCTTTAAAAGTCATGCCTGAAGTTTCTTCCATGCAAATCTGTGAATTTTCTGTCTTTTACTCTCAATATCTTTTGTGGATTATAATACCAAAGTGATACGAAGTAAGTAAAACTGTAAATGTATTTTATGTTGTAGTGTTTTTGACTGTTGTAGTGACTTCTGTATAAAAAAAATATAAATAAAAACATATATATATATATAAATATACACACATGTAATCTTCTAATTTCTTTTAATCACTCCTGGATGGACAGGGAACATAAAAGGTAAGACATTCACTAGTGTTAGTAGCAGTAATGGTAGTTGTAGAAGTAGTTCCTATTCAATTAAAGGGATAGTTCACCCAAAAATGAACATAAGCCCATGATTTACTCACCCTCAAGTCATCCTAGGTGTATATGACATTCTTGTTTCAGACAAATACAATCAGAGTTATATTAAAAAAATGTCCTGGCTCTTCCAAGCTTTATAATGGCAGTGAATGGCTGTTTCTGTTTTGAAGTCCATAAAAGTGCATGTATCCATTATAAAAGTAATCCATATGGCTCTGGGAGGTTAATAAAGGCCTTCTGAAGCGAAGTGATGCGTTTGTGCGTTTTGTAAGAACTTACAAACTGTAATCTCTAACTTCCGTTAACTGTCGTTCAGCGTTCACGAAAGACTGGTGTTCCAGCGTATGACATAGGATGATGCAGGTGTAGCAGCGTAAGTTCCGGTGACGAACGCGGAAGCACTGAGGATAGAGCAAAACAAAACTTGGTTTCACGAGAACTAGCATATTCTCACTGGAGCGCCCTACGCTGTGTGTCACTGATCCTTCAACTTACCCGTCACCTTAGCCTTAACCAATGAAATTAGCTGCAGGTTCCGCTGAACTGGTTTGGGGGGTGAAATCACACCACTGGAACGCCAGTCTCTCATGACTGCACGTACGACAGTTAGCGGAAGTTAGAGATTACAGTTTGTAAAGTATAAATATTTTTCTTATACAAATGCATTGCTTCGCTTCAGAAGGCCTTTATTAACCCTCCGGAGCCGTGTGGAGCACTTTTATGATGGATAGATGGATTTTTATTGACTTCAGAACAGAAACAGCCATTCACTGCCATTCACTGCCATTATAAAGCTTGGAAAAGCCAGTACATTTTTTAATATAACTCTGATTGTGCTTGTCTGAAAGAAGAATGTCATATACACCTAGGATGACTTGAGGGTGAGTAAATCATGGGCTAATTTCCATTTTTGGGTGAACTATCCCTTTAAGACAATTTGATTGTATTAATGTGCATTATATGTAATTTTATCAAATTGTTTTTATTACATTTTTTCTGTTTTATTTTCTCATCCCTGCAGAAAAGAGGAGGAACGACGGCGAATGGAGAAGGAGAACGAGGAGAAGTCGGAACTAGAGCGACTACGAACACTAGGCTATGATGAAACCAAGCTGGCGCCGTGGCAGCGGCAGATCATTTTAAAGAAAGGCGACATAGGGAAACAGTAGTAAACTCCCAGTCATCCCCATCTGCTCTTGTACAACTCTCCGCTGACATGGTTCAGAATCTGCCAGACCCTTTAGACACAAACCATGGATGGGTCACCAGACGGTGTTCTGCTTGCTCAACCACTTCATCATCACTTCTTCAGAGTCTCCTAATGTTATTTAGTTTTGAAGATGCGTTGTACTGTTAAAGAGTCAGGTCTTATGTATATGATTATTTAGCAGTCTTGAGGACTAAAAAGATCTGGAAATTATTTTGCAGAAAATTCAGAAAATATATTTTTAGCACTCCCCACCTGATACATTAGCTTTACACTTCCTGCTTCACACATCTCCCTACTCCTTGTTTTAAGTCTCATTTCAAATTTCTAGTAATATTTTTATGTATAGATAGATACTATATGTCAAGGAAATCACATGTACTCTGCTTGAATGCTTTTTTAAATTTACTTCATGTGGTCATAATCTATGAAGTATGATAGTCCTGAACAGGTGTATTCGTAACATAAAGTAAGTGATGGTACATCTTTATTTATATATATAAATAATTGTGCAATTTGTAACTATCAGAAAATATATACATAATGCAACAGCAATATTTCACCAGAGGGTGGTGTCAGAGATCACAATTGATTCTTGGCCAATGTAAGTCTTCCCAGATATCAAAACTCAAAATGTTTCCACTAACCACCACTAAAACACGTAAGAAGCCAATGTCTTAAATATTCTATTGCATCTTTAATAAAAGTCAACTGTACTGAGATTTACATAGGAAGTTTACATTGGGAGGGGAAATGATATTGGTAGCTTAATTTGTCATTAAATCATGACATTGTATTCATGGTCCCCAAAAAATGAAGCTTTTTTTCTTTCTCTGCTTGGTAACTGTAGATTATTATCTATTGTTAATGTGTTAAGAGTAACTAGACATCAGAAAAGTGCCGGATGTGAATCTGTATGTGTGCATGCATGTGTGAGAAAGTATATGTGTGTGCATATTTACACATGCATATAAATGTAATTTATCTATCCTGTGTCATACACTGTGCGATGGTTAGAGTTGATGTATTTTAAGTGTTTTTTTTCCCCTGTACAACTGTTTTAAAAAAAGTTATAAGTATAAGTGATAAGCATGGCCCTCCTTGAGTTTGGGAACATTTTGCTTTTATCAGATGCCATAATGATGCTGAACGCCATTGCCATTCGAACATTTTCTATGCATAATTACTTAATACAGAAACGCTTATAACTTCTACTGCTCTATCAGTTACATGTTTTTTTGTTTCTTCTGTTTTCAGCCTGACTTTCATAGGCAGCCTATTGTAAACTTTAATTTTCCCAATGGCAAAACAAGTAATGTAATAAAAATGTAACAAATCTTTGCCTGTGAAATACTTAATATACATTACAAAAAAAAAAAACATCCAATACATCAAGCACTACGTGATAATTCAATACATTTCAAAGATGCTCTAGCTGATACATAGGCTAAAGTTTTTTTTATTTTATTATTTGTTTTTACAGATGGTTCATGAATACAAATTAAGTTACAGAACTGAGTGATACAAATAGGCCTAAATACCAGCAATAAATAAATTAGGAGTGTGTTTTGGGGAATTTTAGACCATTCTTCTAGAAGCGCATTTGTGAGGTCAGGCACTGATGTTGGACGAGAAGGCCTGGCTCGCAATCTTCGCTCTAATTCATCCCAAAGGTGTTCTATGGGGTTGAGATCAGGACTCTGTGCAGGCCAGTCAAGTTCCTCCACACCAAACTCGCTCATCCATGTCTTTATGGACCTTGATTTGTGCACTTGTGCGCAGTCATGTTGGAACAGGAAGGTCATCCCCAAACTGTTCCCACAAAGTTGGGAGCATGAAATTGTCCAAAATTTCTTGGTATGCTGAAGCATTGAGTTCCTTTCACTGGAACTAAGGGGCCAAGTCCAACCCCTGAAAAACAAACCCACACCATAACCTCCCTTACACTAAACTTTACACTTGACACAATGCAGGCAGGCAAGTACCGTTCCTCTGGCAACCGCCAAACCCAGATTTGTCCATAGGATTGTCAGACAGAGAAGTGCAATTTGTCACTCAAGAAAACACGTCTCCACTGCTCTAGAGTCCAGTGGCAGCATGCTTTACACCACTGCATCCGACGCTTTGCATTGCACTTGGTGATGTAAAGTTTGGATGCAGCTGCTCGGCCATGAAAACCCATTCCATGAAGTTCTCCACACACTGTTCTTGAGCTAATCTGAAGACCACATTAAGTTTGGAGGTTTGTAGTTATTGACTCTGCCGAAAGTTGGCGACTTCTGTGCATTGTGCACCTCAGCATGCGCTGGCACCGGTCTGTGATTTTACATGGCCTACCACTTCGTGGCTGAGTTGCTGTTGTTCCCAATTGCTTCCACTTTGTTATAATACCACTAACAGTGAGGAAATTTCACAGATGAACTTATTGCACAGGTGGCAACCTATCACAGTACCACGCTTGAATTCACTGAGCTCCTGAGAACGACCCGTTCTTTCACAAATGTTTGTAGAAGCAGTTTGCATGCCTAGGTGCTTGATTTTATACACCTTTGACCATGGAAGTGACTGGAACACCTGAATGCTATGATTTAGAGGGGTGTTCCAATACTTTTGCCAATATATATATATGAAATTCATGAATTCATGAATTCAGAATCAGCTACAGTCAGTAACTAAGGGGGCGGGGTTTAGCGACGTATTGATGTAGTGTCAAACTTTACCAGCAGATGGCGCAACGAGCATTTTTACCATTGAGGTAAGCTACCGGAAAACCGGTAGATTATAAATAAAATAATATATATATATATATTAAAATAAATAAAACACATATTCTGCAGGTCATAAGTGCACACATTAATATCTCATTTGTATGGAAATAAGAAGTTTTCAAGATTCTGCAGTGTGTGACAGTTTGAGGAAGTATGAGCGTAATCAGGTGGGTGTTTCTCGGCTCACCTGGAGTGACGTATGACGTTGTAAAACACACGGTGTAGGTGTAGGAATGTGTTGAAGTTCAGCTAGAAATATATATTATGTTCTGGATTGGATCTGTGCAATCTGACATCTGCTCACTTTCAAAAGCACACAGCGCATGGGATATTAGCCGGGTAAGTCGATCCAGTATTTATGAATGAACTTTAAACAGACTGAAAGTGCTGTTGTTTTGATAAATAGTCTGCCTGGGCGTGAAGAGAAGTTACAGTTAGTTGTTTATCATCCAGCTGACTGCGATGTGTTAAAAGATCCCCGCCGTGCCTGTGTGGTTTTCTTCAACAGTTATGCAAGTTGAGATTGTCCTCTTAGACTTATTACATTTTGATATTATTATATCTGTTTTGACCACAGGTGTGTCAGTAACACAGCAGGTTACTTAATAATGTTAATCTTTTTTTTGTTCTTTTTTTTTTTTTTTTTTACATCTATGGTTCCTGTGAAAAGCACCTTTTGGAACTTTTATTTTTGAGAGCGTAAATGACAACTGAAATAATTCTGCTGCCCATGTGACATAGCTACTTGTTTGTTTAAATGCTAGGCTATTATGCAGGCTTTACAAATTTGTTCACATGACTTATGATTGTGAATGATTGCACCTGTTTCTGTGATCAAGGGACATTCCAAACAGGGTTCCTGGAATAATAATAATTCCTCCATTATTTTTAACAGGGGAGACTTAGACTGTGAACTAAAATATACAATAAAACCCACATTGGTGTGGCAAATAACTAAAAGACATGTCTATTCCATAATTATTACTCATCTTAAAATTTGATGTGTCTTTCATATATTAATACATACATTCATATATTGGTTTCTACTTTTACAATTTTTTTTTTAAAGAATTAGTATTCCATAGTATCATCGATTTAATGCACTGACACTGTCGGATAAGAACAACATTTGAACTGAATTTAGCTGGAAAACGACACTAATTTTGCAACAATGACACTGTTTTGAACTTAATTGAATAAACATTGAACTGAATAATGACACTATGTTTTGTAGAGCTGCTTTACAGCTGAAATTGATTCAAGAATTGATGGTTTTATAACATTAACACTGTTATTTTCCTGCTTATTAATGTGAAGCTACTTTGAAATGATTTTTATTGTATAAAAGCGCTTTACAAATAAATGTGTCTTGACCATATTGTTTTATCAAAGTATTTATGATACTGTTTAAAAAATTATGCTTATTTATCACAATATAATATAAATAATGTCTCAAGTCACCTTTATTTATATAACGCTTTTTACAATACAGATTGTTTCATAGCAGCTTTACAGTGATAACAGGGAAATAATGCAACAGCGTTTGTTTCGGCTGTACAGCCGCTCTGACATTGACATTGTCATCGTGATGTCATCGTCCAGCTCAGTTCAATTATCATATAGTGTCAATGCAGGCAGATCAATAATATTGTTGAATATGTCCCCAACTAAACAAGGCAAAAGCCAAAGGCAGCAGAGGCGACGGTGGCAAGAAACCAAAACTCTATCAGGTTACACAATGGAGAAAAAACCCTCAGGAGAAACCAGGCTCAGTCAGGGGGCCAGTTTTCTTCTGGCCAATGAACGAAAAGTGTATGATTATGATTCAGGCAACATTTCAGGTCAGAAGTCAGATTAGATCGGAACATTCAGAATATTTGTCCAGTTCCATCTGGTTGAAGATCGGAGTCATCATGCCAAAGATGGGCTTGTTGAGGATCAGTGCCATCGTGTTGATGAGGCCTTCACGGGGAGAGTCTCAATACAAAATAATATTTTTATTCATGTAATATTGGTTTCTTTTGTTTTCAGAGTGAAAAGCTAGACGTGTTGCTGCATTAACTTTAGATGGTAATTGTATTAAACTGTAAAAGCAAAGTATAGAAGTACTTTTCCTTTCATTTCATGGAGTACTTTGTTGAATGAAAAAGGGTTGTGAATATTTCTTTATAGGCATTAGTTGCATCAGTTGCTTTGTTCACCTTCATTACACTTAACTCATTGCTCTTGACTTCTGTTCAGATCTTTTATAATGAAAAGGCTTCCACCCTTACATTTTCAAATGTCATAACCCTAAGTGAATATGTTTGACAAAGCCTAACAGTCGAGGACTCAAACCTGCTCCTGGAGACTCTCTGCCCTAAAAAGTTTATATCCAACCTGCTTCAGCTTGTGAATTTCAAGTGATCCTGAAGAGCTTGATTAGCTGGTTCATGTGTGTTTGATTGGGATTGGAGATAAACTCTGCAGGACAGTGGGTCCCCAGCAGGGATAAAGACGCTTGCTCTGTACACCAACATTCTGTCACCAATCTCTGTTGTAACAGGTTTGGGCAGTGGTCTGCTGGTGACCCCAAGCTGATGTTCTATAAGTGAAACACTTTCAACCAGCCAAACCAGGTAAAGGTGCCATGGCTCACAGAAAATCTGATGGCTCCATGGGTGACCAGTCTCTTCTTGTTCCGGGGAGCTATTTCAGCTCAGTCCTTCATTTGGACCAACCGCCAGTACGTTCGGCTTCGAGCTTCGACCTGTCCAGTGTGAATTCACCAAAGGATGAGAAGAGAAATGTAGTGCTCAGCACCCAGAGTAATGCAGCTCGTAAGCTGGGCACTCAACAGCTTATCCCCAAAAACCTGGCTGTGACTAGCCGCCCAAAAAACCGCCACCACACCACCGTGGTGACCCTGCCCGTCGCCCTGCAGTCCACAGATATCTCCTGGGAGGACTATGACAGTGATGCAGCTGATGGGTTTTCGCTGAGGAGAAATCGCAGGAATCAATCGTACCGTGCTGCAGTCACCAGTTTGAATATTGATGCTTTGCCAAGCGAACTCCAAACAGAAGCGCTGACAATGGTCAGTGAAACGAAGGCGGCCAACCAAAAGCAAGCACACAAATCGGGACGCAAGGCAAGTGTCTTGCTCTAAGAATATGTTATTAAACCACTAGGATGCTTTTGAATTAATGTAGTTTGTTGAATCCACAATAGGGCTTTTCACACTGCACTTAACCCTGGGGTATCGGTCGTTCTGAACACCTACGTTTCACACTTGTAATTTAGAAGCAGGGTTAGCATCGCTCTTTACTCTGGGGTTATGAAACCCTGCTCCGGATCTGTTAACTCTGCATTGCGGTGCCAAACTTGTACAGTGTGAAACAATGAAATGTTAGAATGTTACAGCTAGACGCTTTGCTTTGGATAGTCACGGAAACACTGCACATTGTATATAAACAGTAAATTCAGTGTTTGAAAGGAAACGTCAAATAATGATAGGAAACGCGACAATTGGAGTGAAGAGACGTTTCATTCTTACCAATTATAGTCCGAAAAGTCAGGATTAACTTGATAGTAAAGTATCTATGTAAACATATTGCGTCTGTTGTTCTTCCAGTGAAATACAAATATGTAAATAAGGATGGTAAACCAGGGTTTATTAATATCTACAGTGTTAAATGGCAGCTTATGAATATCCAGGATTGATTTTAATCAGTGTGAAACGTGAAGCAAGATAACCCAGGATTCTGTTTACCCAGGGTTTACAATGACCCAGGGTTAACTAGTTAAAGTGTGAAAAGCCCTAATCAGGTTTTTTTTTTAAAGCCATCTCCGTTTTATAAAAAATTATAGCAATGAACAGTATAGCTTTCCAATTTACAGTATGCTGTTCTATAAGTAATGCAAAAAATATTCACTATCCTCATTCAAACCATTAGAAGAGTTTTTGTAATTCCATGGAATATTTATGTGAAATGTCATCCATTTAGATAGGATAAATGTGATTTTTTTTTTTTATATCACATTGTCATATGTATTTATGCTGTCCTTTCTCACAGAGAACATTGGGGAGGAACAGGAACAGGAAGCATGCTGGCTCATTTAAAGATGGTTTGTTCTTCACTTTTGTTCCCTAGACGGATACTGTACAATAGTTCTCAACTCCAGTCCTGGGGACACACTGCTCTGCACATTTTTGTATCTTTCTACCTGATTCAGATCATCAGTTTGTTAGAAAAGATGGTCTCACTTTATATTAGGTGTCTTTAAAGGATTATTTCACATTAAAATAAAAATTACCCCATATTTACTCACCCTCAAGCCATTCTAGGTGTATATAACTTTCTTCTTTCTCATGAACACAATCAGAGTTATATTAATAAATATCCTGATGCTTCCAAGCTTTATAATGGCAGTGAACAGGGCCCACGAGTTTGAAGCTCAAAAAGTGCATCCATCCTTCATAAACATACTCCATATGGCTCCAGGGGTTAATAAAGGCCTTCTGGAGTAAATTGATGGGTTTTTGTAAGAAAAATATCCATATTTAAAACTTTATAAAGTAAAATATCTAGCTTCCTCCAGACCTCCTTCTGTATTCAACTTGCGAAAAAAGTATAATGCCACTCGCAGTTCAAAATGCTTAAGCTACGTCCTAGTCATACATCATGTCACTTACGCTTTTTTCGTAAGTTGAATACCGAAGGCAGTCTGCCGGAAGCTAGATTTTTTTTTTTTTTTTTGTCATGTTTTGTCGAGTTTTTTTTTTTTTTTTTTTTTCATGTTTTGTCATGTTTTGACATTGTACTTGTATTTATATGCAGGTTTTTAAAAAAATATATATCTGTAATTTCAGTAATTACATCTATAATTACACTGTTGACCCTTCCCCTACCTTTTAAATATACACCACAAAACCTGTCCCTAACTGTATCCCACCTTGGTAGCAGCAAAAGTGCAATACAACATGAACACAATAAGTACATTGTGCTTATTTTCTTATGTAAGTACATAGTAGTTAAAGACACCGAATATATAAAATGTGACCAGAAAGAGCTCCATGAATTGAACTGTGTGTGTCAGATAAGGGAGACGCACAAAATGTGCAGTAGTGGGTCAGCAGGAAAACCACTGTATTGTGATATTTAAGGTGATGAAGTTGTCAAACCAAAATTCTAATTTGCCTGGATGAACCTTCCTTTTCTACTTAATTTTGTGAATTCCAAGAAATTTGATTTTGGTTTGAAAACATATAAATAACATGGGATGTAATGCTACTCCCTCAGGGATTGTTGTACAACCTTTAATGGCCAAAACTGCATTGAGTTCTTACAGTTTTTCCACAATCACTAGGACACATTTCTCAATACTTGGGTCACTTTTTCAAAACATTAACAGGCAGTATTATACAATGTTCTTTTATAAAGTTTCTTTACAAAACAAGAATGACACTTTGCTGTTTAGAATTCGCTGCAGTATGTCACATAGCCCATGTTTACATAAAAAAAATTACATACAAAATTAAAAATCCTAAGTTTTACCCTTTTTTATAGATGATAATGAAATTGAAAGTCTAAAATCTGTGTAGGTGTTAATTGTTTTGATAGCATTTCATTTTTTAGATTCACAATATTTCAATATGGTATTAATGTAGAAATGTAGCAAATTGCCGTCTTATTAAATTCTGTATTATGTTTTGACTTAAGTTTAACAGTTTTGATAAGAGTATGTGACAGTGAGAATTGCCCTGTAATTATATAGAGTTTTGCCGGTGGTTGTGTCTAATGTGAGAAATGTGAATTCATTAATATAATGTTATTTAAAAGATTAAGTCATTGAATGCATTTTGTGCCAAACCATGATAAATTATCCACAGTGTAGCCCACATAGACTGATGTTCTGCTTCACTGTGTGAAGAGTTTTGAAAAAGTGACCCAAGTATTGAGAAATGTGCCATAGCGGTTGTAAAAAAACACATATTTGTTGTGATGCATTAGATAAAATAAATAACTGGATATCAAGATATTTTCTAGAATCTGTGGTTGAACTACAGCAAGTTGTAAGTTGTACATCATCCTCTTATAGAGCCGCGGTTTTACCAGGAGATAAGAGAGCGAGGTCTGAACGCCAACAACCTGAGTACAGAGGATGATGAGTTCACACCGACCGGGCCACCTGAGGAGGATCAGGGCATTGTGGTGAAGAACTACAGGGCAGCTTACATGACATGGAGTCAACTACAACAGGTGATGAGGGTCAAATCCTGTTGAAGAATCATTCGCTTTAGATCAAACTGTGGTTGAAACCTCTGTGAAGGAAAAAAAAATGGCATGGCTGCGAAATACTGGAAGTAACACAACATTTAGAGACTTATCATAGAGACTTGGGACATAAATGGAAAAAAAATGCATTTATTAATTCAAAAACAATTAAGCTTATTTTTGTATAAGAGCGGCTAATAAGTACTTTTATTGTCTTATTTTAAACTTAGGTGAAGGATTTGGGCATTTTGGATACCATCTCTCCTGAAGAACGCAAAAGACAAGAAGTGAGTCTTGGCATGTTCACTGGTTTTTGTGAAGTAAAAAAAAAATTAAACTCATATAAATCATATCAAAACTTTTGTACATTTAATGTAAAAATGACAACCTATGCAATGCCACTGAAAACCAAAGTGACGAATTTCAGAGAGGAAAAAAAGAAGAAACTTGGAATAACTAACTGCATAAGTGTGCACATAATACTTGATTTTATTACAGTCTGTTTGGATAGGAGTGTATCAGCTAGGCTCATCTTGACAAGCTATTTTCTCACTCTTCTTTGCAACTGCGTTCGGTTACACTTTTTTTTAAAGGTGATTAAAAAAAATCACATTATTAAAAGTTACATTATACTTACTAACATTATACTTACTATAAGTAAGTACAAAGTAATATTAATTTCCTACATGTACAAGTTACGGTTAGGATTTGGTTTAGGGTTAGTTAATTATGCATAATTTACTGTAATTACTATAGTAGGTTAACCCTAACCTAAACCTAACATGTAACTGTCACCTTAAAGGTCCCGTTTTTCTTGTTTTTTTTAAAGCTTTGATTGTGTTTATAGTGTGCAATATAACGTGTTCATGTTTCGCGTGTAAAAAAAAACTGTATTTTTAACACAATTTACTTATCTGTATACAGCTGTTTTCACTGTCCTAAAAACGGGCTGATGACTTCCTTGTTCTATGAAGTCCCTCCTTCAAATCAAATCAAATCAAATCAAATCACTTTATTGTCACTCTACCATATGCACAAGTGCAACAGTAGGTGAAATTCTTAGCTGCAGTCCGAGCAACATAGTAGTCATGACATGACATGTACAACATTTAAGCAACAACAGATTACACATCTGATGCGCACACAATTACTCACAGCACCGTATACACTACAATAAACAATAAATAATTTACACAATGTGAGTGTAGTTCTCACAGCTTTAAACAATATACACATACTTACAATATACATATACTTTAAACAATATACACTAAACATACACTAAACAATATACATTACGCTATAATAATAATATACAATGTATAGTATACAATATTATTCACAAATTGAAATCCAAAGTGCAATAGATGCTGTATGATAGATAAATGTGTATATAATGTGTGTGTATCTACAGTGGGTTGTGCTGAGTGATATTCTGTCCAGTGTGTGTTATGATCCTGATGGATCAGGAGTTAAGTAGTCTGATTGCTTGTGGGAAGAAGCTGTTCTGGAGTCGGCTGGTGCGTGTTCTGATGCTGTTCTACCGTCTGCCTGATGGCAGCAGTGAGAGCAGCCCATGGTTCGGGTGGCTAGAGTCTCTGATGATCCTCTGAGCTCTCTTCACACACCGCCTGGCATAAATGTCCTGGAGGGAGGGAAGCTCACCTCCGATGATGCAGCTGGCCGTGCGCACTACCCTTTGCAGGGCTTTGCGGCTGCGGGCGGTACTGTTGCCGTACCAGGTGGTGATGCAGCCAGTCAGCAGGCTCTCTATGGTGCTGCTGTAGAAGCGTGTGAGGATGTGGCGGTTCATTCCAAACCTCCTCAGCCGTCGCAGGAAGAAAAGGCGCTGATGAGCCTTCTTCACAACGGCCTCAGTGTGGACGGACCATGAGAGTTCCTCTGTGATGTGGACACCGAGGAACTTGAAGCTGCTGACTCTCTCCACCGGTGCTCCATCGATGGTGATGGGGCGGTGTTCTCTCTCATTCCTCCTGAAGTCGACCACCAGCTCCTTGGTCTTGCTGACGTTGAGGGAGAGGTTGTGCTCCTGACACCACCGTGTCAGAGTGTGCACCTCCTCTCTGTAGGCCGTTTCATCATTGTCAGTGATGAGACCTACCACCGTCGTATCGTCAGCAAACTTGATGATGGTATTGGAGCTGTGGGTTGCCACACAGTCATGTGTGTACAAGGAGTACAGGAGTGGGCTGAGAACACAGCCCTGAGGGGCTCCAGTGTTGAGAGTCAGTGATGATGAGATGTTACTGCCCATTCTGACCACCTGGCGTCTGTTTGACAGGAAGTCCAGGATCCAGCTGCATAACAAGCTGTTTAAGCCTGTTTTCAGAAAACGTAACGAGTTCTGATTGTGCCAGCGGTTCCTGTGTTGTGATCATAGGTTGTGATTCGACAGCAGCTTAGCACACGTTGCCCGGTAAGGTCACGCCTCTTACCAGAGATACATGCGCTCAGTGTTCGAGTGACGTTATTAAAGAAGGAAGTAGAGGGATGTAGTCCTAATCGGCCGTTCGCTGTAGGCTTTGAAAGGGGACCTCTGTTAAATAAAATATCTCGCTTGGCATTGAACTTTGAGCTTTATAATTTTACAGGTATTATTTATGCTCTAACAGCAACATTACACACTAACTAAAGTTTGAAAAATGGGATCACGAAGAACAGGACCTTTAAAATCTGATCTGATAAAGTGCATCTTCTCTGCACAGCCCTGTTCAAGTCACCCCAAAGATTTTCTACAGGATTCTGGTCTGGTCCCTGGCTGAGCCATTCTAAAACATTAGTATGGTGTGGGTATGCGTATGGTGTTGGTTTGCTGGTGTGCTGTTTTGTTTTTGCGCCAAACATACCTTTTACAATTTTGGTCAAAAACATACATTTTCACTCACCTAAAGGATTATTCGGAACACCATACTAATACTGTGTTTGACCCCCTTTTGCCTTCAGAACTGCCTTAATTCTATGTGGCATTGATTCAACAAGGTGCTGAAAGCATTCTTTAGAAATGTTGGCCCATATTGATAGGATAGCATCTTGCAGTTGATGGAGATTTGTGGGATGCACATCCAGGGCACGAAGCTCCCGTTCCACCACATCCCAAAGATGCTCTAATGGGTTGAGATCTGGTGACTGTGGGGGTCATTTTAGTACAGTGAACTCATTGTCATGTTCAAGAAACCAATTTTAAATGATTGGAGCTTTGTGACATGGTGCATTATCCTGCTGGAAGTAGCCATCAGAGGATGGGTACATGGTGGTCATAAAGGGATGGACATGGTTAGAAACAATGCTCAGGTAGGCCGTGGCATTTAAACGATGCCCAATTGGCACTAAGGGGCCTAAAGTGTGCCAAGAAAACATCCCCCACACCATTACACCACCACCACCAGCCTGCACAGTGGTAACAAGGCATGATGGATCCATGTTCTCATTCTGTTTACGCCAAATTCTGACTCTACCATCTGAATGTCTCAACAGAAATCGAGACTCATCAGACCAGGCAACATTTTTCCAGTCTTCAGCTGTCCAATTTTGGTGAGCTTGTGCAAATTGTAGCCTCTTTTTCCTATTTGTAGTGGAGATGAGTGGTACCCGGTGGGGTCTTCTGCTGTTGTAACCCATCCGCCTCAAGGTTGTGCGTGTTGTGGCTTCACAAATGCTTTGCTGCATACCTCGGTTTTTAACGAGTGGTTATTTCAGTCAAAGTTGCTCTTCTATTAGCTTGAATCAGTCGGCCCATTCTCCTCTGACCTCTAGCATCAACAAAGACATTTTCGCCCACAGGACTACCACATATTGGATGTTTTTCCCTTTTCACACCATTCTTTGTAAACCCTAGAAATGGTTGTGCGTGAAAATCCCAGTAACTGAGCAGATTGTGAAATACTCAGACCGGCCCGTCTGGCACCAACAACGATTGTGAAATACTCAGACCGGCCCGTCTGGCACCAACAACCATGCCACGCTCAAAATTGCTTAAATCACCTTTCTTTCCCATTCTGACATTCAGGAGATTGTCTTGACCAGGACCACACCCCTAAATGCATTGAAGCAACTGCCATGTGATTGGTTGATTAGATAATTGCATTAATGAGAAATTGAACAGGTGTTCCTAACAATCCTTTAGGTGAGCGTAGGTTTCATCAGACCATAACAAGTTTTTATGTGGTTTTGGGAGACTGGATATACACACTATTTCCAAAAGTTTTGGGACTCTTTCCTTTACATGTACACTCTTAATCCATAGAGTTTAATATGGAGTTGGCCCACCCTTTGCGACTATAACAGCTTCAACTCTTCTGTAAGGCTTTCCACAATGTTTAGTAGTGTGTTTATGGGATTATTCTTCTAGAAGCGCATTTGTGAGGTCAGTCACTGATGTTGTACGAGAAGGCCTGACTCGCAGTCTCCGCTCTAATTCATCCCAAAGGTGTTCTATCGGATTGAGATCAGGATCCTGTGCAGACCAGTCAAGTTCCTCCGCACCAAACTCGCTCATCCGTGTCTTTATGGACCTTGCTTTGTACACTGGTGCACAGTCAAAGTTGGGAGCATGAAATTGTCCAAAATATCTTGGTATGGTGAAGCATTAAGTGTTCCTAAGGGGCCAAGCCCAACCCCTGAAAAACAACCCGAAACCGAACTTTTCACTTGGCACAATGCAGTCGGGCGAGTGTTCTCCTGTCAACCGCCAAACCCAGACGTGTCCATCGGATTGCCAGACAGAGAAGCGTGATTCGCCACTCCAGAGAACACGTCCCCACTGCTCTAGAGTCCAGTGGGGCGTGCTTTACACCACTGCATCCAACGCTTTACATCGCACTAGGTGATGTAAGGCTTGGATGCAGCTACACGACCATGGAAACCCATTCCATGAAGCTCTCTACACACTGTTCTTGAGCTAATCTGAAGGCCACATAAAGTTTGGAGGTCTGTTGCTATTGACTGAGCAAGTTGGCGACTTCTGCGCACTGTACGCCTCAACAAAGTTGACCGTATAATATTTTGTCACAAATGCACAGGTGGCAACCTATCACGGTACCAAAGGATGGCCAATTCTCACGCATCTGGCGTGAGACACATGCTATCAGGCTGTCTCACAGTCTCACTCTGCCCAAGTAAATCTCACGCCAAATTGCCAAACCTGCTTTTGATATGAAACAAAGTCTAAGCTTCTTCTTTTTTTATTTAAAGGTTTAATACGAAATTCAAACAATAAATACCGTTTTGGCATAATGTGGCATAACAGTTAAAGCCAGAGCTGTTGAAAACAGTTGCGATATGCTTTCATCTCCCGGTGGCGCTCGCGGTCATGTGGTTCATGGAGCTCTCAATAGTTCTAAACAAACCAGCGCTGTCAATACATTTGAATGGCTTAAGCGGATGGACAACAGCTTCACTATACAGGTATTTGCAGCAAAAAAAATGTAATGTTAATGTTTTTCTTGTATTTAGCCCTCAGGTATCCTTACTAATTGGTCACACTCATACTCCTAGTGTATGTTTTTGCAAAGTTAGATGTATCTAAATATTTATGTTTCCTTTTGACACACCCAGTCCAGTTCAGTTCATTGAGTGCTCCACTAAGGAGTTTATTGCCGTTTGGAGTCCTCAGAAAACATGATTGAGAGAGGCCAGTCTAATAAAAATGACAACTTGTTAGTGTATCCAAATATATTTTGGGCTAATATGTCAGACTAGCATTAGTAAATGAAGTCTTTTCATGTAGTCATCGTCAGATGGCTTTGGAATATGAGTGTACTCTCACGGCTGTGTAAATACTAAAGTTCACTTTGTGCACTCCACACAGACACACCCAGACATCTGACTCTTACCTCCTTTGTTCCACCTGCTGCCTTAAATTAGGCTGTATTGTGCATTTTCGTGGAAAAGCCTTAATTCCTACAGCTTTTAGGGCACGTTTGTGCCCAGAACTTTTACTTTCTCTTATAAAAAATGTTTTAGTGAATAAAAGAAGGCCTTTCAGGAGAGTAAAATAAACACTCTTATATTTATATTAAATATAGATATGCTGTGTATGATACTGATATTGTCTCAACATATGGTTTGGGTCGTCCTTCAATGTAAGTCTGTGTGATTTCGTTGTCCAGTGGGTGGAGATCATAAGTCTGGCACTTAGAAAGGCACACTTCCCCATAGCCACATGACCTGAGGTGCATTCAAATTCACAGCACAACTGGGGTGGAACAGGTTATGTGCCAAATATTAATTGTTTAAATGGCTAACTTTATGTGTACATTAGCACATTCTTAACTAATGTACAGCCATAGACAAGTGAGGAATGTTTTCTTCATTTCTGCCTTTAATGTGACTCAAGGACTCCAAAGAATTCCAAATATCTCTCTATAAAATACTTTAAGATCAGTTGCTGCATCTGAAATCGCATACTGCCTAGTTGGTAGTACATTTGGTTTGAAATATAGTGAATATGGATAGTATGAATGAAATTTGGACATTTTTAATACCTGTGTAATAAACAATTCATATTATATCTCTGTATTTGTGTAGGCCATCTTTGAAATCATCACATCAGAATTTTCCTACCAGCACAGTTTAAGCATCCTGGTGCGTCATTTTAAGGACAGTGCAGATTTGAAAAAGACCATGACAGCAACGGAACACCATCACCTGTTCTCCAACATATCTGTCATCCAGGAAGTCAGCAAACGGTATGAACGTTCTCTTACCTTCTACATTTTAATATGGATCAAATGGTACAAAGATCCTCTTGTGTTCTAGATTCTAATATGGATCATGATACGACAACTGTTTTAAGGAGTTTTACATACATGCATGCATGCATGCATACATACCGATCAGGCATAACATGACGACTGTTGAAGTGAATAACAATGCTTCTCTTAATGATTTATTATAATTTTCAGTATGACCGCTTTAGATACAAAACGATAGTGTAACATTTAAAAGTGGAATTACTGGTTCAGCACCTTTCTGAGCCAGTTCGAATATGGGTAATTTAAAAAAAAACTAGATGCAGGATCATGCAGGAGTTTCTAGCAGACCTGAGTACAGTAAATGCACTGCTGGACATGTTGAAACCTGCTGGTTTAACTGGTTATGCAGCTTACTGCTGCCTGGATTCATGTTTCTCCAAACAGGGTCTTTCACACATTTACAATGACACTCTATACCTGTTTCCCCATGAACTGTGTGTGTGTGTGTGTGTGTGTGTGTGTGTGTGTGTGTGTGTGTTCTGCTGTAAAAAACTGAATGGTGTGGCTCTATAGGCTGAAGTAAAGTGGCTCCTATATACTAAAGCTTTAAAAACATGTTGTGTCATGCAGTTTGGTGTTGTTTATGAAACGAGCACAGTAAATTAGCTTGATTGTAGAAATGATTCCTTCCAGTCAGGGAGTTGCCGTTAGGGCTAAGAAAGAACAGACTCAAAATACAGGGTTATATTAAACTTTGAGTTTGTATTACCTCAATGGTATTTGTCATATTGAAAATGGAGGTAATTTATGTGATGAAACCGTGTTAAGGTTAGTGACAGTCCAGAAATTATAAATACACTACATGCCTTTAACCTTGTAAAGCCTGACATAAGAATGGTTATTTAACCTTTAGACAAAATAAAAGCTTTTATGGATTATAATATAGGAGAATATGGAGCTCATACTCTCATACCTCTATTCAGAAGGCCTAAATTGAGCAAATGTATGCAATTTGGTGCAGTTATTTATTTATATGGCCAGAAAGTAAGATTAAATTATGTTAGCTTGTAATTTAAATCAATGAAACCTTCATAATAGTACAGCAGACTACTTGCATACAATGCACATACATATTAGTTGTCAATAATATGTCTTAGTAAAATGATTGAAATGCTTAGTTTTATGATCATCAAAGCTCTGTAGTTTTTATTCTTTTATTCTTAAAATGATGACTGAGAGATGTAGAAGCCTCATAAACCTGATATTTGATGCTCTCATTTTGATTTTCCTAAAACAAAGTGATGCATATGGATGATGTAAACCTAAACTTGCTTCAGTCCAGTAAGTGTTCATCTTGAAATATTAAGATGATATAAAATATAAAATGTATTCTTACGTTTACTTTATAAAAGTAAAAAAAAAGTAAAGAATGGACAGCAAAAAGACACATTGCACCATGACCTGAATGTTTTTACAATTATACTAAAATGCTGAATTGGGAACCGCATACTAGTATACTACTCGTATTACTTTTACCACATCTTTCTATGGCGGAAATAGTAATAGTAGTATGTGGTTCTTAATTCAGCCAATGTTTTGAAAACAAAATGCACAGAGGATGTGTGTAGCAGAGAGTTACATTATGCTTTTGCGCCCCCTGGTGGTCTGGTTCGAGTTAGGGTTGTGCTATGCCCCCAAGGTTTACATACTAGTATTTCTTTTATTTCTATTGCCTAATTGCCTAATTTTCTATTTTTTATTTACTTTTATTCAAAAATGTGTTATTATCTAGACATGGTTTGCAACACGTGTATATATACTCTCTACACCATATGTAATGTTTCTTAGGTTTTTTGAAGATCTGGACAAGCGTCACCAAAGGTACCCTGTGATTCAGGACATCAGTGATATAGTACAGAATCATGCGACTCACCACTTTGAGCCGTACATTGTGTACTGTTCCAATGAGACCTTCCAGCAGAGAACGCTCCAGAAACTACTGTAAGCGCCAATACACTGTAAAAGAAATTTGATCTATAAGTTATATCAATATACATTTTTACATTGCTTTAACTCTGAAAATTGCTTAACTTATTTTGATAAGTTATATAAGATTCAACTCATTTTTTAAGTCAGTTTAATGCAATTTAAGTTGAACTGACTTAAACATGCAAGTTGATTGTACTTAAATTTAAGGCAGCAATTTTTTTTTTTACAGTGTACACACAGTACAATATAAAATAAAGAAAAGATGCTAACAAAGTAGTAGTATAGATTGGACAACATTTAATAGGAATTCATTGTGGCATGTGATGTATTTTTGTGTTTTAGGTCAAGCAACAATGCGTTTCGAGAGACTTTAAAGCTGATTGAAGGCAGTGAAGAGTGTGGAGGTTTGCCCATGATCTCCTTCCTCATCTTACCCATGCAGAGAGTTACCCGTCTGCCACTTCTTATGGACGTAAGAGACACATTCCTTCTGTTACTTGTTACTTCCGTCCTTCTGATGAGACGTTAAAACCGAGGTCCTGACTCTCTGTGGTCATTAAAAATCCCAGGATGTCCTTCGATAAAGAGTAGAGGTGTAACCCCGGCATCCTGGCCAAATTTGCCCATTGGCCCTCTCCATCATGGCCTCCTAATCATCCCCATATACAGATTGGCTTCATCACTCTGTCTCCTCTCCACCAATCAGCTGGTGTGTGGTGGGCGTTCTGGCGCAATATGGCTGCCATCGCATCATCCAGGTGGATGCTGCACATTGGTGGTGGTTGAGGAGATTCCCCCTTCTATATGTAAAGCGCTTTGAGTGCCTAGAAAAGCGCTATATAAATGTAACAAATTATTATTATTATAATTATTATGTTACCAACAGCTTTGTATTAAGCATCTAAGGCACGAGGGCCTAGACCTGCATCTAGAGATCTTCCTTCCTACTCCCTACTTGCTCTTATTCTCTCTATTTCACTTTGCAAACAGTCAAAGGCCTATTTTATGGCTAGTAAACAAACTAAAGTGCAATTTGATTGTATAATTGCAGTGAGTCTTATGGAATGCACTACTGCTCAAAAGTTATAAATAAGATATTTCATGGGTTTCACTTTATTTGGTAACGCTTTATTTTACAGTGTCCTTGTTACATATGTACTTACCATATAATAACAGTAAATTATACATAATTACATGCAACATAACCCTAATCCTACCCTAACTCTAACTATATAGTAAGTACAATTTGTTTGATTAATATTACTCAGTACTTAAATATATAATTAAACTGTAGCAATGACACCTTAAAAAAAGTGTAACCTATTTGGTAACCCTTTATTTCGTAATCCTTTATTTTAAGGTGATTTAGTTACATTGAACTTACTCAAGTAAGCACTGAGTAATATTAAAGGGGTGGTAAAACACATTCTTTCGAAGGCTTGATTGTGTTTGTGGGGTACACTGTAATATGTGTTCATGCTTCGTTTTTAAAAAATTGCATTATTTTTCATATATTTTACCTTTATTCTACACTGCTCTGTCCCTCCTTGTAAAAACGATCTGATGGTTTCCGGGTTGTATGAAGCCAGTCCCTCAAAAATACGCAATGGACTCAGATTGGTTAGCTGGCCCAGTGTGTTGTGATTCGCTAACTGCCTAGTGCACGTTTGTCGAAAACATCACGCCCCTTACCTTTACCGGTAGGCTGTGCTTTGGGTAGTACAATGGCGTCAATAAAACCATACCAATTTGAGCCCGAATCAGACCCAGACAATTTTAGTGAAGATGATCGAGCAGAACCTGTTCAGTCCTCAAGAGTAAAGACTGCGGATCTATAGTGATCGGTACTGAATGGCACCGTTACTTTTGTATTTTTAGAACGATTTGCCAAATATCTGTCGCAAGAACGAACACTAAACATTGGCTTTACTATAGTATCCAAATCAAACACAGAACCATGTTTAGCATGCCTGTAGATAAACAATACATAAAAGCTCTAATCAAAGAATAATTTACACTAATGCCAAGTTCGCTGTTGAGATTTTAAAAAGTTTGTAACGTTAGGTGTTTGTCGGATAACGTTAAGAATGAATGAGCATTTAACAAACTGGTTTGCAGAGCCAAATGAGCGTTGTCATCTGTTTGCTTCCTTGCTACAACGTACAATTAACAATACGAACTATTACAGGAAAACACATCGACGAAAAATAAATCATACTTACAGGTTGTGACCCGTAAACAGCTTCTGTTTTTAAATCCATCTTTCAGGACAAGCCGTTGTGCGAATTCTGCATTGAACTCGTGAAGATTGTGGAAGCTTCCCTCTGTGAAATGTGCAGCGGGAGCCGCGCGCGCCCGTTGTGCATTCACACTGGCAGTGTTTGTCTCACGCAGCTGAACCGCGGCTCATGTATTGCAAATACAGACGAATATTGTCCATTATGTCACATTTTCCGGTCTTCTCCTCCGACCCCTGTCTGTCTCGTGCTTTGATTTATGATGGGCAGCATATATCTGCTGCAAATGCGACCTGTTCCCCTCTGTCAAGTCAAGTCAAGTCAACTTTATTTATATAGCGCTTTTAACAATGTAGATTGTTTCAAAGCAGCTTTACAGTGTTAAACAGCAAAATAATGCAGCCTAATTTTATTCAGCTGTATAGCCATTTGATGTCATCAGTTCATTTCAATTTCCATACGGTGACAGTGTGGGCTTTAGATCAATAATTAGATCAGTAATTTAGTTTACATGGTTAAATTAGTTTATTAATTAGATTTATTTTGATGTTTAGTTGAAAAATATAGTGAATATACTCTGTCTCATACACGCATGCATAACGTTGTATGTTAAACGCACTGCATCGCACCCCCGTCCCTAGGAAGGCTGAACAAAGTGGACCTGCAATCCGTATGAAAATAACAGCGTTTCGTCGGCATTGGCAACAACACTCCAGCCTACTAACTAGCCTACCACAACAACTATTCCCCGCGGCGATACAAAATGGCCTCGCCCCTCCTTATTTCATATTCTCGGAGGAGGGGTTTATGTAAATATTGGGGCTGGTGATGTCAGCAACCCTGGAGGAATGTGTAGTAGTCCCTAGCGGCCGTTTGCTGTAGTCCTTAGAAATTGATTTCTTTAAAAGCAAATATCTCCCTTTTCTTTAAACTTTGAACGTTGTAACTTTGCAGATGTTGTTTATGCTCAAACAGCAACATTACACACTAGCTAAAGTTAGAAAAGTGAAATCGTGGTTTACCACCCCTTTAACTACATGTACTTACTAGGGCTGTCAAAAAAAATCGAATTTCGAATATTCGTCGAATTTACAAAAAAACTGCACATTCGAATGCAAAAACTGTGCATTCAAATTTTTGGTAGAGGCACGCGAGACATGATGATGACGTAACTGACGCGGTTTGTTTATCCAGTACAGCGGTATATATACAATGTAGAAGGCTGTAAAAAGGCATAAAAAATGGGCAACCTGTTCAACGGCATATTCAGTCAGACCCAGAGCAGTGCAGAAGAAGACAATCAGGGCTTTGGAGCATGAGATGGATATAAATGAAAAAGAACATACGCTTCTTGCTGGCGAAAATCCTCTCAGTTGGTGGCAAAATCATGCGGTATAACGTTATGTATCCACATATTGCGCAGCTGGCAAAGATACTTGATCATACCTCGGCAAAAAACGCTCAGCACTCGCTGCAGGCCAAGTTGACTGTTTGGAGTTTTTCACCAACAATATGTAGATGTTTAGTGAGTGGAAATGGATTGTTTCTGAATGTCCGTTTGCTATTTTGTGTCCACATTACGTTGCCTGTTGAAGCGTGTTTTCTCAGGTCACTGATGCACTTGCAGTTTTATGCACTTTTGTTACCTAATTGTCCTTACATGCTCATTAATTAAATTATATTTTATTTAATAACAATTGTTTAAAAAAAGTTAATTCACTGTAAAAAGTGAATGTCATTTCATTTCAATAAAATATGCGATGCTTGATTTGGTTTACATTTGCTTGTTGCGCTCGCTTGCGCCCTCTTGTGGCCATAGGAGACCATACAGTACTTTTTCCCTCTAACATTTAAAGGTCCCGTTCTTCGTGTTCTTTTGAAGCTTTGATTGTGTTTACAGTGTGCAATATAACCTGTGTTCATATTTTGCGTGTAAAAAAACCCAGTATTTTTAACACAATGTACATCTGTATACCGCTGTTTTCACTCTCCTAAAAACGGCTGATGACTTCCTTTATTCTATGACGTCCCTCCTTCAGAAATACGTAACGAGTTCTGATTGTGCCAGCGCTTCCCGTGTTGTGATTTGACAGCAGCTTAGCAAACGTGGCACGGTTCCTGTGTTGTGATTCGACAGCAGCTTAGCGCACGTGGAAATGTCACGCCTCTTAACGGGAGATATATGCGCGCTCAATGATCTCTACAGCGTCCCTGGGAAAGCCAAACAAAGGTGATTTGACTCCGGGATGAAAATAACAGCGTCTCGACGACATGGCGACAAACACACTCAAACGCAGCACTTCCTTTTCTCCACGCGACACGTCCTCTTCTCCACGTGGGACAGCAACAAGACCACGCCCCCTTTTTTCGCGTAGTCTTGTGGGCGGAGGTTAGTCTGTTCTACTGTTCTATCGACGTCATATATATGAAGGAAGTACCAGGATGTAGTCCAAGCCAGCCATTCGCTGTAGGCTTTGAAAGGGAACTTCTGTTAAATAAAATATCTCCCTTGGCATTGAACTTTGAGCTTTATAATTTTACAGGTATTATTTATGCTCTAACAGCAACATTACACACTAACTAAAGTTTGAACAGTGGGATCACGAAGAACGGGACCTTTAAATATTGCCTTTAGAATTCGAATATAATTCGAATTTTGCTAATATTTAAGAAAGAATTTCGAATTTAGCTTTTCAGACATTTTGACAGCCCTAGTATTTACTATAGAGTTATGGTTAGGGTTTGGTTTAGGTTAGCTAGTAATTAGCCATAATTCACTGTTATTACTACAGTAACTACATGTAGTTACGTGTAACTATGTCACCTTAAAATATATTCAAATGGAAAACAGTTGTTTTAAATTGTATTAAATTAATTTTTAAGATGTAATTTATTCCTGTTTATTCAGCAGCCATTACTCCAGTCTTCAGTGTCACAAGATCCTTCAAAACCCTTCTAATATGCTTTTTTCTGCTCAAGATAAAATTATTTTTTATTATTCAACAGCTGCTTAATATTTTTTAGAGGGAATGTGCTGCACTACCAATCAAAAGATCATGAATTTTCTATTCATCAAAGAAATAATGAAAAAAAAGTTTCACAGTTTTCCCAAAAGTATTAAGCAGCAAACAAAAAAGGTTTTAAACATTTAAAAAATAATAAGAACCATTTTTAATAGTTGAGCACCAGTAATAATTGATACTAATAACTGAGCACCATATCAGCATTAGAATGATTTCCATCACTTGAATAAAATCTTTTTTTTCAACAATTTCACAATATTACATAATATTACTGTTTTTACTATGTTTAATCAAATAAATGTAGCCTTGTTGAGCAATTAAAAAACAATTTTATCTTAATTATTCCAAACTTAATTTACATAGACATGGTTTTATGAATGATTTGTTTGTTGTTAGGTGTGTATTGAATGCGTTATGTATTTTATCATTCACGTGCCTCCACAGAGAATGATTTTGTCAGAAAATACACTGGTGGTGTTAATGTGCACTCAACTTGAAAGCAGATGATTTGAAAGCAGCTAAACACACTGCAGCAAGCCTACTTGTAGTTTTCAAGTGAGCCAGAAGAACCCTCAGAACTTGTATTGAACTTATGTTCTGTTGTGTTTGTCTTTCCATATCTACACAGACCGTCTGTCAAAAAACCTCAGACAAGAAAGCTGAATACTATTTTTCCCGATCGGCTTTAAAAGCTATCAGTAAGGTATGGTGCTACTCTCTATCCATCAACTAAGGATGTGAACAACTACACCTTTTCAAAATGTACTGGGTGTCTGGATGGCTACTTGACAAGAGTAAAAGTAACTTGGTTTAGGGTTACGTCCACAAGATAAATAACCGAAACCGTATTGTTGTATGAAACTCTTGTTTTTCTAAAACACCTCAGTGGTTAACAGATATGCTATTGTTCACAAGTTACACAAGTGTGTTTACAGCTTACTTATTATATTACTTACAATTTATAATAAAGTTGGCAGTCACTGTTGCACTTCCAGTTGCTTAAAAATATGACCAAGCTCTTAAGTGTTTCTCAGAAATGTTTTCGTTGTACTGTACTGAAGCAGTTTTACACAGTTAACACAGGCCGTTCTCCTCTCTTTACTCCTGTCAGTTGGTGAAGAACTGTAATGATGGAGCGCGGAGAATGGAGCGGACGGAGCAGATGTACACCATCCAGAAACAGATGGAGTTTGGCAAAATTAAGGTACATGTTTGTGCAGGTGGTTGATAAAGAACTTCAGTTACTTTTAAAAGTAAACTGACACATTTAAAGAAAGCATTAGACTTTTCTGACCCAGTTTTTAGATCTAGAGTGCTGCAGTAATTCATCCATCACCCTCTTTTTCTTTCGTCAAAAGCCCAATAGGAGTTTTCCATTGGCTTTTGAATTATTGCAGAAAATAAAGTCATAAAGTTTATGATTCTTACATGTTTTGTTCATCTTGATAATGAACACAAATTTTATGAATTTTGAAATGGAAATACAATCGTCAGAAGTCAAAAGCTAAGCGTAAACAAACTATAAACTACACCACGGTCACAAGTGTTCGAGTTAGAAAAGTTTGCAAGAGCGCGATTTATAAACACAACGAGGCTGTGGGTAGATGAGTTGACCTTTTTAGCTGATGACGTTTAATGTCGCCAACATCCCATTAGTCCCATTTAGCCACTTTTTAGCAACCACCTTTTACAAGACAAGTAAAAGCTTATAAAATACATAAGTGATACCCTCTTGTAATTTTTTTTATTGTAGAATAAAACATGAATGTATCCTGAGCTTGTGTAAACCACAGACCATATTTCAACCTCTGTGGTGAAAATCAAGTTTTTAATGTTGTTTATATGTTCAAGTGGTGTTTTTAATATGTTTTAAGACACACCATCTGCAAATTCATAAGTCAATACCATTGCTGCGTATTTTCTCCTTAAAACAGTAGTGAACTAAAGACAGTCTCAAATGCGGTTTGAAATCAGTTGTTCTCTACGTCACAAACTACCTTGTAACCAATCACGTCAACGCGCAGGATGGGCTTTAGCATATCATTAACTATTCTCTGAAGCAGGGGAGTCTCAAAAGAAGCCATGTTATCCTGGTATATTAATTTAGCAATATAGCAGGTGAATTATGTATGATGTATACCGATCAGTCAAAACATTATGACCTCCACCTTCCTAATATTGTGTTGGTCCCCCTTTTGCTGCCAAAACAGCCCTGACCCGTCGAGGCATGGACTCCACTAGACCCCTGAAGTTGTACTGTGGTATCTGGCACCAAGATGGTAGCAGAAGATCCTTTAAGTCCTGTAAGTTGCGAGGTGGGGCCTTCATGGATCGGACTTATTTGTTCAGCACATCCCACAGATGCTCGATTGGATTGAGATCTGGGGAGTTTGGAAGCCAAGTCAACACCTCAAACTCGTTGTTGTGCTCCTCAAACCATTCCTGAACCATTTTTGCTTTGTGGCAGGGCACATTATCCTGCTGAAAGAGGCCACAGCCACCAGGGAATACTGTTTCCATGAAAGGGTGTACATAGTCTGTGACTGCAACAATGCTTAGGTAGGTGGTACGTGTCAAAGTAACATCCACATGGACATCCCAGCAGAACATTGCCCAAAGCATCACACTGCCTCTGCCGGCTTGCCTTCTTCCCATAGTGCATCCTGGTGCCATGTGTTCCCCAGGTAAGCGACGCACACGTACCTGGCCATCCACGTGATGTAAAAGAAAACATAAATGAATCTGACCCGGCCACCTTCTTCCATTGCTCCGTGGTCCAGTTCTGATGTTCACGTGCCCACTGTTGGTGCTTTCGGTGATAGACAGGGGTCAGCATGGGCACCCTGACTAGTCTGTGGCTATGCAGCCCTATACGCAACAAACTGCGACGCACTGTGTATTCGGACACCATTCTATCTGAACCAGCATTAACTACTTGAGCAATTTGAGCTACAGTAACTATAATGTTATGCCTGATTGATGTACAGTGAGGAAAATAAGTATTTGAACACCCTGCTATTTTGCAAGTTCTCCCACTTAGAAATCATGGAGGGGTCTGAAATTGTCAACATAGGTTTATGTCCACTGTGAGAGACATAAATCACAATATATGATTTTTTAACTATTTATTTGTATGATACAGCTGCAAAAAAGTATTTGAACACCTGTCTATCAGCTAGAATTCTGACCCTCAAAGACCTGTTAGTCTGCCTTTAAAATGTCCACCTCCACTCCATTTATTATCCTAAATTAGATGCACCTGTTTGAAGTCGTTAGCTGCATAAAGACACCTGTCCACCCGATACAATCAGTAAGAATCCAACTACTAACATGGCCAAGACCAAAGAGCTGTCCAAAGACACTAGAGACAAAATTGTACGCCTCCACAAGGCTGGAAAGGGCTACGGGGAAATTGCCAAGCAGCTTGGTGAAAAAAGGTCCACTGTTGGAGCAATCATTAGAAAATGGAAGAAGCTAAACATGACTGTCAATCTCCCTCGGACTGGGGCTCCATGCAAGATCTCACCTCGTGGGGTCTCAATGATCCTAAGAAAGGTGAGAAATCAGCCCAGAACTACACGGGAGGAGCTGGTCAATGACCTGAAAAGAGCTGGGACCACCGTTTCCAAGGTTACTGTTGGTAATACACTAAGACGTCATGGTTTGAAATCATGCATGGCATGGAAAGTTCCCCTGCTTAAACCAGCACATGTCAAGGTCCGTCTTAAGTTTGCCAATGACCATTTGGATGATCCAGAGGAGTCATGGGAGAAAGTCATGTGGTCAGATGAGACCAAAATAGAAATTTTTGGTCATAATTCCACTAAACGTGTTTGGAGGAAGAAGAATGATGAGTACCATCCCAAGAACACCATCCCTACTGTGAAGCATGGGGGTGGTAGCATCATGCTTTGGGGGTGTTTTTCTGCCCATGGGACAGGGCGACAGGGTGTATTAAGAAGAGGATGACCGGGGCCATGTATTGCGAGATTTTGGGGAACAACCCTTCCCTCAGTTAGAGCATTGAAGATGGGTCGAGGCTGGGTCTTCCAACATGACAATGACCCGAAGCACACAGCCAGGATAACCAAGGAGTGGCTCTGTAAGAAGCATATCAAGGTTCTGGCGTGGCCTAGCCAGTCTCCAGACCTAAACCCAAAAGAGAATCTTTGGAGGGAGCTCAAACTCCCGTGTTTCTCAGTGACAGGCCAGAAACTTGACTGATCTAGAGAAGATCTGTGTGGAGGAGTGGGCCAAAATCCCTCCTGCAGTGTGTGCAAACCTGGTGAAAAACTACAGGAAACGTTTAACCTCTGTAATTGCAAACAAAGGCTACTGTACCCAATATTAACATTGATTTTCTCAGGTGTTCAAATACTTATTTGCAGCTGTATCATACAAATAAATAGTTAAAAAATCATACATTGTGATTTCTGGATTTTTTTCTGGATTAGATTATGTCTCTCACATTGGACATGCACCTACGATGACAATTTCAGACCCCTCAATGATTTCTAAGTGGGAGAACTTGCAAAATAGCAGGGTGTTCAAATAATTATTTTCCTCACTGTATATTGCAATGTTATGATGAACTATCCCTTTCTCCACTGATATTCTAAGTTGTTCAAAGCGTTTCTAAGGATATTGATTTTTAGAAGAAAAATCAGCCATTCTGATACATCGACTGGTATACGAGCCTGTATAATTCACTCTTCCACTCCTAAGATCACTTTGTATTTAAATTCTTTGTCATACTGTTTTAATAATCCTGTAGTGTGTCTCTTACACTGTATGTATGTTTTTAGCCTTTCCCGTTAGTGTCATCATCTCGCTGGCTAAAAAAGAGTGGTGAGCTGGCTGCGTACACTGATGATCTCAGCATTTTCCGGAAGGCTTTCAGCTACAAGAGCTACTACCTGTTCCTCTTCAATGATGTGCTCATCGTCACAAAGAAAAAGAGGTCAGACCAGTGATGCTGTACAGTCCCTTACCAAAACCTCATTCAGTGTCCACTCAGTCAAACCACAGCACAGCACTCAACACGATCACATTAGAGCTCGCTGTTACTGAAGTAGTTATGGTGCAAGCGGCTGTTTTCATCAAGATACTTATTCTGTGGCGTAAACAGAATTTAAACATGGTTAATTGACCAGGACGGCTGAATCATTTAACATTAATGCAATAATTGCATTAAATTGTGCAGTAAATGTGCATTAGCACAAGCGTATCATCGATTATTTCTTACATAACCCATCCTGCACTGAAATCTATGGAAGGATATCGCGGACAATTTTCAAAAGGAATTACAAATTGTATTTGCAATTGTGTTTTCAATTTGTGGACTCATAAAATGTGACATAATCCAAACGCAATTGCAAATCGCGCATTTCCATTTGCATTTTCGTTTACGTGAACACACAACGACTGCCAAATTTCAAATGGAAAAGCAAAGTCTGTTTGCAATTCCATTTCCAATGTCTTACAAGTTATGACCCTGCCATTTTGGAATAGCAATAGAAAAATCACCAAAAGTGTCTTGTCACACCCTGCACAAAATTCAAATGGAATCGCAATCCCCTTTGAACTTGCATTTGTGCTAATGCACATTTACTGCAATGCGCGATTTGCAATTGCGTTTGGATTGTCACATTTTATGCGTCCACAAATTGAAAACGCAATTGCAAATACAATTTGCAATTCCTTTTTAAAATTGTCCGCAATATCCTTCCATAGAAATCTGGGCTTGCAGAATTCAAACGTTATTGACAAAGTTCTACACACCCTTGCCATGTAGGTATAATACATATTTTGGATAATGTGCAAAAAAAAAAAATCAATATAATTAAGTACATTCTGCAAACTTCTAACATCCTGCAGAGAAAAAATTAGGAATGTGTGCAGAATCCACATCGTCCGTCACATTAATAATAAAAATGAGTCTGCAAACTGTATATTTGGATTTTACTGTATTAGATAAAAGTCTGTTTTTAATGAATAACAAATCATTTCAAAATGTAAACGTATATCTAGAACATGGCCAACTTCTCAGTCCTTGCCACATTCAGTTAATGGCGAGTAACTTGCATTTAAAGAGTTAGTTCACCTAAAAATGAAAATTCTTATCATTTACTCACCTTCATGCCATTCCAAATCCATCAGACTTTGGTTCATCTTAGAAACATCAGTTAATATGATATTATTAATAAAGTCTGTGAGGTTTCTGTCCTTCCATTGAAAGTCCAAGTAACCAAAACTTTGAAGATCCTAAAAGGTCATAAGGAGTCGTAAAACTCGTAAAAACGTCCATATGAATCAATCCTGTGAAGAGATACAATCTGCTTTATATGAGAAGATTTCATTTAGGTTTTTATTTACATGTAAACAATGGTCGACCCACATTCATATTGTGTCACATATGGTAAAAACACAGCTCAAAATAAAACGTGATGCGCGAGAACCAATGGGGTTCGCACTAGCATGTGACACTACGCACAAGTTTATCTTATGTGATGTGCTATATGTGTGTTTGTTTTTATGTAAATACAAGCCTAAATTAAATCTGCTCGTCGTATAAAGCTATCATATGATTAATACATCCAATTCATATTTTGGGGGGTTTTGGTTACCTGGACTTTCAATGGAGGGACAGAAACCTCTCAGGTTTCATCTAAAAATATCTTAACTTTGGTTAATCTTCGAAACACTAATTATGGGTTTGGACCAGCATTAAGGGTAAGTACATAACAGAATTATTTTTTGGGTGAACTATCCCTTTAAGCTTTATTTATTAAGGGCTGTTAGTGTTAGATGGTACTGGTATATCAGAAACACTCCCTTTTTATCTAGTGAGGAGAGTTATGTTGTGTTGGACTATGCCACTGTGGAGAAGGTCGAGGTGGAAGAGGAAATGACAGACTCCAAACTCAGTCTGAAGCTGTTGATGAATCCCAACAGCGAAGGCCGTTGTGAACAGATGATATTCGTTGCAGAAAGCAAGTAAGTTATCAATAGCTATGTTTCCATCCACCTATTTTTAATGAAAATGTTGGGTTATCACCTAAAAATGCTGGATGGAAATGCAAAGATAAAATTTTTGAAAATGCACTCAATTGAGGCACACATAATTGTTTTTATTTGACAAGAAGACACGCATAAACTATGATGGAAACACATTTACCAAAAAAAACCTTTGCCTCAACAGAGGATGTGATTAGATAACTGGACTAACCAGTGGACCAATTTCATTACAGCATCTCAAATGTTGGTTTTGTCATTCTGAAATGCCCAAGCCAAAGTCTATCATCAAAATGGTTGGGTATAATTACCTGCCAGAACGGTCTCAAACGATTGCGTTCCCAAGTGTCCTCCTTCGAACACAAGATAACATGACAGTTGCATTTAGTTTGTGAGCTCTGATGTATGAAAAACGTGGCTTCTTCGATTGCAGCAACTTTAATTTTTATTACATATGTTGCGGCAATATCCCAGGAAGTAATGACTTTGATCTCTTTATGCGATTATTCCAATGTTGCGGCAATATCCCAGGAAGTAATGACTTTGATCTCTTTATGCGATTATTCCAATTTTGCGGAAAAGTTAAATTTGCAACTTTGGATTGAAACATAGCTGCTGTTAGCAGGTGGAGCTATTCTTTTCCACACAAGATTTATAGGAATGTTCTGGGTTCACCACCAGCATTTATGGCATAAATAATTTTGACCCTTGGTTTTATTCAGGAGAAACTAGTTAACATTCACTTAATATATGTGACATGTTAAACATGAAGACATACTTAACCCTGTAAAGCCTGAAATATGATTTTTTTTTTTTATTTTTTTATGGAATAGTAGTTTAACCTTTTAAACAAAATGTTTGCATATGTGTTTTTAATTTGATACACCAGGCTTTTATGGCTCGTAGTGTGATATACAAGAATATGGATCTCGTAAAGGAGGGGGAAAAAAACATTTTCAACCATATAAATATCATACACTTCACAAAAATAAAGGCAATATTCTTATAGGTTATAATGTAAATCAATGAGATCTTTATAACATTATAGTAGACTACTTGCATAAAATGCCTATATTACTCTTCATCTCCCAATTTTTATAAAGCAATGATTGAGAGATGTACAAATAAGCGTTCCTCAAAAGCTTGATGTATTCTATTTGGTTTACTGAGATGTGTACCACAACCTAAAGAGAATGTTTTTAGAATTGTACTAAAAGGCCTTTTACTTGCCTTGTTGTCTTTTTGATAGTTTATTTTTGAGCATGTAGTAGGTTTTTCTGCAAAGTTTTGAATATGTTAATTTGGAGACAGTAAAAATGTGTGCATGAAATATGATAGACCTTATAGGGTTAAACGTAACATGAAACTAATGTATCACTTAGTGAATGTGTCTGTGTAAGGCTATATGCATGATTCATATAAACCAGGTAATTATGCTGAAAGACTACTTTATATAACATTGACTTTTTCAGCAGGACTACTGTAATCTAAATATTATACCTTTGAATATTTTGTGGTTTTGCTCTTTTTACTTCTATTGTGAGTGATACTGATAGATTATTCCTCTGAAATGTTTTGTAGGCTGGACAGAGCTCGATGGGTCACAGCACTCAGTGACGTCAAACCAAGCAAAAGCATTGCTAATGACGGTGAGTCTGATCATTTGAATGTAATTTGTCAGTTAAGGTGCAGTGTGAAATTTAGCGGCATCTAGTGGTGAGGTTGCAATCATCCACCGCTCACCCCTCCCTTTCGAAGCACATAGAGAAGCTACTGGGGCGACACAGGACAAACATTGTCCGTTTAGGGCTACTGTAGAAACATGACAGCACAAAATGGTGACTTCTCTGTAAGGGGACCTCATAGATAAATCTTCATAAATATTACACACTGCACCTTTAAAAAAAATCCTTGTAACTTCATTTTTTGTACACATTAATTCAGTTTGGAAACTTTTTGGTTAAGCTTGGCATGTTAACATTCTTGTATCTCTATCTCTGCTTAATTTTGTTTGGGGGTTCCAAGACCTGCCTCAATATGAAGCTACCAAAGCCTATATGCCTAAAGCTCCTGATGAGCTGAGCCTGCAGCAGGCAGAAGTAGTCATCGTTTTACTTGAAGTGGAAGGTAAGCATGGTGTTTTTTATTTTTTTTATTTACCAAGCCAGACCATTTAACCCTCCTCCCTAGAACACCAAGTATGAGATGACAACTGTTCACATCTTCTGACTCAGTGTTTCATAGGAACTCATGCTTTTTTTCATATTTATTTAGTAGTTACTTTGGATTGGAGTTTGTGTACATGTAGAACAAATAAGTGAACGAGTGTGATTGGCTGTTGTAGGTTGGTGTCATGGAGAGCGGATGAGAGATGGCGAGAGGGGCTGGTTTCCTGCTAGCTGTGCCACTCAGATCACAAACCGCACTGCTATGGAGAACAACATACAGCGTATGGAGCGACTACGCAAGGAGACTGATGTCTGAGCAGACCATGGAACAAAACACTGTACTTCTGACACCTAAACCATTGGTGTCTTTAAACAGTGTTTAAAGTGCTAGTAATGTGAATAACACTGTCAGCAGAACTCATGAACTGTTAACAAACACCACTCATACTAGAGGAACTGTTTCTGGTTTTATTTCAGCTTGCCTTTGTTAAAATTCATGTTTGGATACATAAAAAGTTATTTAAAAATGTCAAACTGACCAGATATCAAATTACTTTTAAAAACCATTTGGTGTAAAAACTTAAGACCGATTTAGAAAAACATCTGCTGTTTCCCCAAAACTTTTAGCTGTCACATAAAAATAATGGAAAAGAAAACAGGTCTGCATAGAGTCTGCAGGCAATCGGTGGTAATCTGGTCGAAATGCATTTTTGCAAGCTTAGACGATCATATCCCGTTTCTTATTGCTCAGATCTTGGATGTTTCTTCTTGACAAAACTGCAAAAGGCAAACACACACACACACACAAAAGAGATTAGCATGCTTATGCTACTGATAAGATTTTAGAAGTTGCTAAGAGCACAAGAGTGTTTGCCAGGACAGAGCACAGCCTGCTAAATCAATTCCACTGCATTATCTAGCCTTTCATCAATGAAAAGTGTAAACTGAAGCACCATCCATTATGTACAGAACCCATCCCATCCCTACATATAATTATGACATTACAAATCTGATCAAGTGGAATCTCATGAAAACAGCCTAGCACGATTCACATACATAAATTGAAAGCTATTTGTAAGAAAGAGTTCTTTAACAATTAATACAATTTTCATGACAATCAAGCACTTTTCCTGTAAAAAAGTGTTGTAATCAGAAATCAAAATGCAGTAAAACAAAAGCATTTACATGTTGCGTTACACATGAATGACAATTTCTGGGTGAAAATGTGCTTAATTGTCATGAAAATAATGGCAATGCAAAATAAATCTTAATGCTCCAACAAAGAGGCTTTATTTTTTTAAAGCAAAAATATGTAACATTTAGTTTATTTTGAGAGTTAAATGTGGCCTGGACATGTTCACATGTTTCTTGTAGTTTACCAAAAAAAAAAACAGCTGCCCAAAGACTGCAAGAAAACTACAGGACGTAACCATGAATAGTTGGCCCTAAAGAAAAAAAAAAAAAAAAAAAAAAAAAAAAAAACGGCTACAGTCAAACATAACATTTACATGCAGTAACTTCTCATCTGAGGCAGTAGCACCCACCCGGCCGGATGGTCTAGATGTTCAAGCCAGTTAATCTGCTCCGCCCTGTTCGGCTTCGGGAGCGGCTGATTTGTCGGCTGATGCATCGGCTGCCTTGCTGTCTTTGCCGTCCTGAGGCTTGGTTGTCTGTGGCCGTCTGCGGCGGTAGTTGAAGTTGCGACGGTAGCGCCGCTGGGGGCGCTCCTGGTTCTGCCCACCCTCGCTCTGGTTCTCCTTATCTTCCTCCCCTTCCCGCCCTTCACGCACTGGCCGGGGACGTGGGGGACCCCTGCGGGACAGATACATGTTGACGCTGGGAACTTGGTGTACAATGAGGATTATAATGCATTTTGAATTACAAACAAAAGCAAGATGCAGTATAAGGTTCCATCAGGATTAAAAATAGCCGTTAAAGGGACCAGTTGCATTAACAGCCATTATGTTAAGTCTGTGTCATACTAGTTCTTAAGTTAGGGGTTGTCAAGTCTTTTCGGTATCAAATAGACCAATCTATGTTTTTAAGTATCTGACTACGTTATGAACAGTCTTAAAGATAATAATTTATTTATATACACACACACCACTTGCAAATCTAGTCTTAGCAGTCCATGCAACCGGCCCCAGAACTTAGTCATTGCTTGACTACATATGCTGCCTTCATATGCTATACTTCCCACTTAAGTTGTGATTACGAGCTTGTCGTGTTCAAGTGCTTTGTTGTTGGAAAGAATTGGAATCATGGAGGACACCAGGTTTATGCTTGCCTATTTCTTAGAGAAATCTTATTAAAAGCAAAAGTATTGGAAATATTTAATTTTAAATCAAATGTGGCATCCCATTCGTTGAACCATATTAACATTCACAGCACTACCTAGTAGCTTGCTAACAATTCTAGAAATTAAGGCCCACCAAACTCAGAAACTTCTCAGAGTTTAAGTAGTAAATATGTTCCAAGTTGAGTTTCCAAGTGGGAAATTGGACATGAACACACTCATGTGAAGCACATGAAGACAGCATTAATTTCCACTAGGGCTTGGAGCTGATTTTCAAAAAAAAAAAAAAATAATAATAAAAAAATATATATATTAATAAAGCTGAATGCAAGCAGTAACCAAAAAGGTAAGTTTTCCCACATTAGTCCCAACATTGAACAAAACTAAGCATAATTACATAAAATGCTGTTCATTATCAAAACATTTTAATATGCATAATGTCATGCAGACGTGAGTGATGGCTCAAACCTTTCAAATTAATTCTTTGAAACAGGTAGTTTTAACATTTACAGAATTTTTGCTACTGTAGTTTTGCAAGTTTTTTGACTCCCAAGTACGAGTTTCAAAAGTCTGATTTTTAAACTAGTCAAATGACAGTATTCAAGAGAGGGTTCCTCAAATCCAGCCCTGCAGAACTTAGTTTAAACCCAGATAAAACTCATCTATCTGTAGATTTCCAGCAACTCTAATCAAACACCTGAGTGAACTGATCACGGTCTTCAGAATTGGATCTAAATTCTGCAAGGCAGTGGCCCTCCAGGCACAGAGGATTTGAGGAATTAAGGAGATTTAAAGTTGCAATGAAACCAGGGTCTTCCCTATTGTGACGTATATACACACAAGTGAAACTGCTTCTTAAAGAAAAAAAAACTAGTGGGACTCTTATCCACGAGGAATAGATTGAATCATTGCGTTTTGTTATTGGTGGATCACATGGGAGAGACAGATTGTCCAGCCAACACACCAGTAAATACATCAGAAGTCATTGCAAGTGGGAGGGGAAGTTATTTTGATTAAACATTAATAAATAAAAAATAACAACATTTATAATAAACATTGCAATATTTCATTAAAAAAAACCTGTCAATTTTGATTTCATTGTTAGGAAGCTTGTTTCTGCCACTGAATTGAAAGACTCCTGCATTTCTGACTTTTTTTTTTTTTTTCCTTCTCCGAATTGTGAAATATAAACTTGTAAGTAAAAGTTTTCAATTTGCAATTCTACCTTTTTATTCCCCTCACAATAACAAGTTTTTGCAATTTTTTCCCCCTCATAATTGCAAGATGTAAATCGTTTCCCCCCTCAATTTCTGCAGCCTCACGTCTACAATTACAACATGCAAACCTTGGTGTGAACCTTGCTCTGAAGCCTCTGTAGTAGTTCTGCCTCATTGGTTTGTTGCCTTGGTCTGGACCACCTTGGCTCTCTTCAACTTCTCCACCCTAGAAGCCAAGAACAGCATCTCTCAGTCAAACACTTGCAACAATATTGATTCCAAATTATATTTCAATTTTGTTTTTTTTATTATTCAATATACATGTTTGTGTAGACAGAAGCAAGAGAAGAAATTATTGCAAATTATAACTTTGGCGTTATAAGCATGTTAACGGTTATGTTCGTTATCAAATAATTTCTCTTTCTTCAGCCTACCTCTGTCATGTCCCCCCTCTGGGGTATGCTGGAGTAGGGAGGGCGTCTGCCATAACGTCTACGCACAAAGTATGGTGGGTAGCGTCGTCTGCCGGGGTAGGTGGGTCTCCGCTGCTGTTGCTGCATCTCACCCTCACCCTCAGGGGCGCTTTCTGCCCCTTCTCTCTTCTCCCGTACCTCTCCTTCCCCGTCACTCTGATAGTTCTCCTGGTAGTCACGAGGGGGGGCCCTCCTGCGTGGGTACCGCCTGTATCGGTTCCTGTCAGCCGCATACTTGCTACCCTGCACAGGGACACCACCCGGGCCGGTAACATTGGCTGCCTCGGCACCCTGATAGAACAAAGACAAAACGTAGATCAAATGTCTGCTAATTCAATAGAGACATTTTTTGTTTGGATAATGGACACAGAATGGAGGAAATTTCCTGTAAGTCACTCAGAAAAGGCTGCTGTACTATAGTCTGGCCAGAAATGTGATGTGATATTTAAATCAATATCTCCTTCAGGTAAGGAATTTAACCATTTTTATTCTGGATCCACTAAGAATTCTTGGTAACACTATGCAAAATTTACTGTTATTACTATGGTAAGTACATGTAACAAGGCCACTGTAAAATAATTACATGCAACTGACGCTAAACCAAACCCTAATCCTACCCTAACCCTATAGCAAGTACAAGTAGTTACTAAATATTACTCAGTACTTAAATATGTAATTACTCTGTAACAATGACACGTTAAAATAAAGTATAACCGAATTCTAGGCACTTTTGAGGAAGTGTCCCTAATGTCCTGACTATACATTCAGGCAAAATTGTTCATTTGTTTAATATTTCCATTATTGTTTTCATCTAAGACAACGGATGGGTATATTGGAATTAAGTAGTGAACAAGCAAATGTCGCCATTACAAATGTTCTAAAAAGTCCCCCTTTCTTCAAAGCCTCTTCTTCTTCAAAAGATCTTGACGGTCTAGACCGGGGTGTCCAAACTCAGTCCTGGAGGGCCACTGTCCTGCAGAGTTTAGCTCTTACTTGCCTCAACACCTGTCTAGAAGTTTCTAGTATGCCTAATAAGACCTTGATTAGCTGGTTCAGGTGTGTTTAATTGGGGTTGGAGCTAGGGCTGCACAATAAATTGAAATAATCGCACGGGTATGCAATATCTGAATGATTTTAATAGGCTACTTCAACATTGAAAAGTGTACGTTTTAGGTTGACACAAAGCAGAGAATAGACTGGGCACACGGCTGTTACTTATGTGGCTTGCTTGACGTTAAAGAGTTCTTAAACACAATAACTTGCGAAAAATAACCCCTTGTTGTGTCGCGCTGTCTGCTGTCTGACACACCGAAACGTGCGCACAATCCGTTCTTTTTTTCTGTGTCTTGTTACACATTAAAACTGTCAAATACACAAACAGTGTAGTCTTGATGACTATTCATGTAAACACAATCGTTTATGCTTTAAGTGAACGATATCAGTTGGGGAAAGAAATACATTTTACACACTTAAAGCAATATTGTATCGCACATCGAATTATTTAATATCGCATAGCCCTAGTTGGAGCTAAACTTTGCAGGACAGTGGCCCTCCAGGATCAGGATTGGACACCCCTGGTTCTAGACTCTATCTCCAGTCTTTCAACCATAAAAATTATACATGCCTTCAGTTAAGATTCTAAAGAAACTTAGACGACTCCTGAATCCAAAACAAATGTAAAGCTTTAGATCAAAATGCATTAACGATGCTCAATTTAGAACATAAAACATTTTTTTTTTTGTATTATAAACCAAGCTGATTCAATTCCCAACCCTAATCTTTTGTGTGGAACTATAAAGTTGAGTGAAAGACTGAAAACTAGAGCTCACCTTCTCCCCTTCTACGACATCAAACTCCACAGTCTCTCCATCCCCAACACTACGAAGATATTTCCTTGGATTGTTCTTCTTAATGGCGGTCTGGATACAAAATAAAAGCAATCAGAAAACACATCCCCCAAAACCAAGTTGGTACGTCAATATGGTGACAATCAGAGCAAATAATTACCTGGTGCACAAAGACATCTTCCTTTGTGTCATTCCTGCAAAAGTTCAGTCAAATGTTAATAATTGAGGACAGATGAAAATAAACAAGCATGCAATGTTGAAGAGCAAGTTATTTAAATAAATAATAGCGTGCTAGTGCAAGTCAGGTCTAGGTTTATAAGCACATAAAGGCTGTAATAGGATTGTGGATGTTCCCTGACCCACATTATATTAGAGTCTTTAGCAGCTGAATGTTATTTACCTGTTGATGAAACCGTAGCCGTTCCTTACATTGAACCATTTTACTGTCCCCAGGACTTTTGTTGCTGCAAAGAGAAAAGAAAACCACACAGATTTAGATAATTCATCATTACTCAAACAGTACTTTCAAGAATCAAGTTACAACTGTTGACAGAAAAAGACACATTAAACTAGCAAAGACATTTAAAAGCCACCCTTGGCAAGTTGAGTTCATTTTGTGTCCTATTTATAACCTCCAACTGTGGCGCTTTTAATAGACTGTGATGCAAAAGCAGCTGCTCTTATCAGAAGAACCTCCATCACCATGAAAGGCCCTGACCCACAGAGTTCAGTATTAACCTCCTATTCATGCTATGATGATTATGAGGCCAATTTTAAAAAATGAAGAAAATTAAGCTTTAGGCAAGAGTTTAAAGAAATCAAGACATTACAAATGGTTTAAAACAGTGGTTTTCAATCTGGGGTCCGGGCACCCCTGGGGGATGCAAGGGAGTCAGAGAGAAAAACTGTAAAAAAAATAAAATAAAATAAAATAAAATGCAAACCCCTGGTTTAAAAATAAAATAAAAAATTTGGCTGGAAAAGGGGGTTTGTGAGATTCCCACTTTATCAGACATATAAATGAAAAATGTTGCCCCCATTGTTTATGAATTTGTTGGTTTTGGAAACATTTTCATGACAATCAATCCAAATTCATTACTATAAAAGTTACTATATTACAGAAAAAAGAATGACCACTGATGATAAGAATAAAGAAAATTGAGTTTAAATAACAAATCCAGAAAATGTGCCTAATTGTCATGACACCATTACAATATTACAAAAAAATGCTTTAAATTGGCTTTAATAACAGATCTTGGGGTGAAAGAGGACCCCGTGTTGGTTTAATAGATCCAGTTTACACTGCAGTATATTAAGAAGTACATTAATTTGCCCAGTGTGGTGTTGAAGTAGGAAGTGATGTTGAGATGCTAACTGCAGTTAGCACACTAGCTTCAGCCATGTGGCCGGATCAAAGCCAAACATTCCCGATTCTCCATCCTCACTACAGGACACGACAGGCACAACGAGAAGATACATCTATATATTTAGACCTAGATTTCAAAATGATTAGCGTTTAAGTACAAAGCGCTCTGGGTTTGTTAGCAGCAGATCAGACAAAAGAAGTGTCCATCATCCAAACACCATGGCGGACATTTTATATGTGGGGTGGCGAACACTTATATAAATTATCCTTATCTATACGACTGTTAAGTAATCTATTCAATAACTCTTCCGTTGGACGATGAGATCTTCCTGAGACGGCGGTGATGGTGTTAATAGAGATGAGGACACGTATGCACGACGCGTCAAACGCACCAAACGAACAAAGGGAAAGCGAGCGAGCGCTTAGCCTGGCTTATATTCGCTTACCCAAAATCTAGACCTGAAAATAATCGATTAGGTTTAAAACCTACGCGGTTCGAACTGATCGCGGCAGTTGGATTCGTATAATTTGAGTGTATGCGGTTAATACGAATAGCTAATATAACGATATAGGTTCATCGTGTCATGATCAAGGCCAAGCTCAAGGATCCGTGTCATGGGGCGGTCAACATCGACAGTCTTAATAGTAAACAAATACGTATACGGACACAATATAATAACCCTATTGTGTTTTTTAGGTGAGATAAATAATGATAGTGGCTCTAGCGCGATAGTAGAGTGAGAACCGCGTTGACTCGAGTTCACTGAAGTAGGCCGCGGGCTCGAGCACGCGTCATGGCGGTTTCAATTCACACGCGGATGTGATGGAACGCGGCACGCGAGCGAACATTTAAACTGACTGAGACCGTTTAACGTCTCAAATTTAACCTACATAAATCCTAATATGTATGAAATAAACTGACAACGTATAACAAAAACACTAGGTAGCCACGGGGATAAAGCAATAACATTAAGTTGGTGACTGAATAACGACACCGCACAGTCTCGGCGAGGCCACACTAAAAGCACACCGGTTTCCCTAACTGAAAAATCTGTTAATATAAAATTGTATTAAAACTTGAAGCGCCGACTCATTAAAGCAAATATATTGTTTTAAAGGAACAAATACCGCAGGCCAAGGAGCTAAGGTTTCGCTGACAGGCTTACCGATGACCTTCTTATCCCCCGCGGTAGCTGCGGCTGCCGGGCTGGACGGGCTCTCCACGTCGGCGGCAGGCTGCGGCGGCTGCTGTGTTTCGGCCTCGCTGCTCATGTTGTTTTCTTGTTGGTAAAGCCGGCGGTGGCTCTCTAGTGTGTTTTCCCGGTGCTAGATGGTAACCTGGGCCGGCGGTGGTGGGGGCTGCTGCCTTCGGGCTCTCCGCTTTCCTTTCTCCGCTCCCGTTGCCGATCGAACTGGACGGACTGAGTAAAGATGCCGGACGATATTCTGTCACATCTCTCCACCCATTCCTCAATTCAATTGGTCGGTTAACTTGTGATCCGTCAACGTCAATTATTTTACTGACGCGCATTGGATACATTTACTGTCAATCATATGGAAATAACATTAAGTCTGGCCATGATTGGCTGGATAAATTACCACCGCCCAGAATTCAAGACCCCATTTAACCTTCCCGACATTCTGGCAGATTTATATATAAAACCCAAACATAAGGAAAATACTGACCAGAACATGAACAATAATGTACATTTCAGCTCTTTTTATACATAGCTTCCAAAATCATGCCAATAAAGCTCTTTTGAATTGAATACACACACACACACATATATATATATATATATATATATATATATATATATATATATATATATATATATATATATATATATATATATATATATAATGTGTGTGTGTGTGTATACAGTGCACAGCATAAATGAGTAGGCTACACCCCCTCTGAGCAAATACAAAACATGTATTTTTTAATGAACACTGACAATTCATGGAAAATGGCCAAATTGAAATGTATTAAACATATACTTGATAAAAACGGAGAAATAAATGTAATTAATATAATTAAAATATGTAAATTAGGCTCTTTAAAAAAAAATTTGATTGCAGAGAATTCAATAAATGTATACCTACTTAGTATGTCCATAATTTTAAGTATACTGCTCTGACCCTTCTTGTCACGGAGTGTAGAAGTTCATGACAAATCGTCACATCTGTCCTGTTTAACTCCTTGATGATGACCACCTTTAATGCCCTGATCTTTAATGGGGAGTGTTTCTCAACTGGTCTCAACACTCTTGAGAACCTGTGGGTGAATCTGTAAAGATTGGGTGAAATATATGTCCACAGAAGGTTTTTCACCTTGGGAGAATGCATTGCATATCGGCATTGTCAAGTTGAAAAACTGCCCAACAACACAGGGAATGAGGAAAGGGTAGCCTCTTATGCTTTAAGTTTTTTTTTTGTATTACATCACACAGTAGTGTGTGAATTAATAACAGCATTGATAAAGCAAAACTCCCTCACACATCCCATATAAGAGCTTTACTACCACTGAATTTCACTGTGGGAACCAGGCGCTTTTCACTGTACTCCTCTAGCAACACCAGAACATTTTGGATGCTGTTAGATCCAAAATGATTGACTTGGTCTCATAAGACCTGAGAATGGATTCCCAGAAGTCTCTATTTTGCAAATATGGGCCTGGGAAAAGGCTAATTGACATTATTAAGCTTTGGCTACAGTAGTTCCAGTGTGGACAACAACCATGCCTGTCACTTCTGCAGGCTGCATCTTACTCTGAGATAAACAGTCGCTCTTTTCAGCTTTTGCTAGCTCTGAGACACTCGCCTGGTATTTCTCTTGCTCACTGTCTAGCAAAATATCACTCATCACTAAATGAAAGCCTAAAACGAAAGCCTGATTAGTTTAGGGGCCGTCACAAGTCATTGTTTTTTTCTGTTATTTTTTTTTCTATATTTTTAAATAATGATTTGGTAATCCTCTTGTACTAATAACTAAGTCTCCTGACAGTTCTCTCCCAAATAGTTCCATTGTATTAATTGTAAATTACTTCATTTGTATCTTATTTTATTAATCATCAAGCACCCTATTGCACTACTATTATTCTCTTTCCATTATGTCTTTGTTGTATAATGCTTTGGCAATATCATAAACAAACTCATGCCAATAATGTATTCTAAATTGAAAATTGATGTTGATGTAAATACAAGGCGCTATAATCATTGATATCCTATTTTTATCTAAATATCTCAATTTTATACTGTCAAAACATCTCTACAGCAGTCATCTCTCGTGTGTAAAATATTTAAGAGACACCAAATCAAACCATGGAAAAAAAATAAAGCAGTTATTTATAGCTTTTTCATCATTGAGAGATTCAGAACCAGAATGGGGAATGGTTTCTATGTAAGGATGATGTGTGTTTTTTTGTTTTTTTTTAGCACTCAACGACCATAGATGAGACAGACCCTGGCTAGTTGTGAGACAGACCCAAACTACCCCCTTCCCTTTTGTCATGTAAATATGTTTTTGGCACTGTTGAGGAGACCTGGTTGAAGTGTGATTTTATTGTTAATGGCCCAGCCCTGTTGTCCCACACAAAGACGGTCTTTAACATTGACCCCAGAAGCCTCCCACTGAGCCCAAACTCTTCCTGCACTTCAGCTGAAAGAGCCCTTTTGTGTGCGCGGGACACGGTCCAAGAGATGGGGGAAGGGGTTTCTGGGTTAGGAAGTGGGTTAGGGTAAGTATAGCAATAAAAAGACAAAGACAAAGGGAGTACACTCATAAGGAATTTGCATTGAGTGGCGTGCCCTTTAAGGTGTTGGTTTAGTATCATCCTTGAAAAAGCCCTTGATTATTCAGGAAATGTCTCAATTTCAATTCTCTCTGAATTGGAAATGAATGTTCCAAGCTTTAAAAAAACATGGGTCAAAATTTATTCAAGGATAAGAAAAGTGTTAACGAGGCAATTCCAAAAGGCTGATCAAAAATAAAAGCCTTGTTCTTCAGCATGTACAAAGAAAGAATACATGTTTGTTTCCATCTTGAATATCAAGTTTGTCTTGTATGGAAATTTGCAAGTGACAGATGAGCTAATCATGAAAGTGGCTTTGAATCGGTCACAACATCCAACATTCAATTCTGCTGTATTGTATAAAATAATAGTACAACCTTGTTCAAATCAAGAATTTTCACAAATAATCAGTTAATCCCACAAAATTACTATAATTCTTTTTCAAAATGATGTGATTTGCAATGTCAACCAAAATGGCTTGTATATTTACTTTGAAGCAAAGGTCATGTGTCTCAGAATTACCACAGTACAAAATATATCACATTTCTCCACATTGGGCAATGACAATGGGGAGCTTGGGCTTGTTGTTGGGTCCTGTTGGTACATTCTGTATGGGAGAATTATGGAGAAATACGATTAATGTCACAAAAAGCACTCAGATCTTAAGTTTTTACATCTGAAATGTTTCTACATTTAAAAGTATTTATTTAGCAGACGCTTTTATCTGAAGCGACTTACAAATGGTGAACACAACACAGTATTAATCTTAAGGAGACAATAACACAAGAAGTGCTAGCAATACAAAGTTTCAAGAACAGGGAGGGATTCAGAAATAGAAAAAGCATAGATGTAGTGTTATTATTATTATTATTTAATTTTAAGAGTCATCAGGATGCATTTAAGTGTATATCTTTAGGAATTTTCATGGCTGGACACTCAAAGAAACCAATTAGGTAATCAATGTTGGTAAAATTCATCTCATAAATGACAACAAAGAATTCTCTCAGAGAAGAGAGAAGGCCCTGTTTACACCTGGTATTAAGATGAGTTTTGGTCAGTCGTATCACAAGTAGACGAGGCAGACACATACCCGTTTACGCCTGGTCTTTTAATCCATCTCTTTTGTCCACTTTAGATAATTTCTGTCCTGACTTCTTTGAGGGGAGGATCTATGGGCGGGTAAATCTATGGTGGTGTTTTTCTAATGGACAAAATAAGCTTGTGCAATTTACACGTGAACACGATCAGACAACGGAAACACAAACAGAGAGCAGCAGCCTTTGTATCTGCTCTGATTGCTGCAAGACCCGCTGAACACGTTTAGTGCGTGTTAGAAATCAAATGGTGAGAGAACATGGTGTTTGGTACATTTGTCGTCTTCGAACCAAACTTGGATCTCCAGCCAGCAAAGTTTAAATCCTGTTTGGCTAGCGCACTTCCCATAATGTTTATGCATTAGGTCAGTAGAAGAGAGTAGGTGGTATTTTGTGGCTGTTCAAACACATTTGACCACATGAGTGTCTACACTACGAAAGCAATCCAGTCGAATGCGTTTTCAACTACCTCTGGAAGTGGACAAGCTCAAAATGTTTTAGACCCCATTTACACATGTATTTAGCGTCGTTCACTTGTGATCCGATCGACTAAAACACATCTTAATACCAGATGTAAACAGGTAGCCTAAGGTAATTGCTGACATATACCATTTCTTCATTTACTTCATTTTAAGCATAACAGATATCTTGCCACACTAGTTAACTGAAAAATCATCAATAGGATCACAAATCAATTCCTTTGAAAGGATTATGAAACTTGAGAACATTTTGAAATTAAAAACACTTGCAAAATATATAATCTCACCTCAATTTTTCTCATGACAAGCAAACCATCCACCACTTTTCCTGTAAGGAAAACGCTAAGCAGTTAATGGTGTAACCAGTGATTGAGTTCTCTCAGTACAGAATCAATATTTGTCTGACTTACCAAATACTACATGCTTCCCATCCAACCAGTCACACTTTGTACAGGTAATAAAAAACTGACAGCCATTTGTTCCTGGTCCACTGTTGGCCTGTCGGGGAAAAATAAACGTTAATGTCTAGTTCGGAAACAGCAGAGACTAAAGAATCGAATGGGCAGATGGAGTGTGTTTATCCTATAATATCAATGTAGTATAGTTGTACTGAATGTTTGCCTGACTTCTCAGGTGTTAAAGGACTTGTCAGTCATGTTGTCTTGAGTAAAACAGCTGTCAGGACAGGAATATGAGAAACAAGTTACATTAAACATTAAATTGGTCTATATATTGATCTGTTTGAAACATTTTTGTCTAATACAATTTTCATTGTACCATTAAGATATACACTGATCAGGCATAACATTATTACAGGTGAAGTGAATTGAAAATTCTGTCATCATTTACTCACCCTCAAATTGTTCCAAACCTGTATGAGTTTCTTTGTTCTGCTGAACACAAAAGAAGATTTAGAAGAATGTTCGTAACCAAGCAGATAGAGCAACTATTCACTACCATAGTAGGAAAAAAATACTATGGTAGTCAATAGTTGCTCTCTCTGCTTTGTTAAAAACATTCTTCACTCTATCTTCTTTTGTGTTCAGCAGAACAAAGAAACTCATACTTGTTTAGAACAACTTGAGGGTGAGTGAATGATGACAGAATTATCATTTTTGGGCGAACTATCCCTTTAAGTGGACTGCGAAGTGGACTTCAGAGGGTATTCCGCCATCTTAAGTGAGATTCCAATCCAAAGGGAGCGAACATGTTCAGTTCGAAGGGCACTGCGAACGGCGTAGGGAACAAGGGATCATCGAAACATCACTTCACAGGAAGTGGAGAGTGAAAAAATCACCCAACTGCCATTGCGCGTCATGTCACCTGTCTGAACGGAGCAGCGCCGTTGGAAGAGTTTTTACACAGCTCTGAGATGGAGGAGTTTATGTATGCATTTGAATATTCACAGTTATTATACAAACTAGAGTATTTATGAATGGTTATGGCAATAACTGTTACATTCGCATATTATATTTTATGAATATGTTAACAAATTAAAAGTGTTGAGAAGCAGCTGAGGGCTGTCATTTTTTATATTTTACTTTATTTATTTATATCAGAAAAAAATTATATATTTACCTCAGGAATGTTCTACTATGCAGCTGCGCTTGGGAAAGAAAGCGCACGAGATGAGACCGCTACAAAGACCATTGATTAAGAATACATTTATACATAGTTAACCAAATCAAAATGTATTTTCATACTGAATGACAGGTGCAGCTTCAAATCTTTCATAGTCAATACAGGTATATGTAAACTAATACAACTAATGGACAATTAATTATATTTTTTAGATACATACGGTGTGTTTTGTAAATGTATATGCTTATTATATGGTTTTAAATGTGAAAGTAAAGTAAATTACAATACTAATTTATGTTATACAATATTCTGCGCGACCCCGTCTTTGCCTTTCTTTGATGACGTTGCAGGGCATTCCAAATGAGCGATTATTGTCAGCGAAGTCCACTTCAATTGATATGCCGTGCTCAGGGAGTAGGGAGAAGTGAAAAGTGTGTAGGGACCCTGTCGAATGGGTTGATGTGTTAGAAGCAGGAAAATTGGACAAGCGTAAGGATATGAGCGAGTTTGACAAGGGCCAAATTGTGATGGCTAGACGACTGGGTCAGAGCATCTCCAAAACTGCAGCTCTTGTGGGATGTTCCCGGTCTGCACTGGTCAGTATCTATCAAAAGTGGTCCAAGGAAGGAACAGTGGTGAACCGGCGACAAGGTCATGGGCAGCCAAGGCTCATTGATGCACGTGGAGAGTGAAGGCTGGCCTGTGGTCCGATCAAACAGACGAGCTACAGTAGCTCAAATTGCTCAAGAAGTTTTACTTCTTTACTTCCTGATTTACTCATCCTCAAGTCATCCTACATGTATATGACATTCTTTCAGACAGATAAAGTCTGAGTTATATTAAAAAAGTCTAATCTAAACAAAAAGTCTGGCTAATCCAAGCTTTATAATTGCAGTGATTGTTGCTCTGTTTTTGAAGTCCATCAAAGTGCATCTGTCCATCATATAACTGCTCCACAGGGCTCCGGGGGGTCAATAAAGGCCTTCTGAAGCGAATCGTTGCGTTTTTGTAAGAAAAATATCCATATTTAAAACTTTATAAAGTGAATTATCTAGCTTCCGGACGATCACCTTCCGTATGCAACTTATGGAAAAAGTGTAGTGCCTCTAGCAGTTTAAAATGCCAACAGTGGGCATGTGAGCATCAGAACTGGACCACGGAGCAATGGAAGAAAGTCGTCTGGTCTGACGAATCACGTTTTTCTTTTACATCACGTGGATGGCCGGGTGCGTCGCTTACCTGGGGAACACATGGCACCAGGCTGCACTATGGGAAGAAGGCAAGCCAGTGGAGGCAGTGTGATGCTTCGGGCAATGTTCTGCTGGTAAACCTTGGGTCCTGCCATCCATGTGGATGATACTTTGACATGTGCCACCTACCTAAGCATTGTTGCAGACCATGTACACCCTTTCATGGAAACGGTATTCCCTGGTGACTGTGGCCTCTTTCAGCAGGATAATGCGCCCCACGATATGAGTATTTTTTTTTAAATATCAACGGAATTTTACAATTATTGATACTTCATAAAAACAAATACTAGGTTAACTATAATGTAAGAAAAAGGTCAATAAACAGTAAGCAAGTAAACAGTTAGCAATTCAATAAGAACAAAGAAACTAACTACAAACAAAACAGACAAAAAAATACAACAGAACAAAAATACAAATTAAATAAACAGTGTTTTTCAGGAAGATGTACTAACATTCAGATAAATAACAGCCTACAAAAAAAAAAATATATATATATATATATATATATAAAATAAAATAACACTGCATATAACACTTCATAGCCTTAATGTACCCTTTAAATATAGATCAATCCTTATTAAAGCTACTGAAGTCAGTCAAGATCAGTGAATGATTTTGCTTTGTCATTTGTTGTTTGATTATCATTAAATGACAGATTGCAGCAGGTATATTAGGCTGTTGTCACTTTAAGAGCTAATGCACGGATCCAATATACTGTTATACATGCATTTTCTTTCTCAACTGTGTACGTTTACTTAAAGGTGCCCTAGAATGATTTGAAACAACATTTTAAATTGTTCTCTGGTATCTACATAGAGGTTATATGGCTTATTTAAGGTCAATCATTGTCCAGATACGGTTTTACAGGTCCATTTACAACTCTAGAAATCTTCCCCAGGATGAAATGGTCTGTTTTTGCCTTATTTGGAAGGGTCATGAATATTAATGCAGAGTTCTGCTCTGATTGGCTGTTTCACTGCGGCTCAATGATAGCTGACCGTCATGACGATGGAGAGATTAGGCATTCAACCTTATATGTTTGAGCCTGTTTCTGACGAAGATGCAGATTTCGAGGAACAACAGCATGTTTTGAGATTGGAAATGAACGCTTTTGAATGGTAAGTTAAGTCTTTATTTTAATTAGGAACCTGCAAAATCATTACGTCCATACCAGAACTTCAGCCTAAACTATAACTAGCATATAGCATTAAATATACACATCAGCAGTCACAACTTTTTTAGCATTGTAAAAATATTTTAATTATTGTAATGTGTCCCTGTATGATTTTACAATGATAGCTTCTTCACTTTGAATCACAAACTGAACTGGGTAGCGCTTAAATATGTTGTTTGTACAGTAACGTTTGAGTTTGACAGTAGAGTACTGATTTAAAAGTCGATTTATTTAGCCATTTATGTAAAATACTTGGATTATACTATTGTTACTGTACTAGCATCTTGCGTCAGATCTACAACGGGGATATTATCGTTAATGTTGTCTTTCTAAGAAACTTTCAATTTAATCAGAAATTGTTTAGACAGTCAAGAAGTGGATACAATCACTTACTGCTTGCAGGAATATGGTTGGAATTGCCCCTTTCTTCAGTGTCAGACGCTGAGCAAAGCCTATCAATTGATATTGTCCCAGGTTTGAAAAACTGTCCGTGGTGAAATGGGCTGAGCAAACTAACAACTTTGAAATAAATTGTTGCAGTATCCGATTATAAATAAACATCAACCATGCCTGTTGACATGTTTTATCTGTGGGAAGAGTATGAAACGTCTTCACATCCCCTGCACAGCCTGGAACATAACATTGGTGTCCATGATCTGCCATGTTCGCTATCCTTGCGTGACGCTTGTTTACCTGCAGAGATGATTCGGCTGCGCAGTTTCGTCTGACAGTGAACATGTGCTTGCATATGCAAATGTTGGGGGCGTACATATTAATGATCCCGACGATTGCATCACTCTCGGTGTTACATTGAGATTTGCCTATTTTTCCGTGGTGTTTTTCACAAACGAGATTTACATATGAAGGAGGAGGCAATGGTGTTTGAGACTCACTGTATGTGATTTACATGTACTGAACTCTTGTTATTTAACTATGGCAAGGTTAATTCAATTTTTCATTCTAGGGCACCTTTAAGACACAACCCACAGCGTTTACTCCAAAAAGGCATTTTGACATTTTTGGCATTTCTGTGTGTACACGTTTAGGCGAAGCCCATTTGCTTATCCGCGTTCGGCTTTTAGAGCGGAACAAAAGTGCACCGCTGTCCGCTTTGAAAGAAAGGAAGGTGTGCTGGACGGAATGCGGCAGTGGCACGATAATCGTTTATCTACAATTCAATCACATAGCTCTACTTTGGGCCTTATTGATGTTATAACAGTACTCTATGACCGAGAGTCAACTTAAACAAACCTTTTTCATGACAAGGGTTAGTTCACCCAAAAATTTAAATTCTGTCATTCACCCTCATGTCGTTCCAAACCCGTAAGACCTTTGTTCATCTTCGGAACACAAATTAAGATATTTGTAATGAAATCAGAGAACTCTCTGACCCCTCAATAGGCAGCAATTTAATTACCACTTTCAAGGCCCAGAGAGGTAGGAAATACATCATTAACCACTACAGTGGTTCAACCTTAATTTTATGAAGCGATAAAAATATTTTTGTGCGCAAACCCCCCCAAAATAATCACTTTATTCAACAATCTCTTCTTGTCTGTGCCAGTCTCTTACGCTGTTGACATAGTAAATACAGTGCAGCGTTTTTGAAGTGCTACGTCAGAATGCCGGCTTACCATTGGCCAACGCTGTTCACGTGAGCATCACGACACACGCGTGTGATGCTAACACATGCGTAGCCAATGGTGAGCTACTGTTCTGCCGTAGAACTCAGAAGTGCTGCACGATTTACACTACGTCAATAGGGTAGGACACTGGCACAGGCGAGAAGAGATTGTTAAATAAAGTAATTATTTTTGTCTGTTTTTTGAAAAAAAAAAAAACGTATTCTCGTCGTTTCATAAAATTAAGGTTGAGTCACATGGACTATTTTAACGATGTTTTTACTATCTTTATGGACCTTGAAAGTGGTAATTAAATTGCTGTCTATGGAGGGGCCTGAGAGCTCTCAGATTTCATCATAAATATCTTCATGTGAGTTCCAAAGATGAACGAAGGTCTTACAGGTTTGTAACTACATGAGGGCGAGTAATTAATGACATAAATTACATTTTTGGGTAAATTAACCCTTTAAGAACGGTTAATATAACACTGCTGATATGCTGTCATAAAGCATACTGTAAAAGTCAAGCAAGAGTTTCTATACAGTGTGAGTGTGTAAAGAAGCTTTACCAGTGAAAGGAGTCCTGGGCCAGAGTGTTTCATTCTGAAGTTCTCATCTGCAAATGGTCCCCTGTAGATACTGCAGATGCCAGTGCCATCACCCTGAAGGGCAAGAATATAGCGTTTATAATCATTCATACTCAGTAAAAATGTCAAGAGATACTGCAAAGGAGCTGTTGTATGTCTGCAGTAGGACCATATGACCACTAGAGGCAGACAAACCGACACAAGAGAGGCATTGTGCTGTACTTTCTGTAGGCTTTTTTTTACACCACCACTTTATTAAAACCCTTTTAGCAAAGTCATTGTCATAAAGAGATTGCACGTGTTTTTGTTTAGTATCATATTAGATACATTAGGCTTTTGTGATTCATTACGTATGATATAGGACAATATAGAGCTTATATTCAAAGAGGAAAAATATTTATTACTTATTCAGAGGCTCAAATCGAGCAAAAATATGCAATTTGGTGCAGCTGCTGATATTTTTATAACTGAAAAGAAAGATAAAATTCTGATAGCCGTCATGCAAATCAATGAGATATTTATAACAGTATAGCAGACTATTTACAAAAAATGCATATAAATATCAGTTGTCAGTCTATATCTCCAAATAATGTCTTAAGATGATATTTAAATGCTTAGTTTTATGATCAAAGTTCTGTAGTTTTTATTGTGGGGGAGGGGGATATCAAATGAAATGCAATGATGATTGAGAGATAACCTTTCCTCAAAAGCTTGATGCATCATATTTAATTTAAATGATATGGATTATCAAGTAAACCTAACCTTGCTTCAGTCCAGTAACGGTTCAGTTTGACTAAATGAGTTGTACAATTTCCTTCAAGTTAAGAATTCAAGAGAATAAGCATAACGATTGGTATTTTAATGTGACCTAGTATAACAAGAATATCTATGGCAAGAGCTCTTTTCAGCCGCCGCACTCTTATCATCTTGATTATTGTATTCGTCCTTTGTATTCTGCTGTAACAGTATGAAAAAATACACCATATACTGTGCATTTCGGTGTATAAGTCAGTCCTTCCAGAAAAATGTGGCTTTTTTTTTGTGATTGTTGCGGGCAAAAATCCTTGATTATGCGGCATGTTTTCTTAAAAAATGCGATGAAAAATGCGGGATATTTATGCAATTTTATGCGATGAAATTGTGGGAACTTGCAAAAACTGCGGTTTGATGAAAAAGAGAAAAAAAGCACTACATCACAGAAAGTGCTGGGAATATTTAAGTTCTCATCTTGTTTTATTGAAGACCTTAATAATGGCTCAAATTTACAAAACATTGAGTCCAACAAGTTCTGTAGCTTTACAAAAGGAATATGCTACAACTTGAAAAATGAATAAATAACTTCCTGTTTTACAGAGCTAGCTTTACAAAACAGACATTTGAGTGCTTCCAATGCACAAAGTGCAATCTCTTAAAGGGTTAGTTCACCCAAAAATTTAAATTCTGTCATTAATGACGTCCCCTCATGTCGTTGGACACAAATTAAGATATTTTAGTGTAAATCCAATGGCCCAGAAAGGCCTCCATTGGCACAATGTACACTCTCAAGACCCATAAAAGGTACTAAAGATGTCGTTACAAAATCCATCTCACTACAGTGGTTCTACAATAACTTTATGAAGCAACGATAATAGTTATTGTGTGCAAAAAAAAACTAAATAACGACTTATATAGTGATTTCAAAACACAGCATCATGATGCTATGAATCAGCGAGTCGATTCTTCATTCGGATCGCGGGTCAAACTCCTGAAATACGTGACTTGGGCGATCCAAACCGCTGAATCCACTCATTGATTCATAACGCTTCAAACCGCTGAATCCACTCATTGATTCATAACGCTTCAAACCGCTGAATCGACTCATTGATTTAAACGCTTCAAACCGTTGAATCGACTCATTGATTTAAACGCTTCAAACCGCTGAATCGACTCTTTGATTCATAACGCTTCGAAGCTTCATGATGATGCTGTGTTGTGAAATCGGTCAGCACACCGGGAAACTGCTTTGCGCGTCTTTTGCTGTTATTTTTGTTGGCAAATGGGAGTTTGCGCTTCATCATGGTTTCACCGATATCCATGTTTTTTTTTTTTTGTTTTTTTTTTACCGATATCCATGTTTCTCCACGGGGTTGGCAGCTTTTCGATGACTTTCACGTCAGGTAATTACGTCACTTCAGAACGCTTTGGCAATAGGGGGAAATGGAGGCTCTTGTGTGAAGTAAACAAACATTTTTCAACTTTCTGCTAATATATATATTACTTTTTTTGCAATGAAAATGCGGGGATTATGAAATCATGCTAGCCCCGCATATTTTGCACGCGGAAATAGGCAATTTATGCGGCGAAAGTGCGGCATATTTGAAAAAATGCGGCCCCCGCATGAATATGCGGACTTTGGCTGATTATGCGTTAAATCACGCGATCGCATAATCGCGTTTTTCTGGAGGGACTGATAAGTGAGGCATACAAAATGTGCATGTGTATTTTTTTGTGTAAAATTGTATTTTTCTTTACATTGTATGCATCTTTTGTGTTATAGTTACAGTTAATTTACATAATATGCCAAATGCTAAAAATGTAAAGTGACTTACAGTGGATTTAAGGTGTAGTTAAGTCAAGTCAAGTCATTTCAAGTTTTTGAGAAGGACCTGTAGTGCTTTTTACAACACAGATTGTTTCAAAGCAGCTTTACAGTGATAACAGGAAATTAATGGAAGAGTTTGTTTTGGCTTTACAGCAACTCTAAAAAAAAGTTATTGTCCAGCTAAAGTAAGCTTTTGTTCGATTAATTTCCGTTGTAAAAAAACATTAGTTATTTACTTTGGGGCCATAGGAATAGAAAACGTTTTGTACGTATCCAAATGACAAAGACAAAATAATGATATTAAGAAGGGGATCTATGACCTCTGGCAGAATTTCTTTTAGTAGCTTAGTCGGTATAGGGTCAAGCATACATGATTTAACAAGTTTAGACAATTCTTCCTCTCCTATAGCAACAAATTAAATAAATGTTTCCTTAGGGACACTACAATGCACAATCTGATGTGATGCTGTAGTAGACGGCTGCATAGTTATAATTTTCTCTAATATTATCAATCTTGCAAGTAAAAAAGTTAATCAAGTCATTATTTCTGTGCTGTTTGAAATGTCAGAAGTTGAAGCTTTATTTCTTGTTAATTTAGCCACTGTATCAAATAAATACCTAGGGTTGTGTTTGTTTTCTTCTAAGAATATCTTCTATGAAAAATAAGCAGATCTAGCCGTTTTTTAAGGCCTTTCTGTATGCAATCGTGCTCTCTTTCCAGGAAATGCGAAAAACCTCTTTACATTCTGTACATGCATTTCCTGGGAATCGAACCCATGGCCTTGGTGTTGCTAGTCCCATGCTCTACAACAGCCATTCCCAAACTGTGGTCCGTGGACCACTAGTGGTCCGTGAGTGTACTGCAGGTGGTCCATGGAAAGGAAAAATAAAATAAATATTTTTTTTTACTAGGAAATTCCCATAAAAATAAAAAGTAAAAAAAAATATGTAGGCCTATATTGATAGAAAATTTAAATTAAATTGTCAAGTTATTGGGGGATTACTAAAATAGGCTAGTGGCGCTCGGCCGTGACGTTCAAGTTCAGTGCCTCACTTTTTGAGGACTTGTAAACTTTAAATAATAACGCTAATAATCCCCTAAATTTGCCAAAGGTTTTGAAATGTTGACTATATCCAAGTGTTCTTATTACTGTATAGATTTCATAGCCTGCTCCATTGCAAAATAAGCTGTTGTTTAAATGAACCTGATTATGCACTTGAGTAAATAAATAAAATAAATATGTGGCAGCCGTTGTATACAGTATACTTTCTTTTAACAAGCCTGTTGTACTGATGTGATGACCAGTTATAGTTTTAGTGCTAGTAAGCCTATTTAGAGGTGCGGATTAATTCAGGTAGGTCTGTGTTGACATATATTTTATTATGTGTATTATGAGGTGGTCCGCAAAATTCCTTGATTACAACTAGTGGTCCACACACACAAAAAGTTTGAAAACCCCTGCTCTACAACATTTGAGCTAGAGGTAATTTAGTTTTGAAAGCTAGTTGTTTCTGTTTGTTGTTAGCCTTGCTCACCCCTAATGTCTGAAAACAATCGGTATTGGTTTATTTAAGAATAAAGGGAATTTGCCTTTCTAGGGATGTAAAACCCTGGAATATTCCTTGAGGTTATTTCTATCAGCACTTCCTTCATCTATACAGACATAAATGACAGTAGATTGACTCTGTATTAAGGGCAAATTAATATCAAACAAATACAAAAGCTGGATAAAATGCAAATATAAGAGCACATCATTGTTTGCCATTTTTATAAAGGCACATCCTTATTTGATAAGATGAATGTCATGCATAACAGTCAGTACACAAACAGAGCCCAAACCTTGTTTACATATTGAACAAACTTCTAAAATGTCAAAAGCCATACACCTGGAAGATAAATTCAACTCCATTCTCTGGATAACAAAGTAAAACTTACATTGACAAAATCACCACCCTGAATCATGAAGTCCTTTATCACCCTACCAAAAGAACAGAACACACATTAGAACCATTCATGCGTGATGGACATTATGATTTACTAGCAGGTTGAAAAAAATGTTATGAGATTTTAAACAGAGCTTTTGTGATATTGTGAACTTAATGCAAAGTACACAGCAACAGGGGCAACTCCAGTAATTATATGATGTCATTGTGATTTTCTTGTTATTATATTTATTACATTGATTGTGATATTGAACATTTATATTCCTTGCTATACATTTCTGATATAAAGGTAATATAGCCTAGGACACGTGTCAAATTACGCTCCTGGAGGGCCACTAAACTCTGCATGGCAGTGGCCCTCCAGGAACTGAATTTGACACCCATGCCCTAAGATTATTTTGGCGTGGCTTGAAAACAACATCATAGTACTGTTTTGAATTGCAAAACTTCATTCAGGGTGTATTTGCATCGAACCTTTGATCAATAAAATTAAATATAAAGATATAAACCAAATCTTTATACTAAGAATTATGGACTTGAACAAACTCCAACTATGAGCAACAGTAATATCTTGGCTAAGTCAACACCACCAATCGTTGAATTTATACAATATGTACTCTCCTGGGCAGGGAAAAAAAACATGACTTACCTGTTTGCATGCAAATGATTAACCCGGCAATGCAAACAACCACGTTTACAAGACTCTATTTAAAAATACAGGCTATTGCCTGGGTGGTGACGTCAAATTGTAAACATCCATGTATTTCACTGTTTATTATGCGAATTGTGATGTTAAATAAAAAATTAAAAACCCCAGAGTATTTCAAAATATCAGTGAGAAACTCATTCTCGTCTTGTATTGTACTGTACCACTTGCACTTTGCATGCAGACTGCTTCTATAAACATTTGTGAAAGAATGGGTTGCTCTCAGGAGCTCAGTAAATTCAAGCGTGGTACCGTGATAGGTTGCCATCTGTGCAATAAGTCCATTCGTGAAATTCCCTCACTACTAAATATTCCACGGTCAACTGTTAAGTGGTATTATAACAAAGTGGAAGCAATTGGGAACAACAGAAGTTGCCAAATTTCTGCAGAGTCAATAGCTACCTCCAAACTTCGTCTGGCCTTCAGATTAGTTCAAGAACAGTGCATAGAGAGCACCATGGAATGGGTTTCCATGGCCGAGCAGCTGCATCCAAGCTTTACATCAAGCGTTGAATGCAGTGGTGTAAAGCATGCCACCACTGAACTCTAGAGCAGTGGAGACGTGTTCTCTGGAGTGACGAATCAGGCTTCTCTGTCTGGCAATCCAATGGTCGAGTCTGGGTTTGGCAGTTGCCAGGAGAACGGTATTGCCTGACTGCATTGTGCCAAGTGTAAAGTTTGGTGAAGAGGGATTATGGTGTGGGGTTGTTTTTCAGAGGTTGGGCTTGGCCCACGCTTAATGTTTCAGCATACCAAGACATTTTGGACAATTTCATGCTCCCTTCCTGTTCCAACATGACTGTGCACCAGTGCACAAAGCAAGATAGAACCTCAACCCGATAGAACACCTTTGGGATGAATCTTTACATTTTTGCTAATTTTGTATCTGTGAACAATACTGACTAAAGTGTCTCACCGATGAAATGTGCAGCCTTTATAGCCCACGGGAACACCGTCTTTCCTACATTGAACAAAAGCAGCACAAGGTCAGGTACATGCAAAAAATCAAAACCAGGAAGAAAGAGTTGTTTAATCTGTAACCTTATCCAGCATATGTTTCTTATAGGATGATCGGAACATCCTCAAAAGCATCAGTCACAACAACACATAAACATATGTAATACGAGTATGTGGTATTATACATTCAACCATACATGTAGTTGAAGTGGCACAACCCTTGATTAACCCACTGAAATCTGATACTGACTTACTTGAATTCGCCAGTACAGAACTGCCTGAAAGATGGAAAAACAGATTCTTTTATGAGGTTTGGACTGAAAATCTAGAACTTCCATTTAGAAGAACCAATACATTGCCACACAAGAAAAGGGTTAAACATTTTGCATAACACTTTTTTTAGAGTGTATTCCGGTCTTTATACATGAATGGATTGGGGATCTTCTTACCGAAAATTTTCCGCAGTCTTTGGAACAATGTCAGCAAAAAGCTCTATCTTCATTCTGCCAACTTCCTAAAAAAAAAAAATATATATATATATATAAAAAAAAACAATTAAAAAAAAGCTGACTACAGACAAAGAGGCAAATTAATATTTACATTAACAGAGTCACATTCAAACAATCAAATCAAAGATGTTGCATTCTGTGTTTGCAGTGACACCCATGATGTGTCTTTTAAACATTTGTAAAAGTATATCTGTGAAATATAGTGGGGGAAAAAATCAGCACTTAAACAACCAACAAATAAAAAAGAAAAGTAAGGATGGGAGGCATGGATGGATAATTTGCTGTGTGCTTAAGGAATGAATGAATTAATAAATGAAGGTAGTTGTTGTCCCACACAACTAGAGAAATGAAGCGTGCAAGTTCCGAGCTGTCACAGCCCCACGTGGGTTAGGGTGGCCATTCTCTGTGTCTTAAAAGAGCTGCTTGTTTGAATCCAAAGCTGAGGACGTGTGTTATAGTCATGGAGACGTCACTTCCAACAGCCTGAGAATTTTTTTGACGTTATGGCATTTTCTTTTCTATGAGGTTTTATCACAAGGGAAAATTGGTTTCATTACAAATGTTTGAACCAGGAGCAGTAACAGGTATGACAAACTAAGATCATTTTTCATGAAAACAAAACTTAAAGGGGCCATGAATAGCAAAAATCACATTTTCCTAGATTTTTTTACATTGTTTGATTGCATTTCATTGTACTATACAAACGTAATACTTCCTTGTTAGTCCAAAAACAGCTTTTATTGAAACCAAGCTCGTTTTAGATTTGTTTCAGTATGACGACATAGTGTGATGAAAGACTGCCTCTGCAGAAGATCAACACCTACTTCTTTATTTTTAACACAATTCCAGATCGCATCAGTAAGACACCGTTCATTTGTTCTGGGGAATTGGTTTTAAACAAGACACAGTTTGACCCAGGTGTTTCATAGAGTGAAAATAAAAGATGATGCAGTGCCAACTATAACGGATCCGACAGTAATCTCATAACACACAAGTGTGAGTAAGTGTTTTTACCATGTCACTATTACGTTGCTTTTACAGATCGTATATGTAATGTACTCACTTTACTGAATAAGAATACCAGTGCGACAAACGATGGCACATTTAATCATAATTAGTTTACACAAAACACAGCAAGTTATCCTGTCAACTATAACCGTGGTAACTAACTATAACTAATATTTTATTTTATTTATATATAGTCTGGACAGGAATACAGTTCCATATCACATTACTTTATATATTTTATAGAGCCATACAACCAGCAGCAAAATAACCACAACAAAAAGATTAAATATAGCTGCAAGCAGCCATTATCGGGGCCAAGCGCAACAGAAGCAAACAAGGAAGATAGCAGCAGACCAACTGAAAAAATGAGTGAAGACATTTGAAGCAAAAACGTTAAAACACCATATTAAAACATTGAGTTGTATAGAGCCAATGTCATGTTTTGTTCTATTATAGCGCCACCAAGAGGCACAATCCTGCAATTTTTTATGTGTCATCGGAGTGAGCCCATACATGTGTGTGTAAATTTTGGTGAAAATATCTAATTTCGTTTTGGAGTTATAGACATTTATATGAAAAAACATGTAAAAAATGACTGACACCTGACTTTGATTGGATATTAATACCCCTTACTGTCAATATTTTGACATTTGGTATTAACACTTGGCTATCGACCTATGTTTCAGAACTTCTGATGCTGGTTTCGTCTTGGTCAGACTAGCAGTTTTGAAGATATCTGCTAACATTTTTTTAGCGCTAAGTTACCACACTGCGCCAAACCTGGCAAGTCTGGTATCGTTGGACTTGGCAAGGATTCAGGAGACAAAAAAAAGTTACTCCTATGAAAACAAGTCAACCACATCCAAAGTTATAAGCATTTGGGGGAAACAATTCTCCACTAGGTGGCGCCATTTCAAAACTACTCAGGCTACCTCAGGGCATCGTGGTGATGACCCATACTGAGTTTTGTCAACCTAAAATGTATTACTGAGACCACAAAATATGGCGGAAAATGAATACAATAATACTTAAACAATAGGCTTAAACAATAATATTTTATACAGACTAAACATGCTCACACACACAAACACACATTTTGTTGTAGATACAGATATGTGAAATATATGGTGGAAACAAAATGTTTACTGCAGGTCTTTTTCAGGTTTCACATTACTCGTCATCATGAGGCACAATTGTCAATACCAATACTTCAATAGAAAGGAAGTGATGCATTTTACAAAATGTGATTGTAAATGTTATAATAGTGATTTTATAATGTCTAAATATGAATTACAGATCAATATTAGGGAGTAGTATGAGCACAAATAGATGACAATAACTTAGTAGAAGCTGTATCGTTAGATTTTAGCTCAGCATTTTATGTAATGGATCATAAATTATTGCTGGATAAATTGAAATGTCAGAAATATACTTCTTACTGTGCACATTGGTTTAAAAGTTATCTGTTTAATATGTGACAATGTTTATGTTATTATGGAAGTTATTCAGATTTTAAAGAGCAATGTGGTGTTCCATAAGGAAGTTGTTTAGGACTATTATTATCATCATTATTTTACCAATGATCTTCCTCCTGTTTTAAACTCTGCACAGTCCATTGTTGTGCAGTGGTTTTCAAAACAAAATACATGACTGTCTATAATATCTGGAGGAATGAAAATATTGAATGATTTACTATCAGATATTACATATTTTAAGAAGTAAAATGAGTTTTAAAAGGAAGGAACATTTAATGGGATTTGAATGTTTCATTTTATTGTTGTTGATTTAATTAGGGCCCGAGCACCGATGGTGGTCTACATGCCAATATTTAGTCAGTTATAATGCCACCTGTGGGCAACAGTAAAATGTGATTAACACTCCTCATTAAGATTGAACCAGAATCATATTTGGTCAGTCTAATCTTAAGCCTTGGTGATGTTAAATTTCAAAGATCTTGAGTTTTGTTGAACGGCGTCTGTGGCATCCTGACAAAGTCTGATGTTTCTGCAAAATTTTAGTTAGTCATAGTGCCACCAGCTGGTCAAGTCAAGTCACCTTTATTTAAATAGCGCTTTTAACAAGTCCAATTGTTTCAAAGCAGCTTCACAGTGTTACCTATCCAACTATCTAAATATCTAACTATCCAGCTAATTTCAATTTTCATATAGTGTCAATGCGGGCAGAACGGTAATATAGTTGAAATTTAGGTGTCCCCAACTGAGCAAGCCAAAAGCCAAAGGCAACGGTGTCAAGGAACCAAAACTCCTTCAGGGCCAGAATGGAGAAAAAAAAACTCAGTTTGGGTGCCAGTTGTCCTCTGGCCGAAGAACAGTGTATGATTATAATTCTGGCAACATTACAGTTCAGAAGTCATATTAGATAAATAGATATCCGTAAGATTATTCGATAGATTGGAGTCGTCGTGCTGGAGACGGGTTTATTAAGGATGTCGTTTCGATGCAGCATTTACAGGGCAGAGTTTAGTTGACATGCTCTCTGCAGACATTTCAGGGATGCATTGGTCATGTCCAGGCGCAGGTCCACCATCTGATCTGAATACAGCCCGGTAGCAGGAAGTGTGGCAAATACAAATGATTGATGTAGTCCTGCTATTTTTATATACTTAAATGCATATTGCCCACCGTGCTCTGTGTTCCTAAAGCCACAAGGTGGTGGTGGCACAGGTGCGAGGACCCTTTCATTGCTCTTGCAGCTTTAATGTAGTTTTGTATTTTTTACTTTTTGGGACCTCATGAAGAGTAGTCACTGCCTAGGTACTGGCTAATGGGGATCCAAATAAACAAATAAACTTAGATCATAGATGGGAAAGAGCATTCACAGCAATACAGGCACTTTAACTAAGGAAAAATATGTTTTTTTTGACAGTTATAACACATCTCTGCTCTTTTTTAGGTGTCCTCAAAGTGTGCACATAAATATATGTGTCAAATTTGTTGTAAATATCTCATTTTATTTTAAGGTTATAGCCACTTATATATATGAGAGAATGGGCTGCATTGATTGGATTTTTTTTTTTTACCACTTCCTTCCAAAATGTTTGATTTTTGTCATTATTGTTTAGCTATTGACCTATGTTTCCGAATTTCCTGTTGTGGTTTTGTTTTGATCGGACTAACTGTCTTGAAGACATTTTAGGTTTTATAGTGTTTTATATGTGCTAAAGTTCACCTTTTCACAAACCATAAGGTGAAACCTGGCATGTTTGGTATCACTGGACTCTGCAAGGATTCAGGAGTCTAAGGTGAATGCTGTGAAAAACGCTGGCTTGAAATTTCTCAGGCTCCTTCAGGGCATTGTGCCAATGACGTATACAGAGTTTTTTGAGATATGCCACTGTCCTCATTTACTATCAGGGCAACCTGGATGAAGACAATGAATGCCCATTTTTATCTGACTAATGTTTGGGTGCATATATTGCCATTTTCATGTGTTTTTCCCCTGTTATTGCGTCACCAAGTGGTCAATTGTTGCGAAGTAGTTAAAGTAGTTAAAATATCTTGAATTTGGCGCCGGAAGGGCGATCAAATCCTAGGCATTGATTTCGTCAGTCTTGAGCCAAGAATTCCAGCGATATAAGATTAAGGTTGCGGTTGAGGAGTTATTAGATTAGATTAGATTAGATTAGATTCAACTTTATTGTCATTACACAAGTACAAGTACAAGGCAACGAAATGCAGTTTAGGTCTAACCAGAAGTGCAATAGCAGCAAGTGCAGGATATATACAGTGGTTGCGTAAGTGCAGGACATGGAAATGTACTGAATATATATAAATATGTATAAATAGAGAGACGGTTATTACTATAAACAGAACTGAATTTACAGGTATTGGGGCAGGTCAGATACCTGTGTCTCTTCGTTTATACACATATCCTTCAAGAATCGTTTTATGATCAATATTAAAATAAGAATCAATGCTAATCAAGTTATAACTATTTTCTACATTGGATAAATCAGTTAATCTATAACCTCTCTATATTTTGGAGATTTTAGTATTATTTGCTGTGTGCTTTTGAATCACAATTTCTTTTGAATCCACGAGCTGACAGGCAAATGTCCTTGGTGTGTGTGTGTGTGTGTGTGTGTGTGTGTGTGTGTGTGTGAGTGTGTGTCAACACCCCTAAAGAACCCCTCTGCAGGTGTTGTGCTATATGTCTTCCTAAAGTGACCTTAGGGTCATGGGATGTCAGGTCTACGTGACTTCTTAGGGACCCAGAGACTGTACCTCTCTTATGTGCCTTTCTTATTAAAAGAATAATTTCACTTCAGTACTAAAACGTAATATCAGAATGTTTTGAAGACATGGCTTGTTGATAGTTAGTTAAGATGTTCTCAACCTTGAGCAAACTGTTACTCTTTGGAGCTTTTGTGTGTATGTGCGTTGCATGATCTTTGCAGAATCATTATTGGAGATGGGGTTTTCTGCAGATGATGCCAGACGTGGAGATGCCGTTCTGTGACCTCCGAGGTCATTGTAATCCAAATCTGGGACTGGGCGACAACGAGTCTACGCATCTACGCATTTTTAGTGATATGTGCTCCTATTAGGGATGTTAACCGATGACCGTTTGACCGATGGTTGACCGTATCAACGTTAACCGATCAAAGTTGTCGGTTGTCGGTAAAAAAAAAAAAAAAAAGTGATCTCTAAATTAGGCTATTTATAGAGAATGGGAACGTGACGTCACCAACGCAATGCATTCGCGGACTTTAGGACACAGACACTACATTAGAGAATGAGTAATAGTGGAGGTAGACTTTAAAACTTGTATTATACAGTTAAAAACACATTAGAATGGTGAACGCTTGCTGTGTTATGAACTGTCATAGCCTCTCTTACAACCTGCGTGGAAAACATATCTCAAATCATGCGCAATATTTCAGTTTACCAGCTTGGAAATAACAAAAGTAAGTGAAAGTAATGCTGCCTTCACGTGCTATCGGAAATTTGACAATTCCCACTTCTAAAGTCTTGATTATGAAGTATGAACTCATCTCGTTCATATTTCGAGGGGTGGAGCGCGTTCACGTGCAATTTTTACCTAGGAAACTCCTATTTACAATAATTCAGAGAGCACGTGAAGGCAGCATAACACTCGGAAATAAACAACTTAGCCAAAATGTGTCTTTATAATTTGTATTTATTATTTATAACCGATATTACAGATGAATATTTTCTGAACCGCTTGAATGTGCTCACACCATAAATAATGCATGAAACGCGTCAGCAAATGCTTCATTGTTCAGCTTCAGATGTAAGTTGCAACTTGTGTGATACAGTGCTTAAATACAGTACTTAGCACATCATCTAAATATATTACATCTACATTTCAGTGGTAACACATAAGGTGTTGATCATCATCTTTCTTTATTATTGTTAGCACTACCTCGAACTAAAGCGGCGTCTCTTCGGAGCTGTCATTATCTTAAATGAGTCGCGGCAATGTTTCAAATGAGCTTCTAACGCTAGACAATAGCTTTTATTTTCAACGCGATCACCTTGTGCCCAAACCATTTCGAAACTAAGGAGCCATTTGTCCTCCAATTACAAACAAGCTCCTCAGCGCCGCGTTTGCGGGACTCATGTTTCGCGCTGTAGGGGATTTTAAAAAATTGACGTGAGTGGAAGGCAGGCGGCGGCACCTGGACAGTGTGTGTGCGTGTGTGTGTGTGTGTGTGTGTGAGAGAGCGGGAGGCAGAGCGGCAGAGAGATGCGACAGAGTTGCGAAATTGCAGGCGCGGCTCGCGAGTTGCGGCTGTTATTTCAAATAGCGCAGCATATTTTTTTAACTAATCGGTTAACCGGTTTCAACCGGCTAATGAGGCTCGGTGGTCGGTCAAGAAAATGTATAGTTTTCGCCATCCCTAGCTCCTATCTGTTTACGTGTGGAAAGTTGCTTACGTGCATGTTGTTAGAGCCAATCAGAATCATTCCACATGACAATAATGACGTGGTTGGACCTTGAAAACAGTATAACTGTTCAAAAATTGTATGTACATTAGGCGGAGGCGGGGAGACTGTTAGAGGGAGTGCGGCCTACGAACTCCGTGAGAGACTTGAAGCTGGCTTCTGCTGATGAAACTGCAAACTATTCTTCAGTAAATTTTTCTTTAATTAATCTAACTCCTGACTCTTGGTCTTCATTTCTCACTACTGGTCCTGGGTCCTAAGCTGTTACCCCAACACAGGTGAATATGTACAGGGAGTGCAGAATTATTAGGCAAATGAGTATTTTGACCACATCATCCTCGTTATGCATGTTGTCTTACTCCAAGCTGTATAGGCTGGAAAGCCTACTACCAATTAAGCATATTAGGTGATGTGCATCTCTGTAATGAGAAGGGGTGTGGTCTAATGACATCAACACCCTATATCAGGTGTGCATAATTATTAGGCAACTTCCTTTCCTTTGGCAAAATGGGTCAAAAGAAGGACTTGACAGGCTCAGAAAAGTCAAAAATAGTGAGATATATTGCAGAGGGATGCAGCAGTCTTAAAATAGCCAAGCTTCTGAAGCGTGATCATCGAACAATCAAGCGTTTCATTCAAAATAGTCAACAGGGTCGCAAGAAGCGTGTGGAAAAACCAAGGCGCAAAATAACTGCCCGTGAACTGAGAAAAGTCAAGCGTGCAGCTGCCAAGATGCCACTTGCCACCAGTTTGGCCATATTTCAGAGCTGCAACATCACTGGAGTGCCCAAAAGCACAAGGTGTGCAATACTCAGAGACATGGCCAAGGTAAGAAAGGCAGAAAGTCGACCACCACTGAACAAGACACACAAGCTGAAACGTCAAGACTGGGCCAAGAAATATCTCAAGACTGATTTTTCTAAGGTTTTATGGACTGATGAAATGAGAGTGAGTCTTGATGGGCCAGATGGATGGGCCCGTGGCTGGATTGGTAAAGGGCAGAGAGCTCCAGTCCGACTCAGACGCCAGCAAGGTGGAGGTGGAGTACTGGTTTGGGCTGGTATCATCAAAGATGAGCTTGTGGGGCCTTTTCGGGTTGAGGATGGAGTCAAGCTCAACTCCCAGTCCTACTGCCAGTTTCTGGAAGACACCTTCTTCAAGCAGTGGTACAGGAAGAAGTCTGCATCCTTCAAGAAAAACATGATTTTCATGCAGGACAATGCTCCATCACACGCGTCCAAGTACTCCACAGCGTGGCTGGCAAGAAAGGGTATAAAAGAAGAAAATCTAATGAAATGGCCTCCTTGTTCACCTGATCTGAACCCCATTGAGATCCTGTGGTCCATCATCAAATGTGCGATTTACAAGGAGGGAAAACAGTACACCTCTCTGAACAGTGTCTGGGAGGCTGTGGTTGCTGCTGCACGCAATGTTGATGGTGAACAGATCAAAACATTGACAGAATCCATGGATGGCAGGCTTTTGAGTGTCCTTGCAAAGAAAGGTGGCTATATTGGTCACTGATTTGTTTTTGTTTGGTTTTTGAATGTCAGAAATGTATATTTGTGAATGTTGAGATGTTATATTGGTTTCACTGGTAAAAATAAATAATTGAAATGGGTATAAATTTGTTTTTTGTTAAGTTGCCTAATAATTATGCACAGTAATAGTCACCTGCACACACAGATATCCCCCTAAAATAGCTAAAAATAAAAACCACTTCCAAAAATATTCAGCTTTGATATTAATGAGTTTTTTTGTGTTCATTGACAACATGGTTGTTGTTTAATTATTAATGTTGTAAAATTAATCCTCAAAAATACAACTTGCCTAATAATTCTGCACTCCCTGTACATTGAATAAATATACAGATGGCTATTACTATAAACAGAATTTACAGGTGAATATGTACTATGAATATAATATACAGATGGCTAATGCTATAAACAGAATTTTACAGATAGAGGTATACAATAATATGTTAGGCTAATATGAGGAATAGCAGGGATTAAGGTAGTGCAATAAATTATGGACAGAGCTATCCGAAAAAAAAGTGTAAAAGTGCAGTGGAAAGTGGTTGCATATTACAGTTAGAAGTACGGTGCAAAATGCAAATGTAAACATTGGTACTATAAATACAGTCGGCAGTGCAAATGAGCATAATCCAGTTAAGATATGGCAGTGCAAGATGCATAAGTAAACAGTTGTTACTGTAATAAACAGTCGGTAGTGCAAATAACAAAGTGAAGGCAGATGTGAGGTAGGAGAGTTAGCAGTTTATGAGGGAAGTGGATCAACGGGGGTTTGAGTTCAATAAAGAGACAGCTCTGGGGAAAAAACTGTTCTTTAGTCTGCTGGTCCTGGTCCGGAGGATCCTGAAACGCCTGCCGGAGGGCAGGAGAGAAAACAGTCTGTGGGCCGGGTGAGAGGAGTCCTTGAGGACGCTGCGAGCTCGATGCAGGCAGCGTTTCCTCTGGATGTGCTCGATGGCAGGTAGTGGAGTCCCTGTGATGCGCTGGGCAGTTTTCACCACCCGCTGCAGTGCCTTGCGCTCCGCAACAGAGCAGCTCCCATACCATACTGCCACACAGTTGGTCAGGATGCTTTCTATTGCGCAGCGGTAGAAGTTCACCAGGATAGCCGAGGAGAGCTGATTCTTCCTCAGTGTCCTCAGGAAGAAGAGGCGCTGGTGAGCCTTCTTGACCAGACTGGAGGTGTTGGTCGTCCACGACATGTCCACCGAGATGTGGATCCCCAGGAACTTGAAACTGGAGACACACTCAACAGCCATTCCATTGATGTGGATGGTGTCGTGTGCCTCTTGACTATTTCCTGAAGTCCACGATGAGCTCCTTCGTTTTGGTGGTGTTGAGGAGCAGGTTATTATCAGCGCACCGTGTGGCCAGGTGCTGGATCTCTTCCCTGTAGGCAGTCTCATCGTTGTTGCTGATGAGACCAATCACCGTAGTACCGTCCGCAAACTTGACGATGGAATTAGATCCATACACAGGCTTGCAGTCGGAGGTGAAGAGGGAGTAGAGAAAAAGACTTAGCACACAGCCCTGTGGTACACCAGTGTTGAGTGTGATGGACGTGGAGCAGGTGGATCCTGATCGAACATTCTGTGGTCTGTCAGTTAGGAAGTCCAAAATCCAGTTACACATTGAAGTGTTGATGCCCAGGTCTCCAAGTTTGGCTATTAACTTGGATGGGATGACAGTGTTGAATGCTGAGCTGAAGTCAACAAACAGCATGCGTGCATAAGTGTTTTTATGGTCCAGATGGGTGAGCACAGAGTGCAGTGCCATGGAAACTGCATCCTCTGTGCTCCTATTGCTGCGGTAGGCAAACTGGTGTGAGTCCAATGTGGATGGTAGAGAGTCTTTTAGGTGTTCCAGGACCAGCCGCTCAAAGCACTTCATAACGATGGGTGTGAGTGCTAAAGGGCGGTAGTCATTAGGGCACCTCGGGCTAGAGTGTTTCGGCACTGGCACAATGGAAGTGCGTTTAAAGCATGTCGGTACAGCTGCTTGGGCAAGAGACAGGTTGAAAATGTCTGTAAAAACCAGCGAGCTGCTCCGCACATGCCCTGAGAACACGACCAGGGTTGTTGTCTGGTCCAGCAGCCTTGTGCGCGCTGATCCGGCTCAGTGCCTTGCAGACATCTGTGGAGGAGAGTGTGATTGGTGGGTGGTCATCTGAGGGTTTGAGCTTGGTTGCAGTTTCTCTGTTGTCTCTTTCAAAACAAGCATAAAAGTAATTTAGCTCGTTCAGGAAGTTGACATCAGTGGCTGCGGGGGTGGAGTGGGTGGGTTTATAATCACTGATGGCCTGAATGCCCTGCCACATGCGTCGAGGGTCAGAGTTGGAAAAGTGTCCCTCTATCTTTAGCTTGTAGCAGTGCTTGGCCTTTTTGATGCCCCTCTTCAGGTTTGCTCTGGAAGTGCTGTAGGCTTGTGCATCACCTGATCTGAAGGCAGTATTGCGTGACTTCAGCAGGAGTCGCACTTCCCTGTTCATCCAAGGCTTCTGATTTGGGTATGTGGTGATCTGTTTCTGGGTTGTAACACTGTCGATGGTGGTATTGATATGGTCCAATACAGAGGAGGTGTATGAGTCAATGTCCGTGTGAGCGCCACTGGTGGCTTGAGAAGCAAACATACTCCAGTCTGTGTTTAGAAACCTTTCCTGGAGTGTGGAATCTGCCCCCGCAGGCCACACCTTGATGGTCTTCACTGATGGCTTCACACGGTTGATGAGAGGTGCATATTTGGATGCTAGAAACAAAGAGAGGTGGTCTGACTGTCCCAGGTGGGGGAGGGGTGTTGCAACGTAAGCTCCAGCCATGTTTGTGTAAACATGGTCTAAGGTTTTGTTTCCTCTGGTGTGGCAGGAAACATGCAGGTGAAACTTGGGTTGCACTGACTTTAAGTTAGAGTGATTAAAGTCACCTGCAACAATAAACGCAGCTTCCGGGTGATCAGTCTGTTGTTTAGTGATGGCTGCGTGAAGTTCTTTCATAGCAAGCTTGGCATCAGCATCCGGGGGAATATAGGCCGCAGTGATAATGGTGGAAGTGAACTCCCGCGGTAGATAAAACGGTCTACATTTAACCATGAGAAACTCCAGGTTAGCTGAACAATGACTCCCAACAATAGCAGAGTTTGTGCACCAATATATATATATATATATATATATATATAGATATATAGATATATATATAGATATAGATATATATATAGAGAGAGAGAGAGAGAGAGAGAGAGAGAGAGAGAGAGATAGATAGATAGATAGATAGATAGATAGATAGATAGATAGATAGATAGATAGATAGATAGATAGATAGATAGATAGATAGATAGATAGATAGATAGATAGATAGATAGATAGATAGATAGATAGATAGATAGATAGATAGATAGATAGATATAGAGATATAGAGATATAGAGATATAGAGATAGATAGATAGTTTTTTATACAGTTATATTGTACAACTAAAATACCTTTTTTTAGTTTGCAGTGTTAGATTTGTGGCTGCATTTGAAGTTCTTTTTCGCTTAAGAAAAATAAATATTACTGTCAAATGCATGTCAGATAATAAAAATACTGTAATAAATACAGTAGTTCACCATGTATTTGTTCATGTTTTATTAAGGGATGAGTCTGAAGCACACCATAAAATAATTCAAGCAATTCATACAGGGCTAGTAGTATATACAGCTGTAAATAAGGGATAGGGAAAAAGGGTATCGGAACATCTCTAGAAACAATAGGATCACAACACACACACACACTATATACAGAATTACTTTATAATTTCACCACTAGAAAGCTCTGAAACAAAATTACTGCCAAATGAGAGCTGGACATTCACAGGTAAGCAGACTCACTTCCTCTATCCAAATGTAACTGCAGAGAACTACTAAATTCTTTGAAACACTCAAGGTGTAACCCTCGATGGTGTGTGTTAATTTTAAAATTGAATAGATCCATTTATGAAACTATATGCGTCATGATGAATGAATAGTACTAAAGTAGCATTGTAGCTATTCCAAACATTGCTTTAAAAACATGTGATATCTCCTAAGAATCCTTCAAGCGCTGGTCTCCACCCATAGCTGAAGGGACTCAGGACAGAAACACAAAGACATTAAGTAGTATTACGAGTTGAGTTACTAGTTGAATTACACAATCTTACAAGCAATTATCGAAATAACGGCTGTCATTTCATAATTTAAAGCATTAAGAAAAATCCAACCAAAAACTCGCTTAATCCTCACTAAACGATGTTAATCATTATATGAATTGCAAAACCAGATATGAGTGCTGTAAAAAGACAACACACTTTGTAATATTTTCTGTCTTGTTCTAAAAAGAGGGTCAAAGAGAGTCCACAAAAGTCAGGACCGCCTAGTTATTGTCCAGGGAAAGAATGTATTTACAGGTAAATAGGTGTGGTTTAAAGAATGTGCTCTGACAGGAAACAACCACATTTCATTTTCTCACAAGACTAGGTTACAGATTCGCTTGCTAATGATGGAGCTCCTGAAAGTGTATCAAGATGACGACAACTACAATTTCAGAAGGTATTTTACTGGATTTTTTATTATATTATCATACTGCTGTCATGTGATCATCTTTCTATGACTGCATGGGATAGATCTATTTGGAAAATGTGAAAGAAACACTGCTTTAAACAACATCTTTACAAGAAGTACCTCGGTCCAATATTTGTACTACAATGAATGGAACTAAAGTAGCAGACCACAAAATCCGACAAGTCAGGTTTGACAGGAGGCAAAGGCATTTTCAGTAGGGTGCTAGTTTAACATTTATATAGGAGTACTTGTTCAGTTTTTTTTTAAAGACTGTAACATCAATCTACTGTACATTTATGTTGTTTGAGCTATACATGGATTTTAATTTAATTTAATTTGTCATAATATGCAAAAAACTAAACATGTAGGCATTGGAAAACTTTGGAAACATTGGAAAGTTAAGAAACAGAAGATATAGTTGTTAAAGGGATAGTTCACCCAAAAATGAAAATTTTGTCATCACTTACTCACCCAAACCTTTATGTTCCAAACCTGTATGAGTTTCTTTCTTCTGTTGAACACAAAATAATATATTTTGAAGAATAATGGGGTTTGGTTAACGACATTTTTCAAAATAATTATATTCTTTTGTGTTCAACAGAAGAAAGAGTCATACAGGTTATAAAAAGCTTGAGGGCGAGTAAGTGATGACAACATTTTCATTTTTGGGTGAACTATACCTTTAATATTGTTAATATAAAAGTTTAGATTGTGGAATCAACCAACAGTGACCGATGACTTATTGGAATATATTAGACTTATTGCCGACATATCGGAAAGACTTCATAATAACCACCTTTAGTCAATAACAAAAAAAAAATCTATTTTATCTTGTAACTATAATGAATAATATATGAAATATTTAATAATATCAATATATAATATTTCTTTGTAAATAATAACTTTATATAACTTAACAATATTAAGTTATAACAACTTATGAGATGCATTTAAAATACTTGTAATCAGCTGGAAAATTGACATATTTATTAAGTGCTAGAATATATATAGCTAGCTCTGGAAAAAATTAAGAGACCACTTAACACATACATTATATTATATATATATGTGTGTGTGTGTGTGTGTGTGTGTGTGTGTGTGTATATATATTATATATATATATATATATATATATATATATATATATATATATATATAAAAATTACATTCTTCTTTTAAATGCAATCGGAGAGTTATATTCAAAAATGTCCTGGCTAATCCATGCATTATATTCTAGTCAGAATATGAGTCTGATTCTGCTTCGTTGGGCGGTGATTATGGGGCGTGTTTAAACCGAACCAGGAAAGACCTCAATTGGATAGACCTACAACCAATCAGAGCAACGGAGCGACGCATAACGTTAGTTGTCAAATGTCAACAGAACTCAACTGCACTGTGTTGCCAAGTCCGCGGGTTGAAGCGACCCCAATTATGTGATATACAGACCCAGGAATGCGAAATTTAGCAGGCAGTCCAGCCAAAATAACACATATTTTACCCCCCAAATGCCATTTTTCCCGGAGAACGGGGCTCCGGGGCGGGGCAGGGCTAAGTTCGTCTGGCATCCAGGCTAAGCCATCTGTATATTATATTCATAGTACATATTCACCTGTAAATTCTGTTTATAGTTTATAGTAAAAGCCATCTGCATATTTATTCACTGTACATAATCACCTGTAAATTCAGTTCTGTTTATAGTAATAACCATCTCTCTATTTATACATATTTATATATATTCAGTACATATCGATGTCCTACACTTATGCAACCTTTGTATATCCTGCACTTGCACTTCTGGTTAGACCTAAACTGCATTTCGTTGCCTTGTACTTGTGTAACGACAATAAAGTTGAATCTAATCTAATCTAATCTAATCTAATTATATTATGGAGATTTAACGGACCTCACCACAAACACTACTCCGTGTCTATTCACTAGTGCCCCTGTTATGGAACAAAGTATGCAAGATGCAATTAACAATCACACTGCCTATACCTTAATTTTACATTGGTGCATATGATGCATTTTACATTCAAAACATTTGCTTAGTGTCACTGTTAGACAATGAGAGACATATTTTATTTGTGCTGACTAACCATTTGATTATTTTGTGTTTTCAGAGAGAACTGAGACCAAATGTTAAATCTGCCTTCATCATCAGCGATTATGATGGCCATCATCTGGTCACAGGGGAAAAATGAGAACTTTCCCTATGATGAGACCCTGCAGTACCTGCTCATTCTGTGCACCAAAGTAGCTTTGAATACATTCGTTTTGTCTTTCTGGAGGCATAGCATTCTCAAGTCACTCTTGGGGCTCTGCAGTGTCTCCATGTACGTGGCAGACGTGCTGTTGGTCTGTGCGGTCTTCAGCGCATGGCTCCTCAAAGAACACCTACCCACCTCTACCTCGATGTGCTTCATCCTAGCTCATGGATCAGCTGTCTACACCCTGCTTCCTGTACTCATACTCATCGCTGGGGCGTTTGATTATGCTAGCTACCCAAACCTAGACATTACCCGCAGCTCTCGAAGCAGGGTTGTAAGTTACTGCATTTTGGTTGTGCTTATGTGGGCATCAGCCTTCGTTTTCACCTACCACTACACCGACACACAACCTATAGAGGTTTACAAAGACAAGTTGAGAGTGCTAGTGTGTCGTGTTCGCGGATCTACCGTAGTGTTTCAATTTAGTATGCAGATATCCATTGCGGTGGGTCTCATACTTCTGCTTCATTTTAAGAAACTGATTGGTTGGACCAGTAGAGCCAATAAACTGGCAGAGCTGAGAAACACAGCATTTGATCCTGATCAAGATTTCCCTTATAGTCAATTTTGGGAATGTGGAAAATCGGAAATTCAAGAAAGTTCCCCTCCCCTCTTTGTCAGTCTGACACTAGGATTTGCTTTGAACTGGGTGCCCTACCTGTTGATGTGTTTGACATGTACCTTGTTGGGTTTTTTGGTGCCAGCTTATACCAGTGTCAACCTTCTGTGGATGGCCTGTGCCAATAGTGTACTGGTTGGCATTGCCTATTGGTTCAGAAGTGACAGGATTGGACCTTACAGCAAATTCCCAGATGACACTTGTTTTTGGAACATCTACTGGGACTTGAGCAAAGGAACATCAACTGTGGACACAAAGCTACCTACAAGATTATACATAATGGTTCACAAGCCCACTACGCCTTTTCAGGAGATCTAGTCTAAAAAGTTATACGGCTGGCATGATACTCTCCTGCCAAACATACATGTTATAAGAAAGTTCAAATCTATAGCTCTGTTCCATAATCGCAATGAAACGATGCAGCAACAGATCTTTTATTTCGTATCTTAAAGTACATGTTCACGATATTTTATCCAAAAAAATATAAGGACTTGCTTCAGAGATAAGCCTATGGTTTCACAAAAGATCAAGTTATTTTGATATATTACTAGGTAATCATTTTTTTTTTTATTAAATATGGATGAGTCATTCACAGTAAGATCTATAACATGCACTTATAAAATAGATGGATTTAAGCAGCATAATTGTGTCATTTTCTAAGACACTTAAAAATAAGCAAGTATCGCATGTAAATTTCACAAATTATGTAATGATGAGTCCCCAACAGTGAATTGCTGGCCCATTCTATTTCTGACATACTCCTCACACTTGCCCTACTTTGGACACAGAGTATTAGGGATTTGCAATAGTTACTGTGATGAGTCCAATGTAGACACAGTGATAGAGTATCACAAGTTGTGTCCGAAATGACACTGTGCACTATGTACTCAAGCGCCTAGTGCAGCATTTCCCAACCCTGGTCCTGGAGTACCTCCAAAACTGCACATCTTTGATGTCTTTATTATCTGCGAACCTAGCTGGTGTGTTGAATCAGGTGTGTTTGATTAAGAAGACATAAACTGTGCAGTGCAGAGGATACTCCAGGGCCAGGGTGGAGAACCACTGGTCTAGTGTATGAATTCAGAAGAGGCTATTTATTTATTGCATCCAACATCAGAGTCTGTGCCTGGTACAGAATTTTCTGCGCGTCAGCGTGTCCCGTCTCTGGCCTGTGTTAACATCCTTTTTACATCCATATTTCTGCAAATTATTTGTTTGGAAATGTCTGATGATTTAGGGGAGGTAAAGGCAGGTGATTGTGTGTTTTGAGCAACAGCAGAAAAAGATCATATTCGCTAACATCAGAAAAATAAAAGATAGATTAGAAACTCTTTAAAAACTGGCTATCATTCTCAAAAAATTGCATTGTAAGAATTCACAAAATTTTTACTGGCCAACTGGTTTTTGACACCATTTAATATGTTTGCCAATGCTGATTTTTACTCTCAAATGTTGATTTGAGAAAGTTATGAAGAAGTTATTTAAGAAGTTATGTGAGCTGATTATATAAAGCAGACCTCAAATGGATCTCAAATGGGTCTCAGTCCGCTTCCAAATGAACGGTGTTGTTTAGTGCACACCAGGGTTTGAATGGCACCGATCACACTTAGGGTGTGTTGACACCTGGCATGTTTGGTTAGATTAAAACGAACCCTGGTGCGATTGCTCAGTTAGTGTGGTTCACTTGAACATATGTGAACACTGCTATCCAAACCCTGGGGCCTCATTTATAAAACTTTCCATAGATTTCATTCTAAAAGTTTATGTACGCACAAAATTCAGATTTATAAAACCATGTGTATGCCAGAACCTGAGAAAAAATCCCATACTAAATCCCAACCAGCAGAAGATATGTACCAGCGTATGTGCATCCCCACCCTATCTCCTCCCCGAAATCACCATATATGGAGCTTACAGTTACAACGCCTAGTTATACTATGCATAACCTCATCTGCATATAATTTCCATGCATATTCCCATCCACGTGACACCATGTTTTAACACTGTCAAAGGTACAAGACATTGAAATATATTAAATGCAGACTATAAATGCCATTTGTGCCTTACACGTAGCCTTTTTATGTTTTAGAATAAATAAATCAAAATATCCATAAAAACAAAATTGTATAAAATACTTATAATAATATTTTTTTCAATAAAGTTGTTTCATTCATTTCCACGGGCCAAATTTAATTCAAAATATTTAGTTCATTTTAAACAATTCAAATCAAATCAAATTCATGCAGTTTTGCTGGTAATGTGACATATAGGATGTGGCTATTTTTAATGGAAACGATAGGCCTATATTTATTTATTGATTTATTATTTTGTAATGTAAATACAATTGTCTGACTCAGCGCAATGACAAAGTATTTTAAAAAGGAAACATGCAAATCTTAACTTTTTCTTCAAGTTGTTTCCTTCAAATAAAGTGGTATTATTCACAATTTTGTGAAGATGTCTTTACACTCCGTGTCCGTGCAGCTGTGGTTGTACAGTAAGCTATTATCATTGGACCTATTCGGACAATGGACTGTTCGACCACCGAAACCTGCAGTGTCTGTAATATTGAAAGTAAGTGTGCATCACTGATCATCGTTCTCGCTGAAACATATTTTTTCATAATATGAGATCTGCAGTTTAGTTTAAAGAGGAATTATTGGAATAAGCCTATATTTTTATCAAAAGCACATCCACATCTAAATTCATATCATTTTTGTTTTCAATCTGAGTAATGACTTTATTTAATTTCAGTGCATATCGCCATTAATGAAACTGGGACATTAATGTAAATGTTTATATCAAAATGAAAAGGGTTTAAAAATTGTTCTTACTTCATTACTTTTCTCACTCTAGTAAAAGAGTTTGTATGCATGGGTCAGAGTGCGCAAATTTTCCCATCAAGTTTGTTTTTATAAATCACAACTTATGCATCGGAAGTGGCATACGCTGTTTTGTGCGTACACCCTGATGTGAACCCTAAAAAGGACAGAATGCAGCAATCGCACTCGGGTGCACACCAAAAGTGGACCGAGACCTCCTTGAAGAGCCGCTTTCTGATGAGTCTTAATTAAAAATATATAATAATCCTAAAATTTGCTTAATTTTATTTATACAAAATTTAAATGGGTGTAAAAAAATATTTTCAATGAAATCTATCCTCATGTTTTCATAAGATTCACCCAAAGTCAACAATTACTTCTCAAGTGAGTTGCTTTACATGCAGCTTTAGGTGCACTAACACAAAGGAACATTAAACCAGTGCAGGTAAGACGGCCGACACCAGATACAACCCAGATAAACTTGATAAGCAACAAGTGTTGCCAACTATTTTCCAAGGAAAGTAGCTAAAGCCTGCCCAAAAAGTTGCTAGATGACTTTATGCGTCAATTAGCATATCCGTGATGCCACCACGTTGTACTTGCGTTCTGGAAATCATAATGGGTCAAACTAAATTATTTAAATATAAAGCAAAGAAAGCAGATAAGTGATAAATCTGTGGCAACACTGTGTGCTCTGCTCATGTGTAGCTCGCTCATTCACGTCTGTCAGCTGCTGTGTGCGTTCACTGGCATGTGCTGCTGTTCCTCTCAGCCATTCACTGAACAGGGTAGACGCAGAGAGAGGTGAGACGGTAGGGAGAAAGCAAGACCTTGCGCTCGCATGACAGTACTGGCGACATTTGTAAAAGTAGCTGACATCTGTCCAAAAAGTCACTAAATATAGTGACAAAGTCGCTAAGTTGGCAACACAACATTCACACCCTTACTGTTTTTTTAATGTGTTGTCAAGTCTCCCTTTATGTTTTCCCATGTTTTCCATTACATTTTATGCAAAGCCACAACAACTAAACACGGCATCCCACTAATAGTCAATAGACTAGGGGTGGGAATCTCACGATACGATACACAATACCTGGCTCACGATGCCGATAATATCACGATAAAGCAATTCTGCAATAATCAATATATTGCTAGACAATCCTATAATGATACATCGGGTTATCTGTCTAACTATGATAACAAAATGCCCATGAAAAGGTTAGGTGCAGGTTTTCTAGACTTTGGACTTAAACGTGGCTGGGGCATCATTAATTTACTCAGACTGGTGTCCACCATCCTGTTAAAAACCTCTTTTTCTTAGGCTAGTTAACTTATGTTTACATTTCCCTTATTCATGTGTTGAGCGCCACCTCGAGGAGCCATGAAGTAGGAACGCTGGGAGCAGAGAAGTCTATTTAGAGTGCCTTATTTTATTAATTAAAATATAAATATTTGGCGCCAGCATATCAATTCTCATATTGCAAGGAGAAGGACAAAAATACTGCGCTATCAATATTTTGTCCCACCACTAGTCACTACAATATTATTTTAATACCAAAAATCACCATTACTAGCTATTGCTTAATATATGAACCAAGTCCTCAGCGCAAGTTTTGGACCTCACTGACAAATCATAAACATAAATAATGTACCAATTTAATTGTACCAACATAATTACTGTTCATTTTTACAATACTGTTGTGTATATAATTGTAATATTTTGGAGTTATTTATTATTATCATAATTATTCAACCCCTATTCAACATTGCTGTTTTTAAATCACTATTACGGTAGGGTACAAAAATGCGTTAAAACCTTTGTTTTATATAAATGAGTGGTTAAAACACAATTAAGCCTATGAAAACGATATAACAATGCTTTAATTAGATTTAGCTGTGGCACATGCATAAATTTAGCGCATTAGAAAATATGGCCAAGACAAAGGTGCTCTCTCACTAAAGCTAAGAGTGAAGGTTATTGTATTACATCAAAAAGGCTATTAGAACATCTCAAGTGCCTAGAGACAGTTTATACTGTATGGTACCATAGTAAATCTTCCAGGGCATGATAGAAAAAGCACCATTTCAACAGGAAAAACTCTCAAATTACTATCAAAGATTTACTAGATTACCTGATTTGGACCCATGAATTGGCAGTACGTCTGACACAAAAAAAGGCATGGTTTCTGATGAGAAGAACACCATCCACAGGGTCAAACAAACATGGAGATGGGTCAGTCTTGTTATAAGGTGCTTTGCTGCTGCAGCAGTAAAATATTGACCATGTGACCAGTGTCATGGATTATTTGAAGTATCAGGTCATTTTGGCAAAGATTATGATGCCTTCAGTGTCTAAACTGAAGCTTCACTGGAAGCTTATAATGGATAGATGGACTTTTATGGACTTCAATAACAGAAACAGCCATTCACTGTCATTATAAAGCTTGGAAGAACCAGGCCATAACTCCGCTTGTAACTTACTCGTCTGAAAGAATAATGTCATATACAGGATGATTTGAGGGCGAATAAATCATGGGCTAATTTTTATTTTTTGGGTGAACTATCCCTTTAAACCGAGCTTTTAAAAATGGTGGTATTTGCATAGAGAGGAGTAAGTTAACCACTGAAATAAGTAAGAAAATGACACTTGATAATCAAGCAGTAAAGTTAAGACCACGAGCATTTTTAGAAATCAAGCGAAAGTAGTATCTTGGCAGTTTACTGTGTTCTCTGGTGCACCAAATGCATTTTTTTTCCATTTCAGTAGCGCACAAGTTTAAAAACGGATGTGCGTGATTTAATGTCAGTTAAGTTAACTTAGCTGATCTGCTAATGAAGACAGCAGTGGAATTTAAACTTACTTGCCCTCCAATGGTGACGTCGAAAAACACTATCGGGTTATTGGGATTTGAAGGCTGGACGTTCATGGTTGTTTTCAGGCTTATATTACTCCAGACTGTAGAAATATGAGCTATTAATGTTTCCCAATTTTCACACCATGAGTATTATATGAACGATTCAAAAACGTGTACATATGACGTCACTACGGTAGCGAAGAGGACTTTCTACGGATACAACCGAGGGACAATTAGGACTAATGATTAATCATTGAGCCGCATTTAAACTCGGGATTTTTTCCTCTAGGAGACGTTTTTTAAATAAAGCAGACACTGCAACAAACGGAGAGAAAAGCATGTCAATCAAAATAGATTTTAATAAAGGGTAAAATACTATAAATCAGACTACAATGTGTACCAACTCTACCCAAGGCTGCATTAGTGCCACGGTTAAATGAATCCGTTACTGCCATCTTGTGTTCAAAAAGAATGGAGCGCACGCACACATAGAAGCAGCTGGTTTTACACACAGACTGTTGCTTCTAACAACTAGTTCTTTGACAGTGTTTCGTTGTTTGTTTGTTTTTATTCAGAACCATTAAGTCTTAAATTTAAGCCTTCAGAAACTTGGATTGACGGTTCAATAAAGAAGACAATAAAAGTTACAATCGTTTGAACAGATGTGCTGTGGAAGATTAATTTTCCCTTTAGATGGTATTTTACATTTAAAAGATATTCTTCTCCAATCACGGTTAGAAGGTTGTCACAAGATTTGCATTGTGAAAACGCACTTAATAAACAAGATAAATAAAATAAACAAAACCTCATTGTTTATGGTAGTTGATTACTCACGGAGTACTAGTAAAGCTGTGATGACCACATTAAATAATTAAAAACAATTTAACAAAAACAAATAGTAATAAACAGCAAGAGTACCATGAATATGTTTCTTGTATATACACATCCTTTATTAAGAGTTACATATATTTTACACCATAAATTTAGTCAGCGCTCACTGGAAGTTCCTTCGGCTGGGGCCCAGGCACAACAGGGAATTTCGGTTTTCCAGAAACCTCACTGTGAAACAAAAAAAGAAAATATCCATAGATTAAATGACAATGGTTATCATGGAAAGGCATAATGTGATACAATTTAAACCCCTTTTTTCCAGCAAAATGAAATTTAGACTCAAGTAAAAGGTATTAAAATATATATAGCATTGAAGATTTTTTTCATATTTTATCATGTTAAAACCCTGGCTAATACATGCACAAATTGACTAATAAGGCATCAAAAAGTCACCAAATAAGGAAAACCAAAATAAACAATGACAACGTGCTAAAAATGTACAGAGTTCTGCTCATGACTTTACGTACCACTTGCAGAATGTGCAAGATGCTAATAATATTAAAAGAAAATTAGGGGATAATACAAACTGCATGTTATTTTTAGCACTGTCCTGAATAAGCAATTTTTCATAATGAATGTTTACATACACCGATGAGCCAAAGCATTATGAACACCTGCGTATTATGCTGTTGGTCTTCCGTGTTTTGCCAAAACAGCGACGACCCACAGAGGCATGGACTCTACAACAGGGGTTGTCAAGCCTGTCCTGGGGGACACCCAGCACTGCACTCCCTCATCTAACACACCTGATTCAACTCATTAGAAGAGACTGCAAGACCTAAATTGGGTGTGTCAGATAAGGGAGACACAAAATGTGCAGGGCTGGAGGTGCTCCAAGACAGGTTTGACAGTCCCTGCTCTACAAGACCCCTGAAGGGGTCCTGTGGTATCTGGCAAAAAGATGTTAGCAGTCCTGTAGGTTGTGAGATGGATATAACTTGTTGGTCCAGCACATCCCACAGATGATCAATTGGATTGAGATCAGGAGAATTTGGAGGCCAGAGCAACACCTTAAACCTAGTTCCTCAAACCATTCCTGAACAATGTGTGCAGTGTGGCAGAGTGCATTATCCTGCTGAAGAAGGCCACTTCCACCAGGGAACACCATTGTCATGAAGGGGTGTACATGGTTGCAACAATGTTTAGGTAGGGGCACATGATGACAAATTTTTGCCCAGAAAATTTGCCAGAGAAAATTGCCCAGAGCATCACATTCCCTCCACCGGCTTGTCGTCATCCCAGAGTGTATCCTGGTGCCGTCACTTACACAGGTAAACGCCACGCATTTACACAGCCGTCCACGTGATGTAAAAGAAAACAGGACTCATTGGATCAGACCGCTTTTTTTCATGCTCCGAGTTCCAGTTCCAACAGTCTGTGGCATCGCAGCCCCTTACGCATCAACGACTGTTTTATGTTCTGTGATAGTTGTTCATGAGTCCCTTGTATGTCCTGAGCAGTTAAACTGAGCACTGTTCTTCATAAAAATCCTCCAGGTCCTGCATATTCATTGGTTTTCTAACATCGTCTGCATATTTTAACCCTTTCCCAACAGTGACTATGATTTTAAGGTTCCATCTTTCACACTGAGTAAAAAAGGTCAAAACGTTCAATGATGCTTAAGACGGCAACACAATGCAGTAAGGGTGGTGTACATTTTACTCATTTAGTCCCCCCCCCCCCCCCATTTAGCACTACCCTTCAGAAGCTACCCAAGACGATTCCCTGAAGACAAAATAAGTACAATTTACCCCGATCATCTAAAGAGTAATGTATTACTTATTACTTTGTAAACCAGCTGAACAATACAATACAATAGACATGAAACTGCTCTTTTAATTCTTTCAAATAAATAATAATAAATTGCATAAATTATTCTTGAACTGACCAAACAAAGCATTTAAAGGGTGAAGGTTACATTAAAACATACATTTTAACATTAGACTATACATTTTACATTGAAGTATTTCATCCCTTACTTTTTCAAGGGGAAAGTAATTATATTACTTAATGCATTACACCCAAATCTGTTAATAACAAACAAGCAAAATATTCATAAAACAAACCAAATAATGAATTCCACTGTCAAGAAACTTTTTTTTGAGACTGAGGTTCTTAATTCAGAACAAATTAAATATTTATAAATTTCCTGAGTAGATGCAATCTTACCAAATCTAGATACACAAAGGGTTCATAACACTGTATTATTTACATAAGAGCTTCTCCAAATAGTTATTCACAGCCTAGCTAACGATTGTTGTTCAGCTGCCTATCATGGTACTTTCTATTGAAGTGGCTTGTATAAAGGAATGCCTGCTAAAAACATAAAATATACACTGTAGAAAATATTTTTTAAATCATTTTCATTAAGAGATGCCAACCCACCTTCCAGCTGTTAGGGCCTTCTGTGAAGACATGATCACAGTTGGTGGAAGAGACTCTCTGCGTCCATCTCTCTGACAGTAGTAGTTATTTGCAAATTTATGGCTGGGCCCAACAGGAAGTTTGGGTGGTGGCTGAGTCCTAACATCAATGAAATTAATAAATATTCACCATGGTTTAATGACTGCACTCACTGACATCATAACTTATTTTGAAAATAAGGTTATTATAGTAAACATAAATATGTAAATATATTGGGCAGTCTTCAAAGAAAAAAAGCCAGTCTTTATTTTTATAGACTGCAGATCCATTGGAATGAAGACAACATTAAAAAAAAAAAAGTGCATTTAGACAAATATTTACATTTCTACCTAAATCTGTCAACTACCCATTCATAAAAATGAATAAATATTAACATAATACAATACATATGTACAGCGTTGGTTTCAGACAGATAATCCGATAACACTTTACAATAAGGTTTCATCAGTTAATGTTAGTTATAGTGCTGTCAAATGATGAATCCCAATCACATCCAAAATAAAAGTTTGTGTTTACATAATATATGTTTGTGTACTGGGTATAATTATTATGTATATATAAATACACACACATGCATGTATATATTTAAGAAAGTAATAGTTATATTTATATATAAAATAAATTATATATATACAGTATATACAAGCAAATATTTCTTAAATATATACATTTGTGTGTATTCAAATATACATAATTATTATACACAGTACACATATGTAAACACAAACTTTTATTTTGGATGCGATTAATCGTGATCAATCGTTTGACAGTGTTCATTTCAGTATTTACTAATACATTATTAAAAATCAAAACTTGAATTTGTTAACATTAGTTAATGCACCGTGAACTAGCATGAACAAACAATGAACGACTATTTTTAATAAAATAAAACTAATAAAATAATTCAAACATTAACAAAAATTAATACTGTAATAAATATGTTGCTATAACAATGAGCAACACATTTATTACAGTATTTATTAATATGCGTTAATGTCATGCTAGTTATATAAATAATGTTAATGAATGATACCTTATTGTAAAGTGTTACCGATAATCCATTTCAAGACCACAAAGTAGCCTACTAATGTGAAATATGCAAATATATCTACCTCTTTGCAATTTCATTGTACCGAAGTTGTAGTTTTGATTGGAGATCTTGCTGTTAATGAACGAGAAAAGTGAATGTAACTTATACTGAACAAAATATTATCTAGACATGAAAACTGCTGGGGCTGTATTACATCCTAACTCATTATATTTTCTGTTTAGTAACACTGAGGCTGAGGGCAATTTCACTGAGGAAATAGATCTTTTTAACCCTTAAGACAAGAATTAAGATGTGAAGTTTCTGTAATACAGCCTCTGCTTACTAACAGAAAACACACATACACCAGCGTTTTTTCTACCCGTTGTCATACTGCCCATCTAATAGTGCATGACTGATACATTATTAAAATCATTATCTTCATCGTCTCACCCCTGACAAATAATTCCTCAGTCTCTGGATAATTTTTGTAGCCGACGCCATAGTTGGTGTCAAGGTGAAATCGCTGTTCACTGTGAATCTGTTGCAGAATCAGTTTCGACTGAACGAGACCTCACAATCATGAAGAGAACGTAAGGGAGTCAGGCTGATCCTGGGTCAGATGCAGCAGGAGCGAAATGACCAGCGGGCCGGAAGTCTTGTTCTTATTCTCTGGTTCAGTGACCGTCACATCCGCAAGAGCTACAGAATTTCGCGCCACCTGTCGTATAAAACGCAAACTTACGACATTGATTTCTTATTGAATTTAGATGAAAAGGAAAACATACTATTAATCACCTATTTAACCACTTTAAACCGTTTAGAGAGAGAGAGAGAGAGAGAGAGAGAGAGAGAGAGAGAGAGAGAGAGAGAGAGAGAGAGAGAGAGATAATGACCCAATAAGGACAGTATTAGCTGTAGGTTTAAATCAATAGATAGATGGGGGATGGTTGTAACAATTGTGACATTTCGTTCTACATCTTGGAGTTATTTTAAGCCCGTACGTTCAAAATGTGATTAAAACTACACTTTACGAGTGTCCGCTATTAAATGTAGCTTTGCAGCACAAACAGAAAATGTGTGGTTTCGATTCAAACACAAGGAGTGAAATGTTACAATTCACCCCATAGTTGTAAAAGACCCTGGAGTGAGATGTAACATTATGATATCCACTGGGATGAGATGTAACATTATGAAATAAGGATTTTGACAACAAAAAAAGTTTTGAATGCATTTTTTTTTTACACAGGTCTTTTAACATAATCGATGTACATGTGTGTAACAAAAAAATAATAAAATGAACAAATGCTCATTTTAAGTCCCTCAATTTGTCTTTCTCCTCCAAGACATAGGCCAGGGGTGTCCAATCCTCCTCCTGGAGGGCCACCATCCTGCAGAGTTCAGCTACAACCCCAACTACACACCTGAACCAGCTAATCAATGTCTACTAGCATACCAGAAATGTTCAGACAGGTGTGTTGTGGCAAATTGGAGCTAAACTCTGCAGGACAGTGACCCTCCAGGACCGAGTTTAGACACCCCTGATAGGCATACCGAGAGAGAGAGAGAGAAAAAAAAATGTACTTAGAGTACGCTGTAATATGCTTCATTTATATTACAACTAACCCAGAGTCTTGCTGTTACAACTAACCTTAGCCATGATCTAGCTCACCTAACAGCCAAAACATTAGCACTAACAACTTGCATGAAAAATATCTACACAGACACACAATATACTTTGATGAGTTTTAACTACAAAGCAGGAATTGCCATAACAAAATAAAGGAAGTAAAAGAAAGTAACTTTCTTACATCAAAATATATTTTTCTATAGTCTAAAATTTGATCTGTCTGCTACAGGGCTCCTCTATACGTTTCTCACATGTGGAATAAGGACTAAACAGAGCGTGTGTGAAGTGAATCAGGTGATTTGTAAATTGTTCCTGATTGGAGAAATCGGAAGTGTTACAATTAACCCATGTTACAACCATCCCCGGACATGTGAATATACACTCACCTAAAGGATTATTAGGAACACCTGTTCAATTTCTCATTAATGCAATTATCTAATCAACCAATCACAAGGCAGTTGCTTCAATGCATTTAGGGGTGTGGTCCAGGTCAAGACAATCTCCTGAACTCCAAACTGAATGTCAGAATGGGAAAGAAAGGTGATTTAAGCAATTTTGAGCGTGGCATGGTTGTTGGTGCCAGACGGGCCGGTCTGAGTATTTCACAATCTGCTCAGTTACTGGGATTTTCACACACAACCATTTCTAGGGTTTACAAAGAATGGTGTGAAAAGGGAAAAACATCCAGTATGCGGCAGTCCTGTGGGCGAAAATGCCTTGTTGATGCTAGAGGTCAGAGGAGAATGGGCCGACTGATTCAAGCTGATAGAAGAGCAACTTTGACTGAAATAACCACTCGTTACAACCGAGGTATGCAGCAAAGCATTTGTGAAGCCACAACACGCACAACCTTGAGGTGGATGGGCTACAACAGCAGAAGACCCCACCGGGTACCACTCATCTCCACTACAAATAGGAAAAAGAGGCTACAATTTGCACGAGCTCACCAAAATTGGACAGTTGAAGACTGGAAAAATGTTGCCTGATCTGATGAGTCTCGATTTCTGTTGAGACATTCAGATGGTAGAGTCAGAATTAGGCGTAAACAGAATGAGAATATGGATCCATCATGCCTTGTTACCACTGTGCAGGCTGATGGTGGTGGTGTAATGGTGTGGGGGATGTTTTCTTGGCACACTTTAGGCCCCTTAGTGCCAATTGGGCATAGTTTAAATGCCACGGCCTACCTGAGCATTGTTTCTGACCATGTCCATCCCTTTATGACCACCATGTACCCATCCTCTGATGGCTACTTCCAGCAGGATAATGCACCATATCACAAAGCTCGAATAATTTCAAATTGGTTTCTTGAACATGACAATGAGTTCACTGTACTAAAATGGCCCCCACAGTCACCAGATCTCAACCCAATAGAGCATCTTTGGGATGTGGTGGAACGGGAGCTTCGTGCCCTGGATGTGCATCCCACAACTTTCCATCAACTGTGAGATGCTATCCTATCAATATGGGCCAACATTTCTAAAGAATGCTTTCAGCACCTTGTTGAATCAATGCCATGTAGAATTAAGGCAGTTCTGAAGGCGAAAGGGGGTCAAACACAGTATTAGTATGGTGTTCCTAATAATCCTTTAGGTGAGTGTGAGTGTATGAATATGGTAACATAATGTCCACTGGATGCAAGTTGATGCAAACCCAAGTGCAGTTTTATTTACACAGTGAACCAATACAAATATCTGATTTTGACTTGACTTGTTCACACACAGTCCAATCATATTAGATCATCTGTACATAACAACACTATATTTCACAACATGGCCAGACCCTATAATATATGTTATGTTGCCTATAGGCTTAATGTATCCAATCATTTTACATATTAGGCTTTCATTGTGTGTTGGCCAATATTTTTTATGCACATACACGTAGGCTACTAACCATACACATAAGAGCTTCATCTCTGCCTGTCTGTCTAGTTAAAATATGTGAGAATTTGGGCCCCTTGCATTCATTATAATTGGGTTTCTTGGGGACTTCCAGTCTGGGACATTCAATATATGTGCCTGACTCAGATCGGTCTAAATGTAGAGCTCTTGAACATGAAGATTACGACGTCGTTTCATGGGTGGGAAGAAATCAGGACCACCCATTCAAAGCGAAGCCAGCAGAAGACGTGCAGCGCCGCCCACGAGCGCGAGCGATACAGTCAAACAGATTATTTTAACTGGATCCCGCCACAGACCGTTAAAAACTCACTAACTCGGAATGAACGCTAACCACTGCTCGTCTGACGGCTGAAAATAAATCAGCACATATCCGGATTGTTATAGCGCAAAAAACAAAATAGCAAACGTCACCCACAGGGTAAGACAAGTTTCATGACTTCCGAAGAGTAACGTTAGCTGGACAGTATGGGAAGCGCTGCTTCTTCACTACCAGATTGTTCTTACCTTGATGAATGTTTAAGGTTTAGGTTTAACACAATCGATTTAACAATGATAAAACTTGGCTGTCTCTGCTATAAATTGGTATTTAAATATGTTGTTACGCAAGATGGGAGATATGTGATACGGGACTTTATGTCTGTCTTTATGACTTTTTTTTTTTGTCTAACGTTAGCACGTTTAGTGTTTTAACAGCAGTAGCATTTGTAAATGTCCACATAATAACATAAGTAACGTTTAAACTGATACAAGGCTTTAGATTAATTAAAGATAAGATAAGATGATAAGATAGGCTACTCATGTGTGCAGCCTATCCCATTATTGCTTCAACAGTAAGGTACAAATGAGTGTCCAATTACTTTATTGAGTGGTTGATTTGTTGATTGATTGATTAAACCACATACCTTTGGTCTTTGGGGAAATAGAACTATTAGATATCTTATATAAGCTATTGATTCAACACAAACTCGTTCTGCATTGATGAAGCTCAACCATTTAACTCTGTTTGTAAAGATACGGTGGTTGCAAATGTATTGAATTAATAGATATAGTGTATAGGTTTATTAATAACTACAGAAAAACATTTGGTGCCAAACCAACTATTGAGTCATTAAACAATTGAGTGAGGGGTTAAATCTCAAATTTTCTTTTATTAAAACTAGTGCTGGGCAATCGATTAATCACGATTTATTGCATCCCAAATAAAATGCTGTGTTTACATAAAATATGTGTATTTACAAACTTTTATTTTATTTATTTTATGTGATTAATTGTGAGTAATTGATTGCCCAGCACTAATTCAAACCTTTAACCTTATTTATTTATTTATTTATTTATTTATTTATTTATTTATTTATTTATTTAATGTTTATTGCAAGAAGGTAATGTTACAAAAACCAGGGTTTTAATTTTTATTCAAACATGCCCTAAATTATGGTAACAGGATTGTTATAAGGATATGATAAAAGCAGAAAGAAAAAAGAAGGTGACATTAGATGTTTTGTAGCATGTTCATTGTCTTTGTGCATTATTAGGAATGCAATAAATAAATAAATATTATTAAAAAAGAATGAATGCTATATGATCAAACGGAGAAAACAGTTAAAAATGAAGAAATATTGCATGACCTTTCCATTAAAGTCCACTAAACTGTAATTTGCAGACAAAAATACTATTAACAATTCAGTATTTTGTTGTTGTCCCCCCCAACAAAATCTGTAGCTGGAAAATTAAACTTGCCTCCAAAACACTAAAGAATCACATGCTTCAGGTCTCATGATTCTATTTATGGGCCATTCCCCTCCTGTCTGGGTCACCCCTTCACTTGCCCTTCTCCTTCTACATATTAAGAACACATCTAAAGAATTACATTCAGAACAATGCTGAGATGTATACAGTGCTTTGTGATTAAGAAATTCAGTCTGAAATGGAAGATTAATAGATGCCCATGTAGCCTCTGTATGTCCATGTGATCCTAATGATAATAATGATAAAAATAGTGATAATAATAGTAAAACCTGATTGTAATTCATAAACTTGTATGTTGTGGGTCCATTCCACTTCATCCTAAGGCTGGCTTTTGCTACTTTGCAATGATTCACTATTAAATAATAAATTTTCATCCTTAATTTAATATAGTTAAATAGTGGGACATGATTTGACTCACTTCCCTGACAAAAGTTCTTTGTTCATTCGTTAACGTGGATAATGTTTAAGTTGTTTACAGGCGAATAGAGCCTGCAGTGTTCACAGCAGCATGTTCTAGAGACTTTCTCTTCCGCTAAATCACATTATTTGTCGGTATGTGTGGATAATACTGAGCATTGTACCAGCCTGGGAGACAGAGCTCTGTCTGAAAATGTTAAACCAATTAGCACATCACAAAGTTAGTGCCTTTATGTCTGTATGTTTATAGACAACAGAATAATGGAGGTAGTAAGAGATACGTGTAAACCTCACTCCCCTGGTCTCAAGAGGCATGCTAGAGACTGCTGACTTTAGTGTCCTTGTTAGCTCGCCCGCCTCTCATGCCAGAGACGACGATTCGAATCCCGCTATATTATATTTATATAATAAATATAAAATCGGGCTTTGACTTAGAAGTTTTTTGTTTGCTTTTATCTGTTCTGTGACAGTACATTTATATTAGTGTATTTAGCAGATACTTTTATCTAAAGTGACTTACAAAAGAGGAACTAAAACAATTTGTCCAAGAGCCAACAATATTTGTAATATACAATGGCAGGTTTATTAGACAGCTGGCATTGTATATTAGACGATGAAGTAAGCTAGATACAATAGAGTTTAATGAAAGTCAGTGAAGGGTAATTCGTCTCCGTTTATCTGAATGTTTAGCACAACAAATATTATTGCGTTTATTCTTAAAAATAAAGGTGCCAGGAAAGTGTTTCCATAAAGGAACTATTTTGTAGCCAGTGTAAAGAAAATACAATTGGATAGGAAACTTGTGGCTGTATGAGCCTTTCAAATCAGTTCAAATTAGCCAATTTTATACAGTTCACATAGTTACTATTGAATTTAGTGATCTGCTGACATCGGGTTGGCAGACATGGATTATGTGTGTGTGTTTGAAGGGAGCGGGACATCAGTTCAGTGTGTTCAGTTTTCCAGAAGTTAGCAAAATGGCAGAAATGTTGGCAGAGAATTTAATTTCCTTGTCTGGTCTCTGTCAATTCAACAAGCACATGTGCGACCATCAAACTTTATCTCTTGGACCACTTGACTCTTCAAATGATCTATTAAGTGGAATAAACATACTGTTATGGGAGAGCTACCTACACTGAGTTTGACAGGATCAAGTTGATAATCAAGTTGGAAATAGACTCATGTAAGTCCACCCTTCTGCTTGTCAAGGCCAATAATACCCCAGAATACACACACACAAAGTGCTAGATATAATGAACTGAACATTCTGTTCATTGCAGAGCTGAGCTTGATCACAGCTTCACATATTGATTTGTCATGATAAACACTGACACATACAAGTATCAAAGAAATTGATATGTGAATTGATTTTACATAATATGAGCATATGTAGAATATATTGTATAAAGCCCTATTCACAGGGGATTAGTATTATCTGGGGACCTCGTATGATTTTCGTGTGGCGCACGGAATACACGAAGCCTGTGATTTTACTCAAATGAACTGACGTGTTTCCCGGATATGATGTCAAGGCTTTGCGTTACGCAAAACAAATATAGTTTCGTGCCCTGTGCCATTTACATGTCACCAGGTTAAAATCTAATAGCTCAAGCTTTACGCTTAAATTATTTGTAACACATTAACCTCAATATATGATGTGAACCCCCTCGCTTGATTGTGCACTATTTTGGATAGGCTATTGCTTGGAAATGTCTTGTCGTTATAGGTCTAGCTGTATGATACACTATATTGCCAAAAGTTTAGGGACGCCTGCCTTTACATGCACATGAAATTTAATGACATCCCATTCTTAATCCGTAGGGTTTAATATGGATTTGGCCCACCATTTGCAGCTATAACAGCTTCTACTCTTCTGGGAAGGCTTTCCACAAGGTTTGTGTGTTGTATGTTTATGGGAATTTTTGACCATTCTTCTAGAAGCACATTTGTGAAGTCAGGCACTGATGTTGGACGTGAAGGCCTGGCTCGCAGTCTCTGTTCTAATTCATCCCAGGTGTTCTATCGGGTTGAGGTCAAGTTCCTCCACACCAAACTTGCTCATTCATTGCTTTGTGCACTGATGCGCAGTCATGTTGGACAGGAAGGGGCCATCCCTAAACTGTTCCCACAAAGTTGGGAGCATGAAATTGTCCAACATGTCTCTGTATGCTGAAGCATTGCTTTACATCCGACACTTTGCATTGCACTTGGTGATGTAAGGCTTGGATGCAGCTGCTCGGCCATAGAAACCCATTCCATGAAGCTCTCTACACACTGTTCTTGAGCTAATGAAGTTTGGAGGTCTGTAGTTATTGACTCTGCAGAAAGTTGGCGACTTCCGGCACTGTGCGCCTCAGCATGCACTGACCCCACTGTGACCCCACAAGTGATTTTACGTGGCCTACTACTTCATGGCTGAGTTGCTGTTGTTCCCAATTGCTTCCACTTTGTTATAATAACACAAACAGTTGACCGTAGAATATTTAGTATTAATTTCACGAAAATGTACTTATTGCACAGGTGGCAACCTATCATCACGGTACCACGCTTGAATTCACTGAGCTTGTGAGAGTGACCCAAATGTTTGTAGAAGCAGTATGCATGTCTAGGTGCTTGAGTTTGTACACCTGGTGCCATGGAAGTGATTGGAAAACCTGAATTCAATGATTTGGAGGGGTGGCCCAATACTTTTGGCAATAGTGTATATCAGCAACAGAAGAATGTTCATTACCGAATGCTGCTATACATGTCATCCATCTCCATCTAATCATTCTTTTTGGTTTTCGCTCTTCTGGTGGTTTTCAGCTTTCTCTTTCTGCAAATTGAATAGTTGTATGGTGTATAGCGATATGACCCAGCACCCAAAATACTATCAACACTCCAACGCAGCCTCCATTCTTTGCAAAAGATGGATAAAAAGGTGCACAGGAAACAAAAATCTTGAAAAAATGATATACAACCCCACCAAATCCTGGCCAAACCACAGAGATGCCGATTCACACAAGACTAATATTATGATGTGTTCTGCGAAATATTGTAGGTCATTTGCGGGGGAATTTTTACTTTACAAATTACAGACATGACCGATTCTCACAGGAATAAGATCACAGACAACCTCTGCAATTATTACAAATGACTAGAGGTCACCAGGGAATACTAATCCCGTGTGAATAATTAAGAGTGTAAACAAATAGCTATTACTTTCTTGACTGGCATATCATCATTTTGAGAATGTATCTTTGACAATTTAAAAATTGGCACTACAGTGCTACAGTGTTTGGATGGTTAACAGGGTGTTGTTAGGCTAGCTAAACTGATTTGAGTGGTTGTTAGTTGCTTGCCTCTTTCTACAAGTCAAAAGTGCCTAAACCCAAGTATCTATGACATTCTTCTCCTGTACAAGCTGCATACATTGAGGTATTATTCATGATTTGAGCACACACAGTGTGGGAAATTTACACACTTTCATCATCATAACTTGATGTTTGAGTAGGAGCAGTAATAGCAGTGATGCTTGCCGAAAACCACTAAATAATGACTCCGCTAGTGTCTGTTACTGGCCTTGAGAATCTGTTCTTACTCCCATAAATGAGCTGTTTTTCACAGGAAGAGTCCATTTTCTGAAGCAGCTTTTAGAAACAATGGAAGGATGTTGCTGTTATTCAGCAAACTATCACAGCAGCTGGCCTTTATCAGGCTTTCTAAAGATGCAGTGTTTTCCATTTGCTAAAATTTCACACCAAAGAACTAAATCATAGTTTTTTTTTAACCGCCAAATTAATGGACTGAAATAAATAATCAGGTGACAAATATGTTTTGTCACAAGATGTTCCAAGATGCGGCTTACATGCCGATAAGTGTCAGCATAAAGTTCATCAGTCAGTTGGCATTTTATAAAGTTTGGTTCAAGCCACACTAGCCAGTAAAACATCCTAAAATATTTTTTTTGCATAATGTTCTTAGTGATCACCCTCTTGTTGGAAAAGACAGCATCAATATATAACATTAACCTTGTTCTGCTGTCATCCAAAAATGTATTCTACATGTACTTATTGATCTTGCAAGAGCACTCTCGTGTTTTGTCAGGTTTGTTCAGCTTTATTATGATGTCATTGAATGTGTCCTGATATGTGTGATTCTGTTGATACATGTCAAGCGTGCCGCATGCCCTATATGTGTTGGAATGCTGTTTAATTTTACATAAAGATAAATTCCGTTTTGTCATATAATGCTGTGTGTGACATAACATAGCATGTTGCTTAAAAGGTACCTATTATGCAAAATTCACTTTTAGTTTTTTAACATATTTATGTCTGCAATTTGCGTACACACCCACCCTATTGTGGTAAAAATCCATCCACTCCATGTTATTTTCCCCATAAATCTAAAACTGGAATGTACTCCAATATGACGTCACATTGGAACAGGCCCCGCCCACGAATGGCGATGGAATCTACCCTATTAGCTTAACATCTCCCCTCAGTGAGCGGGCCCTCGTATGTAAATGTATTCTTATTAAAGGGATAGTTCACCCAAAAATTAAAATTCTGTCATCATTTACTCACCCTCAAGTTGTTCCAAACCTGTATGAGTTTCTTTGTTCTGCTGAACACAACAGAAGTATTTAGAAGAATGTTTGTAACCAAGCAGATAGAGCAACTATTGACTACCATAGTAGGAAACAAATACTATGGTAGTCAACGGTTGCTCTCTCTGCTTTGTTACAAACATTCTTCACTCTATCTTCTTTTGTGTTCAGCAGAACAAAGAAACTCATACAGGTTTGGAACAACTTGAGGGTGAGTAAATGATGACAGAATTTTCATTTTTGGGTGAACTATCCCTTTAAAGCTACTAAAGTTATTCAATCAAGAGCAGTGATTGATTTTCTGTTTTTCTTTTGTTGTTTGATTCATATTATATTACTCTGCTGCCACTTTAATACACAGATCTAATATACACATTTCTTCACTTGCTGTTTATGTTCACAGACATAACCGACTGTGTTTATGTGAACTTTGTGTGTTTTTGACATAACCTTGTGTGTATTTGACAGTTTAAGTGCAATAAGACGTGAAAGAAAGCTTAGTTTAATACTCACGGGACTCACCACCTGACATCCAGCTTTCTGTGCACATACTTTTGCTGTGTGCCTTCAGTATATCAGAAGTTTAGACTGCTATGGCTTTAAAATGCATGCAGATAATAAACTTTCATGATGATGAAGAACTGCTGTCACATGAGCATGACCACTATAGAGATGATAATCAAAACCAAACAGATGTTTTGTTAGTTTTTTGCAGAGTATCTAAGGCACCTGTAGGCTCAACCCTTTTCTGGAAAGCGGGGTGGGTTTACAGATTATATTATATCTTGTAAAAAGGGGCATAATAGGTCCCCTTTAACAAATGTAAACATTTGTAAAAATGTTGTCTTATGTAGCCAGGCTTTTGACTATCGGCATATAGTCTAGTAGTCCACATCTTGACTGAGAGCCGCCCACTTAGACAGGACGAGTCTATGAACAACATGTGATCTATTCTTTTTTTTTTTTTTTTTGTACGTATGCAGTTTAAGTGCGAGTTTACCTAAAATAGTAGATGTTACAATAATAGACAGATGTGGAAAAATGAAAAATCCCATTATAAAACCCCATAGGAAAATCTCTAATTTGTCTTCTGGGTTCTGGCGTCATACCTGCACTACTCTATTTCACAAAAAAATAAATCAGAAAACAAACCTGAAAATACAGTTCTGCTCAAGAATATGTATTTTCTAGTAAGTGCTTCAAACTAAACACATTTGATGCCACAAATCTCAAGCTGACGAATCTAGTGCTTAGTTCTTTTTCAAAAGTGTTTATTGTAGCAACTTTTTTTTGTGTGTGTATTATGAGTCAGATGTTCAGTTAACAGACTGTAGGTGTGCCGCCTGACGCTGAGACTAGTAAAAATGTAACCCTATTATCATTTAATCAATATTATTGTTTTATAGATGTGAACTGATATGAGAATACACTAGAAGGTTTCAGCCAATCTACAAAGCCATTTCATGTTTAGTGAAGTTTATTAGACATGCACATATGCTAAATGTCCACAGAATAACATGTTTTGGTCTTTAAAATAAATTTTTATTTCCTGCAGCCTCTACAACTTTAAACATTATCTTTTGTATCCTGAGAAATGAGCTGATTTCACTAGGGATGTCATTTTAGAGCATGTGCTTCATTTCCTTGTTTATTTTTCCATGCCTGGTCCTTGAGGAAGCAGCTTTTGCTCTATTGATCAAATGTCTAGCACTCACTGTCCTGCTAGACAATGGCTGCTTTTCCAGGAGACCCTGGGGTCTTATCAGGTCCATTTCCCTTCAGGAAAGAGCAGCTGTGTTGTTGTGCAGGCTATGACACTAAAACAACAATGCAATGCAGAATTTTTGTAGCTTAAAAGAATAGCTCACCCAAAAATGAAAAATGAAACATCATGAAGACAAACAGCACTATGAAAATACCATAAAATAATTCCAAACATAAATTCATGTTAAATGTTAAACAGAAAAAGAGATATTTATCAGAATGCTCACATTGCCCTTTTACATAAAACAAAGTAAATGGAGATGGACACCGTCAAAGCTCCAAAATGACAAACGCCATTGTGTGCTTTATTTCAAGTCTTCTTAAAGGGTTAGTTCACCCAAAATCGTGTCATCATTTACTTTAATTCACCTTCACCTAAAAGATAAAACTAAAAGAACCTTCACCTTCAAATTAAAGATAAGTTTATGTTCCTCCATTGAAAGTCCACACAAATCAAAACTTTGGCAATACAAAAAGGACATTGTAAAACTAATCCATATGAATTGAGCAGATTAATTATTGTGAAGAGATATGTATGGAAGCCCGTTTCCGCCACTAAATAAAAACAGTAATTGCGACTTTTTATCTCAGAATTCTGACTTTTTTCCTCACAATTGCAAGTTATAAAGTCAGAATTCTGAGATATAAAGTCGCAATTGCGTGATATAAAGTCAGAATTCTGAGATATAAAGTCGCAATTGCGAGTTATAAAGTCAGAATTCTGAGATAAAAAGTCACAATTGTGTGATATAAAGTCAGAATTCTGAGATATAAAATCGCAATTACGAGTTATAAAGTCTGAATTCTGAGATATAAAGTCGCAATTGCGTGATATAAAGTCAGAATTCTGAGATATAATGTCGCAATTGCGTGATATAAAGTCAGAATTCTGAGATGATAACTCACAATTGCGAGTTATAAAGTCAGAATTCTGAGATATAAAGTCGCAATTGCGAGTTATAAAGTCAGAATTCTGAGATATAAAATCGCAATTACTCTTTTTATTTTTTTACTTAGTGGCGGAAACGGGCTTCCATAGATATGATTGCTTTATATGAAGTACAGATTTAATTTAGAGTTTTATTCAAATCTAAGCAATTATTGACACACATACATAGAGCACATCAAATGTTGTAAACAGGAAAGCTCAAATGTAACAGCAAAATTGAATTAGTTATTTACAGGAAATCTAATGGCTTGTATGTTGAACTATTCCCATATATCTATTCCCATCATATTGCTTCAGAAGATATGAAATATAGCGTACACGTTATATAAACTACTTTTATTGTGCTTACTGTTTCTTTTTTGGGGCTTGAAAACCTGTGGTAATGATTCCATTAAATGGGCATTCTGCTAAATATCTAATTTTGTGTTCTACTGAAGGAAGTCACATGGGTTTCAAACAACAAGAATCATTTCATAAATGATGACACATTATGTTTATTTTTTGGCGTACTATTCCTTCAAGTCATGTGATTGGACACAATTTCCAGACAATGCTTTAAGGCTGGCGTCAGAAGGCTCTGTCAAAGATTTTTATGGGACTGCCCACTCATAAAAATTGTCCATGTTATAAGTAAGATGTGTCCTTGCCCAGCCTGCGGAGTTATAATATATAATGTGAATAGAGACCTCCTACTTCCTCTGCAGGAAAATGGGAGGGAGTGCTATGAGGTCACTTTTAAAACATGACTCCCATTCAGACAACGCCACAGTGGAAGATTTGTTTGAGTTATTTGCCGGCTCTGAGAAGTCACTGTTCCCATGTTCAAAGTGGTGAATGTTATTCACAAAGCTCTTACTTTTATGGACCAGAACTAAATGAAAAAATGAAAGGTACAGGGTTAGTTTTCTTCTGATTTGACTTGACAAGCACTGAAATAGATGATATACAACAGCCAGACATTTGAACTCACT